>OY829913.1:56139848-57339848 GCA_963691935.1 Nephrotoma guestfalica | reverse complement strand
CTCCGCAGTGTTTTTGCAATTTAACCGATCTCTCTTGTAGAGAGTTGTAAGCGTCTACTGCATACAAGTGTCTTGATTTTTTTTTTTGCAAATTGTTGCTCGCTCACTGAAAAGCAGCGTTGGTCTGTTTAAAATTAACAAGAAATAATTTTGTTACACTTTTGGGAGTGAAAAGCCATATTAGTGTCCGTCTATATGACTCCAGATTCGTTGCGAATTGTTAGGTATTTTGGAAAGCGATTACTTTCATTGAACTATATGTGTCCTATTTGTGTCATTCATATTCCTTCTGCAGAGAAGTAGTAACATTGCCGTTGTTTATAAAATATTTCGATTTAGACGAGACCCCGAATTGAAGATAGCCGATTATCATCCAAGTCTAGCTAGGTTTAGATTTAGTTTTGACTGGATGGATGTCGAGTGTTTATAATGTGCTAGCTGCGAAATTTGTCAGGATAATCATTCAATGTTTACGATTTCAAGGAATTTTGCTGCATTTGAAGTATTTTATGTTCACAAATAAGACGTTGAAATGTCTTGTGTGCTATCTGAACCCCATTATAAATTAAAGAAAGCGATAGAAAGCGATTACTGATCAGAAAATAAAGTTTGAACTCCTGCCTAACAAAGTTGTTTTGTATGTAAGTGAATCCTTCGTAACAGTGATCGATGATGCTGTTGATGATATCTTATTTCTTGAACTGCTATCCGAGTACACTGAACATGAAATAAAATGCCCGAATGAATAGATAGAGTCTTCCCTGGCGATTTAAACTAAATTCTCTTTAAGCCTATTTTAGAGGTTTCGTAGTAATTGATTTTTATTAGTATTCCCGCAATTCTGGCCCATCTAGCCGCATCTAACAAAGATCTACCTGATACCTGATACCTCTTCCTTCAGTGGTTGAAGCGATTGCTTATTTATTTGCCCCTATCAACGCAAGTTTAAGGACGTTTATTTTTTGTGAAGTAAAGGTATAGAAAATATGAGCTGAAAATGCCTAAGTTGGGAATATAATCTACCTTGACATTTTCGGCGCAGAAAAAAAGTTTAAATTTAGGAAAACAACACAGGAAATTATTAAAATACCGAAAAGGGAAGCCTTATGTTTAACATTTCTCGTTTTATCCCTGCCAGGGTACAAATCCCAGTTTAATATGGCATGAGACTGAATGACTTGGATCTTATTTTTGTGTGATGAAACAGATGAAAGAGTAGAAATAAATTAAATTAAACGCCAGACTTCGTGCAGAAGGTAAAATGGACAACGGAACTCCAGATACCAGGTGCTCTCTAGTTTTAGATAGTCTTACCGTCTTACCACAGCAAGTGGAAGAAGTATTTATGGGTTAGGTGTTATAACGATTTAAACTACGAATGTGGTATTTCTCTAAACTAAATTACCGAACTCCAAGACTATCTGAATCACCCGATTTAAATAAACGCTTACTACCTGAATCATGCGATTGCCAAATGAAAATTAATCTAAAACCCATAAATAAATTGTATGTTAAATCTGAACCTTCATCCATCCAAATGACCCAATAGATCTAAAGGTAACTGACTTTCAGTTCGAATGGCTTTTATAACCGTGCATTACCAGTTCATCCGAACTTATCAGTAATAATTTCGTGTAAGCAGTACGAAATCTAATCAAAATAAATCACGGCAGTAGCCTCATTAAATCATGTAAACAGGGTGTTCCTTATCGCATCCTGATTATACCCAGAGTACAATATCTTACAATGATACAGTAATTTGATTATATTTACAACCTTGTTTTGTTTCAATAACTCTGATCGATCGATAAACGTACTGGTTTCCGATAAGTTCAAAAATGTGCAAAAACGTTTATCTACGTTAAAAAATCTAGCAATGTATTTTAAACCTACTTTTAATAAATTTCAGTGCTGAAGTTATAATTCCGGCTGTACTACCCGTTGTACTTCCAGCAATTATATCAACCGTTCTACCGATTATATTACCACATCCGAATCCACCGAAGCCTCAATTTTCTATGCCACCCATTTCCGTATCACATTCAGCCTCACTAGCGGCATCGATTGGTAATAAGCCAATGGCCATCAGGTATGATTAATAATCCGCACCAAATACAATCACTAAAGGATTTACATTTTTGTTTTGCAGTCACAGTGGATCATTTACGAATTCAAATTCGGCCGGGCATACGGCTGCCGGTAGTCATGCAATCGCATCAACCGGGCCCAATACTCATCAATCATCATCATCGTCGTCAACATCACACGGAAATCGATTTCCAAATATTTTTCAACTCCCGCGGCGATGGAATAAAATTTTATTTGGCGGATAAACAATTAAAAATCCTGGTACACTTATATAGCAATAATTATATGTAATAATAATAATATATTTTTAATTACATTTAATATAAATTGTATAATTGTTTATGAATAATAATAAAATAATTTAATGTAATATAAATTTTTCATGTCTTTTGTTGCACCCCGAAAATCCGCATATTCTTCATAGTCGACGATCGAGTGGGAATAAATTCGCCCTCGAATTTTTTAAAATAAGTACACATTAATAAAAATTTTATTGTTTTAAAGCTTTGTTTGTTAATATTGTTTAGTAAATAAATTGGTGATGTATGAAGGAATAGTTTTTGTGTAGCGCGGGTCCTGCGCCAGCACGCTGAGCTCTAATTAAGGAAATACAAATTTGGCAATTTTTGTAATTTATTTTTGTCCCAATTCAAGAAATATTTAGGTATAAGCTATAAAAAAATATAAAGAATAATAATACACAACAAAACAGAGAATCAGAACTGATGCGGTTTCTATTCATTGATCATATGGAGCAAAGAATTTATAGTTATATCCTTGTTACAGTTGTTTGCAATCAGTACTGATTTTATAACTTCCTTATCTAGATTCGGAAACATTTCGTTAATTTGTTTTAAATCGTCTTCATTTGGAAGAACGGGTTGCTGCTTTTGCGGTGGTAGCTGCTGCTGCGGTGCTGGCACAACTGGAATATTTTGTACTGGCTGAATAGCTCCTCCCATGTGTTGATGCACTGGTGGCACGGGAGCCGGTTGCGATTGAATGAAAACGGGTAATCCTCGCGCTGATACATTTGGTACCATAACTAAAGGCTGCGTAGCTGGATAAACATAGGATGGGGCCGTAACCGTCGTAAAACTAAACACTATATCTATCGTGCCTTCTAGACCTTCACCTTGTTTACCGCTTAGTGGATACCAGCCTTCATGCGTCTCGCCTCGCAATACTGCATCCGGAATTTTAACTTCAGCCCACGCTATCAATTCGTCCATCGTGAAATTACACTCGTCATAAATTTCAACGTAAATTGAACTAACACCGGATGGAAGTTGGCTATGCAGAAAATACAAGTAAAATTGTATATTTTGGTTTTATGTTGATTTTATCTTGACTTACCAATGAATAACTCGATTCCATCGTGGCATTTTACCACCGTTCTGGTCTGTTTGCGTCTCGTACACATAATGACCAACACGCAGGCGTACATATGGATCCATTCTAGTCATACCATAATTTTTCACAAGTTTTGCTTGAGCCACTGTTATACTAAGCCGTCCAATTGCATTAGAAGTCTAAATAAAAAACGTAAAAAAATTTCATAACTAAATTACTCTCCGGTATTTTGTCGAAAATACAGATGTCCGAACCACTTTACCATATTATAGGGAGAAATCATTTGTTGCTGTTGGTACAAGGCGAGTGCTGCTTGGCGATCGGCTTGCTCTTGGATATCGCGAGGCGTTGAAAGACGTAAAAAATCGGCCGACAATGGACCTAGCATAGCCTAAAGCGAATTTTTAATGTTTTAGTAACCTCGGTTGTTGGTGTAAATATCAACATACTTCAGAGACACACTGATAAGATATACACAATCAATACGATAACAAATATAAGTTGCAAACATGGTTGATTCATTTACGTTTTTGCAAAAAATGGATAGGTATATCTCCTAGCCCCGGCGTATGGTTCTTACGTTAAGGCGTCTGTATTTCGATTTCGATAGTGGCGAACATAATACTCACTTGACTATTGCGTTCAGCTATATTACTCCGAAAGTAGCTATAGTTGTGGTAGGCAGCTTGTCTGTAGATTGGGCTCATTGATGGAACCCGCGGAATTATACTCGCAGTTGGTAGAATCCCTCGAGGGATTATACTTTGTGTTGGCAAAATACTCATAACGTTAGGAGAATGTTACAGTAAAAAGGTTAATTTAATACTAAAAGTTCCTCCGATCGATCGATATGAACACGATAAGATTGCTTATCGATAGACAGGCTTAACCGATTAATCACCTTTAATCAAAGCTTGTCAAAAATTATTACAGTGGGGAATGCAAATGTGCAAATGTTTTTGAACGAGAAATTATGAAAAATGATTGTATGATATATCCACTACGTAGACCAGAGGTGTTCTGTCTTTGCCAGACAAAATACGGCGAATTGTTATTATTTTTATTGAATACCAGTGGCCCTATTCTGGCTTTCCCCGCAATTAATGACGTTTTTCTAGCAGTAGAGAATTTTGTCGTCTGCAAGTTGGATTGTGATTTTTGAGAATTTTATGTAAAAATTAATTATATTGCAATAATTAGGAGTAATACGCGTTTTAGTTTATAAAAATCAAGATAAAAAAATTTCCATGTAAAATTATTCCGTCTACCAGAATGTACATTTGGGAACCAGAAATAAATATTTGGGAATTAATACAATTTATAACAAAATATTTTCCCCAATTCCCTGGGAAAACCTAAATAGGGCCACAGCTGTCGATCAACAGTAAAATAGTAAGAACCCGTACAAAACTATATTATTACCTTGATATTACACTATGAAACCTAACACAGATGTGAACATATATGGCTTCAATTTCAATTAAGCCACAACACAATATATCGTCGCCGTGCAAATAACGCAAAAATGACTCAACCATTTTGACTCCACCGATTAACTTATCAAAACCAGCCAGACAACGCAATATTTCCACCACTTACTCGCTTCCATCGTTCAGATTTAGTTTCGGGTACAGCTGCTGTTGCCATTTTGGCTAATAATAAAGCCAATTTTAATTATTCAATTATTACAAATATAAAATAAATAACAAATTTATTGACGAATCAAATTAATTAGTAATGCACACAAAAATTGACAATGAATCTGTCAAATAAATATATAATTCACAATGGAGGCACTTATATAGAGGTGAGAGACACCTATGAAATAAAAATTTACACTAAAGGAAATTTCATATTTGGCAACACAATGATTCATAGCAAATTTAAAGTCATTTTTTTGTTTGTGACATTGCATTGCATCTTGTAGTAGCCGAGTTTAAATAAAAAATCTTTCATTGAATAAATTATTAACAAGAATACATTTTATAGAATTTTATCATGGTAATTATAAGTAGTTAATTTCATAAAATTTTACAGCATATCTTACAATATATATTGTATTTGAGTTAGTAAATTGTGCGCCGTCACTATCATAACCTAAAAATTTGTGTATTTTATATTTTTATTTTAGTTTCGGAATCAATACGATAGTGATGTTACTGTTTGGAGTCCCCAGGGACGTTTGCATCAAGTGGAATATGCAATGGAAGCCGTTAAATTAGGGTTAGCAACGGTTGGTCTGAAAAGCAAGACTCATGCACTTTTGGTAGCTTTCAAAAAGGCACCGTCTGAACTCTCCTCGTATCAAAAGAAAATGTTTTCGGTTGATAATCATATTGGAATATCGATCGCGGGTATAACGGCTGATGCCCGTATTTTATGTCGTTATCTGAGGCAAGAGTGTATGGGACATACTTTTACGTATAATGAACCGTATCCAGTGTCACGTATTGTATCAAATTTGGGTAATAAAATTCAGGTGTCAACGCAACGATATGATCGTCGTCCGTACGGTGTGGGTTTGCTGATTGCCGGTTATGATGATAATGGTCCTCACATCTATCAGGTGGATCCGAGTGCAAATTTCTTCAATTGCAAAGCTATGTCTATTGGGAGTCGATCACAAAGCGCTAAGACATATTTAGAAAAGCAATTGGCTTTCTTTCAAGAAGCTGATATCGATGAGTTGATTCTACACGGGCTTCGTGCACTTAGTGGCACGCTAGGTGATAAGCCATTTACAAGAGAAAATGTTTCGATAGGATATGTTTCTAAACAGGAAGATTTCAAAATATTATCGTCGGAGGAAAACGAAGTACACATAGCCAGGTTTAAAAATGCTGGAACACAGGAAGAAGAACGAGCACGTCGGGAAGAAGGCCAAATCGACGAAGGCGCCGCTGGTATTGATGCACCTGGCCCATCAGGTGCTGGAGGCCAAGAGGGTGGTGCCGACGATCCCAAATAATTTAAAAGAAACAATTCATTCATATTTGATTATAATTTACTTTTAATTCTTTAATTTTGATAAATGCAAAATAAACTCAAGTCTGTTGGATTAAGCGGCTGAATTTTGATTTTCCTTTTCATTTTGAACAAAATTGGTCGTTTGCTGCTCCTTCGGTGGCATAAGCAATGGCTTTATAAATGAAAATCCAAAATGCAGCGTCAATATTGAACCAATAAATATGCCAATTTTTAACTTATTTGGATTCATTTTTGTGGGATAAGAATTATTGGAGCAACGCGCTAGCGGCTCCCTCAATAAATATTTTAAAGCTAACAGCGAAGCAACTCACTCAACTGTCACTGTCAGACAGTGATACAGTGGTGACATGAGTACAGGACAGCACACCCGCAATTTGTAATTTTATTACCCTTTAAACCGTTGTGTAGAGTTTAAAGGAATATTGGGTATGCTTATTAATTAATGTGGTGGGCAAACTTTGTGGTGAATTCGGTATAATGATTCAGTGAATGTTTAGCAAGAAAATTTCAAAAGTATGATTTTTAAGGAGTAAAACAATTGACGAAATTCAATGTCGGGTATGAGAAATCTACCAGGAAATAAAATAATTAGCTAAATGCTATAAATTTATTTTGAGTTAGTTCGAAAAAGAAAATTCTACTCAAATTAATTAAAATATCTGAAAAATTTATAACATGTGATTTTTCCCTCCAGAGATTATTTTTAAGCGCTGTTAGTATTAAAGCATAATCTAATATTTTACTCGTATTCGACAGAATAAAAATATTGAAAGAGGCTCCTATAAAATTTAAAACTTTTAGATTAAAATTTAAGTTTTTATGTTAGCTTTTCTGAAAGAAATACCAAGGGAGCATTCTATCAAACTTTCGCATTTATTACGATTATGAATCGATGAACTTACATTTACTTGTGAAACGTTTTTATATTTTTATATTTTATTGAATGGTGAAGATAGCATTGTACTACATTACATTGACATTTAATTGCATCTGCCTTTGGTTTCAAAATTTAACTTTTGGTAAAGTTTTACTTTTTAACACAGATGTCCGTCGTACTGGTGGAGAACTATGTACAACCCTATCGATTAACATCGATAGTTTTGACTATGGGACCCTAATTTTTAACAATTTGTTCTATTTTTTTGTATCTCCCAAACAACCAAATATGATTAGTCAGAACCGATTACCAAAGAATTTTATTCCGTAATAAGTTCCTGGTCAATATTTTGCTATTATTTTTGATTTAGCCACAGAATAGACAGAAACGTCATAACGCTATTTTTGTATAGATAAATATCGACTGATTTTTTTGACCTTGCTTCGCGAAAAGGTATGAAAAATTGTTTGCAGGGTACACAATAGAAGAAAAAATTCGTTATTTTTCAGTTTTAAATTTGAAATAAGGTAGGAAAATGGTCGATAGGTAACTTTTTCTTGGTCTACCCAATGGCGCTTCTGGATAATATTCTATTGCTTAGATGATTTAGCCAAAGATGATGTATATTTAATTTTTTATTTAAAGAAATCTATTCTGTGATTTACATGTATTATTTCAGAATTTAATTTAAAACAAAAATATTAAAAATTCAAATAAAGAACTTTAAAACACAAAAATATAAATCAAATTTTGATTTGACATTTAAAAATTTTAAAAATAATTCTTAAGGATATTTTTGAAGTTGTTCTTTGGTGAATTAAAGTCAAATAGGCCGTTGACGATGTTGAAAGATTTAAACAACCTATTAATGGGGTTATTTTCTCCATAGTTTGTGGAATGGTGTTCTAGTGCTAAAAACTCATAGTTTCGAAATGTTCTGCCTGGAAGGTTAATATATTCTTAACCTTTTACTTTGGTTGAAAATCAAGGATTTAAATTATTTGTGAATTGGCTTGATACGAGGTACAAACCTCCAAACAAGACAATGTTGCGAGATAGATTACTGACCAACTATTACATTGAATGCAAAGAAAAATTAGCCGCTATTCTGGAAGAGGTATCGTCCGTCAATTTAACCTCTGATTTATAGAGTTATTGTGCTAAGGAAAGTTTTATTACGGTAATTTGCCAATTTACTTTTACAACAAATGTCTTCATACACAGGCAAAATTTCAGCTCAAATCAAACAGGTTATGATAAATTAGCATATAGATGAAAAATAGCGTAATTGTTACACACAGTTGCTTCGTCCATGATCAAAGTTGACTGTATTCTGGAAATATGCCATCTTCCATGATTTGCTCATACTTTAAACTTAGTCGTTCAAGATGAACTTTAATGTAAAGAAATTCAACAAGTTCTAATAAAATGCAAATAATTGATTACTTGTTTCTAGTGTTGTAATCTGGCAACACAAAAGCTAATTTCTGATCAGAAGAGTAAAAATAAGACCTTAGATTTCCCTTTCTAAAATGCCAAAGACATCGCCGGGCGGCCCCGGGCCTTACGTTAGCAGATGGTTGTGTATGATATTGCATCAATACTCGAGGAAGCTTCCAACAAAAATAATAATTATACATCTTGTTTTTGGAATATACACTTACATTTCTGTTTTACAAGCTACAACGTCGGAGGGTGTTGTTCTCGTCGATATTTCACAGCTGCCAGGAGACTCACAACACAACAATATAAATCAGCAAAGTCTTTTTAGCTTTGTTTTTATTTTAAGTAAATAAATTTTATTGAAATGAAACGACTTGTTTGTTTCAACGTTATAATTCGTATACTCTGTCCGAGATTTTATTATAAATTTTTTAATGTTGTACATAAGCGATAGAGAAAATAATAATTAAATTTATTTGTATATAAGTATAAGTATATAAGCAATAAGTACATAAATCTATTGTTTCATTTGATGCAACAATAAAATATGTATACAATTCATTTACATAAAACAAATTCTATGTACTATATATTTTGTATATAAAGAATATGTACAACGAAAATTAATTACAATGAAACAAAAATACATTGTATATAAATAATACAGTCGGACAGTAAATTTAAGAAATAACAAAATATATAAATTATAATTTAGTGACGTTAATAATAGAATTTTTGAGATGTCCGAACATATTCCCCCCTATTAAGGAAATAATGACTTAATTACTTAAAAAATACTGGACAGAGTTTTCCAATTGGTTTTTTGTAGATCCCACGTTGGGTCTTTACGGAGACCACTCGAACGAGTCCATCAGCGCCGGGGTGAAGGTCAACTATACGTCCTAAAGGCCAGGAACCGGGTGGAACATTTTCATCTTTGACGAACACTATGTCATTCCTTGCGATATTCGGAAATTTGGATTTCCATTTCGTCCGCTGCTGCAACATGGTTAAGTAATCAAATTTCCAAATCTTCCAAAAGCCATTCATCATGTTCTGTAGCAGCTGCCAACGATTAGTGTACGATTTGGCTCCATCAGAAGGGACATCAGGTAACATACTCGGCGAGCAACCCATGAGAAAGTGTCCTGGAGTCAATACTTCACAATTCTCGGAAAAATTCGTATCCATAGGTGCAATGGGTCGCGAATTTAAGAGGCATTCGATTTGACATAGAACGGTGTAGTATTCCTCAAAGGTTAGCGCTGATTCTCCAATTGTACGAATTAGGTGTCTCTTCATTGATTTAACACCAGCTTCCCAGATACCACCAAAATGTGGTGACGATGGAGGAATGAAATGCCAGTCGATCTGATTGGTGGTCAAAAACGTTCTTAGCTCATTGGTGAAGGCTAGAGAGCTGACCTTGAACAGCTGGCTGATTTTTCTGTTGGCGCCGACGAAGTTGGATCCATTGTCGGAATATATTTGTGATGGAACGCCGCGTCTGGATATAAAGCGTCTTAAGCAGGCCAAAAACGCATCTGTGGTCAAATCTGATACCAATTCTATATGGACTGCTTTCACGACTAAACAAACGAAAACAGCCACATAACCCTTATAAATTTTAGCACCTCGTCCGGTTTTAGATTTCACTTTGACCGGCCCCGCGAAGTCGACACCTACTGTAGAAAATGCTCTGGAAGGTGTTGTCCGGAATAACGGTAGATTCCCCATTTGTTGTTTTGTTGTACTCAGACGATGGCGAGTGCAGGTGATACAGGATCGAGCAACATGTTTAACCAGGTTTTTTGCTCCAATTACCCAATACTTTTGTCGAATGATGCCAAGTAGTTGTTGTTGAGTAGGATGAAGGTATTGCTTGTGTAGAGTCCACGTGAGCATCTCCGTGAATGGATGGCGAGCGTCGATAATTGCAGGATGTTTGGTGTCGTAAGAACAGCAAGTAGTCAGGCCGATCCGTCCACCAACCCTTAGTGTTCCCTGGTCATCGATAAATGGGTTTAATGAACGTAGCTTACTTCCGCGTTTCAAATCGGACCTGGTGGTGATTCGTTTAATATCTTCTGGAAAACATTCATATTGAGCCCATCGCACGGCAAACATTGTAGCGCGTTTAATTTGAGAACCTGTTAAATACAGAGAAATTTGTTTATTTTTAAATTTGTCAAAAAATCGATAACACTGAGCAAACGTTCGAATTACAAAATAAAATGAAGACGACTTCTCGAATACTTTTGGAATGGCGGAGTAATCGGTTTGATTGCTAGTTAGCGCAGCGTAGACGAACGCAATTTTGTGTTTCCGGAAACGCACTAGAATGCAAAATAATTCTTGTAGTATTGGTGGTCCGGCGTCCAGTTTATCATTAAGTGACACACCCGATGAAGATTTTGAGGAACCGTCAAAAACGACGCGTAACTTCGTTGTTGAACTGGAATCTTTAAACACTGCGTGGTGTGGCAGATAATATGTTTTTGAATGAGTCCCACTATTGATTTCCGTTTGTGGAATAAGAGACATATTACCCAGTGCTAAATATTCTCGCATAAACTGTGTGTACTCCGCTTTTAGTTCAGCAGATTTGATAAATCGACGCTCCATGGCGAAAAGTCTCCGGATTGCCATGGGCAGTGAGTCTCCGAGATTAGGAGAATTTGGTTTAAATGGTAGCCGCACTACGTATTTGCCTGATTCGTTATCCTTAAATGTATTTTCCTTAAAATGAGACTCACACCAGTGTTCATTCTCAATCGCTATGGTCCCGATCTCCTCTACTTCCCAGAACTTTTGAATTGTGTCATGAAGGTCGATGTGGCATGTACTAACAGAGCCATAACTTGACATGGAATTTTGATCAATTTCAAGAGTTGCTTTACCAGAGATGACGTAACCGAAACATGTGTTTTGAGCGAAAAGATCATCATCAAGTTGATATTTTTCCGGACGCAGTAATTTCATAAAAATGTCGCCTCCCAGTAATATATCTATCGGACTCGTATGGTTGAAATTTTGATCAGCTAAATGTAATGACTGGAAGTTTTCAAATTTTGGTAACTTCACGGTGATCGGGGGAAAATCAGAAGTTAAATTTTTCATTATGAGAGCTCTCACGGATAAAGAGAGATTGTCGGATGATAATATATTCAGTCGTACAGATCCTTTGGTTTTACCAGCGCTTATGGAACCGAGACCTTTAACATTTACACAGGCATGGTTACGCGGAAGATTTAGGGATTGAGCACATTTTTCCGTGATCAAACTGATTTCTGCTGCAGAGTCTAATAAGGCTCTAAATTTTTGATACGACCTCCTAGCATCCTGTACCAATATTAAGGCGGTTGGTAACAAGGTCAAGGAAGATTTAGGAACCTTGGGAGTTAGTGTCTCAGAAGAATGCGCTGAATCAATAATAGGATTACACGGAGAAATTGAATCCAATTTTAATGAACGGTTCTGTTGGCCAGAGTGAATTGAAATAGAAGATTTAGGTGGAATGTTGTAAGATTGGCAGACAGGATGAGTTAATTGTCAATCGGTCGATGGAATATTATCTTTAGGCTTATCATCATTTATTAACGGTGAATTAACCGCAGCGTGAAGAGTGTTGATACTGATTGGGCTTTTATTGTGTGACGAATTTTCATGAAGCAATGAATTGTGTCGTTCACCACATGTCCTACAGCATATACTAGATGAACATTCGGACACCAAATGATTGCGATTTAAACAGTTCAAACAGAGACAAGAATCCTTCGCGATTTTAATACGGCTGGAAACATTTAGATTCTTAAATTTAAAGCATTTGTTGAGAGGATGGTTACCTTTGTTGCAGCATGGACATTTAAAGTTATCGGTGGTTGTATGCAAATTCACTTTCGTTGGGATCTTCGATGGATGTTTACTATGCACGGTTTTGTTTGGGGTGCATGCTTCAAATGTGTCACATCGTTTATCTAGAAATCTTAAAAATTCCTCGAAAGTAGGAGTATCTTTGTCTACCGAAAATTTCGCCCACTCTTCTTTAGTCTGAAGATCAAGCTTATTTAAAATGAGAAAGATTAACCAATTATCGCGTTTTTCATATTGCGTACCCAAGCACTTTAATTCCCGAATAACGCCATCGGATACATCAGCGATTTTACGAAGCTCAGAAACACAGAATTGTTGCATAGGAGTTTGTTTCAAAAACTTGTCAATTAAGGCATTCATAACGGTTTTCCTTTTATCGTACCTGGCCTGTAACTTATCCCAAGCTTCTTGATAATTTAGATCAGAAATTGGGATGTAGCGGATCAAGTCAGCAGCTTCACCTTTCAAAAAACTTTTCAATAATTGAAATTTATGAGCATCGGATAATGCGTTGTTTGAGTGAACGGATGATTTATAAAGGTCCTTGAATGACGGCCATTGACTGTATGTTCCAGAAAACGGTTCAATGACGACACGTGGAAGTTTAATGTCTTGATTGGTTTGAGTCAAAGTATTTTCCTTGAGACCCTCAAAAAACTGAGTTTGCTGAGCGTATAGATTATCAATTGTTTTATTGAGCAAATCAGTAGTCGGAGGCTGAGGAGTATCAACTGTTTGTCGCTGTCGAATTTCTCGCACAAAAATCGCCTTTACTTTGAAATACTTTGCCTCAAACTCATCAAATTTTGAGCTTTGATCGGGAATCATGAGAAGTTTGTTTTCGATTGCAACAAAATCGTTAAAATATTCCTCGATCTTCGATGAACGAACTTCGATATCTTCGAGTGATGTATCGCCATCGATTGCGACCGCAAAAGTATTAAGTTTGGTTAAGGCGGCTACTATGCGACCACGTTTTTGCACTAAATCACTTGCCATATCTATGCACTTGTCACTCAACAGTTAGCTTGGATTCACTGTTATATTCACCGTTTACAAATATGCAAATAAGCACGAAATTGAATTTAAATTTATATAAAAATTTGCTCGATGTTATCTTATAATTTTATTGCTTATATTGTAAAATAAACAATTTCTAGAAATTATAAGAATAGAGAGAGATTCACCGTTATATATTCACCGATTGCGAATGTGTAAACAATATGTACGAAATTGCGTTTAAGTTTCATGGAGATTGGCTCAATATTATCTTATGATTATATCACTTATCAATTATAAAATAAGCAATCTCAGAAATTTTAAGAAACCACCATAAATTTTAGTAAAAATCAATTAAAAAAAACTTAGCTTTATATTGCTGCGCTTGGCGTGGTAATAGACCAAGGAATCCAGAAGGATCGGAGACAAACCGCTCCGAGTACCGCTATCCAAATTACTCCAACAAACTGCAATCGATTTATGTAGATATAAATTTCCCGGATCGACCTATCCGGCTCGAAGGACCAATGTTCTCGTCGATATTTCACAGCTGCCAGGAGACTCACAACACAACAATATAAATCAGCAAAGTCTTTTTAGCTTTGTTTTTATTTTAAGTAAATAAATTTTATTGAAATGAAACGACTTGTTTGTTTCAACGTTATAATTCGTATACTCTGTCCGAGATTTTATTATAAATTTTTTAATGTTGTACATAAGCGATAGAGAAAATAATAATTAAATTTATTTGTATATAAGTATAAGTATATAAGCAATAAGTACATAAATCTATTGTTTCATTTGATGCAACAATAAAATATGTATACAATTCATTTACATAAAACAAATTCTATGTACTATATATTTTGTATATAAAGAATATGTACAACGAAAATTAATTACAATGAAACAAAAATACATTGTATATAAATAATACAGTCGGACAGTAAATTTAAGAAATAACAAAATATATAAATTATAATTTA
Organism: Nephrotoma guestfalica; assembly: GCA_963691935.1. Classification (NCBI taxonomy): domain Eukaryota; kingdom Metazoa; phylum Arthropoda; class Insecta; order Diptera; family Tipulidae; genus Nephrotoma; species Nephrotoma guestfalica. Next base: position 57,325,241 of record OY829913.1, on the reverse strand, counting down.
GTGACGTTAATAATAGAATTTTTGAGATGTCCGAACAGGTGTTATACGCCTCGAGTTTTTAACAGACGGAGTGAAATCTTGGATTTTTCTTTATGAAAAGTGAACGTTACGCCGAGTTGCAATTTTCTGAGACCCAAGGATGCAAACAAGAAGATTTTTGATTGCCAGAAAACGGTAGAGCCATTGCCCAACTGCTTCAGAATGAGTTGGCGATGCATAAAGCCAAAAATGTGACTGGTAGGACGAGGGCAACACCAGAACGAAATTACAGTCGCTAAAAGGAACCAGTGCCAACTAATGGATTACTAACAAACATAGACGGAAGGGGGTATTTAGATAATATTACTAGGACTGCGGTCGAAGGTGACCTAAAACTTATACTTGTGATTCTCACATTCATTCAGATAACCACAATAAAACCATTTTTTTGCAAGATGAACGGAGTTAACTATGAGCCACTTCAGAATTGTGGAAAAAAATTCTTAGCGCTCCAGGGATTTTGGTATCCACTGAAAGAATTTTCAGTTAAACCATCAACTCTAATCGGATCGACGGCCAAGAATCTAAGCTAAAAATTCGCGTGAAGTATGTCCTAAACTGTCCTAAAAAAAATGAAAAATTGGACTTTTTTAATAGGACAAATTTCACAAATTTTTCTAAAAAATTTAAATGTGTTAGTAAATATAATATACTGAAATTCGGATAAACCGTTTAAACCATTGATTGATTCGTTTTTACGTACTAATATAGATTGAACTTGCTACAAATTTGATAATACATTTACTATTCTGGGAAACAAATAAAAAATGGACACAAAAATTAAACAAATATTAATTAAATATTTATTATGTTTAATAATATTTAATCCAAGTTCAATTAAAACAAAATTAGAGTTTTTGTGTCAGGTCAACCAAATTTGCATTGGACTTTAAATGGAATGTAAGATTTTGGAAAATTTTCTGAGAATATTGGGATGCTACTAGGTCCTCTCTAATAGAAAAACACGTTTGTTTTGTTCAAATTGGGGGTTTAAGGTGTTTACGACAGCCAAATTTGCCTTGGAGTTCTACAAATCGAACGTAAAATTTACTGAATTTTTCCGGGAATCTTCTGTAAACCAGCATGCGAGGTGACGTATATAGTGAGATCTAATAGCAACTCATTATATACGTCACCTCGTATACTGGTTTACAGAAGATTCCCGGAAAAAATCAGGAAATTGTATGTTCAGTTTGTAGTACTTCAAGGCAAGTTTGGCTGTCCTAAACACCCTAAACTCCAATTTGAACAAAACAAGCGTATTTTTATATTAGATAGGACCTAGAAGCATCTTAATATATACGTAACTCGCATGCTAGTTTACAAGAGATTCTCGGAAATATTTAAAAAATTGTACGTTCGATTTGTACTACTCCAATGTAAATTTAGCTGTTCTAAACACCCTAAACCTCCAATTTCAACAAAACCAACCCACTATAAACGTCACTTCGCGTGCTGCTTTACAGGAAAATCCCGGAAAAATTCAGGAAATTGTACGTTCGATTTGTATAGTACTCCAAGGCAAATTTGTCTGTCCTAAACACCCTAAACCTCCAGTTAGAACAAAACACAGGTGTTTTTCTATTAGATAGGACCTAGAAACATCTCACATATTACATAAAAACTTAGTTAGGTTCAATATTTTCAAATGTGTGGTAAGAATGAATTGGTCTTCAAGTGGTTTCATTTAATAAGTAAATCCTGAACATTTTCTGGTTGCTAACAGGAATAATAGTATTCGACATTGTCGACAGCATCTATATACATTATATACACGTGTAGAATATTAATTAAAGTCGCGGGGTAGACAATACGGTACAACACTGATTACATCGTGTTTCGTTTAAAATCAGTCAAATTATAAACGTGGCTTATAATGTCAGCTTAAGGCATTCATTGATTAGATAATTTTACCGCACACAATTTCCACACCGTGATTTTTCGTTAGAAATAAGTCAAGATACCAATTTCCAACATAAATAGTAACACTTTTACATCATATCATTATATTTGCAGTTTTATGCAACACATCATAATATTATGCGAATTAATCATCCCGACATAATAATCTCAGTTTCAATGCGATAAAATAGACAAGAGGAACTTAAATAACAGCGTACCGCGCGATAACGCAGCAAATATGTTACAAATTCCAAGATGATGACAAATGACAGTCATATGTATTTGTACACACATTGCTTGCAAGACGTCGTAGTCAAATGGTCTCCGTTCGGCAAATTGAACAACAACAACCAGTAGTTTTCCGTACTTATCATTATGCATCCGTTATTGTTCTTATCGCAAAACCATTTGTGTGGTTTTTGTTCTGTGTTGTTGTATACTTCAAGAATAAGACGGACACCACACCGGGGGGAATAAGTGCACATACATTTATATCATGTTGTTATTTTCCCAGGGATAGGAGATGTATTGGCTGCGATTACAGTAATGCTAAGGTGCTATTAAGTTATAAATAGTTTATTACAAAAAAAAACAAAACTCGATTTAATACAAAAAAAAATTAACTCTCTTCTAATTCTATATCACATGATGTTTTGATTGGTCCCCCAATGAAATATGGCGACGACAGGAAGGCTTCCTGCTCATGCGTCTTAAATGTCTTCGTCCGATTGTATTTGCGATAGATCATGGTTAGTATAATTACTACACATAGTACGGTCACACCGATCACTATCAATATGTAATTGTAGTGGGCCTTAAGTAGATGCGGAAAATCGTTTCCCTTCATGTTCTCCTTTTCTTTATGACAATCACCTTGAAAGCATTCAGCTTCATTCACCTGATGTAAAGGTTCGTCGAGTATTTTATCCGATTTTTCAAGAAATTCAGTTGTTGATGGTGATAATGATGATGAAGATAATGATGATGTAGATTGCGAAAGGGAGGGGGTTGTCCTAGGTCCTGGAGTTGTAGTAGTTGAAGTTGTTAATTTGGTTGTTGGTAACGTCGTTCGCTCGACTAACATGCATTCGAATTTTGAATATGGACTTAAAATATAGCCATCCTTGCATTCACAAATATCAGGTGCACTGCATTTGCCCTGTATACAGCCATTGAATTGATTATTACATAACGGAAAACAAATGCTGGAGACTGCATCTTTTTTGTTGTATCCATCATAGCAAATACACTGACCATATGTACAATTACTATTAATACACTCGTCTTTGCATACCCGAGCTTCAGTGGACGAAGCCCTTTCACAAGTATTTGTTTCAGTATTACGTTCCTCACTATCCGGGCACGGGCATCCCTCTGGCAATGGACATGCTTCATCTTCGAGACAGGTGTAATTACAATCAACACATACATGATGTTCAAAAGCGTGCTGCAAATATCCAGGAAGACATTCGCAATCATTGTCGGCTGTACATCGGCCGTTTATACATGGTGGGTCACATATTCGGTTGCATACATGTTTTATTTTTATATCTGGTGCGAAACCTTTGTTGCATGTACACTCGTTCACACCGGAACAGAATCCATTCAAACATGGATCCACACAAATTGGTTCACATTGATGGGCAGCATTTAATTGGTATCCAGAACTGCACTCACAAGTGTCAGGCGCAACACACTGTCCGCCATAGCCACATGCCCGTCTACAAATAGGCATACAACTCATTTCGACTTCATAATCAATAAGTACCTCCTGAAGTTCATACTTGTCGTTACAGACACATTCATTAGGTACATAACATCTGCCATTTGCGCAGTTTGTGCAAATCGGATCACATTGCCCAGTCGCATTAAATCGATAGCCTAAGTCACATTCACAAACATCAGGCATAATGCATGGGCCACGATCGCCGCATGGAACTTCACATATTGGTTCGCATATCATTTCGGTATTTTGCCCGTTGCCTATCATTTTACGCTTAAAGTTTTCATTGCAGACACATTCACCTGGTTTGATGCATACCCCATTGTTACAACTATTGCAAATGGGTTCACATTGTTTGGTCGAATTTAATCGATAGCCAGCGCTACAATCACAAACGTCAGGTTCAATGCAGTTTCCGCCATCTCCACATGCTCGGCGACAAATAGGTGAGCACATCATTTCTGTTTTATGGCCGATTTTGTGTTCATACTTGTCATTGCAAACACATTCACCTTTTATGCAAGTGCCAAAATCGCAGTTGAAGCAAACGGGCTCGCATTGATTTGTGGCATTTAAACGGTAGTCGGTACTACAATCACATACATCGGGAGATATACAATGCCCGCCTTCTCCACATGGTACTTGGCAAATAGGTTCACATTTTTGTGTTGCATTTATTCGATAACCTAAGCCGCATTCACAAACATCGGGCTCAAGGCAGCGACCACGTTCGCCACATGGTTCTCGGCACACAGGTTCGCATCTCATTTCGATCTGACGTCCGATAATTTCCATTTTGCTCACATAGTTTTGGTTGCACACACACTCACCTGGCTTAACGCATACGCCATTTTCGCAGTTCTCGCAGATTGGTTCGCATTGTTTTGTTACATTCATACGATATCCAGCGCTATTGCACTCGCACGTATCGGGTGCAACGCAACGACCACCATCACCACATGGTAATTTGCATATAGGATTACAAGTACTGTTATTTACTGGATCGGCTTCATACCCAGCATGGCACGTACAAACATCCGCTTTCAGACAATCACCGTGTACACATTTCGGATCGCATCTCGGAACACAAGTACCGTTGTCCGCTTTTTCGTATAATGAATAGCATTTGCAGTCGGTCGGTGTCAAACAATATCCATTTTTGCAATTTTGGCAGTCGGGTGTGCATCTGAAACGCAAACAAAAATTATTATCAGTCATCGAATGTGTACATGCACGAAATACTTACTTTGAATTCGTCAGGGCTTTGTAACCTCGATCACATTTACATGTGTTCGGCTTAATACATTGTCCATGTTCACACTCGGGATGACATCGGGGCTCACAAGTTTTACCCATCTTCCTGTATCCCTTACAACAAACATTGACTAACTTAAAGCCCTTGATGCTTATGGTCCGCGTAACATTTTTCGGTGCCATTATGTGTCTCGTACATATGTTTCCACTACCATCATGGCATGAAAAGTTTTGAACTTGTGGTTCATTTATTATTTCCCAAGTAGTGAACGGTGTTAACGTGCTGAAATACATACAATGATAAGAAAAAGTTTGTGTTATAATTTTTTTTTATTAAGCCGGAAGGTATAATTCCATATAAATATAAACGGTTTTAGAAAAATGTGTACTGGGTGCTGCATATGATAAGAGTGCGCTTGAAATGAGGGCAAAATAAAATATTTTTAGATTCTCGATTTGCAACGAACTAAAATAGAACACCATGCCAATTTTGATAAAATTAATTAGATTCGCGCGTCGAGATAAGTATAGTGCGGTTTCGATCCGAGCTAGGAGATTAGATCAAAATCATAAATTGGAATATGCAAAGCGTCATCGTTATTACTCATAATAAAATTATCTCATTTATCCTCTACACCCTTGAAACGTGAATGTCATTTAATAATCGCTGAAGAATTTCCGGCCATTTCATATATACTGTAATATTTCCGCGCTTTGGCAGTAGATTAATCCATTAAAACTTACTGCTAATTGCAAAATTTAATTTAGTTAGACCAAAGTTTCTATTTTCGAAAATTAGTCGTTTATGCGGTAAAGCATGATAAATATGTAAATTTGGTTAAATTTACATTTGGTGTGCGGTGGGCAGAAATTATTTACCGCAAGTTCTCAATAGTTATCGAGTATTGCGAAAAGATTTTAGTAGTACATATTTCGATTTTTCGAAGTCCCACCAAATACAAATAATCCTTCGAGAAATAGACGCCATATTCCAGCCTACCAATATACCCGAATTTTATCACTATTACGAACCATGCTAGAACAGGTGCGCCAGTTCCTTCCAGAATCGTCTGTAAATTGAATTTGATGGCAATCGAGTTTGATTTAACAAGCCAAATTTCAGAATTCACCACGTTTGACTAAAATACGTTAAAAAATTGTTGTGTTTATATTTTCACGTCATAACTTTGATTTGATCATTCAATATGACCACATATCTCACAAAACTTAAGGGGTTGAGAAAGGTCTCAAACTGAGTTATATGAATATTTTTACTGTTGTTGACTGACACTTAAGTTCGAAACGACTAGAAACGATGGTGCGACCAAGTATATATATATGCAATGGAGGGCAAGAGGTATTCTTTCAAAGCATTGTGGTTGTAGGGTGTCGACTTGAAACTACTAATGACCCTTGAAACTACTTATAAAATAATGGTTTGATTTCTATTGTGGGTTCTCTTTCTATAGGTTGGCTACTAATTACTACTCCCATCTCTCTTGAGACTCTCCTCCCCAAAGATATCAGTAATTTAATTAGCCACAGAACGATTACTATTACCACTACCGGCTGTTTTCTGTTCCAATAGCTAAACCCACCCCTAAACTAACTTTGGATGATGAAAATGATGATTCTAAATTGGCTTCTGTACAACCGTAATTTGACTCTCACCCGCTTCGGATAAACTGACAGCCCTTGTTACTTGGAGGTCATATATCCAACTTGTAGCTAGGTGTTCTAACATTAGCAGCAGGGGTGCATCTTTGTTTAATTTCCTAAGTTCCCAGGATCTTCAAATGCGCGTTATTTATATACGGTTATATTACAGGATCACAGGTGTATTTCTTCAACTAGAACTAACTATCCAGGACTATGTGCTTTACACTCCAAGTAAAATCCGATCCATTGTGGCAATTAATTCATTGGCATAATCGTTCTTGATCTATTTCCAAATGTCCAAATATCTTTTGTCCAAATATCACTAACTAAATTCTTCAGAGCAAACCATTTTGGTGCTTTTATCTTAAGGTTAAGGGACTAAAATGGGGTTTAGACAATAATTTCTGGAAGGAAGTTCTGTGAAGAAATTAATAGTCTGTCAGCTGCCATTAAACTAAATAAAATGTTGGTAAAAATAATACTCGTGAAATTTACATCTGCCAGAAAGGATCACATCTTATCTTTCTGTTCTTTTGCCTAGTGGTATCATCATCGATGTCTGTCTCAATTTTAGTACTCACAACAATGTTTTGAGTTGGATTGAAGCTCTCCACATTATAGAAGCAAACCTAATTCTCCCCTCCTCCCCCCATTTTGGAGTTTTTACTTATCTCATGGTTCCCACCCTTTTTCTGAGAGTGATTAAAGATTGTGTTAAACGGTTAGGAATTATCCTGAATTCTGAATTTATCCTGAATTATCATGGAATTCTGATGCTGATCCCAAACTACAAAAAGCTGCTGCTGTTTTCTGACAATGCCGTAGGGCGCCGGTTAGTTCTGATGAACTTGAAATCGTCAATACCTGAAATTCTCCTCGCTAATAAAACAAATGTATCAAGTTATGATTTCCAGAACGAGCTATTCAAATCTCTTGTCTTTTAATCATATGGCTCACGATCGAGTTTCAGTACTTGGTTCGAAATCCACTGTCTCACACTCAACCTACACTGGGTATTCTGTGTCTTCGAGGCTTTGAGATCAAATAAAGGATTAAAAGTGAACTTTGATAACACTTTTTGAATATAGTTATGCAGAATGAAACTCGGTCGGTACAAGGTACATATAATTCATATTATTCGTGTAACCGTGTAATGGATCGATTCAAATCGATAATTTTCCAGAATCTTCGGAATCATCTTTTTCTATTCATTCGGAATCAGATTTTCATCATACACAGAAACTTTTTTCACAAACTATTAGGGTGCCTTTGTCCATTGAAATTTTAAAATTTTCATAATCGTAGTTTGAATCTGCGTAGTTTGATTTAAAATGGACATTCTTTAAAACTATATCCGAGACTTATTTTTTGTCACCATAACCGCTTCGAATCGGTTTAGAAATCGCTAACTTCATTCAAATTGGTAGTTCGCCAGAATCAAAATTCGCCAAAGTCACAAAGCAGTAAAGAACCAAAAAATTAAAACAATAATATTTGTCGCAACCTTGTTTGTTGGTGAACCGCTTAAACAAATTTCTCCTTAAATTAAGACTCATCACAGTCGCTTATTGGCACTTGAACACCACGAATTTTGTCGGTCAATTGTCAGATATAACCAATTGTTTTTCGGTGAACTGTCATTTGTGTGATTTATGGTGCAGTCCTTTGCGCAGTTTCTGTAAAGATTGATGAGTCTGTAATAGGAGTATTACTTTACATTTTCAGGTGGTTTCACTTTTTAATAGCCAGTCACCGTGAATTAAGCTCTCAGTACACTAGTACTCAGTACTCAGTAAAAAATAAGGAAAAATGGGTCGATGTTTATTTAGAAAATGACTTAATACTGAATTTACAAATCCAAATGGTGTTAGAAAACAGGCGTGAAATAATTCGTTTTGCTGTACTCCTGTTGCTTATAATTTTCAGATTATGACAATTTACAACTCAGAAATCGAGAACACCGATGTCGGAAATATTTATCATTCTTCCTGCCATTCCTTTTTTAATCATTTCGTTTTTCATTCAGCCTTGTCCAATTCTGCTCAAGAAGAGGTCTGTTTTAAATGTTGGTCTACAATTTCTAGTTACGTCACTGATTAGTATCAGATAGTAACTAATTAGATTTATACCGAAATCTGTAATTTGGGTTGTGAAATTAGTGATATCTAGATTTAAGTAGTAGTAGTGATGTTTTTTAGCAACTAAGTAGGGAACCTAATCTTTGCGTACGTTCTCTTCACTATCACAGAAAAGAAATTTAATGCTGATATATTTAGAAACCTGCAGATAATTTATGAAATTTTTAAGCTAATCAATAATTCTCATCAGAAAGTTTTATGGAAAATAAAGGATTTATTAATCACAAGAGGAAATATATGTTTAAAGGGTTTGAAACCGATTAAAACACGATAAGGACTCTCAAAATATACTGAAATTACCACAATCATCAGAATACAAATACATGGCAAAACAAAAAAATCGCTTCTTTCTAAAAACATTCTTTTTTATGATAGTGCTGCCTCTAGCGGTGAATAGCAAATCACTTTTCTCTGGAAATTTTATGCTAATGCTGCTTATGGTATACAGCATACTTTGTAGCAACAACTACTTTTTCACGGAACTTTTCCTTTTATATGGAAGTACACCTTCCTTCATTATTCCTAGTCCCTAAAAAGGCTTTACATCGAATATTTTTAACTATAGGCCAATCGCTAAATTTCTCTGAATTCTTAAATATTTTAACAGCATTGTTAATGACGTCTTATCCTGACGCCTTCTTACTTCAATTAACTTAATTGAATTCATATCACATACTATTAATATTGAAGCGGTAAGGAGCCAGGCCACAAACATTTTGATGTGACTTAGATCTTTGGGGTCCACACCTGGTTTTCCTGGTTTGGGTCTTACCTTGAACTTCATAAATACTAGTGTACTATAATGCGGCAATTTTGGACCGTTAAATTTTCACATTGACATATTATATATTAGAAAAGATAAAAATATTTATATCTATGCCGAAACAGAAAGCTCTTTGAGAACATTTCATCCACTATGGATGCACATCTGTACAAGGACTCTAGTAATCCAGTTTTTAGATATCGTTTGTGATAGTACTCTAAATGTTACATAGCAATACGATATCTTAGTACATAGAGCTAATTCTTCTCTCAATTTAGTTAAATGGTTGTCTAAAGAATTTTCAAATTTCTAAATTGCAAGACTGCTTCACATGATCTTCAGTCAGATTCATAAAAATCAAGAAAATGCTGTATGTGTATATATCTATAAAACGTATTATGGCTATTATTTAATCCTAAATTTTGTACTAAACTGTTAATTTACCACCATCGATAATAAACATTTCGACAATTGATTAAACTCAAATTAAATTTCTAACTAAATGAAAGGTGAGTTCATCCAGTTATTGATAGATGTTCCTAATGGCTATATACCATAATGTACCTCACATTTAGTCTATACTGAAAACTTAGTTCAGATTTATAAATCGCTGATTAGAAATATTATGGAGATTAAAATTTTTAATTTATTTGGCAATTTTTAATTATACATCAGAAAAAAATTTCATTGTGCCATCTATGAACGACTGGAGTAAACTAACCATCAATTTAGTTAGTCGGAAATTGAAACAAGCAAATATTTGTCAACCATAAACAGTATAAATACAAATGTTTGCTATACAAGTCGCATAACACAAAATAAATAAATGTTTGTTTGAAAACCATAATTAAGAATTCAAAGTGCCATCTCTATAAAAATTGGACCCATATATATTTTAATTACATCTTCCGAAAATGCGTCAAACTGAAAAAATATGAAGTTAAATTGGACTATAAATATTTTGCTCACTGAACTGACATGCATTTCATACATTTACAGTCAAATGTCAAAATATTCATAGACAACTATAAATTTTGTCACTCTATTTATTCTATGGAAACTGATGTATTTTTGACGCAAATATGGTGAGCTAATTAAATGAGAGGCAGGTTTATTAGGGATGAGACAGAACTAGATGATCGAAATGGATGCTTAATTAAATCGGGCCAGCTGGAAATTATATATGAATTTATTTTCATCGCTGCTCAAAGCTGTGTTTTTGATTGTGGTGGAGTTTTAAGTGTGCTCATTTACTAAAAGTACACGATGAGGATATTGTCCAGTCCATGCTCTAGTACTCATTATAATGACACGTTTGACGGATTATTTTTTAAATTTCGTTCCTTTATACCCAATGAGATTTTTATTTGGTGCTCGTAGCAATTAATGACCTCCACAGTTCGGGGACAATCCGAATAATTGTTTCAACTTAAAGCAATAAATACAATATGACCAAACTAACGGTAATATTTAATTGTCGTTACATTCTATTACAGGTTCATCTTTGAAATTAACTTTTAATTCCGCTAGTTACCCCATTTACTCTATACCGCAGTCGTTGGCAATCGAGATTACCAGGTCACTCCAGTCAGGAGGAATAAAGTAGTCACATGCAGCATGCCATACGAATTAATTCACATACCCAGGGTGTACATGTTGATTTGCACTGATAGACTAATAAGTTGGCATGATGTAATGTGTGAAATAGTTCTTAGCACAAATAGATTCGTTCCTAAAGTCATGATGAAATTGTAATATATGAATATGTTTCATTACAATCACACACTTCATATTTTTAATATCAGTTGGTATATTTTTAAATAAATCTATTTGATAAGAGATGGCGCGCAAAGCAAATAATATTTAAATTATACTTCTATTTATTATTGGTAGCTATTCTATTTTTTATATATAGATGTCTCTAGTTAATAATTTAAAAACTTATTGCAAAAGTTAGTATCAGTTTTAATTTAATTAATGTAATTTTCACGTATTTTATTAGTGCCCAACTTACTTTATTGTGACTTAGTTTACTAAGTGGACCACTTAGTTATACTACTAACGAATAATATGTGAGTTAGAACCTAATAATAAAATTATTTGGCCTCTAAGATAATTAGACGATTACATAATAGCTAAACAGCAACTTTATCTGACCGGCTAACGAAAATAATGAGAAAATTGAGTTTCTATTAACATTTTCTTGGTTGTCGACGTTGTCTACATTGTCGACGTCAGGGACACAAAAAGTCGCTATGTAATCTGCGTAACAAATTACATACAGAAAACTGCGTAGATTACATTGCATAATCTACCTTGCTCATCCCTGCCCAACTGTATATGAAAAAAATAATAGTAATGTAGATGGAGATGGTTTCGGGAACTATACGATCTTTATCGGCTTCGTGATTTCTTTTCCTAGTTAGTTTTATTTCTCTGTTGATGAATTTTAACATACTGTGGGCAAAACGAAGTAAGGCTTTTTAATTTAAATTTCGCGCGGAAAACCATTCGTCGAAATATATTTTTTTCTATGTTGGTATGACTGTCACATCTAAATAATCATTAGTGTTTAGTATACGCCTGTTTTTCTGAAGTACAAAAAGTGCGGAATCAATTTTGTGGTGCTGAAATGTTCAGAATGTTGCAAAAGGCCTTCGGTGATAATTGTATATCGCGAGGAAGTGTTTTTGATTGGTACAAACTGTTTAAAGAGGGTCGAGAACGTGTTGACGACGAACCACGTCTAGGACGGCCATCAAGATCAACTGACGATCAACACGTCATCATCATCATTCATGTTCACGATAATGCACCTTCTCATACTGCATTGGTTTTACGTGATTTTTTTACGTATGACTTCTGGCTGTTCAACAAACTCAAACGACCGCTTCGGGGAAACCGTTTTGAGTCAATTGAGGACATTAAACGTGAATCGCTACGCGCATTGGAGGCTATTCCGGAAATTGACTTTAACAACTGTTTCGAGGATTGGAAAAAACGTTGGCACAAGTGTATTGAGGCCGAGGGGGGGGGGGGGGGGATTACTTTGAGGGGGACGAAATAGATTTGGAGAAATAAATAAAGAATAAATACAGTATTATTATCAATTATTCTGAACTACCATAATTCTATCAAAGATATGAACAGCTTTGGAATGCCTATAAATAGGAAGTAGAACAGTTTCTATAAAATCGTCTTACCATAAACTTCACGATAATATTATCATCAATCGACTACTTAATTATCATATTTTCATTAAAAACGAATAAAATTGCGTCAAGAAAGTCATAAACTAGATAATAAAACTCGGAAACAAATCTCAAAAAATAACAACCAGCGCTAGATTAAATTAGATGGTTGAACAGAACTTGTTATCATACACCTACACCTGCTACCAATAAATAATACGAGACTATGCGCCTTTACAGAGTAATAAATCCTGCGCTGCGTATTTTGTAAGACGTACACAACGATGTGTGCTGTGATCGACCGATTAAATTTCAATTTCGAGGTTGTGCATCTCGTGCAACATAAAAAGATTTAAACGTTCTAAAAATAATTTGTCTGTAATACATGCATTTCGACAAGATTGCGTTGCGTCATCTTACCATATACACGTAAATCTTAATTAAACAGATTTCTTAATTTTTCTGTCGTTAAATTCGTTAAAATTGTATCAAGTAAACAAAGAAGCAAAACACAGAATCTAATCATAAAAACTGATTCATAATTATGCTCGCAGACTTAACATCTGCGTACGAGTATATTATTGTGTCGAAATTTAATCCGTGTCTGGTCGTTGTAGTCTGTTGATTGCGTCAACCCGGTTGTGGTGCCCTTTAAAAATTTGTATTGGATTAGCTCATTATTTTAGCGAAATATTCTAATTGGTTTAAACATTACATTCGATCTATCTGAAATCCTGAATACTAAATGACGTTTAAATACATTAACACGTCATACATCTGTATATGTCTAATCAATCTGACTTCTTGTAGATGCTGACAGACATTCATTCGAAATCGTGAGCTACGTAATTCAAGTCGAACCGGTCTTGCAGCATGTCCATCGTGGCATGCGCTATGTCGCACGAAGCGCCGTCCTGTTGCAATCACATGTTATCAGTATCCGTATCATCCAGTTTAGGTCACCAGAAATTTACATGATCATCGATCTGTAGCGCTCGCAGCTGACGGTTATGGCAATGCCAGTTTTGTTTTGAAAGAAGTACAAACAGTGACTTTCAAAGGATACATTTGGTGGTGATGTATCTCTGGTTAATTGGTATCGTCCCAAAATCGACAATTTTGCTTGTTCATTCATCGTTTCATCATTTCATCGTTCTTAAGATGTCTTTTTTTGCGAAATTTGGGTCAACTTCCAACTGATCCAGAGCCCAATCAGCGAACACAAGGTTTTGTCTATGTTCGTTTACGGGTTATTTTATACGAGTGCAGATCCAAGTCCCGACCCAAAATTCGCCAAGTTGAGGTCGCAGAAAGACCAAGTTCTTGTGAACGACGAGAATTGGACTGCCCCGGATTTTCCCGAACACTCCCACGCACAGTACGAATTTGGTCACCAAACGTCGAACAGTTGACTCGTCACGACGGTTGTGGTGAGTATAAAAATCACGTAATGCGGAGAACGTTTCTTGAACGGAGCACTGAATTTGAATATAAAATTTGTAGATTTATACACGCTGTTCAATGCTATAATCTTCCAAGGTGATTTGCCATACACTACGGAACAATTCACAATGAACTTGAAAGATGTTGCTTTAACAACATGGCTGCTGAAACCTAACAAAATTCGAGCGTCTATTGAAAGAGCCTTTAGCTCTTTTTTGACTTTTTTCAGCCCGAGTGATTTTGATAAAAATTCATGAGGAGGAACGTGATGTTGCTACTTATTGCGCGTTGTTGCACCGGCATGGTGTTCCATTTTGCGTCATGTTGCAACAACTTGCATCACGTTTCGTAATGTATTTTATGTTTATAGATGTCTCTTGTAATTTTGCATCATGTCTTGCAATGTTGCTTTGGTTGCTTTACGGTAATAATATTGATCCTATTCTATTATCAGGTGCGAAACTAAATTTCCGAGTTTTACACATAGATGGTGCTAGCGTCACACCTAGTTGTCTTTTATGTCAGAAGTAGTGTTTTGTTCATAGCGTGGACAGTTGTTAACGATAACTATTTATAATACTAGCATATATCACAGCGGAAAAAATTTTTTCTAATAACGAAAATGTCGAGTTTAGTACCAAACAAACAGCATTTTCGGGAAGCTTTGCTTTTCTGCATCAACTTGATAAAAAAATGAAGTTGAAGCACGTCATTTGCTTGAGGAGGCCTACGGGGAACATGCACCATCAAAAACTACTTGTGAAGATAGATTTAAACGCTTCAGAAGTGGCGATTTCGACATTGAGGACAAGCAGTGCTCCGGAAGACCAAAAACATTTGAAGATACCGAGCTGCAAGCGTTATTGGATGAAGATGACACGCAAATTCAAGATCGGAGGCATTAAACACGACTCGTCAAAGTGTTTCCAAACGTTTACATGCAATGGGAAAAATTCAAAAGGAGAGCAAATGAGTGCCGCATGAGTTGACTGAGGGACAGAAGGAAAATCGAAGAGCCACTTCCGAAATTTTGCGTTCCCGGCATGAAAGAAAGAGCTTTCTGCATCGAATTGTTACAGGAAATGGTGACCAAATCGCTTCGGAAAGAAGATAGTGCTCTGCGTTTGGTGGGGCCAGAAACGAATCGTCTACTACGAGCTGCTGAAACAGGGCGAAACTGTCAATGGGCAACGTTACCGACTGAAACATGCATTGCTTGAAAAACGGCCAGACACGAGACACGAGTAATATTGCTGCAGGACAACGTTTGATGCCACCGCACTCCCATGGCCCAGAACATCATCAAAACGCTGAGATGGGATCTGCTACCGCACCCGTCTTATTCGTCAGACCTGGCCCCCTCGGATTATTAATTGTTCCGGTCGATGGCGCATGGCTTGGCAGGTCTGCACTTGCCCAGTTTCGAAGAAGTGCAAAATTGGTTGGATGCGAAGGACGATACTTCGAATAAACCATTTTTTATATTCCTATTGAAATTTTCCATTTATCATTTTCCAAAAAACCCCGGAAATTTAGCTGCGCACCTATTCAGTGTGCTTGAAAAGTTATCGGAAATGATTTTTTCGAGTGCCAGAAATCAATTGCGATGGGTCTTAATTTTACAATAATTCATTTAGAGTTTGTTTTGGCTCAATCGATTTTTATAAAAATAGATGAGACGATTCTTCGACTGGTAAGGATCGATTGTGATGAGTTCCAAATTCGGGAATATTTCTTTACGGGGACCTATTTAAAAAAATGAAACATTTGCAATGCATCATGTTTTCGGGAAACTCGTTTAGAATTGCTCTGATTTACCTTTATGTTGCGTTCAGAGAATGGAACTCAAATGAAAATGGGGATCTTCACAAAATGAATTCAGAATAGAATCGGCAAATCTCCGAAACTTTAATTTTTTAAATTCGTTTACGCGATTAAAAACCGGATGTCCCCATCAGAGGGCTAAGAGTCATAAGGAGCACAAATCGCTCCCCCGAACCTATTAGGGTTAGTAAAGTTGTTGTTCTCTACTATTCCAAACTCCAATTTGTACTAAGTGGAGTGAAAAGTGAACGATTTCGAGACTTGACCATAGGATTCTCACTTCATAGATTTCGAAGTAATAAAACGTTTTTTTCCAATTTTTATGCGGGCATTTACCGATGTCGTACTTTGGCCGTAGCATATACAAGTACACTGTATAGTTTAATTCATTTTAATGGTGAAACCGAGTTAGGATGCACCTGCAGCAAGACCGACCTCTCGTAGGTTGAAATTGGTGCATTGAAATCCAACCGGGCGCAGGAAATTTTTGTAATATTAAATTTAATGAAACTTGTTGAATTTTGTGAGTGAAACAACTAAACTGAGCGTAAACTTCAAGGGGGTACCGCTTTTATTGACCGAATGTACAATTTTGGCTGACAGTTGATAAAGAATTATTGATAATTTTGCATAACGGATGTCATACGTATGCAGCATAATTTTAAATTGGAAACAGCGTTCAAATTCAAAAAAAAAAAATAAGTCAGGGGTAAATAATTTGGGCATTTACCTGTTCTAAAGCAGAGTTTTGCTCTAAAGAACAAATAATTTAGTAGACAAATTTTAATAATCGATTAAAAGGGATATTGATATGGTTCCTTATTTTTGATAAAACGACAATACCAGGCAATACTTTGAAGGGGATCTGAAAACTCACTCACTTAATATCTTTTTAATCGTTGCTCGAATTCTTAGTAAAATGATTGAAATTTCAGAGCTAGAATGTATTTGTTGTGTCTCTAAAATCACAATCGCTTTCGCAAATTTTGCCTATTAAAATCTATTTTACCAAAAAAGTTGCGTTTTCCTATAATTATTCAAATTTAACTTTAAATATTTTATTCTTAATTACTTTTCTCATAATTCAAATGCTTTTAAAAATATTTGCAAAAATCGAAAAACTACATATGGAAGCTGCGTCTTCCAATTAACAGTTCAGACCTCCAAAATTAAAAGTTAACTTTTCTTAGCTGTAGAAGTAAATCTGCAAAAAATCTCTTAATAGTCTACCACTTGGGTAATGCGGAACTGAGCCCGGCCGTGTGAGACCGGCCCTGACCTGTACAGAAAATGCTTATTGCGTTTAAATCGGCATTTTCCACACTGGTTGTGTGGAACTTATATTACAATTAGAGTTAGTTCCATTGCGTTAGTAGTTCTCCAGAGCAATGATTTCCATCTGAATTTTAGAAATGGCTTAGTTAGTCCTGTTTCGTTATATAAACAGAATTTAACCCTACATTTCTCGAAAACCATATACAGAACTTAAATTTTATATCATTTTTATTCTACAAATCTAGTTCCATTATATGGAACTCTCTCTCTCTATCGGATGACGCTTAGTTCTGTTTAAATTTGCCATTATCTAGGAAAACAATCGGAAATCACTTTCCAATTTGTTAATGTTAAGCTTAGTCCCATTTAAATGGGCAATTTTTCGTATCCCTAAACTTGAATTTCATAAATATTAGTAATTTTCAATTCGATCGAATCGAAACTCGTCTTTATCGTTTCCTGCATTATAAAATCGCTCCATCCGACACATTTCACTGATCCTTACAATTTAAGGAATCGGCTTAAATATGAAGATTATATCATATCAATCCGTCTGGGTTGTGGAGAGGGCACAGACATTTATTATGCACGACATCATAATACGCACACAGAATCACAGTAAATAAAACTGTTTGAAGCTTTTCGGATTTAGATGATATAGCGAATGGTAATCCTGCAAAAATATCGAGGTCGAAATTTTAAAGCGTAAAAGAAAGTAGAATATCTCAAGTTCGGGCGTAGACAACCGCTAAGGTGGTAGCTAAAATTAAACTTTAAACCATACTCAACACACAATTAATTTGTGATAAATGATTAAAATTTCGCACCGGTCATTTTGCAATTAAACGCGAATAGCGATGTAACTTATCGGTATATAAAATTATCCGATATATTACAGGCTAATTCAAAATAAAATTCCGACACTTTGGTTTTGCTCTATTACGCTCTGACCTCCAAAGCTTGTACTCAAAATGTTTAGCTACATCAGTTGAAACAGGCAGTTTCAGGCAGAACTAAGGGGTCAAATTTGGCCATTCTGCCATATTGTGTGCAAATTTATTTGATTAGCGATCCAAAAGTCCCTGAAGTGTTCTCAATGTATTTCCCCAACTTTAGGAAATTTTGTAATTTAAAGTTTCAAGATAAATCAATTTTTGGTATCCGACGGAATTTACAGAATATTTAAAAGATTTTAAGGCTAATCCGAGCAGTTTAACTACATTTTTTACACATTTACTTTATTATTTCTCGTCGTCAATGTCACTTCCTGGCAAAACATTTACCCTGAATTATATAAAGTTCCGCGTTGTAAATATATTTTCAATAATTGGATATCGTGTAGAATAGTAAATTTGAATTGTTCTAAATTACCCTAAAACTAAACGACATCAATTCCGAATGTAGACAATATTTTGCGAGTCAATAACATTAAATTTTGCGAACAAAACTATCCCACATTTTGCCCTTGGCGCACACCGCTAAATTATATCTGATATTTATAGGAACACGTTATTTATCGCGCTTGATGTTGTATATGGTCAGCAATATCAGTTATACGTGATAAACATAAACATTTTACTCAAAAAAAAAAAAATTTCAAAATTTAACAAATTCCGGACCACCAGATAAACATTATTAGATAACAACACGATGTTGTTTACACTAAAAATTCGGAAAAATTTTAAAAACAGAAACGTGTTCCAATAAAATTTTGTGTACGCGAGTCAGGGGTCTGCTTAATATAATCCACACTTCCACACACACACACACACTTTTTATATTTTTCTTATCGGGTTCACACTTAATCCAAAAATTTTCATCACTCGCACTTAAGCAATTTTCGTATAAAATATGATCAACAACACAACACCAAAAACTACGAAAAAATTAAGAAAACCAAAAAAAATTTCACTCACGTTTGATTCGCTTTACAAATCCCAATTGGCCGTTTAATATTCGTCGGCTTAATACTATTTGGGGTGCTACTTGCTGCTTGCAAGTAGTAAATAAATGTAAATTCGTAAATTAAAATTATAAAAAATATTTTATTTGTAATATTCATAATTTTTTAATAATTTTTTAATTAAAATTAATTATTTAATTTAACTGCACACGATTTGGTTTAAAAAAAATATTTTTGCCGTTTAAATTTTCTTTAGAATGTTTTTTCTTAACTCATCTTCACTTGAGCGCTAAATTAAAACTGAAAAATAGTTTCGTTGAGTTCGAATCGGTTGAAGTGTATAGAGTCGATAGTTTTGTGTAGTTCATTTTGCAGGAATATTTTATAGTTTTTGTTGTAATTAAATTTTTGATAATAGTATCCGTTCTTTGTAAGTTTTATGTATATTTTGTGTGCGTGTGTAATGTAATATATGTAATTTATATAAAGCGATGGAGGTTTTAGAGGTACCAATGCGTGGCTAAGTAAAACCGTTTTTCTTGGCACATACAAATTTGAATATTCTATTTTGCGATGTTTTATAACTTTTACTAAACTTTCTGCTGTCATAACCCGCTCCATCATTACTATTATCTTCTTTCCCGCCAAATAAAGCTAAATTAAATATTTTGATAGTGTCCCAAAAATCCCAAAAAAATACCGATAATTTCCAAAAATTTGGGAATTTCATAATTTAATAAGGTTTTATATCAAATACGGTGTTTTTTTATTACATTTACATTTACAAGTGGTTTCAAGAATACAATATCTTTGCTTAATGGCCAATCTCTTAACAAATACAATTCAAATTTTCAAACTGCTGTTGGATGGGTACAATCGTTGTGAATGAACTCATTGCCAAAATATCGTGAGGCGAGAAAATGAACGCTTTATTTTTGAATCGGATGACGCACCATCGGCCGATGTATGAGATTATTGTTGCTTGTTACAGGCTGGCTACTACCAACCTACAGATATCACTAAGCACCTGCAGAGGCCTCCACGGTGATTTTTGCCGGCTACGTTCTCAGGGAGAAGTGCTAAGGGTCGTGGGGTTTGAGGCATACAGGGCTCCTGGCTTACACCGTGATCATACAGAAAGTTAGGGGAACGCAAATAATCAAAAGATGTACCCGGAGTTCCACCGAAACCCGTCGGCCGGAACCTGAGGAACGAACACAACGAAATTATAAACCGAGAGCGGTGCCTTGGTGCGCGCATCCATCCGAATTCAAACGGGGACAAGCCCTGGTTACGGAATCGGATGCGGGCATCAAGGGACCGCAAACACTACGCCGACACAGAGGGAGTTTCCGCTCCCATCACACCACACCGAAAAAATTTAATAATTCATTTTATTATTTTTTCTTTTTGAAAAACAAGAAAAACAACAACAATCGGCAAACAACTTCCCCCTCCACCCGCACCAGGAGAAAATGAGAGAGAGAGAGAGAGCGATACACACCGAGCGTGCACCCGCTGTGCGGCGCTCGATTACAAAAATATTTAAAAAAAATTTAATAAAATATATATAAAAATAAGATCAAAAAAAAATTAAAAAAAAAATATAAATGAAAAAATGGTACCTTAATATATCTTAAAAAAAATACCGTTGCGGCCTTGCGCGGCCGTCATGCCACACCCGGACCGTTGCGGTGCCTTTCACCGTTACACAAAAAACCACAAAAACACGAGGGACCGGTTGGCCACCCGTATGCAGCGACCTTGTGCGGTCGAACGTTGCGGGGCCTTTCCCCGATACCAAATAAAACACCAAAAAAAACACGAGGGGCCGGTTGGCCACCCGTATGCAGCGACCTTGTGCGGTCGGAAGTTGCGGGGCCTTTCCCCGATACCAATTTATGCCTCGATAGGCCACCTTATTGTTGGGCGTCTTCCCGCCGTAATAGATTTGCCTCGATAGGCCACCCAAAATGTTGGGCGTCTTTGCGCCGTTATCCAAATAATTACAATCAAATAGAAAATTTGGTTGTGTCGTATTTTAGAAACAAAAAATGTAGTTCTATAATTCTCATTTGTGGTGTCGAGTAACAACTATTTTACTTTGCACTGATAAACAAATTAAACTATTATTAAACAGAGAAAAAATAACATGAACAAAATTTCAAGTTTCCAATGATGGCGGTCTCACAGGAATTTTATGAAAAATAAAAACCAAAACACATTTTTTTGTCTTTTTTAATAAACAAAAACTTGGCTTTACCAATTAAAATACGATTTGTAACTTTCTTATTATTTATTAATCACCATAAAATATTTTCTTTCAATCTATATAAATTATTATTCTTAATGTTTGTCAAATTTTTTTTCTATCATCACAATGGCGACTTATTTTACAAATTATGAAACTAGACTTTTTTTTTTTAATTAAAAACTCGACTCCTTTACGCAAAAATCAAAACTCGACTATTTAAAAATATAAATTTGACTGCACTCAAAAATATCAAAACTCGAATCACCAAAAATCAAAACTCTAATGCCAAATTACAAACTCGAAAAGACTAACAAAAAAAATTCTTGCCCCGCACAACGACGCGCAGAACATTCCAGAAGAATTGTATTTCTTCTCTGTCTCTCGTTTACATCAATTCGCATTGATGTAAACGAGAGGCATATAAAAAAAACATTCTTATGGAATGTTTTGCTTTACACACCCATTCGATGCGCATTGTTCTCTCTCTCCTCATCTTACTCACCCTCGCGCCATCACCACGACGTGTACAAACATTAAGCAACTCCGAAAGCGAGGACACAAACCGAGGGGAATAAAATCAAACAGCGCTTGTTACGATCATGTAATCGTAACAAACGTGGGAACGTCCCACACCCTGAGATGTCTCATAAGCCGGGCATAAAACAAACAATAAGGATATTAACAGTTTATCATCTTGAATCTTGTAGTTGTGCGAACAATCTTTTAAGCTACGAATTTTCGCGATTTGATCGACGTAATCTGGATCTTGGAACGCAACCGAGTTTTGATCAACGTGCAAAATGGGGACGAAAGAAGGTATTAACGCATTCACAGAAGGGTCGATGTTTTTACTCGGCAAGGCTGGAACTTCAAATTGGGCACCAGGATCAGGCGTGCTCTTACTTTCAGAATCATCCGCACAAGGAGCGGATTCATCCGGGAAAGCTCGAGACAACGCATCCGGTACAATGTTAACTGAACCTTTTCGGTATCCAATCTGAAAATCCAGCGCTTGGAGTTTAAGACTCCATCTCGCCAAACGTCCGGAGAGGTCCTTTTGACTCATTAGCCAGCGTAAACTGGAATGGTCAGTGTAAATGACGAACGGATAGCCTTCCACGTAGGGACGAAATTTTCGCACGCTGAGGACGGCAGCGTAGCATTCCAGCTCGGTCACCAAGTAGTTTCGCTGCGCCGCATTGAGCTTATGTGAATAAAACTCAATGGGCCGCTCCACCTCCTCGGCGTCCACCTGAAATAAGACACTACCGACCCCAACGGCACTGGCATCACACTGAATAAAAAAGGGTTTTGTATAATCAGGATGCGTCAAAACTGGGGCAGTTGACAAGGCGGTTTTGAGAGCGTTAAAAGAAGAATCAGCAGCTGCAGACCAACATACTTTAGTGTTTTTACCAGTAAGATCGGTGAGAGAAGAAGCTAAAGAGGCAAAATTTGGAATGAAGCGACGGTACCATCCGCACATCCCCAGAAAACGTCTAATCTGTTTCGTCGTTTTCGGAATAGGGTACTCCAGAATAGCTTTACATGTATCTGGGTTTGTACGGAGGCAACCATCACCCACAATATAACCTAAATAGTCGACTTCTTTCAACACAAACTTACTTTTGGTCAAATTGATTGTTAGACCGGCATCCGTCAGATATCCAGCAACCTGCTGTAGCAACTCGAAGTGTTCGGCCAGAGTGGAGGATGTGACCAGAAGGTCATCGAGGTACACAAAGACCTTATCGTGTAGCTGATACGGGATCACGCGGTGCATCAAGCGACAAAGCGTCTGCGGTGCGTTGCACAAGCCAAACGGCATCACCTTGAACTGATACAAGGGCCGTCCAGGAACCGTAAACGCTGTTTTATCGCGGGATGCTGGATCGAGTGGGATCTGCCAAAAGGCATCCTTCAAATCAATCGCCGAAATGAATCGGGTGTGTCCCAAACGACCCAACAATCCGTTGATTATTGGCAGCGGATACGCATCCTTGACGGTGGCCTTGTTCAGTTCTCTAGCATCTAAACACAAACGGACTTTGCCATTGGCCTTACGCACCAACGTGACCGGTGAACACCAGGAACTTTGTGACTCCTCGATGACCCCCAAAGACAACATCCTATCCAACTCGGCGTACATGAGTTTCTGGATAGCTGAGGACACGGAATAAAAACGTTGTTTGACTGGTTTTGCGGAACCGACATCGATCATATGAGTGATGAGGGATGTGCGGCCCAAACCTAATATATCGCTGCTCGGGAAATATTCGCGGATAAGATCCAATTTACGACGATCATTAGAGGTTAAAATATGAAATTTGGGTGTGTTGGTAGTTTCACCTAATTCGTCCGAATTATTTAACGCGGAGATTTTTGGGGAAATTCCAAAACGATTCCAAAAATCGATACCCAAATAAAGCGGTTGTTCTAATGAAGGGACAACATGAAAATTCATGGTTTGGGTAATTCCATTAAACTCGACGTTAGCTCGTATGTAACCAAATACTCGTTGGACTTGACCACTCGCGGTAGTTATCGTGGATGGAAAATTATGAAACTCTACGAAGGGATTGGACAAGATTTTCTCCGATCCATTCCCGAGAACACTGACACTCGCCCCGCTGTCGAGAAGACCCTTAAACGGGATCTTATTGATAAAGACCTGGGCGTAAGGCCGAGTGTCACTACCCTCGGAGAACAAAACGGAGGAAATCACGTCATTTCTCATTGCAGCGCGGTGGTTCCAATATTTCTTGGAACGTTTTAAACGATCTAACTTAGCTAACGACGGAGAATTATAGAAAAACTTTAGAGCGACAGGAAGGGAAGGATTGGATAGGGAAGACGAATCGGGAAAGGAATCATTACTGGCAGACGATTTTACCTTCTGGTCGGGTTCGATTGGGAGCGGAGTTCCGCGTCCGTATTGCTCCCTGCGTTGTTCTGGATCAGTTTGAGTGGTTCTATCCTCTGTGCTATCAGCAGTCTGAGTAGCAGTTGTGGTGGTTTTCGGAGCATCTCTCCAAGAACTACTGCTCAGGTTTTCCGACATCTTTGATTGAGGAATTCGTTCATCGGCACATCGTCGACATCGCGCAGAACTTGTTTGTTGTCTGTAAACTAACCCCGAATTGTCTGCTGGGACTTGTCCGGCAGGACGTCTCGCCGCTGCCGATGGAAACCTGCTCCCCTTGTGAATTGCGGATACTGAGTTATCAGGTAGTACATCAGTCAAGAGATAATTCTCATGAGAGTCATATGCTCCAACATCATCATACGGACTGCCTGATGACTCATTGATCACGCGTCGTGAATGGATTGCAGGGTCCGCCGTAGCTTTGATCCGCCTGAAAGACTCCTCCCAAGCAGAGCAAATTTTGATCAGCTCATTTATGGTGCTAAACCGACGATCGGTGAGATGAAACTGTAATTCTGGCTTCATGTTCGTCATTAAAATTTCGATGAGCTCCTCGTCCGAATACGGTGTACGACATTGTAGCGTTAGACTCCACACTTGATCGAAAAAATCTAGGAAACTTTCGTTGGGTCGTTGTTTGCGTGCCTCGACGGTTCGCCGGATTTCGTAATTGGTGCGACGGTCTTTAAAACGCTCGATGATACCGCTTCGTAGATCTGTCCAGGTAGCGTTCGGATTATGTTTGCGGAATGTCCAATACCACTGCAAGGCGATATCTTCCAGGATGGTATGTAGCTCGAATAACAAGGTTTGGTCGGACAATCCGCGAGACGAAGCGATGGTGTCTACCTGAAACAGGAACATGTCGATCGTGGTGCCCGCCGGGTCTCCTGTGTAATTTAGTCCGCTTTCCGATAATAAGGGTCCATCGATAAAGTTTTGCTCCCCTTCGTCTTGCTCTAGTATTGTTAGGTCCATTTTGGATGATGAAAGGATATAGGGTTAAACACGCTCGATTTAATTTGGCGAAGAAAATTAGACTCGAAATGCAATCTTTATTAAATTTATCAATAATATACTAAAAATTAATTCAATTAGTTTTAAATGAAGCAGAAGGTTTCAAATAAAATAGCTCGGAATAATTCCACAAACACAATAACAAAAAAATATAGAAAAAAAATAAATATAAATATTAAATATAAATGAAATAATGCAAGAAATTTGGTACTAGGGATGAAGCCGCGATCCACTAGAAACCTGAGGCCCGTAATCCCCAAATTTAACGACGGGATATTTGACGAGAAACCCTCGAAAGCGGTACCTTATCGCAACCTTCCTTTGGAGGGGCTCGTTAAAAAACATTTTAAATATCCAAAATAAAAATAATAATAATAATAAGAACGCGAAAATCAAACTACCAACACACCCAATAGTACGCCGATAGTGAAATAATACAGCTAAATAATAATATAACAATATAATTAGAAAAATAAAAGAAAAAAGAAAGGAATGGATACCTTGTAGATTTGATACTAGGGACGGTGAAGCCGTGGTCCACTAGTACCGTGGGGCCCGTACTCCCACGATTGTTTAACTACGGCGAAGACGAGATACCCTCCAAAGTGGCGCTTTTCAATGAGAACCTAATTTGGAGGGGCTCGTTAAAATTTCCAAAATGATACAAAGACCAAAAATACAAAAAAAAATCCCACGACTACCAACACACCCAAGGGTATGCAGGCAGAATAAAATAAATTCAAAAAACGATACAAAAGGAAAAAAAAATGAAGTACTAATCAAACCGTGGGTTTAAATACAACCCATAGATCGATAAACCAAAAAAAATAAAAAAAAACAATTATCGAAATATCAAAAAATCAAATCAATAAAATCAAAAATATCAAAATATCAAGAAAATCAAATAAACATATCAAAAACAAGTAACTTTAACTCGAAAATACGAAACGGATGGTATGAGGCGAGTGGAAATCCCACTCCGTGTCGGCTAAATAATAAAAAAAATAAAAAATAAAAAAAATAATAATAATATAATAATAAAGTGTTCCGTTCCTCAAATTTCGGTCGAGAAATTTCGGGGAAAGGAAGAAATGAAGCTAAGCTAAACCCTGGACAAATGACATCCGAGCTCCACCACAATCTGACACAACATAGTGGAAATGGGAAAGAGCTCGTAAGTCGGGTGTCCAAAGAATAGGGGTATGACACCCCCATCTACGCGCAATCAAACAGCCCGTGCTGGTTGCGATCGCAGATGGGGAATGCCAACCGGGAGACTGGCTTTGGTGTGCGTGTCCATGCGAATTCAAACAGTGCGAAGCACTGGTTTCGACACTGGACGCGCACGCCAAAGGGAGTGAAGCTACAAATCATACAAAAAAAATCAAAAATTTAAAAATTCGCACATCGACTGGCTTTGGTGTGCGTGTCCATGCGAATTCAAACAGTGCGAAGCACTGGTTTCGACACTGGACGCGCACGCCAAAGGGAGTGAATCTACAAATCTAAAAAAAAATTTAAAAATTCGCGAAAAACTTGGGCGCCACTGTTACAGGCTGGCTACTACCAACCTGCAGATATCACTAAGCACCTGCAGAGGCCTCCACGGTGATTTTTGCCGGCTACGTTCTCAGGGAGAAGTGCTAAGGGTCGTGGGGTTTGAGGCATACAGGGCTCCTGGCTTACACCGTGATCATACAGAAAGTTAGGGGAACGCAAATAATCAAAAGATGTACCCGGAGTTCCGCCGAAACTCGTCGGCCGGAACCTGAGGAATGAACACAACGAAATTATAAACCGAGAGCGGTGCCTTGGTGCGCGCATCCATCCGAATTCAAACGGGGACAAGCCCTGGTTACGGAATCGGATGCGGGCATCAAGGGACCGCAAACACTACGCCGACACAGAGGGAGTTTCCGCTCTCATCACACCACACCGAAAAAATTTAATAATTCATTTTATTATTTTTTCTTTTTGAAAAACAAGAAAAACAACAACAATCGGCAAACAACTTCCCCCTCCACCCGCACCAGGAGAAAATGAGAGAGAGAGAGAGCGATACACACCGAGCGTGCACCCGCTGTGCGGCGCTCGATTACAAAAATATTTAAAAAAAATTTAATAAAATATATATAAAAATAAGATCAAAAAAAAATTAAAAAAAAAATATAAATGAAAAAATGGTACCTTAATATATCTTAAAAAAAATACCGTTGCGGCCTTGCGCGGCCGTCATGCCACACCCGGACCGTTGCGGTGCCTTTCACCGTTACACAAAAAACCACAAAAACACGAGGGACCGGTTGGCCACCCGTATGCAGCGACCTTGTGCGGTCGAACGTTGCGGGGCCTTTCCCCGATACCAATTTATGCCTCGATAGGCCACCTTATTGTTGGGCGTCTTCCCGCCGTAATAGATTTGCCTCGATAGGCCACCCAAAATGTTGGGCGTCTTTGCGCCGTTATCCAAATAATTACAATCAAATAGAAAATTTGGTTGTGTCGTATTTTAGAAACAAAAAATGTAGTTCTATAATTCTCATTTGTGGTGTCGAGTAACAACTATTTTACTTTGCACTGATAAACAAATTAAACTATTATTAAACAGAGAAAAAATAACATGAACAAAATTTCAAGTTTCCAATGATGGCGGTCTCACAGGAATTTTATGAAAAATAAAAACCAAAACACATTTTTTTGTCTTTTTTAATAAACAAAAACTTGGCTTTACCAATTAAAATACGATTTGTAACTTTCTTATTATTTATTAATCACCATAAAATATTTTCTTTCAATCTATATAAATTATTATTCTTAATGTTTGTCAAATTTTTTTTCTATCATCACAATGGCGACTTATTTTACAAATTATGAAACTAGACTTTTTTTTTTTTAATTAAAAACTCGACTCCTTTACGCAAAAATCAAAACTCGACTATTTAAAAATATAAATTTGACTGCACTCAAAAATATCAAAACTCGAATCACCAAAAATCAAAACTCTAATGCCAAATTACAAACTCGAAAAGACTAACAAAAAAAATTCTTGCCCCGCACAACGACGCGCAGAACATTCCAGAAGAATTGTATTTCTTCTCTGTCTCTCGTTTACATCAATTCGCATTGATGTAAACGAGAGGCATATAAAAAAAACATTCTTATGGAATGTTTTGCTTTACACACCCATTCGATGCGCATTGTTCTCTCTCTCCTCATCTTACTCACCCTCGCGCCATCACCACGACGTGTACAAACATTAAGCAACTCCGAAAGCGAGGACACAAACCGAGGGGAATAAAATCAAACAGCGCTTGTTACGATCATGTAATCGTAACATGCTTGTAAGGCATACTGTCACAATTCACAATCCGCACTTTCCATCCTTTCCTGGATGGGTTTACATTGCCATGCCCAATTGCAATGGCCCAATTGCCATTAGTTTGTTTCGTGCTAACGAAAATACACCAAATTTGAAATTATGGGAAAGTGTCACACAATCGATGTCGCCTGCTTTAATTCTAACTAGTGGCTTAAAATTTAAAATGACATCTATTTCGACCAGTAACTTATTTAACTCCTTCAGGGAAAATATTGGTTCTTTAACTATCCTGACGAAATGTATTATCGCCAGATTTACAACTGTTTCCCGTTTTATTTAAAATATGAGGCTACCATGTCGAATGCCCTGGTTTTATAAAAATGCATCAGGTTTATGAGGTAGTTATTTGTTCCCACATAATTTATTCCGTTGTCCCTCTGTAGAACATTTGGAAATCTCCATTCATTGATTAAACATAGCCGTACAAACACTGAAGATGCTGAACGCTTTGGTCGCCCAAATTCGGTAGTTATTCCAGAAAAGATAAAAAGTATACAAAATCGTTTTGGAAGGCCGTAACGTGCAGTTGCGCAAGATCACTGACATCGTAAAAGATATCAATAGACATCGTAAAAGATATCAGTAATAAACAAGATTATTTGTCTCGGTATGTGACACTGCATGAAACATGGTTTCACCACTAAACTCCGGAATCAAAATGCCAGTCAGCTGAGTGGACAGCAGCCCGTGAATGCCGCCAGTGCGACCATAAACGCAAATGTTGACCGGTACAGTTTTAGCTTCCATATTTTGGGATGCAAAAAGTACTCGTATTTTAGTCGTCGGCTATCTTGAGAAGGGGGCAAGATAATCAACCGCAAATATTACATGGATTATTGGTGCGTTTGGAAGAAGAAATTACGAAAAAACAGCGAAATGCAAAAGAAAAATACTCTTTCACCAAGACAATGCACCGTGTCTCAAGACGTTGACTACGATGCCAAAATTACACGAATTGAAGTTCGTATTTGTTTACCATCCACCGTATTAATTTCCCCAAATGCTGTCGCATCGATAATTGGTATATGACAGTTAAACGTTTAATACAAATCTATTAATTCCCGCGCTGTCTTTAAGGGAGTTTGAAATCGTGGTTCAATCGAATCAGATATTCAAGTTAGTATTAAACTTTCGATATCGTTCGTGATTAATGTTTTACTAAAAACCCATATGAAAGTCGTATCTCTTAGCTATCGAAGTTAACACTTGCGAACAAATTTCATTTTCAGAATAAATATTTCATGTGTCCCATAATTTTTTGAGTAAAACTCTTAAGGACCTCTTTTGATTTTTGAGTGAATCCCGTATAGCAAAATAACAAAACGTCACGGGGATTGCTCCAAAATGTCTCCTTATAGAAATAATTCCAATTATGGATTAAGTATTTGAAACTAGTGCCGTTTCAATGCGGACTGGCTAATTGCTATTTTTTGAGTAAACTCTCATCGGATACGTTTGATTTTTGAGAGCATGCCACAATGGCCAATAACAAAAGATCACAGCAAATTCTTAAAAAGTCGTACTGAGCAAGTCCGTGTTGAAAACGTGCTTGTGCCATTTAATAGGCTAGAACAGTAGAAATTATCTCTTTATGGTACCATTTTGGTCTAGTCTGGCCTACATCATGTTAAATTGGCCATAATAAGAATCGCTCAAAACATCAAAATATATACTGTGCCCCATAAGTCCTTAGAATTGAAAAATCACTCAAAAATAAAACTTTCATAATGATATTAGAAATCTTTTAATAAACACAGGTATTTCAACACTATTAAACAAAAAAAAAATATTTCTGGGAACAGTTCTGAGTGAAAGTTATGGAATAAAGTTCTTTAAAACAAAGCACACTACGAATCGCACACAGGTGGTTAAAGTGGTTCTGAATTAGTATTTGATGTAAGAAACCAATCTTATTAAGCCAAACGCGCGGAAATCTGTGAGAATTTTGTTATTCGAGAGAAATTATCATTGAGTGAAAAATTTGAAATTATTTAACTCGGCATCTACAGATCGCGCAGAGGTGGTCAAAGTAGTTCTGAATTATTATTTGACGTAAGAAACCAATCTTACTTAACCAGATACTCGGAAAACTCTGAGTTTTTGTTATTCGAGAGAGAATATCATTGAGTGTAATACAAAAATTGTTAAAAATTTCAAATTATGTAACCCGGGCCCCTATGGATCGCACAGAGGTAATCGAAGTGGTTCTGAAATAGTATTTAATGTAATTCACAAATCTTACTTAACCACATGCTCGGAAATCTCTTAGACTTTTGCTGATCCGAAGAGATCGAGTTAAATGATTGTAAATGTTTAAGACTTTTTGTATGATGATATTCTCTCTCGAATAACATAAATCTCAGAGATGGCCGAGCTTGTGACTAAGTAAGATTGTAAGATTGGCTTTTACATCCACTACTAATTCAGAACCAATTTGTTCATCTCTGAGCGATTAGTAGTATGGTTTGTTTTAAAGTATGTTTTGTTATTTTTCACCGGTGCCTAATGATAGAGCTCGAACCTATACTACTACTCAAAAGCCAAATCAACCCATAAAATCCAAGAAAAGTTTGGTTTGTGAGAAATGTGCAATTTACTATCAAAACGTCAATAAAATGGCATCAAAAGCATCTAAGTTTTATAACTTCATTAAAACCCGGCATAATGAGCTCTGAATCTTTCGGTTATGATTACGTTGTTTGCAGATGCGATCGGTCCCTCGAAACTAGCTCAAAGAAATCGGATGGTGGCGTACAGATAGCAGTACATTCTAAACTCTAGAATGCTTCAGTAGCTTTAGTCCCATCGAGAGTCGAACAAATTGGTATAAAAATCAAAACTAACCAAACCAATTTATTCTTTTACCATATTTAGTATATACCACCTCAATCAAATAGTGATCATTTCGCAAGTTGCATCGATACGATTGATGAAGTTATTAATACAACAAACTTGTCAGATTTATCTCTTGTGTGTGGTGATTTTAAAATTCCAAACATAATCTGGAATCTGGATCCGGAACGAAATTGTATTTTACAATGCAATATAACAACAGAAGCGGAATCTTTATTTTTGGACGCTATGCTTGGTTATAGTTTGAACCAAATAAATACCATAGCTAATAATCGTGATAGATTACTGAATTTTGTCTTCAGCAACGATATTGACACTTTCAAAATTTCAGAATCCGGGTTACCTTTTGTCACAAATCTTTAGACATTATATTTGACCGGTTGTGGTCTTAACAATATACCTCTGAATGAGTAGGCTGACATTTTAGCAATTCCATTATGGTGCCTATTCAACCAACGAGTTGACGTTACATGCTTTCAGACGAATATCAACTACAACTTCAATTCCAAAACTGTTTGAATTAGTATTATGCAACAACATTAATAGGTTGTCTAAATTATTCAACATCGTCGACGACCTATTTGGCTTTAATTTATCAAAGGACAACTTCAAAAATATCCTGAACACTTATTTTTTAAATTTTTAATTGTTAAATCAAAATTTGATTTATATTTTTGTGTTTTAAAGTTTTTTATTTGAATTTTTATTTTTTAATAATTTTGTTTTAAATTAAATTATCTGTTCCCAAAAATTAATTTTCTTTGTAATAGTGCTGAAATACTTCCGTTTATTAAAAATTCTGTAATATTATTATGAAAGTTAAATTTTTGTGAGAGTATTAGTGAAAAAAACAAGCATGCCCGCACATACGCCTTTTGAAAGGCAAGACCCCCAAAAGCTAATCCCCAAAACGTGAATTTTGCTACCCTTGCTGTGACGCCTTGTTAAAGGCTATAATTAGGTTCTCTTAAAAATCAAAAGCGATGAGCATTTTAAAAAAATCATACAGATTATTCCGGTACATCTCTCGTTTGGTACTGTCGGATTTGGGGCCTTTACCCAAAAATATTAGGTGTTTATAGCACGTTTGAATTACAATAGGCGAAGCAATCGGTTTCTTGTATTCGAAAACGACCCTAACAATTTTTATAAAAATCGTACAGCCATATAAAAATTAAATGAAGAGACCTGGGCTCCATTGAACAACCCTTTGGATACATTTTTTCAAAATTGACACAAATCGCAATCGACGACAATTATGACACGCGAGAACCTCCCCTCACGAATTTTTATAAAAATTGTGCAAGCCGAAAAGAATAAAGAAAGGGACCAAGGGTTCACCGCTCGACCCTCTGAACGATTTTTACCGAGATAAGGACCAATCGTAATCGATTGCTAGTATGAAAACCCACCTCACCAATTTGCATCAAAATCGTGCGAGCCGGATACCGGAATATAACGAATATTCTTGAAACCAAAACCCATCGCAATCGATTTCTGGTACTCGAAACCACCTTTTTAACAGATTTTTTCAAAATTTCGTTTCCTTCGTACCTCCCAAATAAAAATTCGTTAAACTTTCGGGTTTTTTATAATAACTTGGACAAATACGCCCCACTTCAAGACAGCTGTTAAGCTGGCATTCTACAACATGCCACATGCAATATAGTATGTCCAAGTCCATAGTTGATTCATTTCCTTGATGACGCACTAACTACTCGTAAATGACTTGAACACATGCAATCTACTACTATCGCATTCGATTATCACTTCGAGACACGATTCGGTGACCGAACTGACTAAGTACCCTGATCCTACCAGGTTATCTAATTCTACAGGTTAAGGATATGTTATAGGTTCTAATAATAGAAGAACTACAAGAGGGAATTGTAGTGTCTACATTCTTTTATATTTACCAATTACAAATTTTCTAATTCCAGTTAATATTTTGACCATTAAAGGTGAGAAGGGTCAGCTTTTTATGTTTTACCTTTCTGCAGTCATCACTTCTCAATTTAGCATGTTTCGGAAACTCTTCAGGTCTAGCCACAGTAAGCGCGCACCGCGAACACGAACAAACTTCTAACGAGGTGCTCTATGGAACCATTGAACACTAATAAAAGCACCATGATCAACAAATCAAACTAAACCTGCCGGAACACCAAAATGTTTCCAATACGAGGAAACTTAAAACTCGCACTCAAATTAATTGTCTGTGAGTTTCAACTCAGGAAACTAAAGTCCCACTCAATTATAGTAAAATGATCCGCTCATCGTAATCAATATTCCAAATTTTCACATAAAGGTCATCCGGACTTGAAGACTCTAGTCTATCCCAATAAATCAACAGCAATTGCAGAATTGGAAGACAACACTAAACGTGTCATTAGCGAGGTACCAGCCGAAATGTTCGAAAAAGTGGTGAAAATTGGACATCTCGCATGGACCACTTAAAACGTAGCCATGGCCAAGATTTGCATGAAATAATCTTTAAAAAGTAAATGACTAACATTGGTTTATCGATTTAAATAAAAATTTCATACATTTTTGCAATTTGACTGTGTTTTTTGAAAATTATAAACCAAACGCTTTAAAATCCCGCACGTGAAGTATAAAACTTCTATTTTAAGTTGTATCATTAGTTAGAGCAGATAAAACACCTGTCGGCCAATTCGAGAAACAGTACAATGCACCAACAATTGATAAGTGGCGGTCGTTTTAGTTAGCGAAGAATTATATATAGAGTTCTTCATCGCACAAATCGTGATGTTCAGCGAGTCTCAGAAACTTATCACTCATACGACCGATTGCAATATCCGTTTTATCTTTATACGACGTATACATTCATATATCGACGCAAATTGGGTTCCGAAGAGTACATTAGTTCCAGGAATCCAAAGCATGTCATACGTTCACGCATATGACTGCCGTAATTTTACACATTGTGCGGGGATGATATGTTTGCAAAGACGCTACTTTACTCTAAAGTGCCAACATACTCGCAACGTTACAAGCAAGTTAGAGCAGTTGAAGGACCGATGCGTTTGTCCGTCTGTACACTGTTCAGCTAAACAATGCAGAAGAATTTTACTTGCTATTACTGTTAATCAATATTTATAAACCGACACTCTTCCAAGAATTGAGAACAGTAAACGGTCAAATATGTGCTCTTGAAACGCACATTGGGATACTTCACTCGCAGATGCATCGAATATTGATCAACTACAGCAATACCCAGCTTATTTGCAGTCATATTGTCACGGTGCTCCCCACTCAAACCAAAAAATCGTTGGTTTAAATTGAGAACAAGTGTTTGGCAATCGCTAACAAAACACTGACACAATTGGGAATGGCCGCATGGGTCGGCAAACGACCGTTTCGATCGTAATTTGCAACGAGAAACACACTTTAATGTCGACGAATTGGGTACATTTATTGGAACGAATCTATCGAAGTTAGTTCCAGAACAACGCTTTGCGTATGATAGAATTATGCAGGAAATTAAAATTACAGCAACTCATTTTGATGATGGCCGAACGACGCATTCTGCATTCGTAAAGATCAAATAATTTTTTAACAATTTTAGATAAACACGAGAAAATTGTGATACAATTTACTAAAGTTTTTTTAATTCTACAGAAGGTTATTTTAGACATTTTTTCTACTTTTATATCTCCGAATCTAGAAATGTTCACGGGGTCTCACCTATATGGCTGAATAGCTAAGTCAAAACCTCATGTACTTGGTGAATAAAATTTAGATATGATAATTTGTAACTTGTCCAGCATATTTTAAACAATAGTGGTTTTCGATTTCAGTTTATTTTCAAATTTTTCTGATACCGCTCCTTGAGATGGTCAAAATTTTTTAAATGTATTTTAGGATAGCATAGGCAAAATTCTAACATTGAAATGAACATGGTTAATTTATGAAAATATTTACGGTGCCATACAGGCTACTTAGGAGTTCCATGAATTTAAATTAAATTTCAAACTCTATTTTACCGATCCTAGAGATGTTCACGGGGTCTCACCTACATGGTCAGATAGATCAGTCAAAACCCTATGAGGGCAATGAACGGGATCTAATTATGATGATTTTTAAGTTGTCCCGAGACATTTTTACGTTTACGGTTATATCGCCTATCCCAGAAATGTTCACGGAATCTCTTTCATATATTCGAATAGATCAAAAGATTTTCTATCAATATTGTAAAAATAGGACAAGAATGATGATTTTCTTCATGTTTTCCAAAATTTACAACTTCTTCATTTTCAATTTTACTCGCAATTGAAAATTTTGGTATTTTCTCCAATTGGATTTTTACCCAATTGACATTACCAAATATGCTACGAACCCGATTTATTGCAAAAACAATAACAAAAATCCTATGGATGTTCACAGGGTCACGTTTATACTTTTGGATAGCTCAAAGATTTGACTTTCGACAGTTCCGATCAGGGTCCAATTGTGATGATATTTACTGTGCCATATGTACGACTTAGAAGTTTCATAAATTTGGGCAAATTTTCAAATTTTACCGTTCTACTATCCTAATCCCCATATGAACATATGTTATCCAACTATGGGGCTCAACTATTGCATCAAATATACGAGGGCGTAGTGAGAAGTTTGGTAAAATTGCAACAGAGGGCACCACAATCGCAAATCCCAGATGTCATGTGTCAATGCCATCTGTCACTAGACCAAATTAAAATTTTCAGACAGATCTGTCATTTAGTTCAGTTTTGACAGCCATTGAAAACAGACAACCCATTGTTTTTTTGCAAACATGGAAAAAGTGAATTTCGTGTGTTAATTAAACATTATTTTTTGCGTGGAAAAACCATTACGCAAACCAAAACAAAACTTGATAAATATTAAGGGGACTCCTAACCATCGATTAAAATGATTCACAAGTGGTTTACTGATTTTCGTTGTGGTCGTACACGCATAACTGATGCCGAACGTTCAGGACGCCCAAATGAAGTCACCACACCAAAAATGGTTGACACAATCCATGATACGGTATTGCAAGACTGGAGAGTGAAAGTGCGCAAGATAGCTGAGATAGTAGCCATCTCAGATGAACGCGTGCGCAATATATTATACGAACATTTGAATACGAAAAAGCTATCCGCGCGTTGGGTTTCGCGTTTGCTGACAATCGACCAAAAACACACACGTGCGACAACGTCAGAGGCAGGTTTGGCGATGTTCAAGCGAAATAAAAAGGAGTTTTTGCGTCGTTTCATAACTGTGGATGAAACATGGATCCATCACTTTACACCGGAGACCAAAGAACAGTCAACACAGTGGATTTCTACTGGCGAATCTGCGCCGAACAAAGCAAAGGCGGTTTTATAGGCCAACAAGGTCATGGCCACAGTTTTTTGGGATGCACGCGGCATAATCCACATCGACTACCTTCAAAAGGGGAGAACAGTCAACGGCGAATATTACCGCAACTTATTGGACCGTTTCAACGACGTTTTGAAAGAAAAATGACAACATTTGGCGAAGAAAAAAGTTCTCTTCCATCAAGCCAATGCACGGGTGCACACGTGTCTAGTTGCCATGGCCAAAATCCATGAATTATGCTTCGAACTGCTTCCACATCCACCATATTCTCCCTACTTAGCCCCTGCGACTATTTTCTGTTTCCTAATTTGAAGAAATGGCTCGGCGGAAAAAGATTCGGTTCTAATGAGGAGATCATCGATGCAACAAACGCCTATTTTGAAGGGTTGGAGAAATCGTATTATTCGGAAGGGATCGAAAAATTGTTAATACGTTGGACTAAAAGTATCGAGCTAAAAGGCGACTACGTTGAAAAATAGATTTTTTTGGCCGAAAATATTATTCCTTGTTTCATTTTATCCAGACTTCTCACTCCGCCCTCCTAGATATTGAACAAAGAACACAAACAAAGATACTTCGTAGCATTACTAATGCCCCGTGCCATATTCGAAACAGCAACATCCATAGAGACCTAAGAATCAAAACTGTTAGAGAGGCAATAAAATCAGGCAGTCTAAAATACCAACTGAAGCGGAATCAGACTCTAACTAATTATCTGGAGAACTACTAAGGCAACCGAGATACAAACGGCTTCGCAAGGCAGATTCTCTAGATTTAAGAAACGAAGAAATAAAATCTAATAATTACACGCATGTTGAGCTAAAACACTAAAATTAAGTAATTAACAATAATAATGCACACTGATATTAGGTATTTCACACTTCTTGTTAGTTTCATATAAAGAAAGATTCAATAGTTACAAAAAAAAGTATAAGGCGACCTATATCCCTTAAATGGGATGTAGCGCCAGTGAAAAAAGATTTGAGTACTGTAAATTTTATGAAGAAATTCTCTCCTAGCTCCAGGGGCGAGGTAAAAACCATAAAAATGCGCACAAGTATCTGTATTAAACATTGATCTTGCTCCAAAAATTACACAAATACCTGTAAAATACCCGTAGTTGTATTTAGTTATGTTCAAGGTCTGTACAGTATAATCACATATCAGCTTAATATTTCCCGTTCAAATCGAAGGCCTGATAATAAATGCTATTTATAGAAATAATTCTTATTAAATCCGCACATCCAAAAAACGTGACGCGAAATTCTTAACAGCACCTTAAACGTTGATCTATCCAAATGATAGTGATTTATTTGGTTATTTCGCTCATGTACGATAATCGCTAATTTCATTTCCTTCGTACTGATTTTTGCGTAAATAAGCGTAAAGGACATGCGTTGCATATTTTATGAACGAGATATAATCCAGTTCGCACGTTTGGTTGGCTTCGTACAAGGATTCCAAATTTTTAATGCACGATAAACATTAAACGCGGAAATCTAGGTCAATCTGTATGAGTCACAGTTTATTATGATAGTGCAAGCAGCACTAAAGTTTATTGACTAAACATTTTTAGTTTCGTTTTTGGTTGAAATTGATAAGAAATTATAAGAATGATCTACGAGCACATTACACTGGCGATTATTAAAACTGTTATATTGTTTTTGTAAGTTACGCCTGGATTAATCATTTTGATGCAGGATGAGTAATTTTTATCCATCTGTCATCTTGGTACACTAAGCAGATAAATTCGATGTACCAAAAATTGCTATTACCGCATTTAACTGTATACATATGGCATGGCAAGTAATTAAACGGCGTGCAAGCAGCATACAACCATATCGTAAAGTGTTTTTCTGTTATAAATTATGTTTTCTTCTTTATGCCGCACGTCTTACAACAGCTTGACTACCAGGAATTATTGACTACGCATATGTGAGTATACGAAAATAGTAACTGAATTATTGGTAATACGCGATTTTAATCGCGCCTTGTATATGAAGTACATGACCTCCACACTTATGATCGTATTTATTGTTGGAATTAATATGTTGAGTACTTTATTATTTTTAGTGTGGTATTATTGATATTTTCTGTCTTAAGTAATGAACAATCTGAGAATAATTAACACATATCGACTGTTATTACTGTAAAGTGCGTCTGTCTAAATTGGATTTATATTAGGGAATTTATGATCTGAATATATATAAAAAATTAGGGAATTTTCCAGCTGGATTATCATAAGTGGATTTAAATGGAAATTGGATTAGTCATACCAATTATAATGTGTTCAATCTGCAAACACTAAAACTACAAACTCGTAGCAATATTTTATAAAAATAAAAGACGTTTATAAAGTTTTTATTTACAAGCCGCTGGCGCTGCCAGCCACTTATTTTCTATCTAAATTTGAATGTTGTTTGTACAACTGTATAATTGCGAATTAATATTACTAAATCAGGTGTGTAAGACAATTATATACCTAAACAAAATGATTCAAAATGCACCGCTAGGTTACAAAATAACTCGTAAATAAAGTTATCAATGCACCTACAGTACCAAGCAGTATTGCTTGAAACGTCATCGAATTAAAGTCTATAGTTTCTTTTCTGAACCGTAGATGGCAGTAATGTTCGTAAAAAGTACTTGACATTTATTGACAATATGATTGCAAAATTTACTGCTTTTTCATCGTGATTAACGTTCACGAAAATAAATTAAACTAAAAAATTAATTTATTAATTTGTTTATACTGCCATCTATAGCCAAAGATTGGGCTCGTCGACATAAAATGATATCATATAACTATAAACATTTTCAAAGCAATGAAGTCATCTATTGTTCTAATTTTATATAATGCAAATTTATTTGTATTATTTTATTAAGGTGAAGATGCAACATTCTACCCCCGTTGAAAGTTTGATCTGTCAACTGCTGCTCGAAGGCATCCAGAGGCAAAGGACATATTCTAGCAATCTGACTTTTGATTAAGACTTGTATAATCCTTAAACAGGCCATCCTTACGTATTCATCTTCCGGGGTGTGTGTCATGATATTGCATTTGAGACCAATATTCTTTAGACCAGCGGTTCCAGGTTTTAGTCCTGAGATATTCTCAGTAATAGAGCATCAATATCAGTGTCGTCAAAATCTTATTAAGCAAATCAATTAAAAAGCAAATTATTATTACAAATAAATTTACAAGTAAGATATACATAAAAGTCTGTAATAAATAGTAGATAGGACTACCCAACTATTGTACAATACAGGAATTGTCCTGCATTCTCAATTGTGTACCTCTACGAGGTCGAGGACAGCCAACGAAGTAGCAGTCCCATGCATAAGGTATAATAAAAAACCACTGCACGGTTAAACAGAGTGCAGGAAGGTAGGTAGGTAGTTAGAGACGGGGTCTGAACCAAGACATAAATATTTAAAGAAGAACAAATAACAGCCAATTTTATTTAGTGGAGTACCCAGAGCTATGGTAAGGGATCAATACACGAACCCGGTTAGTCTTCGGAAGAAGCTGACGATTAATGAACTCTGTACACGGCTGAAGTTATTTATACTTCGCGAAGCATGGTTGGTCAAGTCGCACAAACGTGCGAATGGCACCATGAAAACCGAGACGATAGAAATCGTTTCTCTTAAAACGATGCTAGAGCAGATTAAATACAAGAAACTTACTGAAGGTCAAAAGAAGCGACTACCAAAAAATTCTAGGAAGTCGTATATCCCAGTGAATGTAACAATGATGTCCCAAATTTTGTTGCGCTTACTGTTGACTCTTTCACGGATTTAAAGGCACGTGGAAAGAAAACGTGGATTTGACACGTGTGGTTTTCATAGCCACCGAACCAGTACCTGAAAAGAGATTACCTAAAGTAATTATCTTTGATGTTAGCTCGGAGCTTGATAGCGAAATGGTAATAACCTGCTTAACAAATTGAAAAGATTTTAAGATTCTATATATCTGTTGCGAAGAATAAAGAGTCCGCTTGCTGGGTGGTGGAAGTTAAAACAGCAAACAAAAACATGATGCTAAAGTGTGGACGACTGCACGTGAACTGGTTACGATGCCGTGTGAGAGAGTTTGTGACTCCAACTGGACTGGCTAGTGCCAGCGGTGCACAACATGGTCAGAGTAA
Source organism: Nephrotoma guestfalica (assembly GCA_963691935.1). NCBI lineage: Eukaryota > Metazoa > Arthropoda > Insecta > Diptera > Tipulidae > Nephrotoma > Nephrotoma guestfalica. The sequence continues at coordinate 57,284,186 of OY829913.1, read as the reverse complement.
TAAGGGTTGTCAAAATAAATACAAAACGTAAACCACATGATCACCAAGTAAGTGATGCTATACCTATAATGAATACTAAAGCATTGTGCAATGTCTGAAATCTAATACTAAATATGATGTTTAGTTAAAATTTGAGACATTGCGCAACAGCAACTTACGTATCGCCCTCTGATACATGCAGAGCGCCAAAATAGTCGGATCAGAAATATGTGAGCGCATAAATCACGAGACAGGTGTTCTAAAATGTGTCTAACATCAGTGCCATAACTGCTACAGTCAGAGTAGCCACAGGTTGCTCTGTGCAAATTCGAAACGAACCTAGGCTCTCAAAACGTAGTGATAACTGATGAAAACGACAGAAAAGTAAAGGACTTCGTGTCTAGGAGTGATCTCTTCATAATAAACAAGTGGGAAACCCAACGACGTTCTCGTGTGATTGTAACACCAACATCAATCTAACAATAGTAAACGGAGTCTTGTGGGAAATAAAGTTAGATATCTAGTGTCCGCACAGTCATCACATTCGAGTTATCATACTCATCACAGAATAGTCCCCTTGCAAGTAATAAATCTCTGAGATTTGCCTTTAAGATAGCTGACTACGGTCTATATTTGCTAGACACTTGGTTAGCTCCTAAGACGGTGTAGAAGTACTTCCAGAAATTAATTCCATCAATGAAAATGATGATCGTGTGGAGCTGATCTCAACACGGTTAACCTTAGAAACTTAAATGTTCTTTACATAAGCTAAGAAAGAAACAAAAGAGAAGAAGCAGAAGAGTTAAAATTGTCACTCTTTAAAGAGCAAGAAATAAGTAGTTCCCTAAAATATTTAAAGCAAAGCAACTGCGATGTCACGGAACAAGGTAATAAAGACCCATATGTAGGGTCTTGTATACAAATTCGCCGCCAACAAATCAAGACCACCTGGAATTTTAAACACCATTAGGAAGGACACACGTTTGGAGTGACTTAACTTACTTCTACCTTAGGAAACGCCAGATTAAACTGAGTCACTGTCAGTCGTAGCTATGTCTGAGATCGTTACAGTAGTTGGACATCCACGGTTTAAATCTAAAATGCTTTTGACGAAAAAATCACCAAGACTTGACAACTTGAACGCTGAATAATTCAACTCTGATGCTCTATCATAGGACCCCAACATAATAAAATTATTAAACAGTCCCTTGAAATTTGGCCCCTAAGATGTACAAATTAGGTGAAATGATTGTAATCAGGAAACCTGTAAATGAGATTCGTTTTCTTCGAAATCTTACAGACCTCCTAGAAATATCACTATAGCCATTTTTATTACACAGCAGATTAAACAGAGCGGAATGTTCTCGGACGAACAATTCGGTTTTCATGTCTAATTATGATGCGATAGTCCGCCTAATTAACACTGCCAAAACGAAAAGTTTCGAAAGTTTATCTATCGACAATGTCCCTAAAAACATTAAGAATGTTTTCAGGAGCTATCAGTAATCAATCCGCAGTAATACAGGACATGTAGATGCGTCTGTTACTAAAAAATTACCAAAGAGAAGAATGACAAAGTCATTCTGGTGCATGGCAACTCGAAACTCGAACTTCAGCGTTAGGGTAAAATGGCAATGAAAGGTGCGTAGCAAGTAAAATGTCACTACTTTTAGAAAAAACTGTTGTCGACCTCTAACAAAATCTTTAAATGGTCGAAACTTGAAAATGGTCAACACTGATTGTATCTAGAAGTAGAAATTGATGGACGTATGGGAGTAACATTACACGTTCTAAGAGCGTGTGAAAACGCTAAGAAACTATTCCCTGGCGAGAGTCTCAAGAGAGGAATGAGGACTGAACCACAAAACACTAATAATAATTTACAAAGGTGTAGTGGAGGCGCTATTCACGTATGCCTCAGCTGGATAGACTAAACTGTCACCACTTCAGAGCATTAGGAAATGCTCAGAGGAATATCACACTAAGAGTAATAAAGGCTACCCGAGCCGGGTCTAAAGATGTTTTTGTGCTTCTAGCCGGTGTATCCCCAACAGTTATTCTAATCAAAAAGAGAGTGCACTTGTACCACCTAAGAAGAAGTGATCCACACGTACTAGGTGATGGGAATGGAAATAAAGACAATGGCGCGGTTGACCTATGACAAAGAAGGTGGAATGAATCGGTCAATGGTAAGCATACATTTAACTTCACTTCTGACATAAAAAAGGCTCAACATAAAATTACCACTAACGAGCTCGATGAGCCAAGTAATCTCCGGGCATGGTAAGTTTAAAGCCTACCTTTAGAGATTCAAAATAACTGATTAATGTCAATGCATATAGGGATCTGAAGTAACAGACGTTAAACGCTTACTTCTCGACTGTAACGAGTGACCATTGTGTCACTAAAACGAAAGTGGCTAGATAATACGAATAAAAACGGAAAACCAGTGCTGTCATTACTAAGCGACGAAGTTCTTTCTAAGTTCCGGCAGTACTGTGCTGAACTGATTACTATATTAAGTGAATGAAGTACTGCGATTAGTCCAAAAATCCGGACTGTACATATCTCCACGAGGATAGGGGTGGAAAAGTCACGAATTTTTAATTATAATGGCTAAATGTATAAGGCACTGATATCGGTTAACTATGCTAATTGATCTATCAATAAATAATTGGCCATGTAAATTGATATAAATTTAAAATATTACGTGTATGACTTAATTTTTACAGGTTTTTCAGCAAATTTAGTTTATATAAAAAAATAGACAACAACGAATTTAATCTTCGAAATATTGTCCTTCGTTTTTTATTATCTTGCAGATGGCGCAAGGTAACATACGATTGTCGTAGCGAAAGAAACTTGAAGGCGTGCTGCATTGATCCGAACAAATGGTAGTCGGAAGGGGCCAAGTCTGGTGAATATGCCGCGTGTGGGAGAACTTTCCATCCCAAGTTCAAAAGGGTCTTCTGAGTCACGCGAGTAACGTGAGGTCAAGCGTTGATATATGCAGCAGTATAACTTGCCTACTTCCTTGCCCATGGGAATTTTTCCCATTTGATGCAAACGCTTGGAAATATCTGTTTGGATGCCTCCTAGCTGAGCTGCAAGCTCTTGTTGTATTTGTGTTGAGTCTTCATCCAAAAGCTTGCAATTCAGCATCTTCAAATTTTCGAGGTTGTCTAGGGTGTGGCAGATCACTAAGATCGAAATCATCACTTCTAAAATGTTTGTACCAATAATTACACGTTTCATAAGACACAACTTCGGCACCAAGAACACTACAAATTGATTCCTGTGCTTTAAAAGTATTTGTTCCTTGTTGAAATTCATTTAGAATGCAGTACCTAATGTGCTATTGTAAACTCTGCTATTCTGAGATGTTATGTAACTCACTTAGGATCCTGTAAAAATCACAACATACCGTAAAAGTATTTATATTTTAAATCTAATTTTAAGATCGAAGATAAAATCTGTAAACGTTAAGTTATGCACCTAATATTTCCTATAGTTACCGGTTTTACCTAAGGCCTATTTATCAAAAAAATGCCAAGGAATAAGCGCTTGGAGATCGCTTAGTCCGAGAAGAGTGGCATGATTCGCCGGAAGTTTAACACTGTTTCTATCTGCTTTACAAGTGTATTTAGTTCTTCATATGTGAGTGTTGCGAACGGTAATGGTTCGTAAGTAGATTTTGAATGATTTGTCGACTGCTTCGGAGATGCCGCCAAAGTGAGGTTTACTAGGTGGTGCAAAGTATCACTCAATATCGCCGGAAGAGCATAACCATTTAATCACATCGGTTTGTTGTTGTGATTTTGGTATAAGCAATGCAATTCGAAGTTCACCCTTACAAAATTGGTCCCGCTATCGGAAAATATATGTTTGCATATTCCTCGGGACGCAATAAATCGTTTTAGGGCTCTAATGAACGAATCTGTTGTGATATTCGACGCCAACTCTAAGTGGATAGTTTTATCCGCAAAACAAACAAACACATCGATGTATGTTTTTGTAGGTCGCTTTCCTTTAGGCCTGTATCGTCGAATGGAAGTGGAGCATTGATTCGCTCATAAGGTAGGTTTCCCGAGCACCGTACCCAATTCCTATACAGTCCTGAATTGTTGACGAATTGGAGGTAGTAATGCTTCATAATCTGCGACAAATGAGGAAAATGGAAATGATTATAGATTGTAAGCATAAAGGAATATGTGGAAAGGAGAAGGAGGGGATGCTTGAATGCATATGACAAAGAAGAGTGATAAAGGTGTCCTCCTATACTCGAATTAAATCATTATTATCTAGAAAAACGGAATTTGATATCTGTCAAGAGTAAATTTGGAGCCCCGTATTATTTTGATTATGGCTGTCATTCCTGACTCTCGTTCACTGAGTGTCAACTCGCCTAACTTCTTTGTGGTTCTAGATTTTAAATTGTTGAGATATCGCACAAAGTAGGCCATACTATCTCATACAGATGAAGAATTTGTTGGACACTTTATGCATTCTATGAGATCCAGATCGATCATTATTACGTAGACCTTGTCCATTGTTAATCCACAATCAGACACGTCAATTGGTTTCGGCGTTGTTGTAGTTAGCCAATAATGTTCATCTTACGATAGAAATAAAGAACCATTGGACCATAATGACGACTTAGAAGAGCGCCTCAAGATCCAATGTATACCGCATTTTCTGATGAAACAATGTGTCACCAATTTGTTATATCTTTGAGTTGTTGACTGTTTAGAACACGGTTTGAGACAAACGTGACGAGTTTATAAAGTGAGATTCCTAACCATGTCAGCCTCGATCTGCTAAATGGCCGGTTAGAAGCCACACTTGACTAGTATATTCGTTTAGTATGGTCGTAAGAACGTCGCATAAAGAGACTTAGTATCATGAGGATCAAGAAATTTCTTGAACCCTTTCTTAATAAAGAAATTTCATGTTATCGATCTGATCTCGAAAATTTAATTCTCTATCACATATAAAACACAATAAAAATGAAATTTTTTTATAAATTTTCAATCGGCAGCGTACACTGAAAGGGTTAATCTTTTAATTACTTGTTCGACATCGTTAATACAAACGATGAATAAAATAGGGCACAAGTAGCTGCCCCGATTTACTCAAGACGGTGCCATAAAAGAGAAAGAAGTGGATGAGAATAAGATTTCACCCAATGTTTAAATAGGGGAGGAAAATCAAGAACTCTTAGTTTAAAAATTTACCGGACAAGTGGTGCGGTGGTTAATGTTTCGGCACTTGGACCGGGAGGTACTGGGTTCGAATCCCACCAGAGGCTGGAAGCAAATTTTCGTCATCGATTACGATCGGTGATGTTAATAAACACAACTAAGACCCTCTGTTGGAGTGCAGAATTCAGTGCCGACCCACCGTTCATGTTAATATACAGGTTGACATGGAGCTTGCAATGCGCAGGTGGTTGTGTACTGTGTGTGAATGGGTGGTGTGTACATGAATAAAAAGGGGGGTATTAATTGACCTTCAAATGACATTAAATTCACTGGACAATTAATACTTTCTTTAAAAAAATGATAATTTTATGGGAAATTATGTCAAACACTTTTTACCAACCTTACTAGGGGAGTGGGATCACCCTCTAAACAAACGGTATGGTATAAAGATCAATGGTAGAAAGAAATAGATTAGTTTCTAAAACTACGCAGTTTCAATAACAGAACACCAGATACGAGTTGCTTGCCTAAATTATTCTTAATGTTGATTGTGAACATAAATGCCATTTTTCCGAAAAACATTGAAATCCGAAGTAAAAACTGGTTGCTGTTGAAATCATTCTTTAAATTTGTTTCCATAATCGCAAAGACATCATAAGACAGATCTTGAGTTTTTAGGAGTACTTCACAGGGTTTTGTTCGAAGTTCCCTTATATTTTGACATTATGGGCACGTACTTTAGTTTTTTGGAGCTGAAACGGAGTTATTCATATTTTTATTCCGTAAATCATCAAATTCCTGTACAAAGGTTGAAACGGACCGTGACGCAGAAGACACTAAAAGTCAAACAAGAGTTCAGGCACCGTAATTTTGAAAGATGCCACGTGCAGTGTTTTGACCAAGAATCCACTTTATGTGAGAAAGGACATCGGTGTATGTGGTAGAGCTGTTTAGTCTTGAGACAAAAATTTGTTTAGGGTTCGAAGCCACTCGCAGACAACCAGGGACATAATTTGTTAAGTCGTTAAGATCGATTTTGTATATTATTGTTGTTGATAAAACTGGAAGCAGCGGAGGTAAGTTCCTATTAGATGTCGATACGGTTGGGAATGTCATCGAAACCTGCTGGCTTGATTCCAAGAGAGTGAGTTGAAGATTTCATTACAAATATCCCTTGTTTTTTTTAGTTCGACGGTGCGGTGTTGCTGAAGTTAATCTGTGATATATTTCTATTGATCTCAGACACAATCAAGTCTAGTTTATCATTTGCGGCCTCATCTACGATGAATTCGAAATTCGAAAGTTCGTGTATTATTGTACATGTGGCAAGCGCCTGCGATTTGTTTGTACGGCTCGTGGACGATGATGTTTTGAAAATATAAAAAATGGAAAATATTGAATATCGTGCTGTAAATTTGTCATCAAGCATTATTGCACCCTTCGAGACTTTCGTGTATGAGAAATAGATTCTTTTCTGAATAATAAGGATAATAAAATAAGAATAATGAAGCCAATTTCATCCATTATTAAAATTCAATCAATTTTGAAACCACAAGATGAAAGTGATAAAGTGGATTAACTCCTGGAGTGGATCGAGATAGAAGTCAGGAATTTCTTTTAGCGCAAGTCCTCCTGCAAATAGTATGCCAACATCTTTGCAAAATTGCCCAATATATCCAAATCGAATTTATATTCTCGCATTTTAGTAAATTTGATAAATCTTTCAATAAAAATTTGACAAATTATACGAATATGCGAATTTCATCAAAACATAAATTCGTGCTATTTCTTGTAAAGTTGTAATCTCTTATTTTGAATCACACTTCTTATCACTTGCGCATGCCTACTTATTCTTAAGAAAATAAGATAAAACATATGGTGGTTATTCAAGATTAGTATTGCAGGCCTAGACTTAATGACTATAGTTGGTATTATAATTTTTTGAGTGCATCGGATTGTAGTTCAAAGAACTGTTAAGTAAGTGAATGTAATGCATTTTATATATGACCGTTATTACCTTAATTTTTTCGTTGTACAGTTAAATCCTATCCGGCAGCCTCTTACGGTAAAGAGATGTGCATCGCTCAGTTGATTGTACAGTTTTACTATGGCCTGTACTTAGCAGTCGGCGTGGCTCCACTTGTAATTATATCCATAACATTAATTTATTATCATTGTATTGTATGGTGTTGTCGAAGTAATAGCCATCGCCTTAAAGATACACAAATGAATCCAGTCGAAGAATGTTACTATTAGTTATTTTCGAATAAAGAATTTAAACAAGAAACCGATTTTTTCTTTACTTTTGAACCTTGAAAATCAAACGGTTTTCTGGTCATATTTATAGAGGATTTATTAGTGGTTGGCCGCAAACAAAATCGATCGTCTAATACTTTTTATGCTTCTTATTTAATGGATGCTTCTCATAAAACGTGTCGTTGTAAACACGATGGAACAAACTGGATCCAATCAACCAAAATGTGAACGATTAGCATATATGCAACCAACCAACCCCACAAATTCGACCAACCTCATATGTTCTCTCAAAAGGATGCTGTGTCAACTGAAAACCATCTACATCCGCTATTACTTACCTATCATTTTCTATTACAGGTTTCATCACACAAGGACCACGTCACTTAGGTAATAGTTTTTGTTTACTCTCACAGCGCTATCAACCTTTTTTATAAAAACTAAATCAACAACTTTATACTTATGAGCAGTTTTCGACTATGATTTAATCCTCTCATCAAGTTTTCTTTTCTGTAAAGCACCACATACAAGATGCTTGGACAGTATTTTGTATTTTTTGGAAACTGTATTGTTGATCGCGACCTCAATTTCATCCAATACTTGATCCCAATATATCTTTCTTTCACAATCCACAAGTTTCAAGATCATGAGGTGAAGCACATGTTCAACCTGATCGTTTGATTTAGGAGAAGCTATTGCCTCTTGAATTTGAATAATGAGTCTTGCCTTTAAAGATTTTTGGAAATCGTTTGTGGTGTAATAAATACATACCTCCATCAGTTACTACATTCATTTCTTCTTCTTCTTTGTTGATGCTACACCCTATGAAGAGATTTGGCCGCCTCAACAATGCTCTTCCAGATAACTCCCCCGTTCGATGTTGCCCACCCACCTAATAGGTAATCGCCCGCGAGTTTTCATTGGTGCTGACTCTGTGTCATCGTAAGATTTTGGGAACATATGTCGAAGTTGTTCAGATCCTTCCTGTTTTTGTGATTCAGATGCATTCTATATACATTTCTCCATCCTAAGTAGGGCCAAGCATCATACTTACTATTTTGCACTCAAAAATCTCAAGCTATCGGCTTGGCTATCTCCTGTAGTTAGTGTCCAAAACTCGGTACCAAAAGTGACTACTGGTCTTATTAGCACTTTGTGATGGATTTGTAATATAAGTAACTCGCTGTGCTATGTTAAGCTGGCGAATGACTTATTCTTACGATATAGATAGAATAGAATTTGACTATTGGGTCTCTTTGCCGCACTCCAGATGGTATTTCAAAAGCCTCTGAGAGCTTGCCTTCGATTATCACCTTGCTTTTAGAGTCATTATTTAATACTCGTCCTCTTTATAGCACAACTCTCAGAGAAAAGTTTTGAACAGATTTCGACCTCTCTCCTTCTCGTTCTCGCTTTCCATCGCCCTCGCCCTCCATTTTCAATTTCTTATTATGTGTAGGTCTTATTCGATGTCGTTGCGCCAATGCAATCAGGGTCTTCGTCTACGACGTACACCGGCTGGCAGTTGTTGAAACACTTTATTTATCATGCGTTGTTGTGGTGACCTAGCAAGATGGCCCAGCCATCTAACTCGATTGGATATGATGAATCCGATCATATCGCTGCCTAGAAAAGTTGCTTTATCTCGTGGTTCATGATATTCTTCGTTCGCAACTTTAGAAGGTGTGTAAATAGCAAGCCGGAATTTTTTAGTAAAAGGTGCACGTTCATCATACGCTGATTAAGAGTATTTTATTCAAAGTATTGCCCATTATTAGTTAAGTATACATTTTTCTCATCTTTAATGTAATGTGTGGATGCCACGTCAAAAAAGCTGCCCTTCTTTTGAGGCAAACTAGTTATCGAGCCATTTTCATAGGAAGTGAAGTGCTCCTCACGAAGTTTCCGTGACCGGTTTTGCTTTGTGTGCTGGTGCTGTATCATGAAGTAAAATCACTTTATGTTGCCTTTTATCATATTCTTGTCGTTTTTCACGTAAAGCACGGTTCAAATTGATATTTTGTTATTGGTAGCGTTCGGTATTTACGGTTTCACCATGTTTTAGCAGCTCAATTTAAATCACAGTCTTCTTATCCCGAAGCGATTTACTCTTGCAGTCGATGTCGATGGTTGTCCTGGATCAACCCAAGATATTTTGCGCTGTGGATTCTCAAAATAGATCCATTTTTCATCGCCAGTCACAATTCGATGAAGAAATTACTTTTTTTGTATCTGGCAAGTAACATTTCGCAAGTGGCATTTCTATTTTCCTGTTGCCTTTCATTCAGGTTATACGGAACCTATTTTCCAGCTTTTGGATCTTTCCCATGGCTTCTAAACGTATGGAGACGGCTTCTAGTGACAAAATCAATTGATCTGTGAATTGTTTTTGCATTTGAGCGTCATCCTCATCCAATAATGCTTGCAATTCACTGTCTTTAAACCTTTTTGGTGGTCTTCCACGTTCTTCATTTCTCATGCCAAAATCACCACTTTTAAATTTATTAAACCACTAGCATTGTGATTTACCAAGAGCATACTCACCGTGAGCTTTGACAAGCATTCGATGTTATTCTGCGGCAGTTTTCTTCAAATGATAACAAAAAATCAATAATATTCGCAAATCGTATTATGTAGGCATAAAACTTGCGTTATTGTATGAAAATGTATGAAACTTGTATGGTTATGAAATGGACGTTGTTGACAGATGTCAAAAGTAAACGATAGCGCCAATGACGTGATTTGTCGAAATGTACATTGACAGGTAGTGGCGCCATTTATTGATAAATTCCGGTTTCATATTTACACACCTGGTAATTGGATCAAAGATGGAATGAATCACCTTTCCATCGTATAGACAGCAGTATACAGTCATTAGAGGTCAGGGTCAACCTCTCGTTTCCGGAAGCCAGCACAGGTTTTATGAGTGTTTTATAAAGTGCGAGCATGCACGAGAAATGAAAGAACATATGGCAATTAAGAAAATTCCGAAGAGAATTTCCGTTTCTAAGGATTTCCTCATAAAAATATAAGATCGTCTTGCGAGAGGTCATCATCAGTTGGAAAACTTTTTAAATTCGATGAGACGAACATTAGAACAATAAAAATATCATGACATTTGAAAAATTATGTCTTCTCTTTCTCTTTTGTTGTTTCTGTCCTAGTCATTGTTCACTTTTTTTATCAAGTGTCACAATACCATAACCCAATGGTAGACACGTGCAATAATATTTCAAGAAGATTTACGGTTAAGAATAGCCGAACTCATTCATCAGAAATCAAAGGAGAGGAGGACAACAAGAAATGAAAATTTAAATTTTGGTAGACAATACGATTAAGTATCAACCTATCCACGAATGCGACCATAAAATTATAAATGGAATTATAACTGTATTTAATCTTGAAATTTTTCGAAAAAAATCTTTTAGAAAAGACTAAAATTTTTCAAAATGTATTAATCTTGTAGCGAAACGCCTTTTGGAACATAAGTATTATAAAATTAAATTAGTGACATCTAGGTTTAAGTAGTAGCACTAGAAGAAGTTTTAAAACGGTTTTATGGTATTGCAGATTAGTTCGCGGATAATTTGGAATATTCGGCGCGCTATATAAATAGGGATGCAATGAATGGGTAAGGCATAAGTTAGTTTTAGATGAGTCTTGGTTAAAACGCGATACACGATAGAATGAGTGGCGGGAAATTGTAAGTGGGGTTAAAGTGAAAACAGTGCTGCCATTAAAAATAATTGTAAATGGTGTGTTAAGTGAACTAATAAATAATTGTGGAAGTTATTTATTGTTGTGTTTTAGTGGCTAGTAAATATTGGGAAAATTATTGCGGAAATATTAGGAAATATTTCAGAAGTGGTGTAAGTGTTTGAGAGATTATTTCCGGTTATTACATCATCGCCATACATCAACAATTAATTAGTTCTGAGAGTACAATGTTTGACCAATATATACGGGTGCTCGTTCTGGAGGAACTGCACAACCAGTACTTGAGACTGAGCAATGCCACAAACTAATCAACTTTTATCATTTTTTGTGGGTTTTTCTAACACATTTTTAGTGATTTTTTAAGTTTGTCGAAAATTACATGTTGCTGTTATTTGTAGAGGCTGAGCAAGTCCATTCGTTATCATAATTAATTTGATCATCTGTTCGATGGTGGGAAACAGGGAAACATCGACCGTTCGATTCGTCTGCAATAATCAATATATTCAGCTTCAACTGACATTCAATTAATTCGTGCTTGTTAAAACTCCAAAATATGGTGTCTTGATAACGTACCTACCACTGGCGTAGCTGTTTGGCAAAATATTTCCATTGGGCAAAACTGCGATAAATCCAATTACAATATTTAAAAAAAATAACATTAGAATTTGGCTTGATAACACAGAATCATAATTTGATTTCAGCGAAATATTGCGTTAAACAACAATAACTGTGATAAGTCATTATCTTTTTAAGCTTCAATATGCAAATATAACGGTTGAGCGTTCTTATACGTATATGGTGGCTTCTGTATTACTCATTCAAAACGCAAAAAATCGCGGCTTTATATAAAATTGGATTGTCAACACAAATTTTTTATTATCGATTATTATTACCAAAATGATCGTAAAAGAAATTTTTTATGATTCGCGTTAAGGAAGTTGCGCGTACACACTAAATTATTGATGTGCGGTGCCGTCGTGCCGTGAATATTAATTAGCGCGGTGAGCTGAGAACTTATTTTGAAATATTTATTCACTGACAATTCTAAATCATAATAAATTTATATTTTGTTGTTACGTACCGAGATGTAATTCACGACATTGCACATATACGAGATTTCGCCGATGCTTTCGAGATACACTATCAGCCGTTGCACTCGCACTTAGTCATGAACATACACAACACACAATGCTAAATAATCACTATCGCGTTTATGACAAGTCGTAATACACAATTGCAAATTAATAAGCGACCATAGTAGAACGAACATTCACCACAGTGCGCCTTACAAGGGCCGAATACACCGCAAACAAAAATTTAGACCAGCTTTGTGTTAATAAGCAAAAATAATTAGTATTCTGTACAGCATTAATTTACACAGAAGAGGGAGGATGTAATCATTTTATTTTTGGAAGTTTTGGCCACTCGCACGTTCTGATCATAATTTTTTTTTGCAAAACACGCGAGTTATTATTAATTAGGAACAATTAAGCAATAATTCTGCGGAAATTAACGATTTTAGGGTCAATTAACATATTTCAAACAACATTAAAAATTCTTAAAACGTGCTTCGTACATTGTTTGGGGCACTTTATTTGATGGCGTTTTAATTGTGTGGTCGATTTGAATTTCAAGGGCTTAAACTTATTATTTATAATTCACTTCCATCTTCGCCCGCCAAATATTGAGCATCATATTGTAGTCCGTCCGTCCTATGCAGACGATAGGTATGTCGTCGCGTGATATATTTATACACAATGAATATGACTAAAGTGGTCATTGCTAGAATGATTAAAGTACCCAAGCCCCAACAAATTAGCTGGTATGTTAAATTTTTAATGGTTGTCTCCGTATTCACAAAATGATTGTGATTCACGAAAAGCAAATCTGAATTTTTTACTACTGGAATACAAACGTAATTATTGATCGCTATAAAATCATCGTAACATTCGCAAGTATTCGGTGCGACACATGTCCCATTAATGCAACCCTCTAACAAACCAAATTCACAGATTGGATCACATTGATTTGGAATCAATTCACTATTGTAATATCCATCGTTGCAAAAACAAAAGTCATCTACACAGTTACCATTAACACATCGCGTGTTGCATATATTCGTCTTCTCTACCCAACTACCTTTTTCCGTCGGTTCGAGTGTTGTGTGGTACAAGTTAAACCACTCTGTAGTAAAGTATTCCAGAATCGCAGTGGGCATTTCATCATAATCGGATCGAATTTCTGCCGAATCAGCGACACTCGTCAGTTTTGTTTCATAATCAAATGCTGTTTCTCTTTCTTCCGAATCATAATCACGTATCGATTCAGTTTGATAATTGAACCGCATTTCTAGTTCGTTAGGATCAGCTTCGGTCGCCAGTTGTTTTGGTTCACTATCACTCTCGGTTACAGTTTCATAATCGAATCGCATTTCTATTTCGTCGGATTCATCATCGACGGTCGATAAAGTGTCGTAATCTTCGTCAGATTCACCATCGACGGTCGATAAAGTGTCGTAATCAGATCCGAATAAAATTTGTAAATCGAATGGATCGGCCGACGTAGTCACCACAGCCTCGCATCGTGTCGTATTCCATTCATTACGCACCAACCGATAATTTTCGTTGCATTCACAAATCCCGGGATCGATGCACACGCCATTTTCACAAGTATTACAAATTGGTTCGCATTGATTTGTTTCATTGACTCGATAATTTCGGCCACATAAGCATACGTCAGGTTCGTGGCATACGCCACCTTTGCCGCACGGTAAATTACAAATTGGCGTACAGATATTTTTATATGATCTACTGGGCTTATAACCCTCGTGGCACGAGCACGTATCAGGCGATGTACAATCCGAATTTATACAATGCGGATTGCATACGGGGACGCATGTGCCATTTTCATGTCGTTCATAATTCAAAAAACAATTGCATACATTGGGTAAAATACAAATGCCGTGATGGCAATCGTTGCATATCGGGGCACATCGATATTCCGAAATTTTGCGGTAACTTGGATAACATGTGCAAAAATTTGGTTGCGTACATAAACCATTTTCGCAGGGTACCGTACATATTGGTACACATTTATCGCCAGACTTGCGATAACCTGGACAGCAAACTTGAACGAGTTTTGTTTTGGTGCCTGACTAAAATAGACTAAGTGTAATTAGATCCATAAGATAGAAACAATTCAAAATGTACTTACTTCATAGCTGAGATAGCTGAAAGTGTTGGTTGTCCAGCATGTTAAATTCTTGTTATGTGAACAGATTTTAGAGACCCGCATTTTACCCACCTGCGTATGGGGTTGTCTGTCTCTGTAAATATTTATAGTTTTCGTTTTAATATTCGGTAAAAACATTAGAAATCTAATCGCGTATGCGGTCCATTAGTTGAGGTTTAATTTGCGATATTTCTTTTCTAACGGCTAATCACATTGATTAGGCCGCGGCACAGTATTTAGATTACTTACAAAATAGTCTTAGTACACACGCCACTTATTTGTACGCGTAACGGTCGAATAGTTGCTGTCCTTGAGATTCTCGCATCCAGGACCGCTAAAGTACTTGCACTAATTACAAATATTAGCACTAAACCCACTTTCATCGTGTTTAAACCGCACACTTGATACTAATTTCGGACACTTCAATTATGATCGACGGCGCTCAAAATTATGAAGACAAAAAATCTGTATTGCAATTCATTTACAAAACTATTGTTAAAGATTAAAAACGGAGTTTGAGTCATAAAGCATTATTAAAAATAGTAGCAAGTTCTATTCTTACATATCTGGTGCTCGTCGTATTGTTTGCGCATAATTCACAAAAAACAAGGGAGATGGATACATAATTTAAGAAGTGTGATAAGAACTATACATTGGTTTGCTTATACATAAAATAAATTAAACAAGTACAAGCATCATGTGTCGTCCACCATATATATGAGCTACATAAAATTGTAAGTACTGGCCAATTCGCAACATCTGAAATTATTTAGTTCGTAACAAAAATATTGCTAAATTTACAGTGATGATAACAGTGTTTGACATAAAATATTAAAGAAATATTTGGGTGACCACAATTGCGAGGTGATAACAAAAGTTTTATCTCAACCAAAATAAAAAAATGTGTTGAGCAGCGTGACACAATTAAAGGGCACTTAAGATGGACGACGCGTGATGGCACAGGCATCCTTAAAGTATCCGCTCGTTATAGAAAAGGAAAAAAATTAAAATACTATTTTTAAATCTACATATATATTATATTATAAAGGGTGTCCCGGTTTTGAACGATAATCCTCCCTTTTGAAAACTAAGTCGTATGAGAGAGTCGTGATAATTGTTTATAAGAACCTTGTAAAGGCACAAGTCGATAAGATTTTAATAAAGCCTATTCGAATGCCACTCGTGCTTTTCAGTGGATATCAAATATTATTCGCCCTTCCTCCTCTCAAACTTTTTTTGTATCTCAAAATGAACTACCCAATATCCACTTACGAGTAGCATCTCAAGTTGGGACTCTGTTTATAACATGATAACGATAAATCGACAAAACAAATGTTCACATACTAAAGTAATTAGTAGTGACTCTCGAGGTCACCAATGTTTCAGTCTGAAAATTGGTACTCTGGAAAACTATTTGAAAACCGTGAATTTATACTCAAAAAATTCGTAGCTATTCGTAGCTAATTGTTTTCTTCGAAATAACCTTCCAGCTCGGGATCAATATGATCATACTATGACAACTCGTCATTGACAATGAAAGTACCGATTTCTATAATATCAGCAGGCGAAATGTTATGCTTTGTCCACAAAATTTCGTTGATTTTACTGAAAAATACCTAATTTGATGAATTTATTGGCAGTGGTGAAGTTCCAGTAAATTGTTCCAATTTTAGAACATTCCTGTAACGTGCGGTTTGAGAGCCCGCTGCTGGACTTTTGTATCAATCTTAAATAAAGAAAATTTGATTCTAATTACATATTTTTTATTTGACTAAAAAATGTAAACTTACTCCCAGACTAATGGAATTAATGGTAATCAGAGCTGGAAACTTGAAAATGAAACACGGATAATTCTAAATTAATTTAATTATAAAACTTCCTTTATTTTATTTTATGATATTTTCGCGTGTTACTTGATTGATGGTTCGTACAGAAGTGAAGTTAGCTACAAAAGTCAAATACAATAAATATAGGAAATGATTCAATGCATATTTCCAATACTCCTCCTCATTTGAATCATCAGTTAACTCCACATGCATCCCGAAGAACATTGACACGAGGTCCCGCCAATGGTTTTGTCAATAAATCTGCCACCGTAGTTTGTCGATGTAATCCTTGACAAATGCCTCTCGAACATCAATATGTTTGGTACGCGACGAAAATTTCTCCTCCTTAATGAATTTCAAACAACTTTGATTGTCTTCAAAAATTGTCGTCGGTTTTCTGATGCGCTGATCGAAATCGTTGAGTAAACGACGAATCCAATTCACCTCTTGACATGTTGACATGTTCAGACAAAGCAATAAATTGTGCTTCCGTTGATGATAATGCAATGCAATCCTGTCTTCGACTGTACCAACTGAGAATACCGTTACAATACTTGAATATGTAACCAGATTGTAACTTTCGACTTGCGCGATCATCAACCCAACTTGCATCTGCATATCCGATTAACTGATCCGAACCATCTCTTTTCCCAAGTGACAATCGCAAACCGGCAGTACCCTTGAGATACTTTAATACTCGTTTCAATTCGTTCCAATCCTCCTGGTTTGCCGATATGTCAGGTCTCGTGTTGACTGATATGTACAGTAAGCAACCAAGCAACTTTTGATATTTTCCGTTGCCCAACAACAAATCCATATTTCCTCCTTTACCATATCCAACTGATAATGGAACTGAGGATTCCTTTTCATCAGACATCCTTTAGTACTTTTCCAATGTAAGCAGTCTGATTCAACGTGTAATGGCCATCTGCTTCCTACTTGACTTGAAGTCTCAAGAAATCCTTAATCTCTCCCAAGTTCCTAATCTCGAATTTCGAACTTAAAAATGATTCACACTTGGAGATTATCTCGTTGTTTTCACCAGCAATGACCACATCGTCAACGTAGATTAATACGTAGCATATTTTTCCATCATGTTTGTAGGTGTACAAGCATGGCTCATTCTTGCTTTGTACAAAACCGAAATCGATGATTGCGCGCTGATTGCTTTAGACCATATAAACTCCTTTTTAGTAGATACACTAAATCTTCGCCGCCTTCAACTTTGAATCCTGGAGGTTGTCTCATGTAAATTGTTTCAGACAATTCACTGTTGAGAAAAGCCGTTTTCGCATCTAGATGATAAACCTTCATGTCCTTGTTTGCTTCCACTGTAAGCATTGTTCGAAACGTAGTTTGACGAACAACTAGAGCAAACACCTGATCAAAATCAGTACCGTATTTCTGCGAAAAACTTTGAGCGACAAGCCTTGCCTTGTGTGTGACTACTTCTCCATCTGAATTGCACTTTAGCTTGTAAATCCACTTGCAGCCAACCCAGATTTGCACCTTCTGGAATTTTAACAAGCTCCCATGTTTGGGAGCCTCTTTTGATCACACTTGATAGCATTTTCGTAGCACTTTAGTTCATGAATGACTGAATTCACCACGTTGATTTCTTCAATAAGTCTCTTTGGTGGAATTCCTTTGTTAACGCGTTGTGATCGCCTAACACCTTGCTCTTCATATTCATTCTGAACATGATCCTGTATTCGATTCTCTTCCTGAACTTCCTCATCGACTAATTCCTCTTGTACTGGATCGTTTTCTGCATCTTCAACGTTGTTCAACCCTAAATTGTCGATAATTTGTTCCTGTTGGTAATTTTTGCTGGACTTGATAAGTAACAAATGGCCCCTTTCGACGAACTGAACATCTCGACTAACTGTGGCTTTGATTCGTAATCATAACCGACCAGCACTGCTTTCACACCCTTTGAATCGAATTTGCGCCTTGTTTGCTTTGGTACATATACATAACATTCTGATCCGAATTTACTGAAGTATTGCACATTCGGACTTTTCTGGAACCAGCCTTCGTATGGCGTTGTTTCTGAACCCTTTGTTAGCAAACGATTCTGAACATAATTAGCCATCATTACAGCTTCGCCCAAAACGTTTTCTCTAGACCTGTATCAATTAGCATGAGCCATTTTTACCTTGTTGAGATGTGTACGCAGTATTTCTCTGTATTTCTAGATAATTCACGAATTCATTACTGAGGTACTCTCCTCCTCGATCGGTACGGATGCACTTAGGTTTCTTTCCGAATTGAACCTT
The DNA here is from genome assembly GCA_963691935.1 of Nephrotoma guestfalica. NCBI lineage: Eukaryota > Metazoa > Arthropoda > Insecta > Diptera > Tipulidae > Nephrotoma > Nephrotoma guestfalica. Next base: position 57,265,700 of record OY829913.1, on the reverse strand, counting down.
TACCATCGCAATATATCCCTTGAATTTGCTGTAAACTGATGATTTATTTGCGATTAGGTAACTGACTGTAAATTTTGAGTAATCGTCTATAAATGTCAAAATATAACAATTATGGTTGGTGGTCGCTGATGGTGTGGTCGCTTGCATCGAACCACAAACATTCGAATGAATCAGATCCATGACTGAAACTGCTTTATTACTCGACTTGACCGGAAACTTGATTCGAGTAATTTTTTCTTCGAGACACACTCTGCACTTGGAGTTGATTTCGCAATCCGCCTTTTTCGTTTCGCCAATGATTTCACAACTTCGATGTCTCTATGGCCTAGAACCTTATGCCAATAATGTATACATCCATTGGATTCCTTTACGACCGAGTATACTTTGTGAGGTTCCTTTAGTCTGTAAAGGTTACCGCTGATTTCGCCAACTGCAATTTTCCGACTGTTTTCCCTTATTTCACACTTGTTGCCCTTGAAATTTACTTGAAAAACTTTTTCCGTTAGCTTTTTGACTGAAAGCAAATTTCCCTTGGTATCTGGCATTAGCAACACGTCTCTGATTCTTACTAGAACACTTTGATTTTCCTCGTTCAAAAAATCGACCTTAATTGTGCCTTAATTGTGTTGACCACTTGCAACGCTTACTTTATCACTATAATTCTTGTCGATATTGACGAAAGTATCCTTAGAACTGGTAATGTGATACGTGGCACCTGAATCGACAATCCAGCCATCACCTACTTGATGTGTCACAAACAGTTTTTCTGTTTCATCTTTCGCTAGATTCGCCTTCTGATCACTTCCTTCTTTTTCTTGAGCCAGGCTTTGTATTTTCGACAATCCTTTTTGATGTAACCGCTTCTTTTGCAAAAATAGCACTCAGACTTTTTATTTTCACCTTTATGACCTTTCCTTGCTCTTGATGAGTCAACCTTTAATGCAGTGTCATCCGTTGTTCCGCCTAGATCCATTATTCTTTTGAATTCAGCGAGAACCTTTGATAACCAGCGTGATTGTCAATTCACCCTCTTCTTTACCCTCGAGCACCGTTACCAAACCGTCGTAGCTTGGCGGCAAAGAAGCCAGCAACGTAGCACTCATAAAAAATTCCGGACCAAAATCTGCACCAAGCGCCAATAACTTTCGAAACAGCTCGTTCATGGAATTTACGTGTTTTTCCGCATCTCCGCCTTCATCAAGCCGCTGTTGCATGATTAATTTCAAAATGTGCACACTATTGCTTGACGTGTTTAATTCATACGTTTCCTTAAGAATTCTCCATGCACTTTTTGCTGAATCTGCACCGATGATGTGATGAATTTGATCGTCTTCTACATTCAATACGATTGTTGAATGTGCCTTTTCATCATTTGCTGTCCACGCTGCTGTAACTGGTGATGGTTGTACCTCATTGATGACTGCCCATAAACCTTTTTCCTTAAGAAGCATTTCCATTTTGTATTTCCACACAAAATAATTTGTTCCGTTTAGCTTTGAAATGCTGTATTTGGACTCAGCTGACGCCATCTTTTACCGTATGTGAATTTGTTATTTAATCTGTCTTAATTTTTCCGAAATATCCGTATTCTTCATCCCCTGGGCCCACAACCTAATTTATGCTAATCAGACATATTTAAATAAATTTGGGAATAGGTCTCTCACAAATATTCTGTCAAACTCAAAAATTACACTAAAATTAGATTTTTATGGCAGAAAGAGACAGAAAATAAGTCACCTCGCCAGCATACTTATCTGAATTAGTTAGGTTCTACAAATAAATATTCGTTTCGAACAAAGCCTAACATTCAAAATTTAAAAAACATTGTTATTCTGTAATTCAGCTTTTTTTCATAATTACCATTAACCTCATGTTTTTGTATTAAACGACCATACACATTTACTTTGTATATTCCATTATAGCAAATTATTGCGCATAGCTCTCCAAAACGAAATAAAAACTTTCTGGCTAAATCAGCCCGTACAAACTCTACACACTAAACTTATACCTCTCAATTGAAATGCGTTGCTCATCGGGCGAGTATATTTTTGTTCTGTCAAATGTTATCAAAACAAAAGGTCACCTTGGGGTTTGCTTATTTTCATTGAGAAACTCTTTGGATTGGTCTTAAAAAATAAGCAAAATTAGTGTTGTAAATTATTAAATTCAATTAAATAATCGAATCTAATTTATTTTAATATTAAGTGTAAAATTTATAACTCAAAACCACAAACGAGTTTTGTGCAATTTAAGTGAGTGTATATTTTATAAAAAAAATTCTATGTATCTAAGAAAATTTTCTTGTTATCGTGAATTTAAAATTAAATTTGTATTAAATTATTTTTCAAACAAAATTTATATAAATTAGCTATTCCTTATGTAACTGGTAATAATATAGATAGATAATTTATTTTTAAATAAACCAAAGTTTTGATTGCTCGCTAAAGTTCATGATCGCGAAAACAACCGTTACATTTACCGTCTATTTTTACTGGGCTGCACGTGATTCGTAGTACTGACATTGAAATGTTCAGAGTTTTATTTATAAATGTAGGCTGTATTAGTATATCGGCCAAAAAGGTTATTGACCTCATAGTGAGGGGTGCATTTTTCAAAAGTATTTTTCCAAAGGAGTTCGATCCCAAACACGGCCATCGATATGCCCAGCCCAGTGAGTAGCAGGTAAAATCCTCCAATGAAATGATCTAATGTCAGTTTTTTTGGTTCATCTTTGTTGTGTTCAGTATGCCGCTCCAATACTTGGGCCATAAGCGTTTCGTTAAAATATTTCAAGATTAGATGGTCAAACCAAGTATCAAGTAGGCCGGCCGCTTTGATTCGACTAATTTGTCGGTCAAATATTTTCTTGTACGGTGAATTCTTCTGAAACGCAAACACTGTGTAATATTTGAATAGACACTCCTTTATAGATTTCATGGTGCTTGCGTAATCCCCGACCCTATCCAGCTCGGTGACGAATTTATTGGAAAGGACCTACAAATATCCTGATATTATCGCACTGTTAAGTAATTGTAGTGATTTGCTATAACGTTACCTTACAAAGTTTCCCAATTTTCCTTTCCGCCAATAAATCCATACGATGCTGCCGATTCCTCTCAATAATTAATGTTTCGGTGAATCGTATATAATCTGGGTTTTCCGTATTTCGAATATCGTCGTAAACAGCCGTTTGCAATTCCTTTGGTTCGCCCCATTGCAGCCCCGAATTAACAAAATCTGCTACTGATTCAATCGATTTGGAATACAGCGGAATTGTCATAATCGAGGTGTAACCCGTCGAATAGGCCGTATCGACAAGCAACATTGTCAACATCCAACCGAACAAGAAACATTTGATTACGAAACGAAACGGGAATCGAAATATTCCGTGTGATGTCGCGATATTCACCATGTCTAATAATATTTTACTAAATTCGGTATATTCTAAATCGTGTCGGTTCTTGTAAATTCGAGATTCGATAAAAATTGACAATCGAATTAAAATCGCTGTGACCAACAATGTCAACACAAAAATTAACCAAACATCTCGAGAGAACGGTAAATAAATAATTAGTGCTTGGCTAACTAGCGTAGGTTTTGGCACCAAGACGGTTAAACACTGAATATTTATGTGGCTCGATAAATCGTATGAAATGGCGTGTGCTTCATTTTGCCACACCGAGCACATTGCCACATCGGATCCATTTTTACTTATAGCTCGAAGTGTCGTTTCCCACAAATCGGATACATGTACTGAATGCGTGGTATCCATGTAACTTAGATTCCAATTTCGCGCAATCTCGCGTAAGCATTTCATTTCTAACCCATCATACAAAACTCTACCATCCAACCGTTTCGAGATCATAACAAACGGAGGACAGTGAAAAAAACTTGCACGTAAACTTATAATTCCACGTTCGTTACGCAACAACTGATCGATGAAATGGTCGTCGTTTAAAAATTCGGTTAAATCGTATTGATCGTCGTGATCGTAAACCGCCAATATATTGATCGATTTATTAAAATAAAAAATTTCCAAATTTTCTAAATTCGGTAAAATTTTTGAGATTATCAGGATTTTGGTAAATGGTGGGAAATTTATTTGTTGCAAAAATTCCTCGGTATACTCGTAAAAAATTACGAATAATTTGCACGTGAGTTTGCTTATAAATTTCGATGAATTTGTATCGATTATGGTGACAGATATTGGATGCCAAATCTGCAAAAGTTCATCGACTTCGCGAAGCGGTTCCAAGTTTAAATTTAGTACATTGAGACAAGTTTGTGTAGCTGGGATTACAATACGGGCCGAAACGATTCCAATGATTATAATAATTAGTACCGCGGTTATAGCAATGATGCGCCACATGATGTTCTAAATTTTTCTAAATACTGATGAACTCTTAAATTAAACCGTTGATTTTATACCACTTTGTGTAAACGATTTATTGAATTAATCGAGCTGAACAACTTAAATACCGTAAAATATATCACCGGGCGTTTAATTCCTGTAATGACCGTTCCAATTAGCTAATCATCAAATAAATATTAAAGAATTTTGATTTTATTTCAGTCTAACATCAAACTAGAACGAAAAATGATGAAACATAAGCTTACGACACGAATACCCAAAATCAGTCTTGTAAGTTAAGAACGTGTCTTTGTGCCAAATGTGTTTTACTTACGAATAAACTCCAATTTGCATATGATTTAAAATTTCAATCGAATGAAAAAATTATTTTTGATTGGCACAAATTTGATTCCTTGCTGAATTTTGAATCTGTGAAAATTGCACAATTTTGAATTATGCATTTTATGCAAATGGAGTATGCAACTAACCCGTGTGTGTTAAGAAAAGTTTTAAATGAAATTTTTATTTTGTAAATACAAAGCAGTTTTGTTAATAAAATTTATAAAATGGATTGTATGTCTGTGTCTGGTCAGTAATTTTCAAGTTTTTTTTATCAAAATTAAATGTTTGTGCATGCATTTGTTATTCGCAATTCACTCTTTATGGGCATTACCCCAAGTTTCTTTTTGAGTACTAAATATATCGTTAGTTGCAACAATTTGCAATGCTTACTCACCTTTTTCGCAAAACTACCCCTCAAAGTGTGCTCGATTGCGGATCTCCATTAAAATACCAAATGTTATTAGGTTGTATTATTTACTTTCACAAAATAATTTTTGCAATGTTCCGCAAACATTAACACTGCCTGTCCTTCGTTAGACGAATTCATCATACTCAACACTCTCCTTCTTTGATCTAATTTGAAATAATTTGTCATTGTTTTAATTGTTAGTTTTGCTTTGATTAAAATGTATGACAATTATAGAATCCACTCGATAAAATGAAAGCTACCATTCCCCGAAAATGTTATAAAACACAGTTACGAAGTAAATTTAGCCATCCCCCTACCGAATGTGATGAAACCAGTTTTTATAATGAAAGTAGAATTTAAATACGGGATGGATCTGATGCGGTTCGGCAGAATTACAACCGGAACTCATATTGGAATTCCATTTTTCAAATATCATCTAAATTTTACATTTCTCCTTTTAACAATGGCTTAGTTTCCATCATATTTTCCATTTACCAAAACTCCAAATATGGATTTTCATTTTCATTATACAAACCAAGTACTAAAAATGGTTAACCATTCAAATTGATCAACTTTCAGAACCACATTAGGAAAATCTTTGTGAAATTAATCCAGAATACCATCCCAAAAAAAAATAGTAATCAGGCAATACCTAAACTATCAAGTAACCCCAACCAAGAATTTAATTAGAAACCCCAAATTTAGTGTATGTAAAACATTTACTGTAGCCCAAAATATTTGAAAATTTTATTCAGTAGGTCAAAAATCAAACATTTAGTGAGCAAGTGAAATTTCTAAATTTCTTAGGAATCTAAGGGACCTAGGCAATTCTTTATTTGGCCGAGTCGGTCCAATATGAACTTTATGTTATCCGACTCGTGGTATTATTAGCTATAGGTCTGATAAAATCAAATAGATTTGTACGTTGTAAGCGGCGCTTTTGAGGATTGAGTAAGTAAATTATTTAGTTTAGGAATCGCAGGTCAATATGATTTGAACACAAGTCTAATAATAAATTTATAAAACCTTTAGATTCTAAAACATTGCTCTTTCCAATGAAACCTAAGCAATTCTATACTATCTCAAACCTCCAAAGCGTCGCTTATAGCATGCCAATTTTTGATATGTTTTTCAGAGGTAGCTAGCTTGACCTCAAGACGGATATTAGTGGAACATGAAATTTAAATATCCAAGTTTCTGATTATCCAATATCGTTTATTCGATCTAGCGAGCTCAAGAAGAACTAAATGTTGAGAACATCACATCTGATAAATGCAATAATAACACATAATTTAACCCAGCCCCCAAAATTTTGTTATTCCTTGTATTTGTAACAGTTATTTGACTCATCATCAACTGATTCTTCTGGTGTTTAGTGATATATTGACTTACCGCGTGCCACTTGACATGAATAATACTTGGCAGCAAACTTATAAATGGTGCATGACGCAGCGTTACCTTACAATTGGTATACCGATGAGTAAAAAGCCACAATACCCAGTCTAAAAATAAATTCGGTTGCTGCACGAATTTCAAAATGTATATAATATCTTGAACTTGTACAGATAACATCACCTGCGACATTCCAACTTTCATGATAAGTAATTGTTGCGTTTGTCGCCGCTACTCATAAATACGCGTCTAACGAGAGCATACTATAATTGCAATTACCTAATTTTATAATCGTGTTTTTGCTAAAGCAAAACGATTTTTCCTTTAGCGCCTCGGTCGGTTTAACAAAACAACAAATACCATCACATCAGCCCGTGCTCGTCGGATTACGTTATAATTTTTGTTGATTTGATTTTTTTTTTGTTTTCGTCTTATGCTTTAGAACTGCGTTATCTACAATCAATATACGAGAGAGTAATCAGTTAGCGGTCAAAAGTAATAGTTAGTGGCTGCATGAGAGTCGTGCGGCTTACTGCAATTTTTTCTCATCTGTTTCAAAAATTATAAAATTTAAACGCACGGTCATCGGTAATGATTATTCAAAGTGCATTCAATTTGTGTTTTAAATTGTTTGATTTAATTGTTATAAATAATTTGAGACGTTTACTTGATTTTTTTCCGTTCAAGAAATTGTTTAAGTTAGTTACGAACGTTAATTCGGAGTGTAGTAGTGCTATCGTAAGTACTGTATGTGTATTGCTGTTGTTGTTGTGTGTTATTTAGCGGTCACAGTGTCAAAACTTTTGTTGTTAGAAAGGCGGTTGGTTCTGAACTGTGTTTGAGTGTGTGATTATTCGAATTAATAAAAGCGAATAGAATTTAAAACTTACCTGTACCGAAGTAGAAAATTATCATCTTATCAAGTTTAATAAATAAGTATTCAGGAGTTTTAAATTTGTATTAAAAACGGTTGGAAGATAAGAAATCCGGTTTGTTTTAGACATGGTAGATATTCCATCCAAATAATTTTGTCAATTCAGAGACGGTAATTGCAAAATTGCTAGGCTTATTAATGCGGGCTGGTAATACATATGGCCGCTAAAATGTACAATACTTCTAACAGTTAATTGCGAAACATACAATTTTGATTTTGCACCTCTCTGGATAAAATCCTTCCCAAGCCATCGTTAATGTTTTGCAATTTGCGTTGCATAATTGAATGCAAAATAATTTTACATACTCCAATGTAATACAGGTTCGACCTTCTTTCTATAATACGGAATTATTTCATATTTGTTCTGGACTTACAAATAAACGAGTTATGACTCATAAACATATACTTATTTCAATTCAGCGATAACTATAGTTTCTGAACGCGTCCTGCACCATGCTTATCGTTCCAATGGGTATTTTATGTACGAGAAAAAATTATAGATAGGGAGAAAATATATTTTTTCTTTCTCTTACAATTTTTCCTCTTCATTTTAAAATAAACTGAAATATGTATGCTTGTAGTTCTTGCACCGGCACCTAGGTACACCAAATATCGTTGCAGTGTATAAAACTTGAGGAACTAAACCTTTTTTAAACCTCATGATTTTTCGTATTGACCATGGTTGATACCTTTCCACTCTCGTTTACTCTTTTCTGCGAGAGCTTCAATTTGTCTCTTGTTGTCATCTCTCCTGACATCGTTAGAGGTGATTTTGTAGCATATAGACCAATAGTTGTTACTTCAGACTTTGCATTAAATCGAGTAATTATTTCTGGCAGCCATTTAGCCGGCGTTAGGTTATTATCTTCAATTAGGTCTAATTCTTCCCTTCTAATACTTTCGTAGGATGTTGATTTTGTAATCGTCCTTTTACTCTAAGTACACCACTCTAAGAAATGGATTTAATGAGAGGAGTTTGTTGTTTTGCTTAACATTTGATTATATTATGAGTAAATTTATATTGAAAATCTTCCACTTGCGCTATAAGAACGATCTGTCTCAATGCATTCTTAAGCTCTTGTGGTGTAAATAATTGTTTATGATTATTTGTCGATCTTCCGAGAATTCTGATCTAGAATGTGTCGTCGCTTGCGACATTCCAATGAGTACTTATAGCTTTTATAGCAGCTTTAATGTTTCTCAACATTGTGAGTGGTGAGTTGAAAACGTTTAACTCCTCAGGTAATGTCTGCAAGTTTACCTAATTAATAGCCATCCATTTTCTTATATTAAATCCACTTTACTTAAGTAAAAGTCCGCACCCGACATTATGTTATCAACGTAGAATTCCGATAATGCGGTCATTGTGGCCTTAGAAAATTTGGTTTGTTCACCCTTTACGGATTATTGCGATGTTCTAACAGCAACATATGATGCCGATGCTGCCCCGTATGTAACAGTTGCTATTGGCCGATTCCCAAATTGCCTTAAAATTATTTGAGGTGGTTGATCCACCTTAGCTAATTTTTTCTGATGATACATTTTTCCTTTTCCGCTGTAAACGAATGATGCGTTGGCCACCTTAATTCGATTATATCCTAATTTAGCTGCAATCTCAGTGTGCATTTGATTATTTAATTTTACTCCATTTCTGGGATGTTGACCATCACTATTTTCGACTTAGTTATTAGTATTTTATCTACATTGCGATCGTAGCATATAAAAATTATTTAATGATAAATAAAATTAATCAATCTAGTAGCCCTAGAAATCGCAGAATAGAACTGGAATGATGTTTTACCGACCAAGCTGAGAACACAAAAGAAGAACCAACAATTGTTGTAGGAAGTGAAATAGACTGAGATTATACTTGTCAAAATTGAGATAAACTAAGTCGATCTTAGCCCAGGTCTAATCTTTGTTGAGACGTCGAACACTACTCGCAACTTAGTAGTTGCATTTTTTTCTTTCAATACAGTGTACTGAGGAAGATAGCGTTGCTTGTTCTTGATATATGTGTCAGGATTATTATATATGGATTTACTTCCTTCATACAACTAAGTTTCAAATATTTCTGAGTCATCGGCGAGCTTTTCAATTTGGAGTAATCTTGTCTTAGCTTTACGTCGTTCCCAGAACTTCTGCAACTCTTTGTCAATTTCAACGGACGTAATTAATTTATTACCCTTGTTGGTATTTGCTGCCTCTAATATTATCTATTCGGGATCGTTACGAAACTCCGAATTACAAATCCCGAACTATCAAAATCCCGTGTTTTTAAATCCCGATTTTGCGGAAATCTTAAAAAATCCCGCCAAAATCAAAATTTTTTAAGACATATTTTTTATTTAGATTTTTATTAAGAACTCGGCCAATTTCTTCATTGATCTTGATCATATTATAGGATGCGATTTCCATTTTAAGAAGAATTTTTCAAGAATTTTTGGAATTTGACCATGCTCAATGGTACTTGGCCATCCCTTAACCAATAATAGTCAAATTTGGTGTTCAGAATTGGAAGTGGATTCTAACTTGAACTTTGAACGAACTTCCTGAAATCGGCCATGCTTAATGCAACTACCCCATTTTTTAACAAAATATGGTCAAATTTGGTATGTAAAGTTCTGGAATTAAACTAGAACTTGGCCTTTTCTGAGCCAATCAAGGTCAAATTTAGGTTGTAGAGTTGGATTGGGATTCTTACACAATTTCGGCTGAAGTTTTGGATTTGACCATGTTGGATGGAACTTGGTCATTTTTTAACCAATAACAGTAACGTATGATATACATCGACCTAGTTTTGGATTGTAACTTCCAAATTTCTTAACCACTTATGGAAATACTTGTTATTTATAACTAGATTAGGATTCTTAGGTACTTGAATTTAGAGATTTTTCTGGAATAGGTTCATGATGTTTGGAACTGGGCCATGTGTTAACATATTAATTTAAGAGGAGGATTGGGATTTTCATATAAATTTTAGATGCAGAAGTAGTTTGAGATACTGATTGAGACTAAGTCATTTCTTACCATATTATTGGCAAATTTGGTATGCAAAATTGATTTAGGGATTTTAGGGATTCAGGGATTAGTCGTCCTGAAAACAACGGTTTGTTTTTTAATGAAATATAGAGCCACAAATTGTTAAGAAATGCCTAGTTTGATTTGGCTTTTCTAATCCAGCTTGGCTGGAAATTATTTTATGTATTTACTACATTGTATTGACTAGGAAAAGATTATTAAAAGCCCGCTTTTTTAATTTTTTTGTGAATTCGGCTGGCAGCCGCGGTCGTCTGATTTCATAAAAACATTAAAAATTATCAGGGTTTTGAAAACGAGAAAAAATCGGTATTTTGAAAAGCAGGATTTAAATCCCACTTTTAGATTTTGAAAAGCGTAATTTCACGTGCGTTGAGCAACTGGTTCTCTTTTATACCAAAATTTCCACGCTGCCGTATTATTGTATTAAGAGATCTAACCACACCAGAAACAATTGTAATTTTACGTGAATACCATTTTTATCGGCTTATTTGAGAGATCAGATGACCTGTTTCATCCACTCCGAATCTTATCTTATGTTGCGTTGGATGTTAAACTATTGATCACGTTTTCCGAGGGAGGCAGTACGAATAGAAAAAAGTGGTACTAAATCTTCCCTTCTAGCTTGATGATTACATCGCTACATTAGTAGCGTGATTAAAATTTCATAAAATATAATTTATGAACAAGAAAAGTTAAAAGTGTTTGTCTATAACTTTTCTTCTATCACAATTGGAGTGACATCTAGTAAGTTTATAATTAAGTTAAGTTTTAATGCTTTTTCTAAAATCTCGACAGATGAAAGTATATGATTTCAAAGGAAAATTGAACAGTGCGAAATGTCCTTTGAGAGCGAAAGAATAAGATTCGATTTAATCGATATACCGCAAAACACACTTAGAATCATTGACTTCAGCTAAGAAAGAAAAGAATGATATCCATAACACTGCGCGTACTCGAGGATAATGCACTGTGACAGTTGTAAATGCAATATTTTGCCATCAAGTCTGACAATTGTGTGCTTTAAGTGGTCCAAAAACCTTGGTGTTAGTGAAAATTACTCTTCTCTTTCGATTGATCTTTTTTCAAAATGTTTGTTTTGTTTATCCGGCTCGAAGGACCAAATGACTTCCAAACCTCTTTGGTTATTTCTTAGAGACAACCTTTGATTATATTGGTTCAGGTTATTTCGACCAAGCTGTTTACTCTTCTCTGCGATGCGATAATTAATTTATCGTTAATTACTTCGACGATCGATAATTATTTAACAATTTATTCACCACTTAGTGACGATAATTTATTATCTTCTTCTATTTATTATCTTGTTTCGATAATTTATCAATTTATCAATTTATCTAATGAATCAACTACAATTGTTGAAATACAATATCTGTCTTTTTAGAACGATGTCGGAGGAAGAATACCAAACAAAAACAAAACTCAGAAAACTGGAAAGTCAAATTCACTTTCTAAACTGACTTGTAATAATGATTAGAGTTACCAATCAATCGAAGTCTGAACATACTAATATGAGCGTTGTCATTATAATATTCGAGCCTTTTCGATTAATTGTTTAGAAGAACAAGGAAAAAAGTAGCACTGCAACAATCACAGGTATTTTTAAGACCTCTGATATTATCTGTAAACTAACACAAACAAATACTCTCTGATCTCGATGTGATGTTCTACTTTACTAAGCTAATTCACCTTGATAACGTAATACTTTTTGACTTCGAAAGTGTATTAGAGGATGGACGATAAAATAGTTTTAGAAAGGCGGACCAAGTCGGCCTTGTTTCGAAACTCGAGTGGTAGAGATGACGGGTCTTATTATTTAGCGAGAAGGCTAATTTATTTTGAAGTTTTCCACGAATGGCAGAAGCAGCTCGTTGATAGTGAATTTCAAAAAAATGCATCAAGAAAGGATATTTCATTTCGTAAACTTACTCAATGCGATATATTGTTTTTACTTATGGAAATTGATACTCACAATTGAACATAATTCAATAACTTGACCCAGCCACAAAGCCAATGAGCGGGGTGTGTTAATTGCTCTTTTGTTTAAATTATGGTATTTATCAAACTGTTTTAAACCGCTATCACAATAGTATTGTAATTAAACCTTGATTGATACGGGTTATGCTCAAATTCTAAATTTTTTGGGATTCCCGAGTCCAAAAATCTAGATTCGGCCCTCTGGTGTTTTTGCATAAGAAACATATAGATCTTGCTGTGTGCTGATTTGTGATTTTTTTTAACTGCCATCTTTGCTTGCAAATTCTTCTTTTCTTAAATTATCATTTAGTTTTTTTAGAAGTTTTATCTTTGCAACCTACATTTTAACTCCTGTTGACATCTAGCGTCAAATAGTTAGTAATACTATACTCAATTCGTTGTACCTCTATCGGAAAACAAAATCTATTGGTCAAATTCGAAATATGAACTAACATTTTATTTGTCATTTGCGCTACATTTCATTACGGGGTTTGGCACCTCATGAGACTTCAATGATCAGTTGTTGCTTTGGATGGGTTCTAGAGGAGTGGAACCCATGCCGGGGAGTAGGTATTTCCATTTCATTCTATTTTTTCACATTTTTCTTTGTAATCCCATGTGAACACCCAATATTGTATTTTATCTATAGCAAGTTGTTTCCTTCTTTTCTTTCTATGTCACTTGCCCCCGATCTAATAAGTTAATAATTTGTAACAATTTGAATTTTGGTTAAATGCTGAGTAAACCGTGTAATTCACGAAATAATACTTACATCATAAAAATGACTTCCAACTTTGCGAATATTTCTGCACTAACCAAAAACACCCACATTAATCGGGCTCATCTATCGGGAACGTCACAATTGAAGTTCTACTCTTTATAACTAATAAGTTCTTTGAAAATGTTAACCCGGATAACTCGGCGAATTTCTTCCAGACCACTTTTGGGCTCTACTACTATTACACAAGAACGTTTTAATGAAGTTATGCGGTTGGCTTGTAGATGCAAATAATTTTAGTAGTCTTCGAATTCATTCAAATTCTGGAACTCCTCTAGGCTTGGAATCGAAATAGAATAAAAGAAATACTAAAAATGCGGATCAAGAATATAAAGCCAAGTAATGCGAGGAATGATATTTCGATATTCAGGAAACTCAAAATGAGGTTTAACGATTATTTTAAAAACAACACAAAATTCATCTGGAGATTTTCAAGGTATATAAAGCTTCTGCTAGATAAAACAACATTCGAGAATCCGCTTTGTCTTCGTTTAATTTATTCATTGTTTATTTGTTCATCGCTTGCACACACAACCTAAACATTCAAAATTTTAGTCGGATTCAAATTGGAAAATTTTCATTTTCGCTTATTTCAACGCTCACCATACTCGTCATAATCTCATCAGATCTAACAATTTCATAAATTCAATTTCAGATAAAAACTATGCCTGTTGCTAGCGTTGCTGAGATTTTGAGCGTTCAATTAAATAAAGATGTTCATGCTGATGACACATTATATCGCTTCAAACGTGGTATCACGTTACGTATAGTCCCGGGGCCATCACTACTCGGAAAATGGGTATCTGTCCTTACAAATTATCCAGTCGACGGTGAGATGGTGTAAAATGAAATTTATTTTCAACAATTTTACAGTATATAATTTTAATTTTTTAGCCACATCTGAAATCGTGCCGGCCCAATACACTGCCCTAAAATGGCACTCAAAAGATGGAAAAATAATTACCGAGAACCCGAAGCTATTTGCCGAAATTACAAATTTAGATTTGTATTGTGAGATTAAAACAAATCGAGCGGGTGGTTTTCATTTCTATTTCGTGTTCGAAGATGAAAAAACGCCTCAGGGGTCGTTGTACATACAAATCGAGCCTATAATACGAGTGGGGCCGCGAGAAGCCCAAAAAAATGTGCCACTTGATTCGATCCGGTGTCAAACCGTAATGTCGAAATGTTTGGGTCCGCTAAACACGTGGGAATCAAAATTACGCGTAACCAAAGAATCTGGTTACAATTTAATTCATTTCACACCAATCCAGCAATTGGGCGGATCACGATCCGGGTACTCAATACAAGAGCAACTAAAGGTGAATCCTGAATTTGGGGCAAAGGTCACTTTTGCCGAAGTCGAGAAAGTTATTACAAAATGTCGCGAGGAATGGGGTATCGCCTCAATTTGTGATATCGTCCTTAATCATACCGCCAATGAATCCGAATGGCTTAAGGATCACCCTGATGCAACGTACTCGTGTGCCACTTGTCCCTATTTACGCCCGGCCTTTTTACTTGATGTCATGCTTGCAAAAGCCGGCGAGGATATTAAAAATGGTTTATTAGAACTTGTCGGAGTACCGCCCGTTATAGAAAGTGAGGATCACTTGGATGCATTACGGCACCAATTGCATTCAAACTATTTGCAAAAACTAAAACTTCACGAACTGTATCAGTGCGATATCGAGAAATATGTAAACGAATTTCAAGAATCGATTCGGAAGCAAGTACCCAGTGCGCCCGGTGTAGAAAACGGCGAGGATCATAGCAATGAAATCGTTCTGATCCAGGATCCCGATTATAAACGACTCGGCTCAACGATCGATTTTAAAAAGGCCCAACAAATTTTTAATGTATTTCGTGCGGATTGTTTCGACGAAGATTCACGATTTAAACAGTGTTCGAAAAGTTTTCGCGATCGTTTAGAATATTTAAACGGTCAAATTCAGAAGGAGATTGACGATCACTTAATAGCTGCCGTGAATAACTGTATCTCGAGTGTTCGGTATGAGCGGGTCGATAAAAGTGGCCCAAAAGTGCGCGAGATCACAAATAAATATCCGTTATTTATGGTGTATTTCACGAACGAGCACCTCATAAATTTGCCGCTGGAGCAGATCGAGAAGGAAATCATTGGAAAACCTGGCCAGTTTTGTATGGCACATAATGGTTGGGTAATGAATGGAGATCCTCTAAAAGATTTTGCACGGCAACAAAGCAGTACAGGGACTGTTTATGTAAGACGCGAGTTGATTTCATGGGGCGATAGTGTGAAATTGCGGTATGGCGATAAGCCGGAAGATAGTCCGTATTTGTGGAAACATATGAGGGAGTACGTCAATATCACTGCCAAAATATTCGACGGAGTACGTCTAGATAACTGCCATTCGACTCCCTTACATGTTGCTGAATATCTATTGAATGAGGCGCGCAAAGTTAATTCGGAATTATACGTCGTTGCCGAGTTATTCACCAATTCAGACAGTACCGATAACATTTTCGTTAATCGACTTGGAATTACTTCATTGATTCGTGAAGCTTTATCGGCCTGGGATTCGCACGAAGAAGGTCGTTTGGTTTATAGATATGGAGGTGTACCAGTTGGAGCCTTCTTTAATTCACCGAAACGGATCGTAGCACCTGTAATTGCACATGCGCTGTTTTTAGATTTAACCCATGATAATCCAAGCCCCGTTCAAAAACGGTCAGTTTTTGACTTACTTCCTTCAGCTGGCTTGGTGTCGATGGCATGTTGTGCCACCGGAAGCAACAGAGGATACGATGAACTTGTTCCAGAACATGTAAGCCCCAATTATTATTTTATAGAATCTCAAGTTTAATGATTCGGTATTTTCTTTAGATTCACGTTGTGGATGAGGAACGTCAATACCAGGAGTGGGGCAAGAACGTCGATATGAATTCGGGCATAATCGCAGCCAAACGTGCACTTAATCTACTTCACGGCGAGATGGCAGAGCAAGGCTTCAATCAAGTTTATGTCGATCAAATGTCCACCGACATTGTCGCTGTAACTCGCCATTCTCCAACTACACACCAAACCATTATCTTAGTAGCCCATACCAGTTTTTCATATCCATCTCCAGATGCCGGGCCATCTGAAGTTCGTCCTCTACGTTTCGAAGGGAATCTCGATGAAATCATATTGGAAGCAGAACTGACGCATAAAACAGGTAAACCATTTGACCGGCCGAATACGTTTGAGAAAAATGCTAAATACGTTAACGGTTTGACTGAATACGAGCTCGCGATTCGGGAGCATATTTCGCTGAACGAATCGAAAATTTTCTCGCACGAACCCTTCCAAAATGATAAAATGACTGAATTGAAGTTTGCCAATTTACGCCCGGGGTCACTAGTTGCGATTCGAGTATCAATTGGATCACATACTAGGCCATTTTTAAATAAGACACACGAGTTAGCGATGAGTTTCTTCTCGGAAACCGGTGAGGATTACCAAGAGTTGAAGAAGATCATTGGCGAAATGGATTTGATTGACTTGAATCGAGCGCTCTATTGTTGCGATCAAGAAGAGACCGATATGGGTGGATCCGGAACCTATAATATTCCACGGTACGGCCCTTTGGTATACAGTGGCTTCCAAGGTTTTAATTCAGTATTGATGGAGATTGCGCGCCATAACGATCTAGGCCATCCACTTTGCTGTAATTTACGTGACGGAAACTGGATGATTGATTACATCCACCAACGTTTGGTGAGTTATAAGGGCACTGCCAAATTTGGGGAATGGCTCAACAAACATTTCGAACCATTAAAAGAAATACCACGGTACTTGATTCCGAGCTATTTCGACGCCATCATCGCCAACATTAATGAATTGTTGAAGCAGCATTGTTTCGAGCTGATGTCAGATTTCATTAAATCTGGTTCGTCATTTATTAAAGCGTTGAGTTTGGGTTCAATGCAATGTGTCGCCCTATGCCAGTCATCAAATCTACCAAAATTAAGTCCAGCAACAAAACCACCCAAACCTCAAGATCATTGTGCAACCCTCGCTGCAGGTCTGCCCCACTTTGCAACAGGCTATATGAGGTGTTGGGGGCGTGATACGTTCATCTCATTACGTGGACTTCTCATTTTATGCGGTCGTCACGATGAAGCTCGGTATATCATTCTCGCATTTGCATCGACACTACGACACGGTTTAATTCCTAATCTTTTGGATAGTGGAACCAATCCTCGATTTAATTGTCGCGACGCCTTCTGGTGGTGGTTGTATTGTATAAGCCAATATGTGACTGAAGTACCAAACGGTAAAGAGATATTGTCAGAAAAAGTTTCGAGAATATTCCCGACTGATGATTCGGACAATAAACCAGCCGGTGAATGTGATCAATATTTATATGATATAATTCAAGAAGGGCTTAGTGTTCACTTTCAAGGACTTGTCTATCGGGAACGGAATGCAGGGCAAAGGATCGACGCGTACATGGTGGACCAAGGATTTAATGTACAAATTGGAATTAACCCTGACACGGGATTCGTATTCGGTGGTAATGATTGGAATTGTGGAACTTGGATGGATAAAATGGGATCGTCCGAACCGGCTGGTAACCGTGGCAAGCCAAGTACACCTCGCGATGGTTCTGCCATTGAATTAATTGGACTACAAACCGCGTCACTCCGCTTTTTGGATAAAATGTACGCTGCAAAAGTTTATCCGTACAATTCGGTAGAACGCACAAGCAAGTCTGGTGCCAAAACCAAGTGGACATATACAGAGTGGGCCGATCGGATTAAGACCAACTTCGAGAAATGGTTTTACGTAGCCGACGACGACAACCACCAATTAGTAAATAAGCGTGGAATCTATAAGGACACAAACGGTGCTTCCAGACCATGGACCGATTACCAACTTAGATGTAATTTCCCCATCACAATGGTAGTTGCTCCGGAATTGTTTGATCCGAAACATGCGTGGACCGCACTAGAGCAAGCAAAAAAATATTTACTCGGCCCATTAGGAATGAAAACTTTAGACCCAGAGGATTGGGCCTATCGTGGTTTTTATGACAACAGCAATCAGTCAACCGATCCAAACGTAGCACATGGTGCTAATTATCATCAAGGACCCGAATGGCTTTGGCCGACAGGCTACTATCTCCGGGCTCGATTACACTTCAGCAAGTTAAATGGGGCGTACAAAGAGACTCGCGCTGAAGTACTACAAGTGCTCAGTGCTCACCTTAGAGAAATCAAAACGTCACATTGGCGCGGTTTACCTGAGCTCACAAATAAAGATGGCGCCTATTGTCAACATTCTTGCCCAACACAAGCATGGAGTATGGCCACAGTTTTGGAAACGCTATACGATTTAAAGCTTAACTAAAATTTTATTTTGTTATATTTGTTGTAAATTTTTATTTTTTTTTTCTAAAATTTTGTTGAACATAAATTACAAGTCACAAGCTTAATTAATTGATTGTGTTTTAATGTGGCCGTCATGAGAAGTAACTATTTCTTGCAAGTCGCGCATCAGAGTTTGTAGGCTGTTTGATTTTAGGCGGCAACAAACGATTCAACAAAATTTGCTGTTGAGTGCATTTTGCTGAGAGCGAATTAATCGGGTGTTCATATTCACGGGACTGAAATACTGGAAAAGGTGAATATGAATTTTCAGTTCGTCGTTTATTCGGATACACTTCAAAATGGGTAAAATTGCTTGACTGGAATAAATAAGAGAAAATTGTAAATTTTTCAAAAAATTTGTTTTGTATTTACATTTGTGAAATGAGATTTTGGAAACATTTTGTTTGTAAAAAAAATTTCGAATTTTTATAATACAAAAGAATTGATTTGAAAACTAATTTCCAGGCCGAAAAATTAACTTCGAATGTTTGTGATTTCGATTTGTCTATTTCGACTTGTAAATCCAATGAAAAATTGATTTAAAACTTAGATTGGTCTGCTTAAGTAATTAAAATTCGATAATTCGCTGAGGAGTAGTTAAAGCCAAAAGTAAATAGAGAGAGTAAATCGTTGCAATGTCGTTTCACCTACATATTTTAATGACAGAACAGTTACAAAAATCTGAAACTAAAAGATTAACCATGCAGAGGTCGATAACACATTCGATTATAGGATGATTCAAGAAGTTCTTTAAAGGCTGGGTGGCTGGAATATGTTCTACGTACTCAAAATTAGAACACCAAACAGTCACTAGATTCGGCAGCAACAACCGGATCGTATGTAAAGTAAGGGAACGTTGTTTCTGTTTTTCAGAAAACACAAAATTTTTATGTGACTTCAATTTAACTCCCCTCTATTGATGAAAATTGGTTTTCTACCTTAATAGGCTCGCGGAAGGCCACACACTAATAAATAATGTGCTACGAGCTTTTGTAAGATCAATAGAGCATGTATTGGAACTGGCCTTTTTAGTTCTAGTGGTAAATGGGAAATATAACAGAAACCAAGATTGAGCCGTAGTATATACGTCATTAATGAAAAATTTCGATATTGTGTGATCTTACAAGCTAAATAAATTGGTTTGGCTATTCTAATTAAAGGAGTTGAGATTTATGTGGAGAATATAAACAATAAATTTATGATGCTCTGGGTGTGATCTAGTTTGGTCTAATTCTAGCTCAGTTGTTCTTATTTCAGATCTTCGCATAGAAATAACTTTATAATCTTCTTTGTCCATATGACTAATTCCTCAAAATAGTTGAGCGAATGGGCTAGTTCTGCCTTAAAGTTTCCATAACTTAAGACAGAAAATATTTCAAAATTTAATTTCGAACCGCCTTACCGAATCAATATTGTTGAAAATTAATCTAGTAACATCGAGTTGATCACATTCCTGGATTTCATACCGTGAGTGGAATCGTTTCAAAAGAAATACTGAATTTCATCAAAATCAGTTGCGAAGTTCAGCCCCAGTTAATTATATTTGATAATTTCATTTTAATCGAAAGGTCATTCTACCTTCTTTATTAAGGCATTGAACAGGTCGGATCCACTTTGGAGGATACTGAAAATCGTTATGATACGCAAAATAAAATACGAATTCTCGTCGTAACTCCCAAATTAGAGATTACTTTTCACTCAAAATGATTAACGCTACACGCAATCCTACTGAACTACTAACAGAAAGACAGTACCAGGCTAAATTAAATTAAATCGTTTTGATAAACCGACCACTTTGTTATTTCAGAAAAAACTCCACTGCAGAGAATTTCATTCTCTTTTCACCAAAATTTACATCTTAATAGAAGGCTCTCAAGGCTCAAAAGTCTTTATATTTTTGGTGAAATGGATTTTAAAACAGATTGGATCATGTTCTGAAAGACCTAACCAAGGGTGAAAAATATATTTCAAATATCAATTTGTAGTGGAATTTAAAATTTCGTTTAATTCAACTTAACAACAAAAGTAGCTTCTTAATGAAAAAACTACCTTCCGATTTAATTGTTCACGAAATATAAGTTTACTTTGTCCGTCAGTACCTGATAGCTTTATCAAAAGGTTGGAAAGGAAATTCATTTCAGTCTTCCATTCACAAATATCATACGAAATACACTGCTTTCGGAATATTCCTTAAAATAGAAATCTTAGAAAATTAGAAAATTCTTAGAAAATCTTAGAAAATTTCCCAACCACCTTATTTCACTTTTAACATCACTAATAATTTTTCGCACTGTTCACTTTCGCTTTTAAACTATCGCCCACCGAATCTCCTTAATGAATTGCTTTCATCATACACGGGTATTCGTATTTATATACCGCGCGGATTATTCGATTCCACTTCACGAACATTCGGGTTCAGTTCTAGACTAATAGTGCCTCAACCTAGATGTCGCTATTTCACAAAATGTCATTAAACTCTTAATCCTTCATTGACCATTTCGCGTTGCACCGACAGAGAAACCAACGAGCCAATCCACACTGAGTTTATTTTCTATAGATGAAATCGTAACAATATGTAACGTTTACCCCAAATTGTTGTAGGTATACAATTGGCTGGATTGCCATCTATGAATTAATAGTGCAAGTTATTTGAAGAAGATAATGGTCTCTTTAGGTGCTTTCTTTCAAAAAATTTCTTGTAGATGATCTATCCTATGTGTACCATATACTAGAAAAGGATCAATCGCAAATCAGCCACCATAAAAGTGTTTAAAGAAGGCTCGTTTAATCGGATCTAATATAACCATCAAAAATTTGATTTAGCACACCCAGCTTGTAGATAGTTTCATTAAAACAGCGACTATTTCTATGGTTGAGGCTTGGGGTATCCCATTTTTTACACTTTAGTAAGGGGCTCGACACGCTTTAGGGTTATCCGTTTCACTATATTAATTTGGTACGAATATTTGAGGTCGGTACTGCACAAGCTAAAAGTGTTAAATAAAGGAAGAACCTAGCTTTTATAACAAAATAAATATCACCACCCCATGGTACAATCAATAAGTACAGCGCGTAAAATGAATTCCTCGAATGGATTTTATCGCTTGCTTTAGCTCAACAATATTGTTTGGCTTGACTTTGTATCCCTCTTGTGTTGGTGACGTTTCCGTTTAGATCGAAACGTACTTCATCAGACATTGTTTGTTGTTTTCTTCCGCTTTTTGAAGCAAAAATCAGGCAAAATTGTAGGCGAAGATGTAGGTATGCTGGGTCCATCTGTATGTGATTTAGCTTTTTTGTTATGTGAATGTCATACTGGAGAGAATGTTTAAATTTGTGTTTAAGAACAAGAGAAATCGTTCGTTTAAGTACGGAAATAGCACCAATAATTGCGTACCATCCAACGTGAATTTTATTTTGGATACCGATGTAAGCAATGATGGTATAGGGTAGTGTTGTCACAACAAATCGATGGTCGAGAGGGAGTTATTGCATATTACTCAAAAAGAATTATTAGGTATAATAGAATGTGTGACATACATACTTGTATGGGTAAAAATTCCATTTACGAATATACCATAGGACGTTATGGTGGTTGTTACAATCCGAGAACCCAGGGGACAGGGGCACTTTGGAATGAACGTCTGCAAAGCTACGACTTTGACCTCGAGTATTGAAAAAAGTACTCATGGAAATGCTGACGCATTATCGAGGCGGCCATTTCAAGTTGAATGCAAACACTACGGACGAATAGAAGGAATGGACAGATGAATTAATCCGGTTGGAGCAGATGCTAGATCCGGATTTATCAATAATATTGCGTTTAAGGAAGAGAATCATCGGCCAGCATGAAGTGAGATTACAGATAAGACACCCCTAGTGAACACCTATATTGGGCACAGTGGGAATGCTTTCTTTTAAAGAACGATTATTTAGAACAAGGGAGAATTCGGATGGCAAAGTTAGACCATTATTAAAGGTGGTGCCGAAAAATAGAATTAACCAAATACTTGAGGAGCTTTAAAACACTTACAAATATTCTACAACGATTTTATTTTAAAATGTGACCAATGTGCAGTAGTGAAAGGACCTGCACAAAAAAGACGCGGATCAATGCAAAAGTACAACGTCGGTAAATCATTCGAGAGAATTACTATGGAAGTGCCGGGCTATTCATTTTGCGGAAAGCAGTAATATCTATTACTGTATTAGTATAATGGACTATTTCATCAAATAACCGGAGGTGTATTCTATACCCAATCAGGAAACAATAACCGTAGTTCATGCCATTATTAACAACCGGATTAGTCGCTAAGAAATTTTGAATCGATGACATGCCTGGTAATTTTTAGTTATTAGACAAGAACAACGCTTTTACATCCTTAATCAGATGAAATGGTGGAAAGGTTTAATAGTGCATTTCTTAAAGGATGTAAATAAAAATCACTGCAAGTTTGATCGACAAATGCAATTGTTCCTGGTGGCTTATCGATCAGCGGTGTACCGGCTCTAAAAATAAAGTAATTGGAATGTTTCTTTCAATAAACGATTCAATAAAAATTGATTTGTTGTTTTTCACGAGAAAATCTTCTGGTGTATCAGATTTAACGATTCACAACTAATTGATTTTATCATTCAGCAAGATCTTTTCTAGATCGTTTTAAGATGGCGAAGGCATGTTTTCTATCCAAAGTATAGTTTGATAAATTGATCCAAAATTGTATTGAATAATTATAAACTAACAAACTATATTATGACCCCGTTCCAGAGCAGACATAGAAGCGTTATGACCTGATGTTTACGTTGATGGTGTCTTACCTGGTGAAGGATTCAATCTACGAATGTGGTGCAACAGTTCCAAAGAAGTGTTCTGAGAAACAAATTCATAAGGAAATCAAGAAATGAAAAACAGGAAACGTTTCCAACGGGCTCTAAAACCACCGGCATACGATCTCGACTGAAATGCACAATCGACCAATAGTTCCAGAAACGGTCCCCGGCGTCATCGAAAAGTTACTTACGCATTATGGCACGCCACATCTAGTAGTTCATGCCCTTCCTCAGCAAGTATGTAAATTGTCACCGGTAAAAATCGATAAGTACGCATCGTTAATTATTTTTGCTGCAGAGGTTGATAAGCTTCTAAACTAAATGCTTACATAAATAATCCGTCTACCATATCACAAGGGCATTGAATGGGGTTATTATTGTAAACGCAACGAAAACATTGAACTTGCAAGAGATCGGAAAATAAACCAGCAATGGGTATATCATCAACTCATCAAGCCAAAAAAGTGAAATACGACAAAAGTTTATGTGCCTAACCGAAGATCATCCAATGGTGAATTGTACAAAAAAATTTTTTGATGAATTGTTCACAGCGGTGGGAATTGATTCTAAAGCATCGTTGGTATTGGAAATGTATTGTACCTCACAACTTTCGACGCTGTGTCAAGAAATAACGTTGTAAAGTAGATGGATATAGTAGGGCTCACCATCACCATTTACATAAGGGTGAAACGAACGTCAACCGTGTCGAACAACATCGAATATTAACGATGGAGAGTCTCCTCCTATAATGGCAAGCAGTTTACACTCAGAGAGTAGCAAGCATTACGGGATTGGAGGGCGACTGAAAACATTTGCCTTTCTGGATGAGGGCGCTAACGGGACAATCACGAAACAATGGTCGAGAATAACCGAATACCTCGGACTACCGGGACCAAAAGTCGCTGTTTGTCTTGACCCATACTGGATAATGGCCTGAATACGTTCAACAACTACCTGTCGAGTGGTATAAAGATTCTAAACGTATCATTTTGGTAGTTTGTGTGGTTAACAGTACCAATGGAGGTACGATACGATGGCAGGCATTCGCCGATCACTATCAAGATAAAATTAGAATGGGCTGTATAAGGAAAAAAAATACAAAACAAAATCTCAAGTTATATGCGATGAAATCCAACAAATCGCAAATGAAGATGAGCAGTTGCATGAACTGGTAAATAGGTTCTACTCCCTCGACACCTACCGTATTAAACACTAGTATAATCGAGTCAAAGGGAATTCAATCAATAGTACTCAGGCACCTCAGCTCATTCGAGACAAAACTCAAAAAGAAGTTAAAACCGCATGAATCATTCAAATTCCAAACAAGCCAAATAAAATGAGTTTGGTGTGAAATGCGGCAGCGAAAGCAGATAGAATATCTTTAAATTCAAAATTGAGTAAAGGACCCGATGGATTTGCACCACTATTGAGCGTGTTGTTCAAGATTCGAAAGGAAAGAATCACATTTTCAATCAAATTTTCACCACGGATGAAGATACCGACTCTCAAAGACGAGGGTCCTGACCTTTGGTGTGACGTATTCGCCAACCATCGCACAATATATTAAGAATTATAATGCGGATATATTTAGATCGCAGTATCCTGGTTGAACAGTTTTAACACCATCGACCAGACGATTCAAACAGTGCAAAAAGTAGAAGCTATTCTTCAACAGACAGGTTAAGTTCAGTATAAGATCAATTGGTGCATAAGTCAAAAAATAGAACCAATGAAATTCATGACAAAAAATCAATCGGAGACAAGATCCTTGGTATGTGGTGGGATCATCAGAACGATCATTTTCGTTTCGAGACAAATACAAGTTGAATCGATGCAAAACTATTAGATAGAACCCAAAGACCTACAAAAATGGAAGTATCAAGAATCGAGTTGATGACAGCAGCATTGGGTGCTCGTTGTTCAGTAATTACCAAATTGCATCCAATCAGCTTCGTGTCAAAGCATTACTAAACCGGTTCAACAAAGGTACTCGTAGTTGGCTGATTGAATTCTGAAGTTCGAAATTACAAACAAGCAGTTTGTTTCATTCAGGATAATCGAATGTCTAGAAGGATCAAAAGAACATGAGTAGCATTGGTGGGCAGGAAAGAAAAATGTAACAGAGTAAGCCATTAAATGGCTAAGAAATTCATCTAAATTTGACTCAGATTCGATGTGGATTCGAGGTCCGGAATTCCTTAAAATATTACAGATGGTGTACCTTTTAGCGTTACATGAAGATAATACAACGATTCAAGAATTTCAGTTAAACCATCATTGCGCCTTAAGTACCGAGCCACCTATAGCTGCTAAACTAGACAACTGTTTGACAAGGGCGATGTTAATTGGTGTTCACGTCACAATAAATAGAATACGTCTTATGGTTCTATTGTTCATCAAGCTCTCTGCGTGTCGAAGAGTTCGTGGACGGATCGATGCTGCAAGTTGTATTCTATATGAAACGAAAAGTGCTTCTACGAAACAATCACGGAGTCAGCTACTTACGTGGTTCCGTAACAATCGGTATGCCCAAAGTGCAAAGAACGAAGAGCGAAATCAAGCCAAAAATGGCTCCATTATGCCGCTTTTTAGTTACGTCACCATAGACTTCATTGGACCAGTCACGGTTACTGTTGGACGACGCTCCGAAAAATGATGGGGCGTTGTATTTAGATGGAATTATCAACAAGCCTTTCTATTGACAGTGTTATTCAACACACGTCCACTCACATATATGCCTCTACAGATGCTGAGCATGAAGCTCTAACGTCGAATCATTTAGTACTCATCATTTACTGTACAACATAATTGAAAATTACAAAAAACACTTAACTTCCTTTTATGAACTGATAACAACGATCAAAATGTATCTCAACACCAGAGTGGGAAAAAAGTCACACATTTATCATTCAATTATATCGGTCGCGCATTTAAGTGGTACCCAGTTATCATCTTTTAACCGTCACAATTTGTTGCTTTTTTCTGTAGTGTTTTATCTCTTTAAGTGTTGTGTCTTTATTAAGTTACGACCCCTATTTTATGATTGCATATGACGATTTGCGCTGAATTGAATCAAATTAGAGTCAATTTCCTTTTGGACATTATCTCAGGTCAGTCTAAAAACAAGTTACAAAACATGGAAAATTATGTCTATACCAGGAATTTAATATTCAAATCAAATGGTTCCAATTATGTACTGATGTTATGCGTTAGTATCGCAAATTGTGCCGTTACGAATGAATTCGTTGAAATTAGATTTTTTACACTCTGAGTTATTTTTGGTTCCACATTAATTTACCCCGCGCATAACAGGCGATACCCTTTAATTCCAAATAATTTGATTTACGCTGGTTGTGATAAATAAATTTTGCCGTACAACACCAAATCATATAAAATTAGATTTAATCGTATTTTGTGATAAATGTACCAATTTTTAATCATATTTCATAATTCCCCTTCAATTCCGAGTCGGAAATCAACACACGAATTTGTTGTCTTCTTCTCTGGTATTTATGCAAATACACCGACACATGCATGGTGTATTTTTAAAAGCGCTCTCTAGGCCAAAAACACCATGTGGTTGATTTGTTTTTGTTTTGTTATCGTTACGTCTTTCTTTATTCTTTCGTATTTACATACATAAGATGATGTTAGTACTTGTCTCGTCTCTCCGGTTTAAAATACCTCGTCTTATACTCTCGCACACCAGCAACAATACATGATCATAACAAATTAGCAAAGCAAGCCAGTAGAAAGATGGAATGGTATAAGAAAACGTATATGGAGGAGACAAGTGAAAAGACGAGAAGAAAATGAAATTTTTTACTTTTCATGTTATGAGATATACGAACATGAAAATGTAACATTGAAAAGTGAGATTTTTACAATAAATACCACGCAAAGTTGTTTTAACGTTAATCAATTTTGCGTTGAATTTGAATGGGGGAACGGTTCAAGCCAAATGATTTTATGGAATTTGGTTTGTTTGAAAATTCAGTGGTTTATATAATTGAATGTACCAGGCAAGGTACCGGTGAGTTTCATATTTCAAACTCATCGTATAACTTTCGCTTCGACTGGATATCTTTTCCATTCCAATCAAAAACGTCTTCACTATTAAATTCTTCTTTGTGGAGATGATATTTAGAAAAACCACCAGTACCTTCTTAGAAATTTATTTCAATTATTTGTGTCTGCATGATTTCTCTATCTCTCCTTTGTGGCGTGCTTTGAACCAGCGCCGCCAAATTAGTTCGCCATAATGAATTATATGGCAGAATTTGTTATATTGCCGTCCCATGGGTAAATAAGATACGAGGGACCCAGAACTACCAGAATTGAACGAATGTACTTCTGGGGGAGTCTGTCCTTTCGTTTATAAAACTAAAATATTGGGTGGCGGAGTTTAATCGAGGTCTTACGAGCTGCCAAGACGAACATCGCAGAGGTCGACCAAATGAGGTGACCACGCCAACACAGGTGAATAAATTTTACAAAATGGTATTGAACGACCGTCGACTGAAAGTGTGCTGACTAGTATATTTTGCTCAGAATGGATCAAAAAGAGTGTTCGGCGATGTTTCTCTGTAATAAAGCCGGTTTTTTAGTCGATTCATAACCATGGATGAATCCCTAAGGCGAAGGAAAGGACAGAATAATGAACTAAAGGAGAGAATCGGCTCCAAATAAGGCGAAGACAGTTCCATCTGCTGGCAAGGTTCTGGCGTCATTTTAAGGGATTTGCGTAAAGGAGAGTGTTATGTAAACTTATTGCAGCGTTTTAGTAATGAAGTAAAAAAAAAGTTACTTTCATCAAGACCACACAGGAGTTCACACATCCGTTATCACGATGATCAAAGAGTTAAAGTTTGAATTGCTTTTTTTCTCTATTCGCCATATTTAGCCCCTCTGATTATTATCTCTTTCCAAACTTGAAATAATGGGGCAAGCTGTTTCGGCGATTTTGAGGAACTCGACGGTTCTCACTATAATCAGGGTATAGAAGAAGTCTTATTTGAAAGTCTACAATAAGTCTTCTGTTGAATAGACTTATTGCAAACTTGCTTGAATTATTTTGAAGAGTTACCAGTTTGGGCATAAACCCCGCATAAAAGTCAAACAAGCCTAGAATAAAATTCGCCGACAGGATATTATAGACTTTCAAATAAGTCAGTCTCCACAAAATGCCGTAAAATCTACACGGTCTCCCAGTGGCACTCCGGAAGTTTCCAGCTGTCAGAGTTTATAATGTGGGAGATTACCTAGAGGTTTCTTCGGGTGAAGAGAGGCTTTGTCTGTTGGAGAGACGACCGTACTCTCTAATGCTGCTTTGTTGTGGCTGGACATCGGCCCTAGGGGTCGATTGGTCATTCGGAGGAGTCTAGCCAGCATACATTGTACTTGTCATTCGGAGAGATCCGGTCGCTCCTGGGTGGACACACTCGGTTATTATTATTTTTATTCACTTTCCACAAATTTTGGTCGATACAATTTTGACGTAATTTTGTTTCAGTTTTTTTTTTGCATCTTATTTTGTTCTGTTCCACGATGTAGGCCAGGAATATGCAAGCCTCAACTTCCCCACGACCCAAAACTCTGAGATCTAGTCGGCGAAATCACCTTGAAAGAGGCCTCTGCATATTTAGATGAATCTGCTGGTTGACCTCGTGCCATCTCGTAACTACGTGCAATTTCAACGACAGCTATTGCTGCAAACAATAAATAGTAATTCGGCAGCTTCAATGTGAGCGACGCTTAAAAAGCTTGTTTGAGCAAACAAAGAAGGCAAATATTATATACTGAAAGCCCGAAAAACTTCGTCATAACCATCGAATCGAGTCTTCATTTTCATAGTGCGGGCAGAGGAGCTTCGATTGAAATCGCAGGATCAGATTGAAAGAACGGAAGTGTTAGTGGTCAAATTTAATTTTTTTAAGAAGAATTCCAATCACTATACCTCTGTCTGTGCTTCTCAACAATTTTACACCACTTTGCGGATATTATAACCTCAAATTTATTTTAAATACGTACGCACAAACCACCAACATTTTAATTTCCGAGTCTAAAACCACGGCACTCTTCATATAAACACAGTGTGTCAAATCTGTTACAACTTTCAGTCAATTACACCAGAGAGGTTCACTAATTTCAATAAGATTCACCAGGAGTAACTTGACTACAAAAGCATAACTGCCAATGGTGGTGATTTTGCTAAGCCATTGAATTGCGTCATCTTACGAAGTGCAAGCTTGTTTTGCGACCAATGAAATTGTTTGAAACGATTTGAGGCAGAGCGAGGTACCTTGTCCCAATTGTTCATCGAGTTCATGCAGTAACGCTGAATAAATAGCTTTTATATCGTGAAAAAAGCAGACCGTCACAGTTACATTTTATGTTTAGTCGATTTTATCAATTTTATAAAATTATATTGGTTTCTGTTGTTTTCTACAGAAACCTGGAAAAGCAGATACATTTTTCGACATACGTATTTTGACAAAAAGTTGCAGTTTATTCAATTAAATTTTAATAATTCAGTCCCAATATAAATTCAACTGTGCCGTTGATTTCATGCAACTCCTACAGAACGTTCTAAGCGGTACAACACTAGAAGTGGGTGAGAGATCATTCGAAACAAATGTTGATTCGTCTACAACTAAATCAAAATTTAGTTAAATTTCTAGTTTGGGTTCGAAAACAGTTAAATGGGGGATTCCAGGTAATCAAATATAAACAAAGTGCATTGCTTTCACTGCGTCACCTAAAATCACAATCGTAAGGCGCAACCGAGAGTGTTTTGTTTTAATCAGAATGACAGGTTTTCAAATTTGTAATCCAATCTTGTGTAGCTGCAGTTTTCATGTTATTAATGAAGATTAGCTAGGTCATGATACCCATCCGAGTGTAAGCATAAACAAACATATGTAATTCAAATAAAGATGTTGCAGCAGTAAATTCCAATTTCTATTTCTATATGCCACACACGACACAGGTGAGGGGAAAATATATTTCTCTCACATTAATAATTTCCCCTCAAATTTGTGTTAAAATCGATGAAAGCATCAATTCTATCGCACAACACCATTCGCTCTCACAGCACACCAAAAAAAATTTCTTTCGCTTTTATGTTTTGCTCTGTACGCTTTTCTATGTACGTACGTACAGTGTTTGATATTTCCAGTAGTTCCAATTTGATTTTGAACTAAAGCGGTTGGGTAATTGAGTTTCGTGTGTTTTGTGACAAGTTTTTTTGTGTGTGAATTTTTAAGATAAATTATTTTTGTTGTACGAAAAAAATTAATAAAACTGCCTAGTGATTTGTTTGTGATTAAGAAAAAAATTGTGAGATTATCGCTTGTGTTCCAAAAAAATTTAATTCAAAGAGAATTTGTATAAAGTGGCAAAAAAGATTTTTTGCTTTAACCCAATTTTTAATTTTTATTTATTGAGATAAATAAAAATCATAGAACAATGCCAGCTGATTCCGAATTGAGCTCCGTACTAAATCGTCGACAACAAATCAATGAAGATTTGGAAAATGGCAAAGAGGTGAAACAAAATTTTAAAATTGTGAACATTTATACGGAATTTCACGAATTCACGCGGAAAGAGATTAAGGAATACCAAGCCACATTTAACAGGTACTGTACATTTGTCTGTAATTCAAAATTTGTATGTGTTCTACGGTATTTCGCAGCAGCAATTATTTTTGCCCAAGGACTTCACTCAGTTCAAGGTCATTCGAATTGTTATTTTTGTTGCGTGATTTTATATTAGGTATTATTCACATCTGTGTGTTTTGGGTTAATGACAATAGCCGAATCTATTAATCTGCAGAGGCCTCCAGATTTTATCGCACTGTACGAAAATTTTATTTTATGCTCGCTGTTTATTATTCCAAGTTTAATGACGTCTAACATTGTAGAACATGAAACATGGTGTGTATGAGGTGTTGTGGGTGGATTTATTTCTGGTCTCTTTTATTCATCGAGTTCTGGTGGTTCGTGGTGTGTGGTGGGTGTAAAACTTTATGTGTGTTTGTAGAATATGATGCATTCCCTATACGTACATAATGTTGCCAGTATTTTTGGTATGATTCTCGATTAGGATGTTTTAAGAACTACTGCTTTTACATTAAATAACGATTATGGCAAAAAATGGTGCAGTATCGCGAATATGTGATGCAGTTTTGTGGTAGCGCGCTATTGTTATGCCAAAAACAGGTTTTTTATTGTTGATGAAGATGAGTTGTGCTGCTTGTGATCGAGTTTTTGTTTTTTATGAATTTGATTATTTTTGCGGTTGTAGTTCGACTTATTGTGTTGATCGATTTATCGGTTTAAAAGCTTTCACCATTTGTTGATAAATGGGAACAAGATTTTTTCGTTATAATGTGTAAGGTCAGCAAATTTTAATAGCTATGTCTCGATACTAGGCAAAAACGTGTATTAAAATTACGATGAGGTGGAAGTGTTCTTTTAATTTGATCCGTGTTTCAAGGAGTGATGGATGAAGTAGGGGAATTGCCAAGGCTAAACAGTTGGCATTAATTTGCTTAGAATTCGAGTAAATGAATTTGCACTTTCTAAAATTTATTAAATCCGTATCGAAAATGCAGCGTTTCGATTAAAACCAGTTTGCAATTTTTAAATGGCAAACAAGCATCCCAACTATTTTGCTACCCATTTTATAAATTTAATTAAATGTTTTTCATTTGAATAAAACTTCACGGCTATATCACTTGCGTATCGATACTTGGAGTTGCTTATAACTACAAGGCCCTTAGTTATTTATTGCAAACCGCAGCTAGCCATAATTCTGGCCATTACCGATCTCATAACGAAAATCAATTGCTAAAATACTGTCGTCGTAAACCATGTATAACGATTGACGATGTCGTCATACAAGATATGTGATACATCTTTTGATTTAACTAGTTTAAATCGAGTGAAGTCAAGATGGTTAGTAGCTGTTCATAACAAGCTTTCAAATCTGATACCCCCAACACCAGTGTGTTGTGAACTTGTGGAAGGATGCTTAAATAAAATACATGGTTTATATTCGATTGACTTCTTTATTTAATGATTATTGCGACCGCCCAATTTCGTGGTGTAATTCCACCGTTTTTCTGTACCTTCTATATCGCGATAATCGGCGAATCAGTTGGCTCATGTTATAGCTAGAATAGCTAGAATAGCGGAACTCTCGGCATTAGCGCGAGTCGTGTGACATGGTTGTGGTACCTATCTCTTCTTCGGAATCTTTTCTGGCCTCTTCAAAAGGCTTGTCCTTGGATTATGTTTCCAGTTGTGTTGCCGCTGATAAATCAAAATTATCCAGCAAAATGTTTCCGCCATCATCGAGGAAGATGAATCGCTTTTTCTGCTTCGCATGGTTTTTAATTTCTCTTTTGCCCATTATGACTCTGACAGATGACTTCATGCCAAGAGCAAACGAAGGTGTGTAACGATATCACATCAAGAATTTGCGTTGAATTTAATCGTCATTATCTTCTTTTTCCAGCTTTTAAACAATTTTCAGCCTGTCAATTTGACTGTGGGTGAAATGCAACCGTTCTGATTTGCTCGATCCCGTTTACGGACCTTTTGACATTGGCCATGACCGCAACGTGCCCTTGATTGGCGTGTTCGCGTTTCTAGCGCAATTTTCCCCCAGATTTTTATCAGTTTTTCGCCGTCTTCGACGATCGATGGCAAATACACCTTGTTTCGTGCTAACAATACATATGAGCGATTCCTGAGTGGACTTGGTGCAGCTTCCGTGCTGAATGTGGTTACGATAGCAACTCGCAACGACTATGCGATCGCCATAAACCACGCAACCTTGGATGGCCATTAGTCCTTCTGGTTGAGTGAAAAGTTTTGCAAGATTTGTTTGGTTTCAGTGCTTTATTTAACCCTGTTGAATAATTGGCGCAAATACATATAAATCCGTCCTTTCTTTTGACGTCTTTTAGTGTCTCGGGACAATCCGAGTAATCGGTTGGACTGTTTACTCCCAATAATAGTAATCTCTAACCTTTTCGATAGCTTCAGCTGCTGCGAGATGTCGGGCGTTTATTGCGAAAGACTGATTTTGCTCCCGCCTTCAATGTTAAAGATGCCTTCGTTTTGTTGCACAAACCCAGTGATCCAGTTTCAATGGAAAGAAACGGAAATTTTTGCTATCTCATTAATTTTTGGGGTTATCGTTTGCTCAATTTTATTGCATACGCTCGTAATGAGCACGCGCCATAGATCCAAAGCTTCCATCCAATCACTTTCGAACACGTTCAAACTTGAGTGCTACGAAACACGTACCGACGTCTTCTCGGTCGTGCAATGTCTATCGTGCCGTAAATTTTCCTAGTATATTAATTGGGGAAGCGCTTATTGCTAGCAGCTTAAAGTTGCTAGATTAATCATCCAATCAGATCCGGAATCGAGTTACAATTTCAATCTCGTGTTGTCGATTGTTGGTCCAACAAGCTTTCGGATCGAGGCGGTTAAAGTGTCCACAGCAAGGATTCGACGTGGATTGAAGTTTCGTTCTCGACGGAAACGTCGTGTCGATGCAACTGAGTCACATTAACTTGCTTGTGCCACACTTTCGTTTCTAAAACGTCACTTTCGGTACCTCTTCTTTTGGTGTTTTAGCGTTCTGTTCCGCCTTTGTTTGTTGCTATTCCACTGTGCTTTCCGGTACAAAACCATCGACTCCTCCATTTTTAGAGTGGAATACAGTATATTTCAGATTCACTCGTGTCGGGTACTCGGACAAATCTCCACTTAACCAATATTTCAGTAACTTTACTAGCAAATTTCAAGGCAAATTGAATTAAATTTGATGAGACGCACAATGAAATATCATTTTACATGAGCCACGTTGCATTACAGCATTCTTGCACAGCAGAGATTAGTCGACAGCAAGTTAAATCACTCTTAATGTTCTCGAGTATGTTTGTTCTTGCAAATCTGTCATAATTTTGGGTAATTTTGAATCTACATATGCTTATTTTAATGTAAAACAAGGACAACCAACAACCTCATTTTAAAAGTAGAATGTGTGGTGCTGTTATTGAAAAATGCTCAAGTAAAGCATTAAAACTTCGCCAATTCTAACGCTCGATTTTACTTGAGCAATGAAACTGCATTTTCCCTGGCCGTCACCTACCACTGTAGTCATTTAATTAGTGTGTGGTTGCAGTTGACCACCTGCATTGCTCGTTTGGTAATTCTGGAACTGGAGCGATTTGAACACTCAATTCAACGTTGATTTTTACGTACATAATCCCAAAATTAAATGCATCCCTATTGGCTGTACCTGAGCAGTTTACATTGGAGATCTTATATTAATGACAAATCATAAATCAGCTGTTATCAGCTGCTATCACCACAAATTCTCGTTGTTAAATCCGCTACCCAAATTTAAGTTATCTGTATTCAAAATTAATGCTCTGTGTTTGAAAATTATTACTCGACTATCGCAACTAAGGATTGGGATCGAAAAATCTTGTCTCGAAACTTTTTGTGTTTAGTGTTTTTATTAGTAGTTAGTATTTTCCGAGAAGTTTTTATTTAACTTTACTACTTTTAAATCAACGATGAAAAAATAGGAATTCCTATTTGTTTAAGGATTACTGAAAATGTAGTCATTTTTGATTTTTCCATATTTCCAGTCTCAACCGAAGTGATTACTGCCCGTCCTATCGGGAGCTATTCCAATCGATACATTGTTAGGATACATTGTTAGCCAATCGTTGGCTTGTTGTAAAATTAGGAAACGGCAAAATGTTAGTAACGGAAATGTTCAAATTCTGGACAATCAAATTCTGAGTGATGGCAAAAGAACTTATAGACACGGGCTTAATATAGCAAAAAACCTTGAGAATAAAATTTCCCTAAGTGTTTCGTCCGCGGTGTAATTTCACAGTTTCTTTGTTGCTGCAGACGGCCTACTCTTTCCTACCCGTGATGCCACCTTACAACATATCAGTGTTACCACATCACAACACTACCTCATAACAGAGAGCTTTATCGAAACGCATTCCCAAATTATTTACGGTATCAAAAAAATCCAATTCAGTACTAATCACTTTGAAGGAAGGCTCTCGGTAGATCGGCTTTCAGAAGCTATTAATATCAAACTTTTTGCTATTTAGATCTAGTTATTTGATACAGACCGTATCAGAGCCGCGAAATCTTTGCCAAAACATGACAGTGCCATAATAGAAACCTTTGTAATACCAATAACTTAACGAATCTCGTTACTAAAATGCAGTTGAAGTGCTAAAATTTAACCGGTATTCTGATTGGCATTTAGCAAGCATTTTATTTAATTTCAATGTGTGGAGTTGCAAAATTCACTGATCTTCACTTCAAGTGATCGGCCAGAAATCGAACAAACCTATTTTGTAGTAATGATAGTAGCCTTCAAGCGTGAAAAAGCGTAAAAGTAGTCGAGAGTAAAGTTTGATTTTGTAGAATTAAAAGCGCCGATTTAAGTCAGCGACATTAATAATTTTAAAACTGAAATCCCACATCAATGCTCCCGAAAGATTGTAATTTATTTTAGGCTGGCCAATTTCACTGGGATCTCTCTTTGTGGAAAAACCGTCTGGGCTGTTAATTTTTCAAAATATTTACAAAAAACGATAAAGCTCTTATGGAAGCTGTCACTTCCGGTGAACTACGGATTTCGGCCAACAATTACTGGGATCTAGTTTATGAGAAACACTCAAGTATTAAGTATTATCCCGATCAGTCAATCCGTCGGGCTGTAGAAAAGTCACAGACATTTATTTGGCACGGCACTACACTGCGAATGACAAATCTGCAAAAGTTTTGAGGTTAACATTTTCATGATTACTATACTTACTTTTAGTAAGTAAATTACTTAAAACTGTAATGTAAAACTAAAATTTGTGATGTGGCAACCGATTTTTTTAATTTCTAGAATTCAATATTTCATAAATTCGAAACCCAACCACCAAACCTCTTTGTAACCTCATCTTGATTTAATGCCCTGATATCATTGTACAAGGAAAGGAAATTCTCGTTGGTCTTCTGTTTTCGTAACTCGATGTGTCGTAGAAGTTGTGTGGTAAAAAGTGTTCCATAGAGCATCCGGTACAACATTTTGAATACCTTTCCAATGCCGAATAATGATTTACGTTCCTGTGGATGCCTATCGAGCCAACCTGCCACTGGTTAATGAGCACTTCAGGGTTGTGATGAAAATTAGCGACATGCGACTTATACGCTATACTGTTTTACACTAATTATACTGCAGCTAGGCACTCAAGCTCGCTGATTTGAAAAAGCACGCTGTCTATGCCAATTTCGCTCGCATCGCACGATGTAAAATAGTTGTAAAATGGTTCTAAGAATAATGACATTTATCGTTCCCAATCATCAGTAAAATTTCGTTTTAGAGTAAGTCAGAAATTGGAACCGCGTTAGTGGCATAATGAAGAAATAAATTAAATTTTTTTTTTTTAGTAAAAATTTGCTTTTGGCCAAGTTGACGCTGTTAGCCCTGATCGGTATACAACTTGCCGTAATTAGTATATGCATATCGAAAGTCTCAGAAGTGGTAGGCAAAATACATGAGAACAGGGTCGTGTATCACTCCACCCCCCTTCCTGATTACAAATGAAGATTTGGGAAAGTAATAGTAATCTGAAGCTCATTTATAATGGACTGCGCCATTAAAACTTTACAAATTTGACTTGTTGCCTTCTTGTCTATTTTTGTTACTTTCCGCTATTTGTTATTTTAATTTGTAGTGCATAATCCTCAATCTTCGGGTATGTTTAGAGGCTGGGAATAATTTTAATGGCCCCCATTAGCACCATAATGCATAATCGATTTCTTCACCTCTGACTCTGAGTGTATCGGGACAGTAGCACTTAAACCTTGTAAACTTGTAAACTAGGAGCACTTTCAGAGTGTAAATTCATCACAAAGATACACTCTAAGCGGCATTTTCGTATTACACACATTAAATAAAAATTAATTTAAAAATTTGTGAAAGCTAAATAAAAAAAAACCGTTCGACAAGAAAGTCAAAGGCCAACTGAAGAAGAAAGAGAAGTCAAGGCAAGGGAAGTCGATTATTGGCAATTGATAAGCATCTGTGATCGCCATTATGGCTCGGTCTACGTGCCTCTAAAGACATTCGAACTATGCCATTCGATTTTCACACTAAGCTTA
Organism: Nephrotoma guestfalica; assembly: GCA_963691935.1. Taxonomy (NCBI): domain Eukaryota; kingdom Metazoa; phylum Arthropoda; class Insecta; order Diptera; family Tipulidae; genus Nephrotoma; species Nephrotoma guestfalica. The sequence goes on along the minus strand of OY829913.1, from coordinate 57,228,026 downwards.
CATAGGAAGCTCAAAAACTGTTCATCACCCACATCAATGAAATGTATTAGAACTGATGTCTGCCCGGACCATGATGGTATATCCAAATAATTACCACTCAACAAGTGCAAATAATGCGACAACTATGTAATTAAAATCGTACCAGCCAGCTCGTAATTAGATACTTTACTTTCATTAATGTTCTTTACACATAGGTCAAAGCTATATATAAACCTATTAGCTAAACGACATGTAATAACTATCTTCATGACGAACGATAATGTCTTTCCACATTAATTCAAGAAAGTGACTTGTAATTTTAAATTAGCTAACGCTCGTGTGAAATATTTAATCGAACATGTAACGGATTTTTAATTGATCCCAAAACTAATAAATTTAAGTGATTTATGCGGCACAGGAAGTCCAGATAAAAATCGTGTTCGATTCGAATTCGTTATAGACATAATTATTGGATCGATAATAGACTCGTGTTTGACTCATACCCGTATATTGTTTACGGCATCGCCGTATTCATTCGTAATAAATCCATAGTTGTTAATTTATTTTAATGATTCAGTTAATTGTTTATATGAAAAATAATAACATTTTAATGATTCATATTACCGCTAATTATTCTCGTCGTTTTGTAATTGAGTCAAGTATTTTGTAACGTAATAGGTAATAGTAGCTCATAGTCATTGCGATTTCATGTAAAATGGACAATTTTTATCAATTTGTATTGATTTTATTTGGGTTCAATTCGACGAATCTAGGGCATAATGTTGATTTATTTGTGTGTGAATGGGAGTGGTGTATTTTAGTGGTTTACATAACATTTTTTTTGTCATTCTTGTTATTTATTTGTTGTAATTTGAACTACCAAGTTCCAATGATTTCTGGCTTTGAAATCTTCTCACGACGCTTTGGTATTGTCCACCATTTAACGCATTATGGGCAAATTTATGTTGAACGAATTACATAATTTTAATGTTGTTCTTCGTACAACCCAAAAGTTGGAGATCTTAGGCCCATGCTGGTTTTAGCTTATTTTTAATCCTTTTACTTGGCTGCAGTTCTCATTGTGTTAACAGATTTTTGTTCTATTTGCTACGAGAACTGTATTGGTGCAAATGTTGCTATACTGTACCTGCAATAGTGGGTATAAGAGATGAACAGCCTAAGTGGAATTTCACTTCCTTGGGATGTACCTACTGATATCCCCTTCAATTTTTAAACTGCTTAGGCAGGACTGTCAAAAAGAGCATCTTCTTGCGCAGCATTATCTATACGTATAAATAAAGCTGGTGCGTGTCTGTCCGGTTTTTGCATCTCTTATGAGATAAGTAGTCATAATCATATATTTTTAAAATTGTTGTCTGTCTGTCTAAAACATAAATAGGTCAGTAATGGCCAACCATAGCGCGCGGTCCACTTTTACGTTCCTATTTTTTCATGGAAAAACAAAATAACAATTTCAAGCAAAGTTTACCGAGATTTGGCTAGAATAATACAAATCCAATTGGCATTTTCGTGGCCTTCTTAGATATAATTTGGTTTATCGGCGTAGACAAGTGACTTAACATATCCCCAAAGAAAATAATCTAATGGAGTTAGATCATACGAACTCGGTTGCCAATTAACAGGACCATTACGTGAAATTAGTCGTTCATCAAATGTTTCGTTGAGTAAATTAATTGTATCCCGCGCTGTGTGGTATGTGGCGCCGTCCTGTTGGAACAATATATGAGCAAGATTTATGCCAGCCAATGACAAAAAAGATAGAAATCATGTCTCTATTCCAATCACCGTTCACTGTAACATTCCGCCCATCATCGTTTTTGAAGACATAGGGACCAATGATTCCGCCGGCCCATAAAGCGCATCAAACAGTGATTTTCTCTGGATGTAATGGTGTGTCGGTAGAGGCTTGTTGATTATGTTCACTCCAAGTCCGACAATTTTGTTTGTTCCCGTACCCATTCAACCAAAAGTGAGCTTCATCACTGAACAAAATTTTGTTTGCAAAATTAACATCAATATCAATTTGTGCTTCAGCCCATTGGCCGAATTGGCGGCGTATGCAATGATCGGACGGCTTTAAGTCCTGCACAAATTGAATTTTGTAAGTATGTAAACCAAGATCCTTAGACAAAATCTTCCATAAAGTGGATGGACACATTCCCAGTTGCTGAGAACGACGTCGAATTGATTGATTTGGGTCTTCCTCAATGCTACGCTGTACAGCGTCTATCGCTTGTTCGGTACGCACTGTTTTTCGTCTTATACTGGATGCGTATTATCATTTACAGTATACGTGGTGCGAAAACAATCCATAGTTAACCAAATTACTTGCTCTGATAGACGATTATGACGACCGTGAAATGGACGTAATGCACAATGAGTTTGGCGAACAGAACTATTATTTTGATTAAAAATTTCAATAATTTGCAAGCGTTGCTCTGGCGTGAGTCTATTCATTATGAAATGGCAAATCAAACTAATGACAAAGCAAATGTCAGCTGAAATCGGTTGTCAAACAAAATAGTGTTGCCAACTTAAAGATGTGAACCTGTAAAAACTTGGGATAATTTTAATTTTAACGTTGAATAATTAATTTTCGGTATTCTATAAAACGTTTTGAATGGTCATTCGATAATCCAAAATAGTATGATTAAATGATAATGTCTTCGTCATCGACTATTTTTAATTTGGCCGTGTTTTCACATTTTCTATGAAATTAGGGGATTGAGTCAAAATTTTTTTTTATAAGGAAAGGTGGTTCTATGTCATTTATTTATGAAAAATAATATCGTTCATATGTCCACCAATGACCAATGGATCAATGACCTCAATTTCTCGAAGCTCAAAGCTCGAATGTTGGTTTTAAGTTGTTGAATTGTTTGTGGATGATTAGCATACACCTTGATTGATTAGCAAATACCCCCCACAAGGAACTTCATAATTTCTAGGCGTAACATGTCACCCCGTCTTGTTTAAACCAAAGGTCGTTGACACGCAATTCATTCAATTTGAGCTACAAAAAACCAGTTAAAATGTTGCGTTAACATTCCCCAATCACTGTAAGGACATTTTTCTGTTTTCAAAGAAAAACGGCCCAATAATGTCACCAGCCCATAAACCACACCAAACAATGACTCTTGGAGGATGAACTCTGCTTCGTGAATAATATGGGTATTCGCCGCTTCCCAAATTCGACAGTTTTGCTTATTGACGTTCCCATTAAGATGAAAATGAGCTTCATCGCTAAAGATGATTTTTGATTAAAAACCTTCATTTCGTTCAAGCATCCAATTAACAAAACGACGACGATTTAAATAGCCTGGCGGCTTCAATTTTTGAGTTAGTTGAATTTTGTATGGGTGCAAATGAAGATTAACATGCAAAATGCGTCGTAATGTGGTTCGTGAAATGTTTAGTTCTTGTGAACGATGCCTGGTTGAGGTCATTGGTTCATTACGAACACTTTCATTAACAGCTGCCACTGCATCAGGAGTTCATCGAACTGGATGAACATGCTGATGCGGTCTACGACCTTGCACTGAACCAGTGTCTTAAAAACGATCAATAATTTTGCCAATTGCACGATCAGTAGGACGTTCATGTCGACAAAAACTCTCACGTAATTTACAAAATTTTTGAACTATTATTTTCATAATAAATTTGAACAATCTAAATGACTTGTTGTCTTGTTAGCAACTCCATGATGATAATGGCATATTTTTGACTTTTCATATGTTAAATAACTTTTTAGAACAGATAACATTAAGTACTAAAATTCATCGATTGAAAAAAGGTCCAACAGATGGCCACCTTGTATTTACCAGTTTGATGCTTAAATAACAAGCAGTTGACTTCGGTTTTTCAAACAAGTCTTAAATAGTTATAATACAAACTCCTATATTAAAGTAAAACCTATGCATCCATTGTAAAGAGTAAACGGTGACAGTTATCGAGGCATATCACAAGCCTATTGGATGAAGTGTACCCTTAATACGTGGTTTCAGCAGAACACGAGAAACAATGGCTCGAAAAATAAGGCCTGCTGCACCAAGATGCTCAAAACGTTGGTAGAACTGAAAAACGTAATCTACAACGTTTAATTGATGTTCAGCTAGAACTACGCCAAAAATTCAATGAAAATGTTAACAAGCACATCTTTTGTTTTCCGTGGAGTCGGGTACGAGTTGATCGGATATTATCATAGAATCATACATAAATATACAAGCACTTTAAATAACAACATTAAAACGAAATGAATTTGGTTTTTCTTTATGGATAAGAACAACTTACAACAGAGTTCTAAAAAACACTTCTGTCATTTTGGACGGGTAACTGCTAATTTGGATATAGTTTTGATGTGACAGGAAGTAGTGATATCGATTTGGGACTCTCTGTTTTTGATTTCCAGTAAAGTTACAAGTCAAGTAGCTAGATTTTCAATTTTTCACTTTTAGCCAATATCCGTTTTTTGATAGGAGGGCACAGGAAATTGAGGCTATTATGCTGCAGTGCAAGTCCACTGCAATATTTTTCACCGAAGTGAAATTTCTACCAAATAGTATAACAATTAACAAATAGGATAACTACTCCGCAATACAATTTTGTTTACCGATTTTATGGTTGGGCTCTGAGTTCGGTCATGTGATTAACAGCAATAACCGCAACAGTTGTTGTAAGAAATTTCAATGAAAAATTTTGTTCTACAGAGAACAAAAGTCCCATATATAGACATGGTATTTTATGATGGCCTTGGTATATACTTTAATCCAAAAAGTGCTAAGTGATCGGTCTCTGGGTTCAGTCATACGAATAACAAGCAATAACTGGTACAGTTTTGTTGCACGAAACTTCAATGAATGATTTGTGAGCGTTGTTAAAGCTTTATTGAAATAATATTTTATTTTTCCAAGTTTTTCATAAAAAAGACATACTGGGTGGGATTAACAGTTGTATTGCCTGATACTGTTGTAATAAATTTTTGTAGATCGGTGTGAACTCCCAATATCTATTTGGAATTACTCCTAGCGTTTTGAATTGTTTTCAATTCAATTTTATATATCTGACTGCGATATCAAGTTGCTGAGCATCGACGACTATAGGTAATTCCAAATTTTGCAACTATTGCGCGTCGGGCAACTTAAATTTGGAATGAAAATTCTGTTATGAAAATTATTAAAATAATTTTCATGGAACTACCTTAAATCGACGCGTTGCACTTCAATTCAAGTTTCATTGTTTCCGGGAATAAATACTCCATCCATTGTCCGACAATAGTAGCGGCGCCCACGTTAACCGATTCAGAAACTTTTATTTTTTAATATTGAACACAAATAAACTGACCGAATCAATTCCCATTATATATAAAATTTGACTAACGCAATCAAATGCGCAAGTAAAATAAATTGTTACTTTGTTGAAGTAGACACGTTTGCTTCTGAGATAATTCTTTAGGGCAACGTTAATTTTCCAAATTGTTTTTTTTATCTAAATTCGTCAAACTTTTGGTATTACCATACCACTTTACAACGTTCGAATCCATATGTTTAAGAAGTTTGGCATTTTTGTATTAAAGTGCATGCCAAGGCCATCATAAAATATCAGGTTCTTATATGGGACATTTAACTTCTATAGAACAAAATTGCAGAACAACTGTTGCGGTTACTGCTTGATGTTCATATGACCGAACCCAGGAGCCGACCATTTAGCATGTATGTACTATATAGACCATGTTATGTTTTGCGTTACAATTATTTGAACCTTATTTTTATTTTTACATTATGGGCATATTCAGCACATTAAAGTTTCACTTACAAAACAATGATTTGGTAGTGCGACATATTTTTATTTTTCTTCGTCTAATTTACTCTAATTTTTGAATTTTTACGTTAGAGCTTCATGTCTTCAAAATCATGTCTATTTTCCCATCACTTTTCGTTTCTCTCTTAACTAGTTCTTTGGCCTCAAGATAATTTTGTTTCCTTAGTTATATCTTATGAGAAATAAGGGAGCTTTCCTAAGCCGGATACTGGATAGTTATATTCAATGCTTCTATTTCTGCAAGCTGCTCCGTTCTTTTAATAGGTACCCTTTGATCCATTTGTACACCCACCAAATTCATGCGTAGTTTTCAATTCGTTATGTTATTTGTTATTTTCGACAACTTTTCTTTTTTTTACAATAGTATCATTGTTCTCAGAGGCATGGTCGGAGAGTCAGATCTCCACTATTTTCGATGCTCGTGTAGTCCTGTAAAAGTCATTTTATTTCAAAGAAATTTATAAATAACATCTGGTATTTTATATAAGTCATTACGCCAATATGTTGATTTATCCCGAGCAGCATTAGTTGATGCTATATTATTCTCGAGTAACATTTCCACTTTGTTCCGATGATCTGTGGTCGTGTCTGCACTAAAGTTGTTATTGAATTCCCTTCCAGTTTTGAGCAACACTGTGCATTCGTTGCACTTTAAGTTGCGATGGTTCCGTTTGTTTTATAACATCCTTAGGTTGTTCTTGCAGTTGGCTATGTTGCGCTCTGTGAACTCTGTGTTTGATTGATTGATTGATTGATTGCAATGTATGACCAGGCAATTTAGTAAGACCTCGGATGACGCCAGGCTCGCCATACACCTTTATTACATTTAACAAGATGGAAGGATAGGATAGGCATGTTAAATATGAACGGATCGACCCGGTTACAGACACCTAAGTATTCAATAGTTAGTAAATTGTTAGTTGAAAGTATAAAGTAAGGAGATTAGCACAAAACAGCATAATTATTTTTGATTTTTTTTTATATAAATATTCAGCAATCAGCATCCTAAAAAATTTACAATTAGTTAAGTTGCAATAAATTTCCTGTAATAAAACGTCATTATTATGAGTTAAATTATACTTGAATAAAATAAACGTAATGTTATGATTAGTATTAACTAGATTAATTTGTTTCTCTTAAAAGAAATTAAATCACAATAGAATAAATCGAATCTAGAAACCACCAAATAATGTAGTACTCATATCAAAGTAGGGAAGGAACGCACGAGCTTTTTATCTTCACCGGATAAAATAGTTGTAAACCTGTTGATTTTGTTTATGTTATAAAAATAATTAAATGAAAAACTATACAATGTGAAGGTCACTTGTCCTTGCCATCCCTAATCTACTATAAATCTGTTTATTTATGAAAAAAAAATGACCAAATGAAATCTGGTTCCAAAACACAGCCAATCTGAAATCTGTAAGGTAATATATCAATAATGGATATTTGGCACAGTTTTAGAATCCCAATACCTAAACGAATTGAACCAGAATTAAATAAAACTATTAAAATAATCAGGAATCTGTAAGATGACAGAATTAATGATAAGTAGGTAGCACATCTGTAGGTTCCTTGATAACCAAATAATCCAATCAACTGTTCAATGCCTGGATTATAAAATAAGACATTTCAAAACAATCTACGGTCGACCATTTTATATATCAATAAATTTACAACAGTATTATATAAATAATAAATTATAAAATGAACAACCATCATAATTATTTATCCAACCTAGAACAAGCTAACCAAACCTTTACCAATTTACAGTCTCCCTCCCGAACAAGCTATAAAATAATTTAATTAAAGAAATGTCATGATCCCCGAAAAGCTATCGAGCAGCAATATTTAACTGCGTCCAAATTTACTCTGTAGCTTCTAAGTCATCTGCAATTTCAACAGGTCAAACCTACGCTAAAATATCAAACTTATTTTCAAACCCGATAGCCACTATGATTCCTATCTTGTTTGCACATCTGATTTTAAATTAAATTTTTATTTCCAATTAGAAAGCATTATGGCTTCAAAGATCCCCTGTAATCAAAAATCCTCACCAGAACCAAATAAATTATCTTAATTATTAATAAAGTAAAGTATTAACCAAAATAAAAGTAATAGAAATCGAGCCATTTTTAAAGCGAATGATTACTGGCAATTAAAAGTGGATAAGATACGATAACGTTGTGTGAAAAAGATCATGGTCGAAACGAGGTGAAGCTTCCCAAACGGTATCAAAGCCAGGATTGACGCCAAAAAAGGTAATTCTGTGTGTTTGGTGGGATGCCAACCGGGCCAAACTATTGATTGTAATCTTTACTGCCAGCAACTAACGCGTTCCAGACAAGCAATTCAGTTAAAACGTCCAGAATTGATCAGCAGAAAGGGCGTTGTGTTCCTATCATGATGGACGCTAGACCACACACATCATTGATGACCCGGCAGAAACTGAGTGAGCTTGGCTGGGAAGTTTTGATGCACCCACCATATAGTCCTGACCTTGCACCATCGGACTACCATTTGTTCCGGTCCATGCAGAACCATCTTAATTCAAAAGAGGCCTGCGAAAATGAGTTGTCTCTATTTTTCGAGATTTTTTTCAAAATGGCACATATTTGTTTTAATAAATTTCATTTGAAATAAGAAAATTCTTTGTTTCTTTGTGACCCAAAAAGGCCAGGAACTTTTCCCTAACCCTTTATAATAATTTATTACTCAAACGCTGAATAATTGGATGAAGGAATATCACTAAAATGGCCAATTTCCGAAATCAAACCGTGGAAAGAAATAATCATATTGTACCAAGAGAGTTGTGTAATGTTTATCCAGGAGTACTCGATCTCTTCTAGAGTAAAAAACCAAACAAACCAACACCTAAAGTTACCTCCGAAACGGTCCCAATATACGGCACGAACCCTCTCACTATGAAACCTCTACTATCCATCAAGCGAGCCCCCGCCAACACCACCAATCAACAAAACCCATCCTTCACAAAGCCGTGACGAATCCATGACAGATCACAAACGAACCATGGAAATCCCATAGCTCAAAAATTTCAGCGTATGACCGATCATCCCAAAATTCCAAAAATGATTCAGCCCCCACCAAATCAACGGCAAACTTCAACAAAAACATCCGCAACATTCAGCAAAGAGACCAATTTGGACATACAAATCCAACCCTCAGGCAAGGGTTCCATACAAAACTGCAAATCCGCCTACTTACGCCTACTCGTATACTAACAATTGAGAACTACATCAAGTCCTAAACAAAAACAACTCAAAACAGTCAAACATATGAATACAACTATCCGCAAGTTGAGAAACACAACGGTCAACAAACAACCATCACAAACCGCAGACACCGACTCATTACTCACAATGAACGAAACCCATTCAATGTACCCCAAATATCAAAAAAGATTCACTGTAATACAGTTGCACCATATCCTCGCCGCCACTTTGTAAACCGATCACACATATTGCACCTCGTCAAAACCTGATATGTATATTCAGGTTGCACTCTGTGAACTGGTTTGGTAATTTAATCAATGTTTGTTTGTGAATACGATAGTACTGACATGGAAGATGGGCTGGCCAGGGATCATTTTGTCTTCATTTTCATCATCGATAGTAATCAGATGATGAAAAATCCCTTTCGTATTCTGCCGCTATCGGGATTCGAATCTGATAGCTCCAAACGTGAAAGTTTTAACCATGGTACCGTTTGGTTGGTCATTTCAAATTTATTCGTTTGTTTTGTATTTTTATTCAGACTAAAAATACACCAGATCAGGTTTAATAAATAGCAATTATTCTACTGATATAATTTCCTGTTGTTTCGTCCTGACTGGACATTACTGTCTTTACAAGTTAGGATTTTATTCAAACTTTCGGTTCATGAGAGACCCGTGCCTCCTTCCATAGAAACCATGCGCTCGACCACCAAACGCAGAAAAACAGGTTGGCTTCATTATTCCCGCTTTTCTGGAAGCTTTATCATCAAACCAGTTTGTGTTATCATTTGAATATACACCAGATTGTACGAGTTTAAATTAGAGTTAATTTTGACCCTTATTCATTGAAAAGTTGACAAGAAAATTTGAAGCGATTGTTGGCAAGGAATCCAAAATCAAATTAAACTCTTATGGGCTGACTTTAACCTGCAATGGTGCATTAGACCTAGAAATATAGTTAGTCACGGATTTGTGCTTGAGTTCCGCCTGTCAAAGTTATTCTCAGGTCTATTCCTCACTACTATTCAATTATCAGTTTTCTATTCAGACTATTGGTGCCGGCTTCGGTACTTACTGTCCAAAGCAGGTACTTATACAACTTTTCAATCACAGCCCCAACTCGACATATTTCACCTACTTCTTTAAAATTTTAAAGTGCGGAAATTGACGTTTTGTTTCTTAGAGTTCGAGGAAGGTACGAATAAATCAACTTAACATATCATTTCTCTAACAATTGCGTCGTATTATCGTCACTTGGCCGCATTCTATAGCGACAAACAGGGCGACTGCGGAAGATATTTCGAGTAAGATATTGTAATAATTGTTAAACAACCTCTGCCGCTGATTTTAAATGAAATAAACATTTCCACAATTTAATTACAAAATTATTTTAGAACAATTAAAACAATTAACATTAATGCACGTCAACAATTTACAATTAAAAACATATCGCGAATTAAATGATTTTAAGTCAATAGTTGCTATTCAGTCATCGATTATATTCGTAAAGTTGTTAAAAGTGCGGCAATCAAATTTTATAGCAAACATTTGGAAGCGTAAATTAAAATTAATTAGCGCATCTTTCTGTTTGTTGTGATGTCAATGTCATGTTTGTCGTTTTATATTTATTAACATATTATTGTGTTGTGATTGCGCGAATTCCATCATCGAGGGGTGGCCGGACGTGCACAGCATAAACCATAAACTTGCTAATTGAGTTTGATTAAATAAATTGTGATAAAGCGGTTTTCACTTTTTGTTTGGTATGGTAAAACACACTACTTCCTATACTTAAGTAGTGAGATTTGGAGTGCGCGGGTTCATCGGACTTACTGCGCGCGATGACATAACTTAATGGATTGCATATATTTGCATTTGCATTCAAAACGTTTGGCATTTACAGTACTAAATTTGCAAATTTTATTTGTTCATGTAGAGTTTTAATTTTTGATGTGCTCATCGACACAGTGTTGACATAAGTATTAAAATTTTAATAAATTTGCATTGTTATGAATTTTTAATGCGCACACCGATTTAGAAAGAAGCAAATGTCGTGAGATTGCTTAGTAATGGTGTGATTAATTGAGAATATGCAACTGAATTATGTAGTTTTTCCTGTTACATACAACATTATAATACTTATTTATCTCTAACTTAATAGTCAAATTGGTGCGGGTGACCTTTGAACTTTATGTCATACCCGAAACATCCCAAAATCCGAACGAAACCGATAAATTTGCTGCCCGTGCTACCCACAATTTTGGAGTAAATTTAGAGGTTAACTAAGTACGTTCTGAGTTTATAGGATCTTATTTGCGATTCTTACTAGTCGCAGATCTTGAAAGTTTTCTTAAACGCATTGAATTATCTCATAAAATGCTAATTGCGGGAGCACTGTGTTGAAACCTTGCCAGCCCGATTTATCCGGACCATTATATTATGTTCGATGCTAGCCTACGTGCTTTGTTGGAAAACGCGAATAGAGGTTGTAACGATAAACTTTTGCGGTCATGTAACGGAAATTATCTCTCCGATACGGCAAATTAGCCGGTTAAGAATTTCGACATTGTTAGTAAATTGCCCCAAACTCCGCCTGATGAGTACCTGACTAATTCTCAAGTTACAGAAAATTGTATTATAACTTAGTTAAAGAAATTTCAAAGTAAAATTAGACTTCCATATTTCTCTTTTAGACGCCTCTTTAATTAATTCAGTTTTGAAAATTTTTGGAATTTCTACAAACTAAGTGTACTAACTTAAAATTGTGTTTAACTTCCACTTCAATTATTATTTAAATTTCAAAATTAGTTTTGTTCCAATTCAATTTTTCCGATGTCCTCTACCAATTAAAAATTTAAATACACGGAACGCTGTAATTTGGATGTTTACTATGAAAATTATAGTTTCGAAAAGTGGGGTTAGCTTTAAAATTGCAAAACTAATTACTAGTACGATATTAAAAAAATGGAAAAAATAATAATTTTTTATTTTATTTTTTATTTTATTTTATTTGTTAATAAACTTTAAATGAATTTAAGTATTTAATTCAATTAAATTTACTAATATTTTCAATTGTGGACTAAATTAAACTAAATTTGTACCATTTTTGCAGTCAATTTGACGAATGGCTAAGTTGAGTTTGAGACATCTGTCGGGAAATAAAATACTTACTTTGTAAAATTATTTAAAATTCCTTTTAAAAAATTTAAAAATTTAATTTTTAAATTTTTAACACTTAGTTTTGAAATGTAATTTTAGATTTTAAAGTTAAATCCATTTTTTAAAATTATTATGGCAAGTTCGATAAAATGTCCTTAATAAATATCCAAACTTCTAGTGTTTAGCTAGTTAAATTTTTTTCCGCTAGATCACTCAGTACTACTCGGCAATTGGTGAATTGACAATTGACGATGGAGGATCACGAGTGGCATGTAGCGGAAAAATTTGAAACTGAACGAGCTATGCCAATTTGATAATTGACGATTGGTAAACAGCAAAACAGCGCCGTAAGTGGTCGGTAAAAGCATATGTGATCCCATGTTCTCTTTAACATTTGTATTTTTTCTATAGTAAATAATCAAATATAAGATAAATTCAAAGCGTAAATTATTAAATAAAATTAAATTATAATTTGAAATATAAATCTAAATTTAATAACAAATTGACTATGCAGTTTAAAAGTTTTAATTTTTTAAATAAAATTCATATATTCATATTAAATCTGTATGTTTTCAACGTTACATTCTTTTGTATACCAAAATCCAAAATTGCAATGGTGGACAAAAATAATTATTCTGCAGCTATTTCGGAACAAGGACGACATGGTGCACTTCTCTTTTCTCACTAACTCACATACATGCACCATTACATCCAAAAAAATTAGAGTTGAAATTCCCGTCTTTGTAATTAAGCTTTACATCGGTGTTCCATAGTGAAGTTATATCAAATCTGCCTCGAAAATCAACTTGATTACATTTATCTCGATTATCTGTAATACACTGTACAGCTGCATCAGAAAATATTCGGGTAGCGAATTCAATTTGAGCCTCTAAAATGCCAGATTGAATTCTTAAAGCTCAGAGCTAAAATTAAATTTTATTAAATAATAAATAAATATTTTTTATTGATAATTCTTATTGTTACAAAGCTAGTTGTTTCAGAAATTGCGGCAGTTCTTTTCACCAAACGATTTGCTCTTGTGCTGACATCAGTAGTTTTTTTTTTGGAAAAAAATTTTCAGTTGAAAAAGCACCAGGAACCAATTAAATTTAAACAATTTATTTGGTGAAAATGGCGACTACATACAAGAAATTTTTTGGGAAATTTATTTCCCATTTTCAACGCTATTTGCCATTTTATAGGGTTTTTCAATAAGAGCACTTCAACTTTTTTTTTTGAATGAAACACAAACTGTTCGACTTTTGAACTAACTGTTTTTTTATTAACGAATTTGAACATATACATTTAAGTATGAAACTCGATTTCTTTTGCATGACCACCGCGTGCACGTTTTACGAAGTCCAATCTTTGAACCCAATTTTCGAGCACTCTTTCGCATAAATCGGCCGAAATTCCAGCAATTTCACGATCTATATTGGCTCTGAGCTCTTGCAACGTCGCCGGCTTATTGGCATAGACCATTGACTTCACATAACCCCAAAGAAAATAATCTAGAGGTGTCAAATCACACGAGCGCGGCGGGCACTGGACGGGCCCATTTCGCGAAATAACACGCTCATCGAACTTAGTCTTCAATAACGCGATTGTATCGTGTGCTGTGTGGCATGTGGCCCCGTCCTGTTGAAACCACATGTCGTCCAAGTCCATTCCATTCAATTGCGGCCAAAAAAAATCGTTTATCATATCGCGGTGTCGATTTCCATTTACAGTAACGTGGCGATCGTTATCGTCGATGAAAAAATATGGCCCAATGACGCCGCCGGCATGTAATCCGTACCAAACAGTGACTTTTTCGGGATGCAACGGTGCCTCATGAATCACGTGTGGGTTGCTTCCTGCCCAGTAACGCATATTTTGCTTGTTGACAAATCCATTTAGCCAAAAGTGAGCCTCATCGCTAAAGATGATTTTTCGGTGAAAATCTGCATCATTTTCGATTTGCTCTTGAGCCCAATTCACGAATCGGCGTCGCTTCAAATGGTCAAACGGCTTTAGTTGTTGTGTCAGCTTGATCTTATACGGATGTAGGCCAAGATCTTTACGTAAAATTCGCCACAATGATGTCACAGAAGGGCCCAATTGTTGCGAACGTCGTGTGAGCGACACATTCGCGTCTTCTTGAACTGAAGCCCTGGCGGCTGCGATGTTTTCAACACTTCGAGCACTTCTTGCTCTCGAGGGCACCGGAATATTATGTAGTGAAAACGTAGACTCAAATTTTGCCACTATACGGTCGATTGTCGAACGGGCTGGCTTGTTAAATGGACCGTAAAATGGCCGTAATGCTCTTAAAGTAGCAGCAACAGAACGATTATTTTGATAAAAAATTTGCACGATTTGCAATCGCTGTTCATGTGTGTAGCGTTCCATGATGAAATGTATACTAATGAAGTTTCCAAATGACAAAAGATTAATAAAAAATATGGCGTCGTTCGCCGTCCCTATCGGAAAAAAGTTGAAGCGCACCTGTTGAAACACCCTATTTTAACTCCGATCGTGATTCTAACACTTGTTTGGGAATGCGATGCATAGAACTTTCGTTGATCTACGAGAATTACACTGGGGCACTTTCACAATAATCCAACGACACTTGGATGATTTAATATGATTTATCCAATTAAATTACAACAAAATATTTTGTTTTATTACTTTAATTAAATACAACTAGCTTTAAATTATAATATTTCACTAGTTTTTCACTTTAATTAATTTTTGTGATTTTCAAATTTAAAAACAATAAACGACTTGATTTATCAAATCAAAATGTTGAAATGTCAAAATGACCATGGAATCACCACTTATAATTCCTGTCACCAGGTGGTAGACTCCAATCGTTTATTACGAAATGTCATTGAAGGATAGCTCACATGCCTGCCATTACTAGTATTTGTTATGTGACAACTGGCTCCATCTTGTTGAAGCCATACATTTTAGAAAAGGAGATTCTGCGTCAATGCATTCCTGATTACCACACAGTTATACGTTCTGCATGCAATCTCATTGGGTGGATGTTTTGCGGATCTGCATTGGCCCATTGGCCCGATAATTTTGCTTGTTTACTCTGTTTAATCAAAGTGCGCCTCGTCAGACATTAATAAGCAATTTATGAAGTTACATCGCTCTTGATAATACGCGACAACTTTTGGCAGAACTGTAGTAGAATTGGTGGATCTTCTAGATTCAAGTAGCTAAGTGTCTTATTGAAATGGTAGGATTGATCAATTGTTGTGGCCACTGTGGCGTTGATTTCTGGACAATGCCATGTCTATTGAATCCTTCTACAATTCGCATAATGGTCCACCGACTAGACGCATCCCGATATGTTTGATTCCTAAGTGCTCTCTGTGCGGGAGAGCACTTAGGAATCAAACGGAAGGAAGGAATTAGTTTTTGCATAAAACTGAGGATGTTGATGTGGAAGGCATGTGGTATCAACAAGACGGCACAACTTACCACACTTCGAGTACAATATTGGATGTTTTATGTAAAAAGTTTCTAGGTTGATTTATTGAACGTTTTGATGACATAAATTAGTCTTGGAATTTTTTTTTTCGTTAGGTTTACGCTAAAGGTAATGTCTATGCCAACAAATCCTAACCGTTGGATAACCTAAAAACTAGGTCGTTAGGCACAAAAGACTCAGAAGCCACCCCTTCCTACAGGATCGGACGTAAGTTCCGATCGATGATCAATTTTATTTGGTGCTAGCAGAGGTTTTTGTTTTCTAATCTTTAAGTTTCGTCAATAAATTGTAGGTATGTGACAAGAATATGTGACATACTCACCCACGGTAAGCATGATAATATGTATCAAATTGAACTACGGTGAAGTCACATCGCCCGGTGACTCGTATATAGCTGACTATAAAGAATATTAAAATTTAAATACTTTGGGAGAGAATACCCACTAGTCCTCCCAACATAAGCGGACTATCAGTGAAGTAGAGATCACATATTGGCAAGAAAACTAAAGTACTGATTTTGCACGCTGGTGAGAGTTTTTTACGTTACCGACTTAATGAATATTTCAGTATGATCAATTAATAAACCATCCAAAACCCACTCAATAATTTTAATTTATACAGACTTGCACAGCAGAAACCTTGCCGTACTCCTGATGTTACCTCAAATATTTCTATGTTCTTCCAGATAACACAATCCATAACAAGAGGGCGCCCAGCACTATAACCATGTCTTTGAACGTCCCGCTGTTGAATGATTTTGGAAACGTGAAATATGTCCGCGACTTTTAGTTTGTGCGTTTGTCTTCTCGCTATAGCTATATTTATGTATTTGGTATTCGCTTCGTTGGTATGAACGCCGATTTGTTTGGCACTTGTTTCCAACGGGAGCAGATCTTCTAATAATATTTACGCTTTATTGAGCTTCTAATAATATTTACGCTTTAATGAAATATTCTACGAAAACTTTCAATAGAGTTTAGGCTTTTAGGTTTCCTTGCCGCACTTCTGATGTTATTTCGAAGCCCTCTGTAACTTTAATTATCATCTTGCTTTTAGTGTTTAAATGGGAAACGGCACTGTAATGTGCCGCTCTGGATGCTATTGTATGTCTGTTGAAAATCTATGGATAGGAAAGGTACAGGGATGCCATTTTCGGAGGACTTTTCTAACACAATCCTCAGAGAAAAAGATTCATCATTTGACAATCTGTCTGGAACAGAACTGCACTGACAGTTGCCCAAATTACGCTTGCTGTAAAATGATAAGTCAGCAGTTACGGTGGCCAAAACCTTGTAGCCGATGTGGCTGTAATAAAGCTGTTAGGACTGTGTAATGGCAATCCATGATGACTGTCTATCCATTTGTCAGTTTTTAGATTTTTAGAAGTTGGTAGCGATTCCTTTTAATGAACGGTATCTGTCTAGATTGACTCGTTGTGCAACTTCCTTGATGGTTGAGAGGTTTCGTTTTTGTGTATGATTCTTTTCTTGAATTCAAGCTAGACAATTTTAATCCAGCCAGGTTTTTCTAAAAGAGTGACAACGTGAAGCCGTGTTTGGTTTCAATTTCTTTGATGCTAGAAAAGTGCCTTTTAGACACGAGGACTTGGTTGTTTTCAATGACCGTAACTCCATCGTTTGATTTCCACTACTATCGAAGTTCTTCCATGTCTATCGAAGTCGTTACATTGGCAAAGAGTAAATCTGTGGCGACTGCAATTAGATCGATACATGATCGAAAAGTCTGTAGAGACTCTCCGTGCGGTTTAAGCTAAATTCAATCCATGTACGAAATTTTAAATCGTTGTCCTCATAGTGTCCGAGGCCGTTGTTGATAATCCGAGTTAATTACGGAGGGTTTCGATGATGTTTGGTAGCAATCCTAGCCTACCCTTGAATATTCTATTTTGACACCGCAAGGTGTGCGTACTTGCTGAAGTTTTGTGCAGAGAAGGCACAGAAGCTGGGTCATGCAGTAATCCCGTTGTCTGTACTTCAACCTGACCGCCTACGTAAATCGGACTCATGACCGTACGTCCTCGATTTGGAAGCTGTGTAACGTAGGATGTAAAAGATTTGGGAGTGCTTCGGCCCCAGAACAGATTGCATAGATTAAAAAAAACTTGAACACCCAGCCACCAAACAAAAATCTAAACATAGAGATCCACATAGCGGTAATATCCTGTTTTTGACCTACCTCCAGAAGTTTCAAACTCGAAGCCCAAGCGAAAAGGGCGAATACCACAACTACCGTCCGCAACAATACTCATATGCTCTGGTTTTTTCAAAAAGACGTAGGAATCTCGTAAGCAATCTCCTTCTCTAAACATTGATCACTCGTTTGTCAGACATCCTTTATAATTTCGAACGATCGAAGACGTAAAACTTATAAAAGCTGCCACATAAAAGATAATAATTAGACTGCAGCAACCAACACTACCTGCGGCTGTAAAAACATTGAAATCTGAAGTCATCTAACTCTATACTGACCGATGATCACAACGATTGCTCTTAAGAAATTTCACGAAGGTAAAGACTACATAAAAACGTCGAGTTAACTATCGGGATTACAACGTGAAAGGATTTAACTCTAACATTCCAACTAAAATTAACACTCGACACAATTCACCAGCTGTATCAGCCAGAATCGAATTTTGTCAAATACAACCTCTCATTTGAGATTTGAACACCTCTCTTTATCCTTCCCCACTCTGATCCTGGCCAGAACAAACCTTAGCCGTGCAATTTAATGTGTTATTTAGACATTCATTCAAGCTCAAATCCAAGGCAACACACTATTCGAACTCTCTGTCAATTGGGATCGACAAGACATAAAATTTTTACAACGAAGAATAAGGGCTTCCTTAACACAGCTACTATGGTTCTTGTATAATGCTGTAATACTTTACACTACGAAGTGTTCATCTAAGATAGCAAAAGAAATTATGAGCTCTACATTTTGAAAAAACGAAGCGTGTCCAGCACGAACAAACCCATGGCTACAAAATATAATCTAGAATAAAACGGCAGAGCTACAACCAACAGAGACAAATTAAATAACAACGAACAATTTTTTGGTGATATACCAATCGTACAGGTCTCACTTATATTTCAAATGGTGCAACGACCCTAATTCTGAACCACAGAAAATAAAATGGTCCCGCCACATCTGCAACGAATCACTCTAACAAGGTTCAAGAAACAACGGCAAATCCTGTACAGAATAAACCCAACTTCAGTAAACTACTGGAGGGGCACTAAATTATAGAATCAAATTACTTTTTGGGCATTAGAGTACTCTGAGTAATTTAAATACAAATTAAAATTGTTAACAGGTATAAAATACAAATTATAATTACGTTGAATTGGAAATTATACTTAGCGAAAGCTCTAGAATCTTATTTTCAAAATTGGGTGAAAGCAAGACTCATTTCCGGTGACAACTCAAAAATAACTTACATCTTTGCTCTTAGCATTTGATAAGCTGTAACACTACAGGATTTGAGATAAATTTAGTTTGTTTTAAATTATGATTTATTATTTCAGGTAATTAAAATTAAAATTACAGTTAAAATAAATTGATTAAAGTAATTAAAAGAATTGCAATAATGGAATTTGAATATTAAAATACGAATTGCAATTTATAATTTATATTTTAATTACGTAATAATTCAAATTCATGTAACTCGTTCGAATTAAGTCTGATGTATTTTGTGAACCTCGTAAAAAATTCGGCAGATGATTTCTATGGCCCGGAAATAAGTATAAGCTCGAGTTACCCCTGAAATAAGCATCCACTCCATTTACTACGTCTCAATTGCACAATAAACGATATGAGGGTCGAACTCGACGCCTCCGCTCTACGCTGCCTGTCATCACTCCTACTATACGATGTTGCAGGATGTACGTTATCTCTCTTCCACCTCCCCATGCAATATTGCTGCACTTGTATCGTTGTTGGTAATTATGGAGGCTGTGGCGAACGGGCGTACAACAACTTTATGTAGCCTTTACCCATCTAAATTCTAACTTCGCCCAATGTTGCTTAACTTCGGTATTCGGACGAAAACTGGTATTCATGGTGTTACCGTTGGCAGTAAAAATTGCAACGTTAAAAACTCTCAATAGGGTAATAAATCTAAAAGTACTTTCCGAGGGATATGAACATGCAACGTACCAATTATTATTATTAAATAATTAAACTTAATATCTGGATGAATAATCATTGCTGGACAGGGTCATTTAGTTTCAATTTTAAAAGGCGCGCATTCTTTAAATTCACGTGAAAAAAAATCATATTTCAATTACCTCGTACTTATTCACTTACCTTTATATAAATTAAATTTAATAAAAAAAAAATATCGCGTATAAACAGTTAACAATAACATTTTCGAAAAAAAAACGTTATATCATACAAAACAATGGCCTTATGTACAATCTACTTTTAGATGTAATTGTAAGCAATTGAGTTAAACTCCGGCACCCCACACCTCCCTATATGAAATATAAGTAAGCGAAATAATCTCAAATGAATCATGTGGAAAATCTTAATAAATAATTGGATTAAAAATCGTGAATATCAATCGTCTCGTATAAAGAGCAATTACATAACAAAACCTAGCAGAGATGGGATATTGGGGTGTGCTGCTTCATTCGATGTACAGGTGTGCTCAAATTCCATAATAAACCATAAACTACTTAATACACTATCGAGCTGTCGCTTCTAATGTGCAGTTTCACGATCAATAAATTACACGCGTATCTTCTTCCGTTTTGCTTCCTGTTTCGATTGTTTTGGATTTTCTTTTCAAATGTTAATTGGTAATTGAAGTTTACTTACATTATACAAAACTACTTGTTATGAATAAAAATGATTAAAGCGATATTACAAAATACGTACAATAATTAGAAATTATAGTGCGAGCACGTATATATTAGAAAGTCGACTTATCAGACGTCATATTGTCTTTCAATTATGTATTAAACCATATTGTGTTATAAAATGTTAATGGCATTTTAATGATTTCTTTTCGGTTTGACAGGTGTTTCTTAAATCGATATTCTTGTCATATTTATAAAATGTGAGGCTAAATCTGGTCGCCGTGACCGTTGAACTGGCTTCCAACGTTTGCCTGAGCATATAACATATTCAACTAAACCATACATGAGAATACCTAGCAATAATTTTGCTAATTGTATGTCTTTGTTGTACACTCAGCAGAGGCCGCTTTATGTGCGGACTATATGTTCGGCCGATTCTTGGGAAAGTTATGTGTTTTATTCGAAGTTCTGTAACTTATAACTTGGGTCGTGAAACATGCCTGCAAGTAGAAAGTTTATATCCATCTAGTATTGCCTACCAATCGAAAAGTCACCTTAGACATGTGTGGGGTACAGATTCCAACGAAACTTAAAACAGGTTAAGGTAGCTCGCCGAATCTTTCAAACACTAATTATTTGTTACTTATTTGAAGATTTTATTAAACTTCTTTCCTGTTGGAACTCCGTTTTGCTGATTTCGTTCGATGATTAAAATGAACTCCGGTAAGGAACCGAGACAAAATCTTAAAGCGGATACATATTACTGTTAAAATAAAAAATTTAATTTTAAAAACTTTTTTTTATTAAAAACAAAATAAATTATGTTGATGTGTATTGCGCCTGGTGATGTTGCAGCGGAACGTGTGGTTCTAGTTGCCACATTTTAAGTACCCGTGGACAACCCTTATGTACTATTAAAATATTGTTACGAATTTGCCCTGTCAAATCAGGTTCGTGTCACTGGATTATGAATATCGTTATAGAATTTGAGGGTTACAGCACCAATTCTTTTAATTTACACAACTCCGGAATATTAGCGAAAATACAGGAAAATATCTCTCAATAATTTTCACATATTTACTAAATAATTTCGCCTCTACTGGAATATTCCTGAAATATTCTGACACTAATTTATTTTACCAATACTAAATAACAATTACGAATAATTTAAACAACTATTTATTAATTGACTATTTACACCATTTACAATTTTTAATTACACCACTAATTTCACTTAACACCATTTATTATTTTCCCGCTACTCACTTTCGCTTTTAATCTTGCTCGTACCGTAACTGCTGAATGACTCACCAAGACACCCCATTGCGTTCGTTGCACTCGTATTTATACACCGAAGGAATATTCTAGATTCGCCTGGTTTCATTCTAGACGGTTCTGTTCGAGACTATTATAATCTGCTAACAAAACTGTTATAAAACAGATGTCATCAATCTAACAAAAAATGTAAGTAATATTTTAAGCCTTAAATGAGCAATTTTTTTGAATATATGTCTCGCCAATACCGAATTAATTGCCCGTCAAACCAGTAGGCGAAATCGTGACATTACCCCCCAACTAAACCTGAACAGGATCCAGACTAGCGCCTCTGTAAGTTAGATAGTATAACGCGGACCAATTCAACTTCATCTTCGTCCCTTCTTCTCGATATCATCTAACCTGGCTGCTACTCTCCATGGTCCACTCGTATCTCAAACCCATCCTTGCCGACAATCCACTCCACCACTGCTTGCACGCTGTTTATCTCTTCCGTACTCGATATCACCTGCTCACACATCTTTTCATTCATTCAACTTGTCTTCGACGATTTTTCCCGCCGTTGCTTGACCCTCTCGAAGTTTAACGACATAGTGTTTCG
This sequence comes from Nephrotoma guestfalica, assembly GCA_963691935.1. Classification (NCBI taxonomy): domain Eukaryota; kingdom Metazoa; phylum Arthropoda; class Insecta; order Diptera; family Tipulidae; genus Nephrotoma; species Nephrotoma guestfalica. The sequence goes on along the minus strand of OY829913.1, from coordinate 57,205,635 downwards.
CCCGTTCAATCTAATATCGCTGTAACACCTCATATTTCGTGACCGTTTGTATACCTGTTCCATAAGTCGTCTTTAATGCCGATCGCCCTCCATATGGCTCTTGCTCGCTCGTACTTTTCACCAGTTTCGACAAAAACTTTGGCAGACAAGTTCCACGTATCTCTCTTTCATCCATGTGTCATAGCAAAATACATACGGCCCACGCTGGACAGCCTTTAGGTGTATTGCCAACCACCAATCACCGCTTCCTATGACCCCCGCTGCCCTAGTAGTTGCAACAGATGAACAATCTGCAACTCTCACTCGCTTTGGTCGTTTTTTCTCCAGATACATTTGAATGATATATTCAACTGAACGTCATTCGATCGTAAGATGGCTGGATTAGGGCCATACCCCTAATATCTTCTTGAACTGTGGCATATCCCGGTTAAATTGTTCATTATTTTCGAGCTGGCTCAACTGATTCTCCTTATCTGCTGCATACTCGCCACCACTCGATTCCACAAAGCCCAATGGTTTCTGCCGATGGCACCTACATGATCCTCATCATTCGGTTCCACCTTATTACTGAAAGCCATTTTCAACATATATTCTCCATTGTGTTCTGAATACTCGATCATGTGCTCCATATTCCTACGTCATCATTTTGTTTGCCAAATATTATGTCTACCATTTGATCCAGTTTCTTCTCGATGTTTTCGTTGATTATTTTGATTTCATTAATTTTTTGTTTCATTTCTCGAGTCAAATCTTTACTTTGTTGATCATATTTTTGATCCATTTGTTGTGCCAAATCTTGTATTGTTTGTTGCGTTTCTTTATTTTGTACATCAATCTGTTGCGTCAAATCTTGTATGGTTTGTTGCGTCTGTTTACTTTATTGAGTTATAAAACAGCCAATAATTGTGTCATTTCGAAAGTTCCATGGGGCCCGGGAACTGCTTCCACCATCTCACATTTATGATCTAGTTTTTCCCCTATTACCTCTTCGAGCTCATAATTATCCGGGACTAATCCTTGCTTCTCCATAGCCTCACGTACTCGCAACATTAATTCATTTTTGCAATCAACCCGTCCGTAAATTATGCTGCTTTAATTGAAATTTTAACTCCGTAACCATGAAATCCTTGAAAACTATTTTCTAATATTCAAATCCGGTTCGTTGGATTGTGAATATCGTTATAGAATTTGACACAACACCAATTCTTTTAATTTACACACTTCCGGAATATTCGCGAAAATATCGGAAATAATCTCTGAATAATTTCCAAATATTTACGAAATATTTATGCCACTACTGGAATATTCCTGAGATATTCCGACACTAATTTTCCCACTTTTCTTTTACCAACACTAAATCACAACAAAAATAAATTTCACAATTATTTATTAATTCGCTATTTACACCATTTACAATTTTTAATTACACCACTTATTATTTTTCCGCTGCTCACTTTTGCGTACTGTATCTCCTGAATGACACACATCAAGACTCCCCATTGTGTTCGTTCAACTCGTAATTATATATCGATCGAAAATTCTAGATTCTCCTGGATTTATTCTAGATGGGTCTGTTCCAGACTACTATATGTACTCTGCCATTCAATAAAACTGTTATACAACTTTTTTAGTGCTACTACTCAACTCCAGATGTCACTAAACTTACGAAAATGTTAAAAATGTTGTAATCCTAAAGGAAGGCAAAAATATTTTCGCCGCAAATATTTAACCGACAATTGCTGGATCGTGTGCCTTGAGTGTGGCATACATTTTTATGTCGTTTTCGTGCGCCGCACACATCCACACTTCCTAATTTGCGGCGAAAATGTTTTTGTCTAAAGCGTTCGGCACAAATTTTTATAAATGTGGACCCACCTTTAATAGCCCCTACAATATGCGAGATTATAACAATATATTGGCATTTAATCTTTACTGCCGATGGTGCCATCTTTTACGTAGTAGATGCACTATCACCGTTTACGTAGCAGATGTACCATCTCTTTGTGTTGTGCGTTTCTAGTTATTTGTGCGTTTCAATTGAATTTTATTTTGCGGGACCCAAAATATGATTTTAAATAATTTGTATTTCTAAATGATATGTTTTAGAAGTGAAATGAATGAAATTATTGTGAATAATTTTGAGAAATTGTTAAATTTGTACAATTTTATAAATTGATCAATTTTATCATTTTGTGAGGTTATGATAATATTTTATGAACAATTTGTTTGAATCTCTTGTGATAAAACCTTTAAAGCATTATAACTCCAAAAATTATATTGGTAAACATCAAAATATGATCGATTTAAAATATTGTGGTTTTTGTTCTCAAAATGCAATATTCAATCTATATTATGAATCACAAATAATACTAGCGACACCAAGCGGCCCAGGTAGCACTAATTTTGAACTATACATGTCACATCTAAAGATCGTGTTAATTTGGGTGAGTTCAATATTTTCATAAAACTATTACTAGAAATATTTATTATACAATTCGGACAAAGTTGTTCTCCAGCCCACAGGGCTACTCTACATAAGATATGAGCATTGTCATTCCGCATGTTTCCTTTCGCAAGACCACGGAAAGTTAACATCTAAGGGATTTAATAAGGTTTAAGGATCAATACAATGAAAGTGCCTCGTGATTTACTACATTAGCCTGACTCAAATAGCTTTAAGGTTGCCTATTGATATCGAATGTTTAAATCCAACACCATTCCTTGTCGCTGACTTTTTCGTTCAATATTGGAAATTTTAAGCGCCATAACCGGGCTTTAAAAATTGTGGATTGATATCGAGGAGTGAAAATAGAGTAGATAGTTCGTTTAGTTTCGGAGAGTTAGGTGAAGTTTCGCGAAATATTTAATTTAGATTAATTTTGTGAGAATCATTAATTGAAATTCGCTTTGATTAATTGAGTTTCACTAAAATTTAGAGAATTAACTTAGATTTTATACAACATCTAGATGCTTTAAAACTGCTTTTTCCAACTCTTTAATTCAGGGGAATGTGTTAAAAACTTCTAGTCTCAACACTCTCATAAATTTGTTCAACTAATCTGTACAGGTTCAAAAACTTCACATCATTGTGTATGTTACGGTAAAAGCCCGAAATCGGTAAATGTCCGAATAAAAATTTGAAAAAACTGTTTTATTGCTTCGGAATCTATGAAAAGAGAGTCCTATATTTTCGAAATGGTTCACCCTTCACCCCACGGATTATTTATTATGGCATTCGCGCAAATTGAAATTTGGACCAGTAAGGACTGACGGCTTTACTAACTCTCGAGCTCGCGGGAACTAATTGTGCCTCCCATGATGATTAGCCCTTTGATGGTTAATAAATGAAACTACGGGGATGTAGGGGGGGGGGAGAAGTCAACAAACATTTCGTAACCATCTGACCTCTGGACAACCGATTTTTACTCGTGTAAACGAATTTAAAAAATTAAAATTTCGGACATTTACCGATTTCGAACTTTTACCGTAACATATATACGAAATGTTAATACTCGTATGTATAACAAAATAGAAAATATTTTCGATTCCAATCGGATTATGGCAAAGTAAATATTTTCATTCCCAAAATATTTATAGGTACTCAGAAGAATGAAAAGTGTGTAATCAGAATAGATATCAGCCAAAAGTTTAATTTTTCGAGCTATTAGGACCCAGTACAACAACCTTGCGCGTCCTATTTTTGTTCTCATTTGGAACCATGAAATATCAATTACAAGGCGATTATTTTTGTGATGGTTTCGACAATTGATAACTTGTCATTGATATTTTCAACCCTCAATGGGTTTAATATCCGAAAAATTATTATCATATCAAATTATTAGGTCAACTGAAAAGGTTTCATCTACTCGTAAATTGAACAATCTCGTTAATATTGATTTTGATTAGGCGCCCGCAAAACTTAAGCAATTTCATCAGACTAATTCACACAATCAGCGATTTTATTTCACATTCTGATTTAATTGAACGAATACGTTATTATTATTCATCTCTCAATTTAAAACAATCAAAACTACTGTGCATTGTAGAAACGACAATGCGGTAGTTTTTTTTTAATGTGTATATGCTGTGTCGACATAAAGCGCGAACGGTTGAGAGTTCAAGTGATATAAAAAAATGTGCGGCCAAATTGAACAAGGTTGTTGTAAAAACTCTATATCGGATGGTAAATGATTCAAGCAAAATTTTTGTTTATAGTTTTTTTATTGTCTAATTAATACAAAACCCAAAAAAATCGTATAAATTATTTACAAAAATGTTATCGATTTGCATAACTTTACGCTCGTGGTAGGTTAGTACGACCAATATAAATGAATGTTATTTTAGCTAATAAGTTTTTCCTGGAAACGACAGTAGTTGTAATGCTTAATGGTATAGTTTGGTATTTTCTGAATCGTTTATTGGTAAAAATCGATAACTGAGGTCATTTTATCATTTGGGAATATGGAGAAAAAATAGTTTTCTAGAATGGTATTACTGTAGGGGTATATTAGACCTTCAAATACAGTATGACCAAGAACAAGCCAAAATAATATTTTAATAGCAAAAATTATGCAACACCAGTTATCCAGGGCCGTATGTATATTTACGGACCTGATTGTAAAAAAGTGAATAGAAAATGTATTTGATTTTACAATTTCAACATTTAAAAATACTGTAAATATCTTTTGGTCCACTTGATTTCAATCTCAGAGAAACCGCAGCGAAATTATGAAGCTTGCATAGATTTTATTATTTTACTATTAGTTGACAACCCGATATTAAGTAAACGACTACCAGTAAGCTACTCAACTAAAGATTTTTTGGAGTTCGGACAAAACAAACATAAACACATCAAATTTGGCACAACAACAAAACAGAAGTATGCACCAGCATTATGGTTTTTGAATGAACGTTTAAACATCAAACAAAAAAAAAAAATATTACGTAATTTTAATTCGTAAAATTTATTTCGCATGCCATTTATGGTCAGTTGCACAGAACGGTCGGTTTGTTGTGCGCCAGTTAAATGTTGTATTAGAAATCTGTTTTCGCAATCAAGGGTGACATGTTATAACATCGCTCTCGTCGGGGCGAGTCATTGGCGCCCCAAAACCAATAACAAATCAGTGTCTGTCTTCCAGGATGGGAGCGGCTGATGCGGGCGTCTGTCTTGTATCAGGCAGCTCGATGTATAAGTGTGTTGAAGATGGGACTGAATGCCATGAGATTCTCACCAGTGCGTGATCCGTACACGTGAAAAGCGGGTTGAGCGGTAGGCCAAGAGGCTTCGGATTGTCGTCGGATTCGTCACCGGCTCGACCTCGGAAGTTGTATATCGACAACGCTTTGGGAATAGGAACATGGAGCGTGCGTGGCCTCCTGAAATCTGGAGATCTCCAGAATCTTTAGAATCAAGCAGTGAGTTGTGTGTTTTGTACGTGCTTGCATTGCATGAGCTTGTATGGTTTGGGAGTGGGACCCATGGCAACTAGCACGCTTCATTGCAGCGGCCGTCAGAGTGGAGAAGAGCTTTTGGTTGGCTTTCTTATCCATTGGCGTGTGAAGCGTCATACCAGCGACTTTCACTTTATCAACGTGCGGATCTGCTCTTTGTCGAGCTGGGGGAGCTCTTCAATATTATGCCGCACCACGAAGGTCGGTTTTTCCCACATAAGAAAATCCACAAAATAACGTGGAGATCGAATGATGAAAGAACGGAGGGCCGGATTGATCACGTCATGCTGTCTAAGAGTCACACGTGGGATCTTGCAAAGGTGCAGATATATAAAGCGATCATGTGCTATATGACAAGCACTTAAATATAAGTGCGAACTGTCATCTACGTTCAATATGGTAGACAATAGGGGACCGTACGATGGAATGTCGACGCTTTGAGGGACCAAGCGTCACTGCAGTGTTGCCGGTCAGCTGTCGCTAGCTATTTGGACCGGTGCGTAGAATCTTTTGAATTTATTTTGCAGATTTTATAGAATGAACACTTTGCCAATGGTTGTTTTCAGATTACCTTATTAGGAGCTTTCGCGTAACTTTACTCTAAACTTAGTTTAGGCATTATACCTTTCTTACATTTAACCCAATAATTTTAGTTTACATTTGGTGTTTTCATTGATAGTTGCTGTAATGTGCACCATTGCAGCAAATGATTTACTAATTTCAGGAAATTTTTGAGCTGCAGATGCAGCTAATAATGGACTCACTATTGAATTATTACGTTGCGATGATTGGTATTGATTTTTTTAAATTAATAAATTAATGGATTTCTACATTGTGTAGGAGGCTGAGACGTTAATTTTGAGTTACATTTCAAGGATGCCTTTGCAATAATAACAGTTTTTTTCTTAGGTGCTGATTTAAAGAGGCAATTGTTAAGGACAAAAGTCATTGTTAACAATTAAACCTATTTAACCTTTATCCTTTCTCTAGTAGATTAGAGTTGTGTTCCGCCCTACAAAGGAAAAAAAGAAAACCTCTCCTATTCTTTCCTCTTGTTATGGATGAGCAGCCTGTAGGAATGGAATCGGCGTTGTCCGGCACATCCTGTTTGGTACTTGGCGCTACTGCCTAATAAATCAATCAATTACTCATAATAATGAAGTTAAATAAGTCATCATACGAGGGCGGAGTGAGAAGTCTGGTAAAAATGAAGCAAGGAATAATATTTTCGACGAAAAAAAAATATTTTTCAACGTAGTCGCCTTTTAGCTCGATACACTAAGCCCAACGTTTTTCCAATTTTTCGATCCCTTCCGAATAATACGATTTCTCCAACCCATCAAAATAGGCGTTTGTTGCATCGATGATCTCTTCATTAGAGCCGAATCTCTTTCCGCCGAGCCATTTCTTCAAGTTCGGAAACAGAAAATAGTCGCAGGGGGCTAAGTCTGGAGAATATGGCGGATGTGAAAGCAATTCGAAGCGCAATCCATAGATTCTGGCCATGGCAACTACACACGTGTACACCCGTGCATTGTCTTGGTGGAAGAGAACTTTTATCTTCGCTAAATGCGGTCGTTTTTCTTTCAAAACGTCGTTGAAACGGCCAATAAGTTGCAGTAATATTCGCCGTTAACTGTTCTCCCTTTTTAATCGATGTGGATTATGTCGCGTGCATCCCAAACAACTGTGGCCATGACCTTGTTGTCCTATAAACCCGCCTTAGCCTTCTTTGGCGCTGATTCGCCAGTAGAAATTCATTGTTTAAACTGTTCTTTGGTCTCCGGTGTATAGTGATGGCAAAAATTCCTTTTTATTTCGCTTGCACATCGCAAAACCTGCCTTTGAAGTTGTCACACGTGTGTGTTTTTGGTCGATTGTAAGCAAACGCGGCAAACACCACGCGCGGATAGCTTGCCCACACATTCATCTGAGATGCCTACTATCTCAGCTATCTTGCGCACTTTCACTTTGCGGTCTTGAAATACCGTATCATGGATTGTGTCAACCATTTTTGGTGTGGTGATGTCATTTGGGCGTCCTGAACGTTCGGCATCAGTTGTGCTTGTACGACTACAGTGAACATCAGTAAACCACTTGTGAATCATTTTAATCGACGGTGAAGAGTCCCCATAATATTTATCAAGTTTTGTTTTGGTTTGCGTAATGGTTTTTCCACGCAAAAAATAATGTTTAATTAACACGCGAAATTCACTATTTTCCATGTATGCAAAAATCAATGGGTTGTCTGTTTTCAATGGCTCTCAAAACTGAATTAAATGACATCTGTCTGAAAATTTTAATTTGGTCTAGTGACAGTTGGTATTGACACATGACATCCGGGATTTGCGATTGTGGCGCCCTCTGTTGCAATTTTACCAGACTTCTTACTACGCCTTCGTACTTTATAAATAGTTTACCGAATAAAAGCGAATATTGTCTACTTTATGTCATTTTATGCCACTTTTGAGCTTTTGTTGTGTTCTCAAATGTATATTTACACAACGTGCTCTGGCTGCTGAATAACTTTTATTAAATGTCATTCGCACGGATTTACTGATATAGTTTATTTCTATTATTTGTATTTACAACAAAAAAAACGCGCATGGAACATAAAACTCCACAAACACACTGCCGGCTGGCGCGTACATGGCGTAATCTGGAGGTTCAATTTTCAGTCACTCTTCGCCGCATTTCTGGTTGTATTTCGTGAATAACGCTTCGAATGTTGGCTTCCAAGTAATCGGTAATCTCTGGCTTATCAGCGTAGACCAGTGACCACATACTCTCAAAGAAAATAGTCCAGCGGGGTTAAACACATGAACGCGGTGACCAGTTGATAGGTCTCTCGATATTAATAGTTCATCAAATATTTCTTTTAGTAAATTAATTGTATCGCGCGCTGTGTGGACACGTCTTGTTGAAACCATATGTTTCTGATCTCAATATCATCCAATTGAGGCACAAAAAATTAGTAATCTTGTCTCTAAACTGGGTCTCCTTTGACGTTTTCACCAGCATCATTTTTGAACACATGGTCCGACGATTCCTTCGGCTCATAACGCACACTAAACGGTAACTTTTTGTGGATGTAATGGTTTTTGAACAATGGTTCGTGGATTATCTTCAATTCAAATGCGACAATTCTGCTTGTTGACATAGCCATTCCGCCTAAAATGAGCTTCACCACTGAAGACAATTTTATAAAGAAAGTTTACATCGATGTCACTATTGGTTTCGGGCCATTCGCCAAATTGTAAGCCAAAATCGTTACGCAAAATCCTCCATAATGATGTTGAATAAAGTCCCAACTGTTGTGTACGATGACGAAGCTATTTATTTATTCGAATTAACTGCCTGATGGATGATTATGTTGACCATGGACATAGCGCGCAATTAACGAACTGAACCATTATTTTCAAAGTAAATTTGAACAATTTGCAAACGTTGCTGAGTCTGTTCATTATAAAATGGCAAATCAAACTAACCAAAAATCAACTGTCAGCTGTCAAATCGGCTGTCAGTGAAAAACGTGTTGCCAACTTAAAGTTCTATACCTCGAAATGAAACATCCTTTAGAAGTGTTTTAATTCTACGCCCCAAAGCCATTCTAAATGAGGGGTTTTTGATTTTGCTAACAGATAGACCAGAATACGAGATGTTGTGGCGAATTCGGTTATTTTGCAGAGTCGTAGCATATATGTTAATAAGCGTTTAATCGTTATTCCTGAATATTGCTGCAGTAGTTATGCGCTTCGGTGGAACCTCTTCCTATCCTAGCAGCAATTGGGCGGATGCAGCGAGCGTTCTACCGTACTTGTCTTGTTCTATTCTTTAAGGTGTTTTTGTTTTAATGAATGGAATATTTTTGAAAAAGCACGCTTGCAATTACTATAATTTTAACTACTAAAACCCCCATGCTGAAAATTGATCCTTTCATTGATGTGAATGGATTTTCGTGTACTAAATGCCCCAATGAAAAATGTCAATTGTTAAGAGGCTTTGGGAGAAATATATCGTTTTATCTCTATTGAAAAGCTGTTTAAACTTGAATTGCTTTCATTGATAGATTATGAAGTTCGTGCCGAAGCGAGATATATACATACTTATTGGGAACGAAAATCGTGTCAATAATTTGAGCCGACTGATCGTTCATGCAGCAAGCCTTAATATATGTTTTATTGGACGGTGGAAAGGGAATGCATACTAATTATATCCAACCGTGCAAAAGTGATCGAAAGCAGGGAGCCGTTATCAATTTACGAACAGTTTGAACAATGTGATATGAAATGTGTTGCGTCAGTTTCTCGTCGTAACAGTTGTGAGTGGTCTATCGTCGATAAAAAAGGCCATATTTGATAGACCAGCCGTCACGGTAAAGTCTTCGTCGATAAACCATTGGCCTAACGCCATAATATTAGATAATTTACTCTTCATTGTAAATTCTTTGATTTCTTCAGTTTCTTGTGCAGAGCGATCAAGTGCGATTGGAAAAGTGTTTCTAAGTGACGCCTCTGTTGTTCTTTCGTTGTCGATGTCACAATAATGCCTTTGTTTTCATTCGAGATTAACAAATATGTTGAAATAAGTTAGAAAATCGGTGCCTAATAACGATTCATAGCTGGTAATACACAAACATGCATCAACGGACGTTGTAATCCAAAGTCTATGTAGATCAGTTTTATTCCGGATTTATTCATGGCGGCCGATACGACTAGATTACTTGGCTTCGATTTAAAAAATATTGAGGTTGGAAACATCGGAGCGAAAGATGAGCTCCCATAACTATAAGAAAAGCTTAGCAACTACTAATTACAAATGGTGATGAATATAACGAGGTCTTAGCTTGTATAGATCGTTACGGTCTTAAAATTATGAATGCAATATTTATAAAGAATTTCTCTATCTGTTTGTAAAGACGACAATGGCCTCCAGTTACATATAGTGATTATCGTTCTACAAGAACAATTTGTATAACAACCGTTATAATATAGAAACATATATGTATATATGGTGAAAAATACGTCAACTCACAAATTTTTGGAAGTCATGTTTTAAGTTAATCGTTTTTATGTTTTGAAGATTTCAGCTTGATTAACAAGATGTTTTAGAACATGATTTTTTCCTGTTGTTCTTAAAAATACACAAATAAAAAATGGTATCCAATATTTATAAAGCTGGGCTCATTTTAAAGAAAAATGAATGAGGATTATAAAAAATATATAAAAGTGGTCAACTGTTTCTTTTCTTCCTCTTCAAAATGGCCAATTAAATTTTTTTTTAGAATTTTCTCGATGAACGCCCAATTTTGTTTAGTGAATTTTTTTGTTTTCTGGCAAAATACCTTCAAGTATGACGATCTACCAATGCTCGATTTTTCTCTATTGCTTTCTTTTACATAGTAAGATAAAGTACAATAGTCATGAAAAATTTTAATCTCAAAATTTTTGCAGATTTACCATTCGCTATATCACCGAAGTGAAAAAAACTAGTTTTTAGTCTCTGTGTGTGCGTATGTGATGTCGTGCAGACTAAATGTTGTGGGTCCAGACGGATTGACTGATAGAGGTGAAACTTCATACTTAAGATTTTCCCATAAATTTGGAAATCCCAGTGATATCGGAAGTGGCAGCTTCCATAGGCGCTTTCTAGTTTTTTAAGATAAGCAACTCAGAACTAAAAGATTCTAAATAAAATTGGCAACTATACCGGTCAGAACAGTTTTCCAAAATTGCAGCTGAAATGACGATTTTTGAGAAATTTTCGACAAAAATATTGATACTAGCTAGTTGGATTTGTTATAATTTATATTTAGTAGAAGAACAAAAATTATCAGTTTTCAAAGTTTTAGTCCATTTGAAAAATTATTCTGTATTGTTTATTTTACCACCATGTTCGTTGGTGAGACTGGCTCTGGATGCCGTTCTCTTAGTATTACCTCCTTACTTTCATAATGTCTTACTGCACCATCCGTAACATAATAAACTTTAGATAAATCCGGAATTTTTGTTTTCAAAAACTTCAACAATATCTCAATGCACAATTAAACTGCTACAGTATCATGGTGAAGATAATCTGATATTATAATAAAGGCGTAGTACTGCAATTTCTCTCGTTCATTTAGATAAATTACAAACGGAGGAATACTTGCTTGTTTGTTTTGCCAAGTCGCAAGAAACAAGTACCTCTGTGGGCTCCAGAGTTAACTTTTTAATTTTTATGAAACCAGATTGTTGAAGTGAAACAAAGCAATGAGCAATTAGCTTAATTATGAAGTAATCGAGAAATTCATCTAATGGTTTTGAATATTTTTCCAAGTTGAATCGGTCAGTGAAACCCACTGAGTGAACGATAATTCAGCATCCAGCCAATCATTGTCCAAAAATGCCTTTTTCAAATATTCGCGAAAATTATCCGATCCTGGGCAGTTCTCGCATTGCAGAAGGTAACATGTTGAGGTTGGATCGGTACATAATTAAAAACTTTCCATTGAGGACAGTCTCCATCTTGGTTCCATAAAATAATTAATTTGATATTTTGATGTATTATACAAACGCAAACTGTATGCATTCCGCAGCTTCATGGTTGCACACAGTTTTTAGGACGAAGCAGAGAAAATTTAGAAATCGCAATCATTGTATTTCATCTTGTAGCCCTCTTAGCACTCCTTTAATATGTATATCATACCGCCGTTTCCGTACTTTACCTTTTTCTATCGTTAAACAATCGTTTCAGCCAGGCATTATACGACTAACATCATCATCGTTATAATATTCTAGCACTAAATGATAAGTTCATCACTTGTCCGTTTTCCAGTTTGCCTGGATTCTAATTTACTTGGATATATAGGGAACATGATAACGGGAACGATCACTTTTTATTTGACAGTCCTCACTTTCACTTTCTACTCGAAATATTCTCGTCATTAGCGTCATGATGTCTTAGCAAGTTGTACAAATCGATGAATTTTCATTTGCTTCAGTTGAACGCGGTTTTAGTTGGAACGAATTTTAATATAATCAGAACTTAACTTTTTTGAACATTTCGACCCAGGGAATGGCTTACAACACTTTTTGAATCCCACCGTTATTACCGTTATTACACTTATTAACAAAAATTAAAATATTTATTTCAGAACTTCACAATAAAAAATTGTTAACAAATGTTAACAAACGCCACTGTTTATGTCTTATGTTGTTTTACAGGCCTACTACTGCTATTCGAGGACCTCACAGTAAACAATTATTTCAGGAGTACATTTCAGGAGTTTCGGGGCGATGCTGGTGGTCATTCATAAAATGTGACGTCTCGAAATTATAAGAAGTTACAGTGATAGAATATTACATATGTCAATTTGCAGATTTAGTTAAAAATGACCAAAAAAAAGCGTGGTGTAGTTTATCCCTTACCAAATCTTTTATCTCTTCGTTTTTTAATTTTTTATTTAAAGTAAGGATGTCCTTAAAGTAAGGAATTCATTTATATTTAAAATACGCCCCGTTTTTTTAACCAGTACCATCCATTCAAATCATAAAAAATATAAAATTTGAGCATGACTTCCAGTCCCATATACCATTTGTGATTTGACGTATTTTACACCATATACTATATATACTATGATGTGATAATTAATTAAAATCGTAAATCACCCAACTTGTAATTAGATACTTTAATTTCATTATTGAATCTTATGCATAGGTCACCAGCTACAGAGCTGTTAGCCAAACAAACCCACTATAGTAAAATGTCTTAATGACGAATAATAATTTCTTTCCATTTATTAATTAAGAAAGTGACTATGTAAGTAATTGGAATTAATTAATGTTCGTGTAAAACACTTATCCGAGTATAAGTGATGTATCGTGTGTGTAATGGATTTTTAATTGATCCCAAAACGAATAAGTTTAAGTGATTTACGCGGTAAAGGAAGTGCAGATAAAAATCGAGTTCGATATACTTGTTCCACATATAAATAATTAGTCGGTCAATAATTTCTCTTGACCCAAACGACTGTACCTTGCTCATGGCAGACATACTACCTAGCTTCGTAGAAATCGGTTGGTTTCTATAATTGTCGATTCAGTTAATTGTTTATATAAATATAACAACATTTTAATAATTCATTTTGCCTCCAACTATTTTGTTCAATTGAATCAGGTACATTGTAAATTGTAATAGGTCATTGGGTTCCATGTATCTATGTCATACGCGATAATGGACATAATTTGTATTGATTTAATATGTATTTATTGTTTTCAATCAGACGATTGAATAGTAAAACTGTGTGAGATGTGTGCAAACGAGATTACAATAAACCAAGGCATTTCTAGAATTTACCGTCATCACAGATAAATATTTACTAATGCCTTGAGCAGCTTTCCCATTAAGTCTCTCTGATAAAAATTATTAGTTAGTCGCTGGCTGCAGTTGGCTTTTATAACCAAGTCGATTTTTAGTTTCAGAAAAGCACTATGTAAGAGAATGGGTCTATTCCTATCATAGCCAGCTCTTAGAATTGCTGGATAAGGCATGTGTCATACTTTTGACTTTTGCGTCGAATATACCTTTTACCTTTTTTTTTATCAATAATGAACGTTGGCGCTGGTATGCAGAACGTATTTGTGGAACAATTTTCTGCACCTTGCAAATTAAAAAGTGCTAAAGGAAGGCAAAATTTTGAAGGCAAAATTTCTAAACATATTTGAACTGCACTCCTTATTATAAATAACCTTATGTCCTCAAAATGGGATGAGCAGTTCTCAAAATTACCCGTATTTGTACCATCCAGATGGATGGACCTTGACGATAGAGCTGCCGTCGTCTTTTTTCTCACGGAACATGAGAAAAAAACGAAATCGATAAGCTCTATTACTGTTTAAATAGAAATAAATTCCCAATTTTGTGATTCGTCCATCGAACATTTGTTTGTTGTAAAAATCATGAGGTGGCCGATGGTCAGAAGTAGTCGTTGAAAGATAAGCAACCTCTCCACTGTCGGACCAGCGAATGAAAGTGTCCGAAATAGATCACTTTGTAGGATATCGAATACGGTGTTAATAAAATTTTAGTTCAAGAACGTAAGTAATAAAAATTTGTTCAGATAGCCGCGCTTCGATCATACTCTTCTACTTAGCCAATTTTATGGTTTTAATTTGAAAACATGTAGCGAACATGGACTGCTTCCTTGTCAGGAAAAATCAAGTATAATATTTAACTGAGCTGTTATACGCGGAATTAATGTGAGGTAATACAACTTATGACTACAACATTATTCAATAGAAATTAACCTTTCACAAAACCCGTTGACTGTGCAACTTGCCTTTTTACAAAGTTTTTTTCAACTATCCTCTCTCCCAGTATATGTAAAAGAAATAAAAACATTGAATTGACCGATGCATCTAAAAATTGGTGATGTCGTTTTATTACTGTTCAAACCAGGTAACATATGGCCTTGTTACTCTGGCCAAACCGGTCCGGTTTGAAAATTCATCGCTTTCATTGGTCACTGAAATTATTATTTGAGATGTTCTCTGATCACTGGTATTCTCAATCGTTACCACACGTAGCTACACATCACTTTCTGAATGCACATTAGTAATAATGCGTTGCCAAAAATGTTGATACTTTTGCCAGTACTTTAACCGAGTGTCCGATATGTTTAGTACGGTCGACTCCGGCCGTGTTGTTAGTCGCCGTCCGGTCAAAAACTCGCCAGGTATTAATGCAACACTTGTTGTGTTCAATTGGTGATATAAAATTGGCTGGATCCCGATAACACGCCATAAATATTTCTTAGCGAATAGAACCGCGGCCTTCCAAATGCCGCCACGACGCGGTGCTGCTAGGGTGATAAACTGCCATTTGACAACCGCATCAGCTATGTGTTGTTAAGCGTGAGTGAAACTGAGTTCCCATTAAACACTTCTAAAAATGCCCGGGTAGACCAATCTTCGGCTATCTCACTATATGCATAGCCTTGCTGTACGATGGATGGTTAAATATTGTAACGTTTCCTGAATAGTCAGCGTACTGTTTTTCGGTAAAATCATTAGATAAGGCTGGTTGTATAGGAGATCAGTGTGTGCTAGTACCGACACTCAGAATTTCACTGTCACCCAGAAATGGATGAAGAGCAAGCAGTTTGCTATTCTACAACTAGATCCTAATGAAATAATTTCGGTTATGTATACGTTACCTTTTGCCTCGGGTACGTGTAAAAACAAGGCTTCCTCTTCTTCAGTTGCTTTTATAACTTTAAGTAAGTATAACTTTAAGTAAGAGCTGTTGTATGTAGCAGTTTCTGTATTGTTCTGTTGAAAATCGATCAACAAGTGGAATGCAATTTTTATCATCGACATAGGTTGTGAACTTCGGCCTAGTCTCTGAAAGGAGCAATGTTCAAATGGGTTTTATCTCGCTTACCACGGTCTCTCCTTCCAATGTAGATAACAATGGATTTTCACTCGTTGCAATTGATTTTTGATTTGACATTTTTGATATAAACATGATGGGTCACTAGAATGATCCTAAATGTAAGCCACCTGATTTGAAACGCACGATTAATACAATATCAATCGCTCCATTATGTGTGTACCGCATTACTTAGATGAAGTGTTGTACATACGTTGTTCATCACTATTACAAGCAGTTGTGCTGCTTACAATTCAAACCTTTAGCGACCTTTGTCCTTGCCGTTACCAAAAAAACTTGAATATTGTCGTCAGTATAGATTATTTGTACATAAATAACCACTGGCAACATTCCAGTAAGATCGTCGAAATAAATGATTGGTAATCGGATCCCAATGAAGACCGAGGACTCTGGTTTCAGGATGGCTGAGTTCCAGTTCTGAGGCTACTGATTGTTAACCGACAGTCGCTGCGAGTGCTTTCTTGTCATTTGAATTCCATTTTCTTAGCAAAAATTTGGATCGTTGTAATAGGGAATTAATATCAAATGCTAGAGTTACCGCTTCGTTGGAAGAAAAGCTATCAAGGAAATTATCGACGTAAAATCTACTCAAAATACTGTGCACCGGCTGCCCGGCTCGTGTTAGCGATTATACTGTGATTGTCATCTGTGCATTATCGTAATGTACGAATTGCATGGGTCTACCTCCACTTGGCGGTATATTTTTTCGACATCTGTATCGTTCAGTGACATGCCGTTGCTTATCTTTGTCGAAGCGTTGAACACTACTCGAAATTTCCCGGTATCCGCATGATGTAAAATTTCACGGTTGCGATGAATTACCAGCTAACCGTCGTTCCAATTGATGATACTGCCTTAGAGTCAGTTGATGAAAATTTTCAAGTGCCGGTGCGTCCGGGTGAAATGAATCAAGATCGTCGCGAATGAATGTGTTCTTGAAAATCCGTTCACAGAGATCTGAAGGGGAATCGAACCCAATCGCTTGGTCTTCGAGTTCCTAGAACTGATGCTTGACTTTCACCGACGCACTTGTTTGTTGTAAATGTATGCAGTGATTGATCTCCAGTGGCAGCTATGGAGGCTGGCCCAAACGTAACCCAACCCAGATGGATATGTATCAAATATGGTTCATTATTGTGCTGTCCAATGACGATTACTACTTGAACTATATTTTCTCAGATTTCGGCACCGATAAGGATGTCTATTCGTCCGGGGTTCGCAAATCCGCAAGCTACAAGTTCCTTAAATGATTTCAACATCTAACAGCAATCGATGTCACAAGCATTGTTGACAAGATTGTACGCAGAATATGAACTTCGAAACGACGATTCTTTCGAGTCCTCGATAATCTGAATATTCAGATTATTGAATATCGACTCCGTATTGAAGCTGGAAGCAACCCGGAATCACAAATTATTCTGCAAATAATTGGTGGCTAGCAGAACGGTACTATTGGCATGACGTATGAATGATTGTATATGACCCGCTGGGCCCTCAAGCGCTAATTGAGTTTTCGCCGGTTTTGACCTGTAAAATGTTAGACGTTGACTATTTGCCGATCCCCATGGCTCATATCACAATACGACAAGGACTGCACACACCAGCTTGACACTTCAGATGTTTATGATCAGAAGTTAAACAGTTGAAACACAACCTGAGGTTCTTCACTACGTCCCAGCGTTAAATGATATTAAGGTTATGGAAGATTTGGCATTTGTAGATATGATGTGCTTCTGGGCGTATACCGTTGGGGTGGCCAACGTTAGTGGCCAATGTCGATTCGAGGAGGTACTAATGACATATTCAACGCCCGTCTCTCGATGAAAATCAACATGTCATCAACCTTTAGGTTCTCCCCATCCAAACATTGTCCAAAGAGTAACCACGGCCTTCGGTGGTTTTCTCAAAAGGATAGAATAGATGATTGCATCCCATTTATGAGTTGGCAAATTCATGACAGGTGATGCTCGTAATGTACTATGGATATAGTCCACGATATCCTGCCAAATTCGTTGTTGGTCCGGTGACGGATCAGGTAAATCCAGCGAGCGACTTACGTATGTTTCAAGTAACCACCCGTATAAACACCTGAGATCATCGGAGCATTCACACTTTTTACATATTGCCGGAGCTTGCCTACATATAAAAAAAAACTTAGGGTTAACCGATGCATCTAAAAATTGGTGTTGTTGTCATATTACTGTTGAAACCTGGCAACATATAGCATTGTTAATCTCCACACCCACTTTTATTTTCGAGACAACGTTAACTTCCCAATTTTGTTTTGGTTAAATTTGTTGCAACCAAATCTTCTTGCACTCAGTGACTTAGAAGACCAATTCAGCAAAACAGTAATTCCATCAAAGAACGTAAGCGTGTACAGCTAGCTTCGATCAAGTGATAACTGAAAGTTGTCTGAATAAATATTTCGGGAACTGAAAGTAAATGGAAGACGTAATGGATGCAGCTGCATCCAGTTGATCAGGTGATCATCGTATCAGTTGATCGTAGTCAATTAGAAATAATATTTATACTTGCGACACCTAAAGGTTCCATTAAACGTGATTAAGCCACGGTTAAGGAAAGATGTCTCACACAAATATCGATCAGATGATACATGTCTTCGCTAATGTAGTCGAAGCTGTGAGAGGCCGACGAGCTTAAGAGCAAGCGTTGTAGCAACTTTAAGAATACAGTTAACCACACTTGGAAACATCTTGAAAATTTTTGAGGGTTTCGATAGTATATTTTCATTTTAAGCATGTAATGATGGAACTTCTTTAGACCATGGTTCTTCCCAATTTACGTGGAAGAGCAAACGAAACAAACAAAAAAAATATTTTAGTCGACCGGCACGTTTCGTAACTCAGTATTACACACGAATGTTATTATTCTAATTAACTAGCCTGGTAAACGAAACAATCCCAAATCTTTTCCTATCGCGCTATTTCCCAGCCTCAATTTCTAAGCCAATAAAAATATATTTCTGTTTTAAGCTATCGCAATAGCAATAAATATAATTCTAATTGATTGTCTAGTCAAAATGGATTGAAAATTCAATTATAATTTTTCATAAACTTTTTTATACTCTTGTGCTTTATGGAAATTGGTTTTTCAATTTTACACTCCCTATAAATTCCTCCATCCGCTTTACATTGGAAATTGTATAAAATATAAATAAAACTAATTTACTTAAGGAACCTACACACGGCTTTGATACGCTACCTAGATGCATGGTCAGCTCAGTTACTAGAAGTATCCTCAACTACTTGATGGCTATTGTAATATTTATGAACATGGGAAATTTTGAGGTAAAACCTATAGCATCGATTTATTGTGAGCAATATGTTCTTACGTTAAGGATGCACTCTCGCACTTATGGCTTGAGCTGTACAAAGAAGTATACCAGTTGCGTATAATGCTTTAAATAAATCTACATTTAAATACCAAATTACTATACCGTTGGGTTAATTAAAAGTTTCTTGAACGATATAGTTACATCTCCCGGGTGAAAACTGTTATGTTTGCGGCATATGATAACTTAAATTTCAATCTCAAATTTGAATAGTTGAACTTTATTACGTCACCACAGCAAATACACAACCAAAATCATCATATTTCTTATCTATTCGCAAACGAAATCACGTCTTAATTCCAAAATAAACCTCGTAATTCATGTACCAACAAAGATAATGATTGTGAGCATGAATCTTAGCGTTTATTATTCGTTATGGTCTAATTGAAATTAAAACGTTTAGCTTGCCGCGAGGTTTAATTATGATGTATAGACCGAGTGTTCCACTTGAAACGAGACATCCTGGAAATATTTAATTTTGCGAAAGTAGCCCAGGTACCCCAACTTAATTTTGGAGGATATAATTTTTGACGCCATGGACCATGTGATGTATCATTTGAAAGTTGTTTAGATTCTGCATGCAACAGTACGTGGTTCTATTCGGTATGGTTCGGACTCCATTGTCCCTTAGTTATTTTATTGTTGTACGCAGCATACAGAACAAATGATAAATCGCACGACCTGCACGATGTTTTTCGGAAAATGTTAGTCCCCGACTCTGGAGCTGAAGCGCGCAAATCTACTCGAATCCTTTAATGTTGTAAAGTGTCCCGCACCAAAATTTAATTGGGGACTCCGAACTCTCGCAAAGGTTTTTCAGGGCGGCTCGTTTTAAATGGAACACTCTGTATAGCCTATATAATACCAACTATTTAGTTTTTATCATTTTTAAAACACATTACTGGATTTTATATTTTGTTTCAATATGGCTTCATAAATCGTAACGTTCTAGTCTCGTGGACCTTGACACTCTCACACAAAATGACGGTTTAGTATAACGAATAAGGTTTCTTCAAACAAACATCAATTCTTCCAATCCAAATGTAGGTTATTTATAACCCGTTCGAAATAATTTATTTATGCATATCGACCACTAATTTCATTAGAATTTTACTCGCGCTATATCACCAAATCGTACATGAATCATGAATAATTTGTTATGCGATATATGATAAACAAATCGTATTTAGCTATAGTTTATGCTGAATCAAAACTATTTTCGATCTAAAATTTATGTGTGTGTGTGTGCAATATAAACTTCCTGCATATCAATTACGCGCCATTATTGCGTTGGAACAAGAGTATCAGATTTACGAATGTTTCAAAACCGCAGACAAATTTCCCTTACCATTTGACAATAGAGTGGTTACCACAACTCTTGCGTTATTCCCAAGCGGAATTTCAAGAATTTACAAAATTTACTAATTTACGTAATTCAATTACTATACGGTGACCGTTACATCGCTTCCATTATATTGTTGTTGCCGATGTTATTGCTTCTTATATATTTAATGCATGCAGAACAAAACAATAAGAAATCGTGATTTGGATTTCTAATCGATAATATCACCGGCCTTATGGTGTGTGGTGTGTGATATGCAATATAATGGTAATCGATTGCACACATGTTGTTATGCTTATGGACTTTATGCTTATGACTATCTGTACAAATCATCCAATATATAAACGATCTGCTTCGTCAATTATTTATTTACTTTGCTTGCTTGTTGTCATGTGACGTGTCTGGTGATGATTTTTTTTATGTATGTGGTAGTCATATTGTTTTAAAGAAAATGATAAGAAAATAATATTCTCTATTGTCTTATATACGAACACAGTGTTATTGTTCTGATTTTAATGTACATACGAAGGTTCCAGAATACTCAAATTACTTACATTGTGGAATTTTGTATACGATTCCACAATGTTTAAGTTTGAAATTAAACAACAAAATAAACTAATTTGGGAATATCTTATGTTTAATATGGAAGGTTTCAGCTAGTTCATAAATCATAACGATAAGCATTATAAATTGAAAGCGTCACATTACATTCTTCAATACTAATTCGCTGTTTTGCGCAAATCCAGAGCTCATTTTGTATTCTAGATTTCTTCAAATTGACCGGTTTCCAGAAATTTATAAAGATTACAAAACAAAAAGTAATTAAATACCACGCAACAACAACAAAATCTGTAAACACTAATAAAAGAAACCGGGGCCACCTAACGAAAATTTCATTAAATTCCGGACCGTTTTCGAAACCTTGTCACAAAAATAATTTCATGCCATTTAAATCTAATCTATCTATCGGATTGCAACCCCTGATCAAAGAATCTAAAAAAATGTCAATAAATGGAATAGCACCATCACACTTGATCGCATTTCACAACTCTTGTAAATCATTATAATATCCCATTCCCAATCACAATATCCAAATTTATCTTGATCGGTTAATAAATGGCTTATAGAATCCATCGCAGTTGGTTAATTCCCAAAAATCATTTTAGAGTTCTATTTCAATCTATCGCACCAAATTTCATCATTATCGGTTAAAAAATGTCAAAGCCAACGCAAAATAGTGCAACATCAAGCAATAAGAGTTGAGCAACATCAATCAACATAGCCAGACATCTAGTTAACGCAATACATATGTTGAAACATGGCGCAACCGGTTGCAACATTATGCAACTTACAATGCAACATGTTGCAATATTGTATAATATCATACAACGCCGTGCAACATGATTTAACATCACGTAATATCTCGTAACATTGCGCAACATGGCACAACAGGTCGGCGTCCGAGTCCAGGAAATAGAAATCTTTCTCACCAATTGTTGGTGCTTTGAGCTCCAACGAGGTATTTATCGCAATCGTCGCTTTCTGGCGCAAGCCTATTCTCACTAATTCTTATTAAAATTGTGCGAATTAAAAAATACGTAACCCGTGTGCCTCATCGGATGATAAGCGCATTTTCTTTAAGATATTACTCATTACAATCGATTCCTGGTACTCGAAAGTTCCGAAAAAATAAATTAAACAGAGTAACCTGCGTCAGGATCCATTACAATCGATTCTTGTTATTCAAAACTCCCTCTGCAGTAACTTTCTTTTAAACCGTTAAAGTTGAGGTGAGAAAAAATTATAAAATGAAACCTGGACTCCACTGTAGATGAGCGGTACTAGCTATGCTTCTATCTTACTATCCCACAGATCTGAGTATATCATCTATTCAAATCAGTGCCATCTCGTTAGCCTTTATCGACTCAGAGAATTTTGAATCAATTGTTCCAAATCGTGTTGTAGAACGTTTACTTTACCACATCGACACAATTAAATACTTCTAATATCTTCTCAACCTTTCTAATTGGAAGAGTCGCTATATGAAACAGTATTAAATATTGCAATAAACTGGGACATAACTTACAGTTCCAACACAAACTAGGGTTTGATCCTTTAACTGCGATACAATATTTTAATGGATCTTGTCTTTTTCATTTACCAAAACACTTCCTTTGTGATTTTTATTGCTTCCGAAACGGTATCGGTGATTCCTATGGGCATCTGTCAGTCTCTTCGTATAAATGCAATCAAACACAACTTTATAAAAATTCTCATTAGCCTTAAAGTTAAATCAACTTACTTACGAGTAAGTAGTTAAGCTGACCACTTTTATGTAATGTCCACTTTTCCTACATCGTTTCCAGTGGGCGCTTTATATAGTTTCAACGGCTCAAGATTGAATTTCACGGAACCTTAAAACTGTAATCAGTATAATCTTTTACTTTATTTTACTGTGCATCGGCTTTTTCCACAATGAATAGATTCATACTTCATCATTCTTGAATTCATATAGTTAGGACATTATCTCACATGACAATGTACTTAGTAGGAGCATGATCAAGAATTTTTGCACATTCTACTAGAATATCACCGTCCGATGTTAAATATCGTAACAGCTTAGGTTTAACTATATGTAACCACGATCGTTAATCATGATTATAGGAAATTAAGTCTGGTCGCAAAGGACTCACTCGTCGATACAGAGTACTGTAGAAGATGAATAGTTACTCATATCCAAATATGCTGTATACAACTGTGTTTTTGCTATTCTTCGGTAGAGGAAGCACTTAACACAGCACACCATGTCCGGAATCTTCCCGAAAGTACTGAAAATGATTTCTCACACACATTTTCTAGACTAAAACACCGCACAACAAATTCCTTATTTACTATTTTTTTTTAAATCACACCACCTTTACCACTTTAACCCCACTTATTTTTTATGGCACTGTTCACTTTCGCTTTTAAACTTTCGTGTACCAAATCTCCCAAATGTCTCACTACTTGTGTTCATTGCAGCCGTATTAATATATCGCGCTGAATATTCGAGACTTTCGACTCACAGACTTTCGTTTTTGTTCACACTAATTCTGATATAATCTGCAATACCACAGAACTTATAAAACTATCTCTAATGTTGCTACTTAAACCTAGATGTCACTAATCTCACAAAATATGTTATTAATTTCTATTAAAGCATAGAAATTGAGCAACTTTCGTTGAATAAATGTCTCGCCCATGCTGAATTAATTCCCCGTCAAACCGATAGGCGGTCCATTAAATTTTAAACGTTTTTTAAAACTAAACTATTTTTTTTTCGTTTCAAAACATTTAAACATACAGGGTGGGCCATCTAACTTTTTTTTTGGACTAGCGGTTATTTTGAGTATGGTAAGGCTTATGTCACTTCTGATTTGACAGAAAGTTAGGTTTATCCTTCCGCTGAAAGAAAATGGTTGCGTATTCGCTTGAACAAGGCTGGGAAATATTGAAACATTACTTCGAAAATCATGGTAATGTTGCAGAATGTGTGCGAAAATTGCGTGCAGTTTTCGGAAGAAACGAAGCGCCGGAGGCTCCATATGTGCGTTATTTTGTAAATAAAATTAAAGAAACAGGCTTGCTAATTAATAAACCAACACGAACCAAGCAACCAACCAAGCGTACACCCGAAAATGTTGATGCTGTAGCCGAGAATGTGCGTCAGTCGCCGGGAACGTCAACTCGTCATCGTGCTCAAGAATTTAACATTTTAAGCACAACATTGCGACGAATTCTGCATAAAGACTTTGGTATGACACCGTATAAAGTTCAATTGGTTCAGGAATTGAAGCAAAGAGTCCATCCTTTGCGTTTTCGGTTCGCAGAGTGCGTTGCGATCGACCTGAAGAAGATGCCGATTTTGGCAAAAAAATCATCTTTTCAGATGAGGAGCATTTCCATCTTGGCGGCTATGTAAACAAGCAGAATTGTCGCATTTGGGGTACGGAGAACCCGCACGTGATCGTAAAGAAGCCGATGCATCCTCAACGAGTGACTGATTGGTGCGGATTTTGGTCCGGTGGCATCATTGGGCCATTTTTTTTGAAAATGAGCAAGGAGCCGCCGTTACTGTCAATGGTGAGCACTACCGCGCCATGATAAACGATTTTTTGTTCCCGGCACTTGAAAAGGAGCACATAGGCATCATTTGGTTTCAACAAGACGGCGCTCCATACCACACAGCACACGTTTCAATTGATCTTTTGCGCACTGTCTTCGAAGATCGAATTATCAGCCGAAATGCTGATGTGATTTGGCCGCTTCGGAGCTGTGATTTGACGCCGTTGGACTATTATCTTTGGGGTGCTATCAAAGATATGTGTTACGCCGATAAATCAGCTCTCAAGAACAATATTCGCATTGCCATTGAAGACATAATGCCGCATACCATCGAAAATGTGCTCAAAAATTGGGCCGACCGTATGGGATACGATATTCCATAATTAATCGGAAGGATTGTTCTTTACAATTAAAAAATAAATTTGAAAAAATATTGAGAACTTTTGTTTTACTGCATTTTAAAAAAAACATTATTTTGCCCACCCTATATATGTAACGCATTCGCAAATTGTTTCCAAAACTTATATTCGATGCCTCAGAAATTATAACTGGTATCGCATGGTACGATGGTATCGCACCCTCTTTTATGTTTTAATCTATGCAATTTGTTCTGGGGCCGAAGGACTCCCAACTCTTTCACGCTTCTCTATCAACATCCTACATTATGCATTGCTTGCCAAATCGAGGACGTATGGCTATAGGTCCGATTTACGTGGAACCATCTGCACATTGCAAAGCTCCGTGCCAGCCTATAGTACAGGCATGGAAGATGAGTTGGCTGATGAGTTGTGTACTTCGACAAGGGGTCATAGTTGTGTTCATTTCCATCACCGTTCGTAATCAGATGATGAAAATCCCTTTTGCATCCTGCCCCTATCAGGAGTCGAATTGGTACCTCCCGATCCAAATGCCAATCCTTTAACCACAGTGCCGTTTGGTCAGTGTATCGCCTTGATCTTGAATAAATGTGATCGCTCTTTGTGGGAACCTCTATTGTATTTGTTTATTGTTAGCCTCTCCAGCGGAGTGTTTTCTGATATTTGGAAAACATCGTTTATTATTCACACATTTAAATCAGGTAGAAGAAGTGATATTATTTGTTATAGAGGCATTTCGATTTTTTCCGCGATACCTTTTTAAATCATTAGTTAAAGCTATAATAGAAGTCGACATACAAAATAGACTAAGTTCGCGTTAACATGGTTTTATCACGGGTAAATCGACAATTGTAATTTGATGGTGTTTTCCAACGATTTTTTTAACACAGTTGGAAATCGTGGTCAGGTGTATGTTAAATACACAGACGAATGGATAAAAGCTTTCGGTAGATTGGATCATAAACTTCTTATTCAGAAGTGAATCTATTTCAGAAGTGACTTGTAGTGGTTAGAGTATTCGCGCAAACTTATCGCTCATCACTCTCTCTCTGTACGAGGAAACAAAGTAAATGCATCAACAAATGTACATTTATGTACAAGACGGAAACAACACGTCGAGCATTCGAATGAAAACAAAAGCAGACCGACAAATGCGAAACAAAGAAGCACGACGATAAATTTTGTTCATTCCATGTCCATCCAATCAGTTCGTCTTCATTAGCCGCTTAAAGCAAGTCGCAACACAACTTGCGCTTGCCCACACCACGCCGCATACACAAGCCACTCCGTCATTGTAAATGGCGGATTATTAATGGTGCAGTGAAAATCACCACCATGTCCACTTTCGTTTTCATACGTGGATCATGCCAACTGTCACTTTCCTCTTGCGTGGATCATGCAATATCTATGATCCATGAGTTTTCAAATAACAACCACCTCCATAGTGACCCCAATCCTCTATCTTTTCACACCAGTTTCTTCACTCGCACAATCTTGCGGCCATTCTTGATAGACCGGCTATACAAATATTTAAGCAATAACGGGAGATTAGATGTCGGTATCTTAACAATAAGCCACGAGCGACACTGAAAAAATTAACGAAAATAATCAGATTCGGATTATCGGTCAAAATAACGACCGATTAGGCACACAATTCGAAGCTATTCACAAAGTGTATACACCTCAAGCTCACATTGAATACGAACTACTGCCTAATCATGCAAACTAATCACTACCGAAAAGATAAATGTCTTAAATAACGGATATCTTTCGGTATCTATATCTCAATAAATCAAACGATCGAGAAATCAATCATTAGTCAATTCGCAATGAATCGATCAGCTAATCCTACTAATCCTGTCCTATCGACATCCTTCGGTATCACCATAACAGCCTTAATCGAAACTCATTTTCTTCACTGTGGCTCGACGAGCATTCCAAACCGAAAACAAACGCAACACGACTAATACGAAGGAATGAAGAACGCTGAGCGAGAAATATATTAAATTAAGAAATAAATTTTCATTCCAATCAGTCCGTTTTTATTAGCCGTTCAAAGCAAGTCGGAACACAACTTGGGCTTGTCCACACTACGGTGCGTACGCAAACCATGCCGCCATTGTCATAATAAAGTAAACATTATGCAAAGTTTATATACATCATTCCAATTAAATGGATTGCTTCTTGCCTTACTTCTCGAAAGCAATGTGTTAATATCTCCCAAGTTTGGTCCTGTCCATTTAACATACCTTCCGGAGTTCCACAACCTGAGGCCATTACTTTTTACAGCGTTTATTAACGATGTCATCCAATGTTTCGAGTTTTGCAAGTGTCTTATGTATGCCGATATTCTATAAATTTATGCTATCAATTCTGTGATGGATATTGACCGTATGCAAGATGAGCTCAACATTTTTTGTGATTGGTAAAGGGTACTCTTTACTGGTTTTGTTAAGCTTAATTGAAGACCATTTTGCGATCCTTTCACTTTAAAAGCTTTGTATGTCACTTACGTTAGGTCAGTACTTGAATATGCCTCAGTGACATGGAATCCATATTATCCAGTGCACTCTGACAGGATGGAAAATATTCAAAAGCAATTTCTTATTTATGCTTTACCACGTTTACCAAATCTGAATTAGTGATTTGTTCGGGAGCTTTACGTAAACCGTCTATTGTTGGTGAAGTTACAAACTCTATCTAGCAGGCGCGAAATTGCTTGCGCTATGGTTGCGAGGGATATGTTTGTGCTCTAGAATCGATTACCGTGAGTTGCTTGAGAGATTTTGCATTTACGCTCGTCAGAGAGCCCTTACATCGCGTTCTGGTATTTCGCGTTTTATCGATAAAGAAATACAAATTTCCCTAAGAAAACAAATTGGACTATATCCACTCTTTGATTCTTGCATCTTGATTCTTTTTTCGTTCCTCCCCCTTTACCTACAAATTAATTTTACAGTGGGGGAAATTTAAAATTTTTTTTCGACAAATACAAATAAGAATCAAGAAATAAACTGTTAAAGAGCGGATGTTTTTTGTAATCAGGGAATCATGGTTCAAGAATTAAAGTGTGTATTGACGAAATAAAATCAAAATTTAGACGGCGTACATGACATCGGGAGTTCGGAAAACATACCATGATATCGAACTGAATGTATTAAAATAACCACAAAGTTAAAAACATTTCAACTCGAGCGCGGAACTAGTAGGCGGGGCACAAAGCATTTCACGAAATTAGATTGGTTTTGAGTGCAGGAGCGCTCCCATTTGTCCCATTTTGACCTATTAGATTATTAGGTAAGGGTTTGCAAATACGCAAGAAAAATTAGGTAGGTGTTTGGCTTTTTGTTTTTGAACAATACTGATCCGCAGCTTAATGGTATTTTTGCATATTGCTCAAATTACAAAATGTCATAAACATATGTAGTACAGCATACCTTATGTACTCGCACACACACATTTTATAGTTTGTTCAAAAATTATTTATCGTGTGAAAGCACTCTAAAATGCAAATCCCTTTAATAAAAAAGCCATAACACTAATATACGTTTAAAAATCTAAATGCTTTATTAAACTTTCTATCACAAATCATTATTTCCAACGGTAAACCAACCTTCCTCTTCAATACGATATGTATTATCAAACCAACAAAATGAAGATGAAAGTTCATAACATAATCGGTGGACGACTTTCAGATTTAAGTCTTAAAGAAGTCGCATTTTTTTATATTTATTTACTAATTTCCCTTTCATTGAATAATTTACGATTTTAAGTCGGCGATATACTCAATTCGCTAATCAGTTTAATAAATTGTTTTGACAAGAGAAATTAGAATTGTTACAAAAAACATAGAAATATGTATAATGTTAATTGGGGAATTGACGTAAATTTATTTATCTTCTGGAATGTGTGCAAATAAAAAATCTGCCCACGCTTAAATTGCAAATCAGACTAGGGTCTAACTTGGGTTACCAGATGTATGTATTTAGTACGTACTTTTTGGTACTCGAATTTATGATGCACGTAATTTTTAGATTTGACGAATACTTGGTGCGTATGTACGTATTTTCAGCTATTCCAATTAAATTTGGAAAATTGTCGCTTTTCCAGATAATCGTTGCATTGATCTGGTTTAATTCAAAACTGGTAGAAGTTACACAAATCGTTAATACAACAGACGGGTAAATCGTTTTATGCTCTAAAAATCGGTTTTATTCGATAGTTTGTTTAAATTGGTACACGCAGCTAATGATTTACATTTACAGCATGTTCTACGATCTTCACGACGCATCTTATTCTTTAGAACGAAATTTATCTAGTTTTCGGAAACAGTTTTAACGCGAAGTTTCTAAGATTTCAGGCAAACGAATACAAATAGTAAGAGACCAGAGCCAAAATAATGTATAGAGGAATCAGGACTATAGACTAAAATGGATTAGAAACCCATTTGTGGTAGGTCAGAGGCCGGTACTTCATGAATTTTTCACGACCATTTTAGACGGTAGTGAATATGATTGGGAAAATAACAATAATTTTCTACATTTGTTCCATTATTTTACAAGACAATACAAACAGCGAACCATAAAAATTCAAATTGATTCATTATCTGGCTAAACAACCCGTTCTTAAGAGCTTCAATTGCACATTATTTGAACCATTTCCGTTACAATTTCTGAAATTCGAAAATTTGCTATATATTTGCCCCAACTCAATGAATTGATCCTGAAATTATACAAAGTTTCTTTAATCAAAGTTTTTAAGAAGTTCACAATTTTAAATTAAAATAGATAAATAAAAATATTTTAAATATCAGTGAAACTAGCTTTATTGGTTAGATAATTTTATGCCATTAATACTTGAATATGATTTCGGCCATGTAGCCGCCGAGGCTGACGCGTACATGGCGTAATCTGGAGGTCCGATTTTTGATCACCCTTCGCAATATTTGCGGCCGTACCTCGCTAATAACTCGCCGAATATTGTGTTCCAAGTGTTCAATTGTCTCTGGTTTATCGACGTAGACAAGTGACTTAACTTATCCCCAAAGAAAATAATCTAATGGAGTTAGATCACACGCTCTCGATTATGTGGACGGGACTCTTATGTGAAATTAGTCTTTCATCAAATGTTTCTTTTAGTAAATTAATTGAATCCCGCGCTTTGTGTGTGGCATGTAGCACCGTCCTGTTGGAACCACATATCAGCAAGATTTATACCCCAGCCAATTGGGGTACTAAAAGTTAGAAATCATGTCGCTATACCGTTCACTGTTGACTGTAACATTCGGCCCATCATCGTTTTGAAGACATATGGATCACACAAAGCACACCAACCAGTGATTTTCATAGGATGTAATGGTGTTTCGGCACTAGCTTGTGGATTATCTTCATTCCAAATCTGACAATTCTGTTTATCCATTCAACCAAAAGTGAGCTTCATCGCTGAACAAAATTTTGTTTGGAAAATCAACATCAATATCAATTTGTGTTTCAGCCCGTTGGCGGAATTGGTGGCGTGCGCAATGGACGGATGGCTTTAATTCCTGCACAAGTTGAATTTTGTAAGCACCTAAGCCAAGATGATAAAATCTTCCATAAAGTGGGTGGACACATCTCCAGTTCCTGAGAACGACGTCGAATAATTTGATTTTTGTCTTCCTCAATGCTACGCTGTACAGCGTCTATAGGTTTTTTCACTTCAAATTCACAATTGTGGCAAATGATATTTAGATATGATAGCAAATTCGTGTTTTAACATTTCAAGTTCGTAAATTTTCATAATTCAAAATCAACTTTTTGCAAAACAAATTCAGCTCCCAATTCTTTACCGATATTGGATTCTCAAATGATTTTTAGAAGAAGTTTTGGAATATGGCCATCTGGAACGGAAGTCGGCCATTTTTACACTAATATTGATGAGCTTTTGCACGTTGGATGAAAATGATTCTTAAATTATTTTTGGAAATGTTCTCGAAAATGGCCACCTGGGACGGGATTCGATAATTTCTTAACCGATTATTCTGAAATTGGATATGGTCAATGGAAATGAGACTCTGAAATAATTTTTGGAAGAAGTTCTGTAAAATGACCACCTGAGACGGAATTTAACCTAGGACGGAACTCGGTGATAAGCAGGTGTCTTTCTTGAAGCAAGCGGCTCATGGGGTTAACATGTTTCTGGTAAGGTTGGATGCCTTAACATATATCAACAGCACATGACCCACTCATGTAATTAGTGGGTCGAGCGGCAGGCTAACTACATATGGTCACAAAAAATCGCGTTATGAGCCCTACAGAAATGGCTCGGATAAATTTATAGTATTCTTATCAACAGTGACCTCGAAAACTGTTCACGGGAACATGGAATATGATGTCTTCTATCACCTTGAGATATCCAGAACCTTTCGAACCAAGCGGAAATTTACACTTTTGAGGTATTTGCAATACAAGAGGATAAATGTTCTCTGAGTTAATTCCTTATACAACCAATAAGTATACTCTTATCCAACGTGCCGAATTCCGTCATTATCGGATAAGTAATAGTTGTCTCGTTCCAGGTAGCCATATTAAAAAACTTCTAGAAATCATTAATGAATCTCATTTCCAGGATGGCCATATTCCAAAACTTCTTCCATAAATCATTTAAGAATCCCATTTTCATCCAACAAACCTAATTACATTTTTTAACACTATGTCCACTGTGCCGTAGGTACTTGGCGAAACACACTAACACTTAATAAACACATTATATCACTTGTTTAATTATTTCGCCAAAAAAAAATGTTGAATATTTTAATTAAAAAAATTTGTTCAAAAAGTTTAAAAATTACTCGATCGATTTCGACTTGTTAGGTCATCATCAGGAGGAGATACTTCTGATGATGACCTAACAAGTCCAAATCGTTCGAGTAATTTTTAAACTTTTTGAACAAATTTTTTTAATTAAAATATTAAAATAAATTGTTTTTACTAATTATTGTTACCAATTGTCCAATTACATTATAATCGGTTAAAGAATGGCCGAGTTCGAGGTGGTCTTTTCCAAAACTTCTTCCAATAACATTTTAGAATCCCATTTCAATCCAACATATTCAATCCAATAATAATCGGTTAAAAATGGGCCGAGTTCCGCCCCAGATAGCCATATTCCAGAACTTTTCCAAAACTTATTTAAGATTTTCATTTCCATCCAGCATACCCAATCCCATCATAACCGGTTAAGAATTGGGAGCACTGAATTTGTTTTGCAAAAAGTTGATTTTGAATTATGACAATTTACGAACTTGAAATGTCGAAACTTGAATTGAACATACATTCAAGTTACTTTGAAAAAACACGAATTTGCTTTGGAAAAAATTGTGATTGATTGGTTTAGAAAAAATTGACAATGAAGTATAAAAAAATTATTGTTGACTTGTAAAATGTTGTGACTGAACTAAAAAAATTGAATATCATTTGCAAAATTGTAAATTTGAAGTACAAAACCTATGTCGCTTGTTCGGTACGCACTGTTTGACGTCTTACTTGATGCGTATTATCATTTAAAGTATACGTGGTGCGAAAACGATCCATATTTAACTGAATTACCCGCTCTGATGGACGATTATGACGACCGTAAAATGGACGTAATGCACGATGAGTTTGGCGAACAGAACCATTATTTTGATAAAAAATTTCAACAATTTGCAACCGTTGCTCTGGCGTGAGTCTATTCATTATGAAATGACAAATCAAACTAATGACAAAGCAAATGTCAGCTGTCAAATCAGTTGTCAAACCAAACAAACAATGTTGCCAACTTAAAGATGTGAACCTCTAAATAGCATCCTTTACGAGGTGCTGTGTTGGGAGGCTCCTCTTTTATCGTATATAACTTGATAGAGGGACTTTAGCGTGCGGAGTGATAGAAGTGACCTCACCTTCGTTTTAATCAAGGAATCCAGTGGTACCATTCATGTCAGCTACTTTAGGAACACCCTGTATATGTGTCCGTCCGCACCAGTTTCGTTGTCCGGCTTTCATGCCAAAACCACTGCACCTGATTTAAAGTTATAAGATAAAACATAATTAGGTCAGTAATGGCCAACAAAAACGATTTCTCAGTTCATTTTGGCGTTTCTGGGTAGAATAATACCAATCACATTGAGATTTTCATCCCCTTCTTAGATTAAAGGTATTTATTAACGTGATTTTTCTACTTTGCAGTAATGTTGGAATAATTGTTGAAGTAGTTGGTAATGATTGAATGGACTGTCGGATTTGTCAACGATATATTCCATGGTACTTTCCGTAAGAAGCAAATGGTTGAGGCTTAAAAAATGTTTACAAAGATTCTTAACCAAAATTATTGTTCGCTATATTAAAGTTTGAAAGCACCCTACAGCGTAGACAGTAATTAGAAGGAAGTTATCTCAACAATGAGATATCTGAGAGATGATGACAAAGAGATGTCTATGTGCTTGCATGATACGTACACAAAAGTCCATGAAGCTGCAAATCGCATTGTTGCTCACAAATGTTGGTGGGGTTAGGATAGAATGAAGCCTTCGCCTTTCATTTGATATAGTGCACATTCAAATATTATGTGGTCAGGTGATTTTATACTTGCACCGCAGAGGCATAGTTCATTATCCTTAATTCTAAATCTAAGCTGTTAAAGTTACCGTGTCCAGTAATGAATTATGATAAGCAGTTATTTCGTGAAATTATCGTTTTGAGTCTCACCCTAGCATTTGGAAAGAAATCATACGTGTATCTTCCTTTACTGGAGATATCCCATCTTTGCTGCCACAAGTTGCTGCATTCTTCTTTCGTTAGTCGAATATGTGAATTCTCATCTATCGTCTCGTCAGTTTCAATGATTACGTTCCTTGTCATAGTCAGGCATCCCTGCTTAATATTGCTGCTAATTGCACTCTGTTTTAGTTTGATATCTATCGGCATAACACCTGCAATAATATTTAATGTAAGCTTGAGGGTAGTCCTATTGGTAACCTTTTATTTTCAACAGGGCATGTCTTTGTGCACCTTCCAGTGTCCTTATGTGATGGACATTTAACTTGTCCATCCAGCTTGCACACGCGTATGTTATTAAGTCCCAAATCCTCTTGCGAGTTTGTTGCAATGGTATGTAAGACTCTTTTGGCCTTTTCAGCGATAGTTTTAACGTGACTTGTAATTCCAAGACGCTCATTAATAATAACGCCTAGATATTTGACAGTTTTGGCTAGTTTTATTCTCACATTATTTAATTTTAGAATAGGAGGTCTATTAGTGTCCAATTTACCTTTAATAAACATCATTTCTATTTTTCCGGGTGATAGATCTAGTTTATTTTTCATGCACCATTCCCTCATACGATTTATTGCCAACTGAGTGTTATTTTCAAGATCTTGTCTGGAGTGCCCATATATTATGATTATAACCTTATCGTCAGCATAGGCAATTTCATCTTCTTCGCTGCAGAAACTATCGTTAAAAACGATGTTCCAAATATTGGGGCCGATGATTGATCCTTGTGGGCATCCTTTTGTTTACGTTTTCAGAATTTTTCCATGTCAGTCTTTTAAGTAATCTAGTATTATTTTATAGATATTTTTAGAAGTGCCAATGGCTTTCAGGTGATTCATGATACAAGGCCACCAGACATTGTCAAAGGCATCTGCAATATCCAGGAATAGTCCTAACACGTACTTTACATTTGGGGACTTTAACTTTGTTCATTAGCGTTAGGATATAATCTTCCGTTGTGCTATTTTTGCGGAACCCGAATTGTTTGGCAGAGTAGAGTCCGCTGGGGTTACATTTTTCTATCATCCTATTCGTTACTAACTTTTCTAGCAGTTTGCTCGTTGCCGAAAGGAGGACTAATGGTCTATACGCTTTAGGGTCAGCTTAATTTCTATCCCCTCCTTTTCTGATCACAACAACTTTATCTGCGTTCCAGATTTGCGGAAACACACCCAGCTCTAAACACTTACTGAACAGATGTGTTAGTTTATTCCCAATGATAGGTCATACAGTCTTCAGCACTTCTGTTGCGATAAGGTCAGGTCCAGGTGCCTTGCCATTTGCCATGCTCCTCTTCACTGAAAGGCGGATCGTCTCCGGCGGATTCATTTCTCTTAACTCTGTTTGTCTAGTGTTTTGGAATTCATTCGGACTTCTTTGCACTTCTTTTCGTTTTCTGTTAAGGCTAGCATGCGACTTGTCGTTTGGAGCTTGTTTGCCTTGATTTCGCAAATTCGCAGGCTTTGATTATGCTGTAGGTGACTGTAGTAGCAAGTCTGTTTACAGTGTCTTTGCTGTTGCAGTCTTCCCAGCTTATGCGATCCCATTGACCATAAAGATAGCCGTTCAGAAGGGTCCAATTTCTTCTCTTCAGAGCAAAACTTTTATTTGTCTATATGCTACTATAATTCAGCACTTTTTCAGATAGCTTTGTCAAGATCGCCCTGTGATCACTAGATGTCCAACTTGTTTTGACACTCCAATTTCTAATTTTGTTTAACAGCCCTCACTCACTAAGGTGAGATCAATATTTGACTCGCCATTGTGATAGTAAGTACTGTCTTGTCCTTCCTTATTTAGCAAATGCAGTCTATGGCTAGATATAAAATCTTCAACTTCATTAGTTGTGGTGTCATACCAGAGAGTTGGCCTGGCGTTAAAATCACCACATATCATTATTTGCCTTTCTTTTAGCGCATTCAGTATAACCTCTATTCTTTGCAGATTTGGTTCCGTTTCGTCACTAGCCTGAAAGTAGATACAATGTATAAAGTACCTGCTAAAGTTCTCAATTTTACACAGACACAATGTGAGTCACTGAATTTGGTGAGCTTCATGGCCGTAACATTGTTATTTTGGATACTAATTGCAGATTTGTAATAGGCATCAGTGCCAGTTGCAACAATTTCCCTTGGTGACATTCCTCCTGTTCTACCATTTGCCGAGTACGGTTCTTGCATACATACCACATCAATTGTATGCGAGTCGACAGTCTTCCTTACTTCACTCCCAATCGCAATCGCACCTTGCTTGTTTATTTGAAGTATTGTAATTTCTTGCATATTCAAACTACTTGGCAGTATACTAACCATAATTAATTCGTTTCATGAGTGCTGTCATAGCTCCTAAGCATGCAGGGTAGTTTTTGTTAGTAACACTGTGCGAATGTAGTTTTTTAGTTTTAATACAATTAATACACTTGTATTCACTGTACCTATGTCCCACTTCCGAACAATTGCCACAAACTACAGTCTCTGACTTCCAGTGATTTCCTATGTGTCTAAACATATGACATCTGAAACACCTAGTAGGTAATAAGACGTCAGGACCACTCCAGGTATATCTTTTTCTTTTGTAACAGCTTTTTGTGTATGTCCGGCTCAACCTCAATGACCCAGTGTCCCATGTCATGGTCTCTAGGACATGTTCTAAAACATGCTTTTATCCCGTTTGGATCAACTCCAGGCAGATTTTGTTTAACTATAAGCGCTGGAAGCTCTTTTTGCTTCAATTCTCTACTGACATCATACATATATGATCATTCTAGGTGATATTTTAGCTGGGATACTTGTTTCTAGCCCAGTGTTTGTAATTTCAGCGTTGCTAGTTAATGCATTTAAATTTAAGTCTTTTGCAACTTCGATTTTTATGCCATTTTCCTTAATCTCCCTTATCTTCTTCATTTTTATTTCCAGCTTAGCCGGCTTAACTAATTCTTTTAATTTTTCCTTAACTTCTTTGCTACTGCCAAATATATTGGATAGCGACCTTCGGTTTAACAATGATATATTGCATTTTTTGATTTTGCATCTGTTTGTTCGGACTACCTCCGCAAACGACAGCGTTGCTAGTTTTACTTGCTTATCACGCGGTTGGTGTTTCCCCAGTAATTCCAGGGACTCTTTAATTGTGTGAATGTCGTTATAAATGGAATCTCTTTCATTATATTTATGTTTAATTTCCATTGTATCCAAAATAATTACATTTGCGCACTTTCCAACTGCGCTCATCATTTCCAGAAAGGTTTTTGTCTCGGTTTTATTTAGTTTTGACTTACAAGAGCGCAGGTCGTTAAGACCCAAACGCCTGATCTCATCCTCGAGAAACTTCATTGTTCTCTAAAAGATCTCCACATTGTCATTTTCTACAGGTAAATCGGTTAACTCATTTAAGGGAGATGGTTAATACAATTTTTAACAAATTTATTTTTTTTAAACCGCCGATCCTAGTATGTCCACAGGTTCTCACCCATATTTTCGAATAGATTACGTAATACGCTACCGGTATGGTACATGCTATATCTATAATAGTATTTATGTTTTTATTTGTGCTGCCATAACCAGAGATGTCCACGGAATCTCGTTAAAATTTTCGACAGCTTATAATATTTTCTATCTATGGGGCGAATATGGATCAACTGTATTGAGTCTAACAATATTTTTTGTAATTTTGAAGTTCCGTGATTTGAAAAAAAATGACCTACAAGATTTTACGAATTTCTCCAATTGGATTTTAAATTGACATTCACAAACAAGGTGGACAAATATACTCTCGGCGTTGACACATGCGTGTTTCCGTGCCTGCCTACCTATTTCGTAGTATGACTAACTATCTCCAAGATAGAATATTAATGTTCCAAACCACGGAAGGGCAATATAAAAAGCATATCCTAGAGGGTACTGCCTAAGAGTTTCAAACGACGGAATTTTGCGTATGGAGATGGTTAACGAAGTTTGGAGTCGATATTGCGGCAGTAATTTTTTATATGCAACTTAGAAAATGCGCAACGTAAGCTAAAGCACGTGATTCGGAAAGTTAGCTTTGGCTTAATAGCCTTAATCTAGCAACGGAAAAAAGGAACTGGTACTACTTACAAGACAATAGTGTCGATAAGTTAGGATAACATATTGTAACGAATTTGCTCTATCAAATCAGCTTCGTGTCACTGGATCGTGGATATTACTATAAATTTGACGGTTTACAACATCAATTCTCTTATTCACATCACCTCCGGAATATTCCCGAAAATACCAGAAATATTCCCACAATAATTTCCCCGTGTTTATCCATTAATACTAAAACCCAAAGCAAATCATTTCCACAATTATTTATTAATTCACTTAACTCACTTTCACGCCGTATTTATATACCGCGCTGATTATTCCAGATTCTACACGACAATTCGGTTATGTTCCAGAATAAACTGTTATAATCTGCAACACAACTACACTGTTATAAATCTACTTCTAATGTTAAATTCTAGATGTCGCTAATTTCACAAATGACCTGCCCAAGTGACCAATCCATGCGGAGTTGATGCCCATCAAACCAATAGGCGAGATCTTAACAATATGCAACGTATATACGTGAAGAATTGCATTGAGAAATGATGGCCCACAATAATTTTGCACAAATGAAATAACGCGAATTGTGTTAGAATTGGAAGCTTGCTTTCGATCTGTATAGGATCATTGGCCCAATATGTATCCTAGATTAACAACAAATGCTATGTCTTGTCGTTTTCCAAGAAAATAATTTTAAAAACTTGAGCGAGTTAATAATGGGAACGAACCCTGTCCAGAATACACAGATGTCATTCGTCACGATAGCAATTACACAATCAATTATATGATGCATACTTCATATCTAATTTCTCAGCATAATGTCTGTTTCCAATAAAAACAAGATACAGCAGTTCACTATAAAATCGCGGCACCAGCTAATATTCGTAATCAAACAAAATACACATTACGAGTATGTTTACATATTTACCAATTCACCCGGAAATTGAAACACACATAATTTTTATTGCTGTATAACGACCCCATAAGCAATTCATCAAAATCCAAGTTAAACTAATCAAGAAAATAATAATTCAATAATTACATAATCATATTTGAATTACTGTTTTGATAAGAAACTCGTAATTGATAATAAAGTGAAACGAAATCTTCAAAAAATAAATATTAGCCTAAGAAAAATATGGTAAGTAAGTCGCATGCTGACGCATGTGCGTCGCTGTAAGCGTATGCATCTCGTATTACACTCAGATACATTTCATTGAAATAAAAATAATAAATCGAAAGTCTAATTGCGTTTATTTATGGGCAATGTAACATTGAACCAAATAAAAAGTGACTGTGTAAATCTACTTATGTATGTACATTATGTCTTCATCTTGAATCATGATAGAAATTTTGAGATAAGCTACCTATATATTCATGATTGATGTGTTGGTGTCGAAGAGATCACTCTATATTAGCATTCGGAGCCGGCAAAAAACCGGACACCGAAGTTCAATGGAATGAACTATGTATATATGCCGTTGACATAAGACGATAACATAAATATGTTATGTATATTCATGTGTGTGGTAGAACAATATTTTATGTCTATATAGAGAAACTGTTATCAATATTAAAATTTTATTTGAAAATTAAACACAAAACAGCTTTGATAACTTCAGTAGAAAAACTAACAACACTGACGATTCTATTATATTATGGCACATATGAGGGTGATAAATTGTAAACAAATTTTATACGAATTTTTAATTAGTCACTTGGACTGAAAAAAAAGTGTGTAAATTTTATATCTAATTTCCAAATTTGGACTTCTACCCACCATAAGAAGTCTGTTCTTAAACGCGGTATACAGGGTGTCCACGACTGACGGTATTATATAAGAGCAAAAAATTCGGAGTAAAAAGTATCACTCCCATTTTCTACCGTTAAGACGTTACATGCCGTTAAAGTTCAAAAACCTTGTTTCACATTTTTAACAATATCCTTTAAAACTCTAAGTGGTAATAATCTAGTTTGAGCGATATTCGATTAAGAACTATTTGTACTTTACCCATTCAATATAATACCGTCATTGGTGGACACCCTGTACAGCCGCGCATTCAGAATGCCAAAACACATGTGATTCATGCCTCAGCAAGTACATACATATTGTAATTACTTATTTTCATTATTTCATAGAGATCCCTTCTGCGACCACAATACACATGCGATAAACAATTTTACCCAATTATTAGGGGTTGAAAAACAAAATCGCATAAATTATTCACTGATAAAGGGTTTGGTATGTTAGCGTCGTCGTACGTGCAATTTTCAGTTTGTACTTAGAATAATGAATACATACGCCTATCTCTATTAATCATACCACTTTTTATTCAAATGAATGTGATCCAGTACATTAAATCGATTGCGATGGTTAGTGAATATTAAATTTTGGTTTATGAATCATATTATCATGAACAATGATGTGACGAGATTTTAATCTATTTTTAGCTAAGGATTAAATAAAATTGAGTAAAAAGATAGAGGTTAGCTGAGTTTACAAAAGGTTTGTTGTTACATTAACAAAAAATCTAACGCATAAAAATTTCAAATTTTTATGCCAATTCTCGTCTATAGAATTCTTAAATATTTAACAGCAGAACGAAAATGAGGTATTTGTTATTAGCCGGGTTCCATTGGCGCTATAGCATCGTATTGGAATACTTGTGAGTGGATGTTCAATCAAACGCAAATTTGTTGAGTAGAAGTAAAACATAAGAAACGAAAATTTTTCATTGAGTAGCTATGAGTAGCTAGAAGTACTTGTGAACACTTTGATAACGCCAATGAAACCGGCTATTGTTGTATTCAATAGGTTTTAATATTTAATTTAAAATATTCGCAGTTTGCCATGACTAAAAATATATAAAAAGTTCAGAAATTAATGACATTTTAAATTGTCATAATCAAACGTGCGTTGCTTTTATGCAGAATACGATAGCGGAAAATTGTAGCACTATTGACGACTGGAGCCGTGATTTTAGACTATTATTTGTTTGCTCCTAAGCTTTAAAATTACTCCGGTATACCACTTTTTAGTCCTATTGTAGGCGCTAGCGGTCATTTCTAGTTGATCGTACAGTTTTATTTTATTGAGGCAGGTAGTGTTTTCTCTCTATTACCATTCATCAATCACAAAAAATAATTTGTTTTCTGCTATCTTTCCGTAAGCAGAATTTAAATTATCCCACGGTCGCCATCCGCAACTAGGGCACGACTCAAACTCACCCCGAAGGTGAATGCATCGACTGTATGAAATAGGGGAGGTATAGTCTTCGAGAGCGGTAATTGTGGAATATCGTAGTCTATAACGCCTATACTAGTCACTCATACCGAGGAAACGGTGAAGCTGACGCGTGGTGGTAGGAACAGGAAAACTGGAAAGTCCGCCGATATTTTCCATGTCAGCCATGACGCAACCTTCTCCGACTAGTTGACCCAAATATTCAATTTGTTTGAGATCAAAATGGATTTTCTCAACATTAATGAGTAAGTTGGCTCATTGAAACCGTTTAGCCACAAGTCGAAACAGGACAAGGCGTCTCTCAGAGTTACTGGACATCACCAATAGGTCACCAAGTAGGCGAATACCTTATCGTATTATTGGCGGGGAATCACCTTGTTCATCATGCATCATGATGCATCACTGCCGAGAGAAATCTCCCAAAAGGCATCTTTCAAATCCAAGCTAGATATCAAAGTCTTGTTTGTATATGTTGGTGTTGAGCCACACCTACTTAGTAAAAGAGGAGAAAAGACTAATTACATCCAATAGAGTTCTGTTTTGTTCCGTTGACAAGCTCTGGTGGGTAGCAGGGTTATCAACCGGTATCTCCACATCGGGAACATTAGAGGAGATTTCTGAGATTTTCAGTTCTATACTAAATGTTAGGAGGTAGATTAGGAGCCAGGTATAAACGAATTTTGTGGCGCTGATTATTGGTTGTGGTTGAACAGGATATCTGCAAAAATGTATCTCAGTATTGAACTCTTTAGAACCGTTCACTGTGGGTAATTGCGAAGAAAAACGGTGGAACGTTTTGCCATAGCCAGGCATAAATGAGCTACATTCCTTTCCTGTTCGGCCCGAGTCCAACAAGTCCCATCTTTCAAAACCATTTATAACCACTTTGACGAACAAGACATGATTTACTATTTCGTGTTTTGTTTGCGTCTAGCAAAATATTTGTAGGCTCGGTGGAATCGAGATACGGGAAAACGAATGATGAACTTTTTAGTATTGACAGGCTTCTGTTGAAGACGGCACAACCGGATAAGGTTTCTAGGATAATATTGTCTATTTTGTGTTTGAATCTGCATTTTCGTTTACATTTTTCTTGCTTATTGTTGTACGAGACAGTTTCCTCCTCGTTTCCTCAAAGCCCACACTCACGGTTGTTATTTTCATTCTTTTCATTATAAGATAATTTAGCTAAAGCGCATAAACATAATGTTTTTTATAATTAGAATTTTTTTTCTTTAATTTCAGGTGAGAGATGCATTTTTATGAATTTCTGAGAATCATGCAGGATAAGTATTACAGTCTAGCTTCATTAAAATAAGTCTTTTCACGTGAGGTTGGTTTATAAAATTGGAATACACTGCCCGTCAAAAAATTCCGGACACTACATTTTTTCAGTAAATATTTGTGTTTACGGTAACTATTCGCATTATGCGAGTTATGGTTGTACAAAATAATATAAGTACCAAAAGACACTAGCGGAACAAGTGTTTAATAAAAGTAATCATAGGATCAAAACAAATGAAATAACAAAATTACCGAAAAGCGGATATTGATCGCCTCATCTTTTTTAAATAAAAATCTAAGCGGTCGGCACTCTAATATCGAGTAGTTCCTCCACGAGATCTGATCACATCTAACATTATTTTTGGCATTCTGTGCACCAGGTTTGCGATGTACTCTAGTGGTGTCATTTCCCAATCTTCCTGCAGAGCTTATTGATGGATCTAAGGTTTGTGGAACAACTTCCCTTTGCCTTAAATGACACCCTAGCATATCCCGCACGTGCGCTCAGTGGGATTAAGGTCCATTCAAATAATTATTGACAACGTTCGCAACGTGGGATCTGGCGTTATCATGCATTAATTTAAATTGCTGTTCTGTAAATGGGGCGTATGGAACCACATATTCTTCTAAAAAGTCCATAGTTCGGCAGTTATGGTGTCGCCGCATTGAAACACAAGATCCGCACGGGCGTCTATAGAAATGCGTCCATTAATGAGCGACTTTGAAATGGGACTCTTAAGAATAGGGCACATTGTGCATAACGCTCTCCGAATCTCCGCCATTTCACGTCCATCCAGTGATCGCAGAATTAATCTTGATTCATCAGTGAACAACACGAACTTCCAGTCGTTCGTA
Organism: Nephrotoma guestfalica; assembly: GCA_963691935.1. NCBI lineage: Eukaryota > Metazoa > Arthropoda > Insecta > Diptera > Tipulidae > Nephrotoma > Nephrotoma guestfalica. The sequence goes on along the minus strand of OY829913.1, from coordinate 57,162,336 downwards.
GTCTACTCTAAATGACGAGGTTACGAGCAAAAGGCAAACGGCTTTTTCGATGGGCTGGGAAAACCTCTGACCCTGTAGCAGTCCTCCTGAACAGCAGCCCGTATTCATTTAATCCTCGCGATGGTGTGCTGAAATATTGACACCACGTACCAGTGCCAATTGACCAGTGGCGATTCTAAAGGGTGGTTAAATTTTAAGGGCCGATGTTGATTTTGAATAAAACACAAATTATTTAGGAAATTATTGTCAATTCTTTTTATTATGATAATATGGTATGGTTCAATTATGTATGGAACAAAATATCGGCCAAATGCCGCGACCTCGGCGGCACACCTCCACCCAATGGTCCACATTTTCGATGACGCTTAGGCATAATTGAGGTTCTATGTCGTTAATGTGCCGAATTATCTCATCCTTTAGCTCTGAATTGTTGCTGGCTTATCGACGTACACCTCTTCTATCAAATAACCCCAAAGAAAGAAGTCCAACGGTGTCAAATCACATGATCTTGGCGGCCAATTGACATCGCCACCACGTGAGATAACACGGCCATTGAATTTGTCGCGCCAAAGAGCCATTGTTTCGTTAGCTGTGTTGCAAGTGGCACCGTCCTGTTGAAACCACATATCGTCCACATCCATATCTTCCAATTCGGGCCATAAAAAGTTCGTTATCATCTCACGATAGCGAACACCATTCACAGTAACTGCCTGACCGGCCTCATTTTGGAAAAAATACGGCCCGATGATGCCGCCAGCCCATAAACCGCACCAAACAGTCACTCTTTGTGGGTGCATTGGTTTTTCGACAATCACTCTTGGATTATGATTCGCCCAAATGCGGCAATTCTGCTTATTGACGAATCCACTGTGGTGGAAATGTGCCTCATCACTGAAGATGATTTTCTTCGAAAATTGATCATCCACTGTTGCCATTTTTTGCCACCATTCTGACCATTGACGTCGTTTGGAATGGTCAAGAGGCTTTAGTGTTTGAGTCAATTGCACCTTGTAAGCGTGTAAATGCAAGTCTTTATGCATAATGTTCATCAACGAGGAGCGTGAGAGGTGCAATTGTTGGGCACGACGACGAGTTGAGGTGGACGGCTCTTCAGCCAAACTATCGCAAACAGCAGCAATATTTTCTGCTGTACGAGCTGTACGAGCATGCACTGGTGTTTTAAAATCTCCTACAGACCCGGTTTGCTCAAAATTTTGCACGATTTTTCCGATTGTACGCACATTTGGACGATTAAATTGAACGAAAAAATCACGAAGTGCACGATATGTATTTTGATTTGAACGCCCATTTTCATAATATGCCTGAACAACTTTAACGCGTTGCTCGATTGTGTATCTTTCCATGGTTCAAATTGAGTTAGTCTGAAATTGAGAAATGTCAAATTAAATGCAGAAAAAAACTTGACGTTTAGGTGTGGTTCACATTCAACGCCCGCCCTTAAAATTTAACCACCCTTTACATCGATTAACAATAATATTAATTTAGTGTATCTAGTAGGGTAGTGAAACAGCAGTAAAACTCCCAACTCTCAAGGCCTAGTTTTCGAACAAAATATGTCTGCAGAGGTACTATTGTTGGCATATTTGGTTCGTAAACAACGCAACTGTATTTAGTTGTAGGTTTGCTAACTTTACTCTTCTAACGAGCGATGTTTGGTTTTTCAACCTTACATGGTTGTCACTTTTACATGGGGAAGAGAGTTTTTGGATATCGAAAGTTTTACATTTGCATAAGAGGAAGTATTCGGGAATATATTACAAAAAAAGTGATAACAATAACACAAATACAGTGACAGATGTACTGAAATAGATTATCGGGTACATGACGATTACACATTCTTCAATAAAGGTTATTTAACGCTATTTTTTAGCCAGTTGCTGTTTCATATAATATTGAAAAAGTGGATTGTGGTCTGTTAAAAGCATAAATTTGGAGCTGTTTTGGATAGTAAACTGTGAATCCCATTTTGTTCAGTAGATGTCATTTACTCTGTTGGAAATCGAAAATAACTTTCTTTTCGCAACTACCTCCACCTCTCGAACGAACTGAGCTGATTGATTCACTGAATTTAATTTAATGTTAATAAATTTGGTCTAACCATACTTAACACTTACCAATTATTTTTCCATCAACATTTTCACGTTATGACGTTGGTATTCCATTTATCATTTGATACAAACATTTTTGTAGTTTCGAACATTACTGAACCGCTCGTAAATGTCAAAAACGCAAGAATACTATTATACACAGCGGCACAATCAAGGGAACAAAAAAAAGTTAAAAAGGTCTTTAAAATCAAATACTCGTAGACATTGATTTATGAATATCTGAGATAGGTGAAAGAATGTAATTGAAAAATTATGAAAAACTGTGATAATGGAAATATTCTTCCTGAGTAACGGGTGTTATCCCCACAAGCTTTCACCACTGCTTCCATTTGTCCTGCCAAGCTCCAATAACACTGTCGATCGTTTATTGTGATAAATTTTCCCATTCGTCCAAGAGTACATTTCAGAATTCTTCTATGTTTCGAACTGCTGATTTTCGAGCTCGGACCTGTCTCCCTACATGTCCCAGACATGCTTTATCAGCCAAAAAGGTCGTTACAGAGCGTGCAGTTTGCGGCCGAGCATTATCCTGCATTAAAATCAAACCATAATTGAGCCTCCACCATAAGCGACGGTTGTTGTAACGTTACATTGAGAACACCGCTCACCTGGTCATCTCCATACTCTTTGCCTTCCATCGATCGAGTAGAGAAATATGGCCCCACTGGTTCAAAGTCCAAAATCGGTGTTCTTTAGCCAAACTCAAAATGCTATTCGATGATTTCTCTGCAGTGCAAAGGACCCCTTTGGCTGGATCATATGATCTCAAAACGACTTCATTAGGCCGTTGTCTCAAAGTACGTTCACTTATTCGCACTCCCCGAACCTCTTTTAAAGCATTACGGGTTTGAGTTGTTGTTTGACGCCTGTTTCTCAAAGTTTCAAGGGCAATGGAACGGTCATCTCTGGAGCCAATACAACGTTTTCGGCCTTGGCCTCGTCTTCTCTCACACGATCCCGTTTGCCTGTATCGTCGAACAGACCGACAAATGGTAAACGTGTACACACCGAACCTTCTGGCCACTTGGCGGTAAGTGTAGCCATTCTCGATCATTGTCATATCGCTCATTTTGAATTAATAACTCTTTTTTCAAATTCTAATGGCGAAAGAATTGATATTCTCACATTATACAATTAATTCAAATTAAATACAATTAAATTAAAAAAAATACTTTATCACTATAATTTAAATTTAGAATTGAAATATTGAAAAACGCAACCGTAACATTAATTTGCCGCTGTGTGTAGATTCTTGTGGATTCGTTTAATTCAAATTTGTTTGTTTTTAACCCGCATCGAGTTTGTTTAAGCCATAAAGCTCGTTTAAATGTTAAAATAAATGTTGGATTTTTTTATTTTTTAAATCAAAAATTTTATTAAACTTTTAACATAGGAATTAGTTTTTGAAATACTTTGTTTTACATGACCTCCACCTTCGTTAATTCCAACCTTTAGATGATCTCCACCTTCGTTAATCTGACCCACAGGCGACCTGGAGGCCCACGATGTTCGGTGCTTCGTAAGATTATTTTTTCACCAAATTTTTCTCTCAGGGCCGTCATTACTAGTCTTGCTATTTGACAATTAGCTACATCTTGTGCAAACTATACATTTCGGAAAGGTGTTCGTCGTCGGCGCAACTCTGAGGAAAAAGTTGTTCCAGCACGATTAGATATAGCTTTCCGATTCACTGAAGCATTGCCATACAATTGAGCCATACAGTTGGTAGATTCTATGCACACCACACAGTCACAAGTTCTGAAAGCAACATCACTGGATGGATATTTTTAGGATTTGTCATTGGCCCATATACCAAAATTTTGCTTGTTTAGATTTTCATCAAAGTATGCCTCGTTCGACATAAATAACCAATTTAGAATAGAATTGGTGGATATTCTTGATTCAAGTAGCTTGTAAGTTGATTTTTTTATGGAAATAAATTCAAATCTTTGTGTAAAATACGCGACACTTTCCTTCGACTGACAGCTGCACTCAACGCTGTATTTCTAATAAACTTTTGTGGGGTTTTGCATCAATTGTTTTTTCTTCGTCGGGTTCAACCGAGCGCAAACCTAGGATGGGATAATCACGGCCCTAACATATTTGGCCTAACCTTGTTAGGAGTAAATAGGGAAGGGCAGTCGTTCGTTTTAGTCTTAACGACTGTCACTTACTTATAGAAATAATTTGTAAGATGTTGCAGTATTATTTTTCTGGGTTGGACGTTGGGCCAACTTCACAAACATCATTGTGTTGTATTGTTAGCGAGTCACAAACTACCAGGTGTTTGATAATACACGAGTAAGAGCTTAAACACCACACATGCCGCACAAAAACCGCTAAGGAAATTTTTAAATGAAATTTTTGTTAATCTGATATCAACGCATAAATTTGTAGTGCTGATTGATCCTATTTAAGCCGACGTATCTCACTGATCTCATTGCGAACGTAAATCATTTTATATATCGCATACACACGCACAGTGGGAGAGATTAGACCTAAATCTTTAATTCTAAATATGTTTCAACAGAACTATGTAATGTGTGTACAAATGTGTGCTGGTACACGTTCTAAACTATAAACAGTATTTGGATATATTAGGTAACCTTGAATTTTTATCACCTTATCATCAACGTTTATTTATGCCAGTAGTTAAAATTGTTTTAAGATGTTTAATTCAGCGTTTCTCAAATATTGATACGCGACTCGTGCCTACATATACATAAAATGTTGTTGCTGTTATGTGAAACTCTTTTTTATGTTGATATATAGAACATGTGCTGTTTGTTATTTGAGACGTGAAGATTATCGGTATCAAATTCCACTTGCGGACTTGCTTGATTTAATTTTTTGACGTTGATTTTATTGGGTTGGGTGTCGTGTGTATAAATTAACATCTTGCGGTTAGCCGGTTACATATTAAATTTTTTATCACTTTCACTATATCATTATCACCTTTGCGATATGGTAAAACAAGATTTTCTCTAATACATGTATAATGCCGTAATTTAATTAGTTAATTAATTAAATTGATTGTTAAACAGCCGGTACAGCTTTTATTGCTCGTTCGATTTTGTACATCGTGAGAAGACCGGTCCCCCCTCTATAATATTATAAATATATATTTCCGCGGTGAGCGGATTAGATAATTTTTTTGTTTTGGTTTTTTGATTGAAAGCGGAACTAACCGACCAGTGAAATATGAATTTTATTAGCTTAATGGGCCTTTCGATAATTTATAGATCGAAATTTCTGTTACGAAACAATATGTGAAATTTTTGGCAGATGATTGGCAGGTTGCATCACATCGAGCAGCAACGATTATTTTATGTATATTTCCAAAAATAAAATTTGGTATAGCGAGGTAGCACCAGCAAACATACTTCATAATTATATTAGACGTGAACGCCGCTATAAATAAAATTTTCATGAAAATTATGGTCTGTAGTGTAGAATAGAAGGAAATCAATACCGCGGGAGATATAAAAATTAGTACTGTGTGTGTGTGGATGGATGGAAAATTCTATGTTTGTTTTATGACCGTTTCGAGCTGAATTTTAAATTTATGTTTTCTAAAAATAAGTAAAATAAATGTAATTTAATAGTATACAATCCATCATCATAAATAATAGTGAGACAAAGAACTATATAATTTGCCATTGTCGATGATTAAAATATGTGTACTAGACGCCTGCTTTTATAGGTACTCGTTTGTTAAATGCACCTAATTCCCGGGGACACTCCGTGCCTGGCGTACAACCCACACTTTAAAAATATCAGCTTTTTACGAAAAAAATATATGTTTAGTGACAACCCTCCCGTTGTATAACCCGCTTCTGCCATAAACAATGGTATCATGTATATCCAGGAACTTCAAAATTTTTTGATTAATTTTGATTTTTCTATTTGTTTATAACCGAATTCCTCTCAGAAGTGATGGATTAGCGTCAGGAACGCCTCTTGATATTTAGCCATTGCTCAAATTCCTAGTAAATATATGGAATCTCTGAGCTTCAATGAACTGTATTACCTCGGGCAATAATTAAGTATAACGATTGGAGGGTAGAAATGGACCCCTTATATTCATAGATATGTTGACGGGATAAACATGATTTAGCCCATTGAATCATATCTTTGTTTATACTAAATCAAAAGTGGCGAGCAGTAATCAATTTTCGAGTTACGCTGATACCCAGGATGCGAAATATTGTATCAAGTGTAGCAGATTTTACGGCGTAACAGCTCTTCAGTTTACTGATGATTCAAACTAGCGCGACATTCGGAACCAGAAAGTAAATTCTAAAACTCTAGTTTTCTTTTGTATCTGTATAATTGTGTGATAGTTGAAATTTGCTTCGACTGATTGTCGTTTTTTGTTCGAATGTGCCGCTTAATTATCCAGGTTTTGGGTATCCATGGTAAATCGACTGATATAATTCAAATGTTGTGCCTGTCTTGTCAGAAGTTTGTGGTCAGTGGTAAAGTTCGAACCTTTGATGAAATATCTAAAGTGCTTATAAACTGCCGATAAGCTGCTGGATTTATTTGAATGTGGTTGAAATTGGCAATTCCGCAATGGAATTTATTCGTTCAGGTATAAAGGCAAAATACAATTAGGGGTGATAATTTGGCTGAAAAATTGGCGCAAAACTCATGGAGTCTTTGGAAAAACTATCTCATGGGAAGTTTGTGTTGTTCCTCATTTTTCAATGCCACAAGAATTTCGTCGAGGTATGTGATTGGAAAATAGAATTCTGAAAATAATTTGTTCATAAAAAGTTAAAATGTTTGTGTGACATTTCTGAGGGCGAATGTCTTTTTGTAGACACCCCCGACGCAGTGGAAATCACGTGATCTGCTCTGGCAAGATTCATTTTGAAGAACATCGTTCATCCAGGCATGTACATAGTTTTGAGTGTGAGTTACTGTACCCGAAGTAACCGATAATCTCTAGACGGCCTCCAATTGGGATCTTAATTTTTTACTACAAGAAACGGGCAGAAGACCGGAGATGCCGATGGTTGGCAAACCTGTAATACCAGCATGTGCTGAATGAATAAGAACAGGGAATAAGAACTGATAACCGGTTCCAAGCTCTGTGTGAAAACTGAAAATGATAGTAAAAATCAAGAAGAAACTTGAAAAGTTGAAGCGAAAGCATCAAAAAACGACCACCATCAATATATCTACGAGAAGCGCGGTTTTAACAACTAGTAGCCGCACTTAAAACTTAAACACAGAATTCAAGCCAAGAGCATCGAAGCATTTACATATCTCAAGTATACATAAAGACTGAAGAGTTAAAGAGGTTTAATTGTCGTAATAAAAGGAATCGAGTCATCTGTATCGTCACAAGAAATAAGTAAGTAATTGACTACCAAGGGATTTCGAACAAGAAGCGTTATTAATATCGTAAGAAAATCTCTCAGAACCAGCAAATTCCAAAGGGACGCACAAAATCTGCAACATGAAGTATCTGTTGCATAGAAGAATGGTAGTGGAAAAACCGAAAATATTGCAAACTACCAGCTGTTTGCGTGATATCCAGCAATGTGCACCAAACTAGAGAGTGTAGTTTAGACAAAATTAACCCTGAAGTACTGAAGTACAGTACTTGTAGGGAAAATCATACCGCTAATTACAAACGATGCATTGTGATAAGGAGTGAAGTATAGGGTGTTTCAACAGGTGCGCTTCAACTTTTTTCCGATAGGGACGGCGAACGACGCCATATTTTTTATTAATCTTTTGTCATTTGTAAACTTCATTAGTATACATTTCATCATGGAACGCTACACACGTGAACAGCGATTGCAAATGGTACAAATTTTTTATCAAAATAATCGTTCTGTCGATTCTGTCGAATAATCGAAAAATCATCTTCAGCGATGAGGCTCACTTTTGGCTAAATGGATTTGTCAACAAGCAAAATAGGCGTTACTGGGCAGAAAGCAACCCACACGTGATTTATGAGGCACCGTTGCATCCCGAAAAAGTCACTGTTTGGTGCGGATTACATGCCGGCGGCGTCATTGGGCCATATTTTTTCATCGACGATAACGATCGCCACGTTACTGTTAATGGAAATCGATACCGCGATATGATAAACGATTTTTTTGGCCGCAATTGAATGGAATGGACTTGGACGACATGTGGTTTCAACAGGACGGGGCCACATGCCACACAGCACACGATACAATCGCGTTATTGAAGACTAAGTTCGATGAGCGTATTATTTCGCGAAATGGGCCCGTCCAGTGGCCGCCGCGCTCGTGTGATTTGACACCTCTAGATTATTTTATTTGGGGTTATGTGAAGTCATTGGTCTATGCCAATAAGCCGGCGACGTTGCAAGAGCTCAGAGCCAATATAGATCGTGAAATTGCTGGAATTTCGGCCGATTTATGCGAAAGAGTGGTCGAAAATTGGATTCAAAGATTGGACTTCGTAAAACGTGCACGCGGTGGTCATGCAAAAGAAATCGAGTTTCATACTTAAATGTATATGTTCAAATTCGTTAATAAAAAAAAATTTAGTTCAAAAGTCGAACAGTTTGTGTTTTATTCAAAAAAAAAGTTGAAGTGCTCTTATTGAAAAACCCTATACAAATAAATTACAATAACGCAACGAATTGAGCAATGAGCATTCAACCAAATACATGAACACCCAAACAATCAAAACATGATTTCTGCAACCGTTAACTCAGAAACATCATTCGCAGAGGAAGTTGCAGGGTAGCGCACGAAATAAAGCAAATAAACCCTAGAATGATGACGAGGAAATTTCCAAAACAATAGTACCCTCAACGAATCAATGGACACTTTCAGGGCTGCAGTAAAATCGAACCGATATGAAAATGCATATTATGAAAACAAATATGAGACTCATGCTGCAAAACATGTCACCCCTGATGCAACTGTTAACGAACAATAAAAATACAACGGTATACGCAGCTTTGTGACGAATCGGACCGATTATTCATAGTTAAGATACAGCGACTTGTCGTTACAATATGATGAACTACGTAATTCTTGACGGGTAAAATATAGTGTGGTCTGACTGTTAGGGATGGGTACGTACATATATAATACCCTAACATATTCGTTCTCGAGCATACATTTTTTTTTGTTATGGCTGGAACCTGTACAGGGTTTCGCACTCAATGTCATAAAGGGTCCATGGTGGTAAGCCCCAGGATAATTAATTCACGTCAATCGAGTTGGAATTTATAAACGTGAAACCTGATATAGTTAAAAGTAGGACAGCTGGATACTATTTCAAGATATGTGTGTATATGGTTAAAAGAGAACTCAGCAATAATTGTTTTCGCTCTACGATAGCCAGTTATGCAGGAAAAAATGTTTTAATGCGACTTTACCTCTATTAAATGATAAAAGAATGACAGGTTTTGGTCCTATAAAACTGCAATCTCGTTGCCATCAAGGTTAGAGTGGGCTGGCACCCACAGGTCTGTAACTTTATTATAACTGCAAAGAAGATTTATGAGATATTTACACTCAGTGATGAGCTTAGAATCAACCAAGAAGTTACTCAAAACATTAAGCACTGCGCCATGCATAAGACGATGTTGAGATTTAGCGCTTCCGATATACACTGAGTCAGAGCTATGACTTGAGCTTGAAAAACAGAATATCCAAACTCCCTGATGCCTTAAAAGTAACATTTGGATAGAGTCTGAGTAGAAGACTAGTGATTTGCTCAATTCTTGTAACATCCATAAATCTCTCTCTCGAAAACTCCAAAGCCAATAATCTATCATATTAATTACCATCACTTACCAACCATATTGTTTCTGGAATTAACGAGCTATACTTGTTGAAGAACTAGTGCCTTTGAGCCTATTGATAGCTGATAAAACTAGATCTTTGGATTTTGAATTGAAAATGATAGACGATGGAAAATTTGGGATGGAGAACACCGAAAAGTAAATTCATGTAACGGGTCTTCCAATAGGAATGCTAAAATTTAAAATGGTTATAATGGCAGCACTGCGTATTATTTTTTGACATTTCTTATGTCATTTGTGTTCAGTAGGTTAATCTTTCATGGAAAGATACACGCTTCAACAACGTTTAGAAATTGTTAAATTATTTTATCAAAATCTATGTTCGACGATATTATTCAGCTAATCGACTCACTATTCGTCGTATTGTAGACAAATTTGAAAGTGAAGTTTCTTTACACGATACTGTAAACCAACTACTTGGAAGCAGCAAGTGTAAGAGAAAATCCAAATTTATCGGTTCCACGTCGTTCTCAACCATTAAATCTTTCTCAAACAACAACAAGGATAATTTTAAGAAAAGATTTGAGTTTACATCCTTACAAAATTCAACTAGTTGAAGAACTGAAGCCATTCGACCACCACAAACGTCGTTTATTTTCTGATTTTGCTCTTGAACAACTTGAAAATGATGAACATTTTTCTCGAAAAATTTTATTCAGTGATGAAGATCATTTTTTGGTTAAATGGTTATGTAAACAAGCAGAATTTGGAGTGATGAAAATCCACACGAAACTGCTCAGACACCATTACATCCAAATAAAGTCACTGTGTGGTATGCAATTCATGCTGGTAGAGTAATTGGTCCATATGTCTTTGAAGAAAATGGCCGAAGAGTAACAGTCAATGGAGAACGATACAGAACAATGTTAAATGGTTTTTGTTCCTGAGAATAGTCTGGATGATATGCGGTTTCAACAAGACGGTGTCACCTGCCACACAGCCACCTTAACAATCGATTTATTGAAAACAAAATTTGGTGATGAAATTATCTCAAGATTTGGTCCAGTTAATTATCCTCCCAGGTCGTGTGATTTAACACCTTGTGATTTCTTTCTTTGAGGATAAGTCACAAGTTTGTGCTGATAATCCAATAACAATTGAGCAATTAAAAATCAACATTGAACGTGCTATTGATGAAATACAGCCAAATTTATGTGAAAAAGTGATAATAAATTGGGGTGACAGAATGCAGTAGTACGGAGAAGTGATGGGCTTTTGAATGATGTTATTTTCATTCTCACTGAATAATTTATGTGTTTTTTTTAATTTTAAAATCATTTCTATTGGAAAAAACTGTATGAGGAAACTCTAGTGGTTTATTGTGTCGTATAAGAAAATAAATTTCGAATTTTGAATTGTTTGTTTTGACGCTCACGCGACCATGCGATTAGTCATTTACATACTGTATATACATAGATTGGGAAGATGTTGAGTGCGCGAATTGACACGCCGGACGAAATTTACGTGAATTTCTCAGATTTGCATACCAGCAAACACCTGGGATTTCTTTATCACCACTACATTGTGAGCATGATGGACTACGATTTCGAACTGTCAATTGGATAACTAGCTTTTGAAGTGGCGCGACTAGGTATTTTACTCCGTTTTATGTGGATTATTATTGTTATGCTTATGTGTATTACTCGATTGTTCGTACTTATTCGTATTTTATCGGGTTCGGTCAATTTTTGTTGACATCGATTAGAGGGTTGATAGTAGCCAATATTTTGCCTGCTAAGCAGTAAAGATTCTAAAAAGCGTTTAACTGTTGTATAAGGGTTTATTTTTTATTCAATCTCACACCCCTTGGAACACTTCGGCTGGAACTGCAACCTTACAGCATGAATTTATAATGTTTCATGGTGGTTGCTTCAGGCGGTTCAAGATCCTACATAAATACATTCTGACGTCGATGTCCTTAATAACGACAGAAAGACCCTTTGAAGATTTCATTCGGTATGTATAATAGTTTCTATTGTGAGCGTCGTAATAATTAATGACTTCTCTATAGTCGTTGACCTCGCATATTTTGCCACGACGATATTTGTTACCTGAAATGATTTGAGTTCTTTCACCACCTTGCGTGTATCGGTTTCACGCAAGTGGATTAAAGGTTTCTTGTACTTTTGGTTCGCCTGTTCTTGAATATTTGCTTTTCAGTTTCGACCAATTCCGCGTCCTTTTCGATGAACATTTCAAATCGGTTTTTAGCGGTGTTATGAATTTTTCAACGTTTGATTTCTTACTTGTCAGTAGTTTTTCATTTTTTGGGTTATCCTTTTTCTGTTTTATATAAATATAGTGATCGATGCCAATTTGTGTTACATGTACATTACGTTTAATATTCACTTTAAGGCGTGTAACGCTACTGTGCTTGCCACTTCTAACTTCATATTCAACATTGAAGTTGAAATTGATCTTCGATACTTGCAGCGGACGGTTTTATAGGCAATCTTGTCACCGTACTAATTCTTAAGAAAGGATTGTTCAATTCCGTAAAGATGTTTCTACTTCCGTCAGCCGTACTGGATGAATCGCCCACCAGACTCACAACGTCAGAGCTATAGCTGTATATGGTGTAGTATCCAAGCGTAGCATCAGTACATCACAGTGGTCGCTTGATCTCGACGACTGGTCTTAATCACATACTACCACCGGGCTTGTGTCAAAATTGTAGAAAATGTTATATGTCCCGCAGTTTAAAATGCAAATCAGTTTATACCAATATACAGGGTGGCTGAGACCAAGTGTTACCAAATGAAAACGCTGTAATTTTCTTAATTTTGATTATTTTTTATTGAAATTTCGTGGAATATGTTGAAAACATATTACATTTTATGAAAAACATGTTACTGCTCGATATGACCTCCTTTGGCTCTGATTATTTGATTCAGTCTTCCATGGAAAGCATTGCATGCTGACCGAACGTGAGCTTGCGGAATTTTATTACATTCTCGAACAAGAGCTGGCTTCAATGACCTTACTCTCCAAAATAGACCATATGAAGAAATCCATGGGATTCAAGTCTGGCGAATGTGGTGGCTATTCTATCGACGAAATCAGCCGCGGAACGCAATTTTGTAAAAATTGCTGTGTCGCTCGAGCTTTGTGTGACGGTGCCGAGTCCTGTTGGAATGTCCAACGGTTCGTACCAAAGTGTTTACGTGCCCAAGGTAGCAAAGCATCGTTTAGGATCTTTTGGCGGTACACCACTTGGTTTACCTTGACTCCATGTTCGATGAAAACCTGAGGAGTGCGTCCATCTGCAGTCACTGCAGCCCAAACCATAACATAAGCTGGTGATTGCTTGCACATGGCAACTCTTGTGTCCAAATTATCGTTGGACTTGTGCTCTAACCAAACACGATCATTTTGTTTATTCACATACTGTTGAATGGTGAAAATTTTCTCATCAGAAAAGACAATTTTTGGAATCTCATCACGTTCGGCCAAGGCCTTCAATGCTCGTGTTCTTTCAAGCCTAACTTTTTTTTGTGCCTCCGTAAGATCTTGAACTTCTTGTATCTTGTAGGGCTTCAAGTGTAGTTCATTTTTCAATATGGTTTGAATGCTGTATCGTGAAACATGTAGACGTGCGGCTAATTGATTGGCACTTTGACGAGGATTTCGTTGGATCCTTTTCTTCACATTTCGTATCATTTCTTTTGATGTTGCTGTCTTTTTAGGACCGCCTCTGTTGCGTTTAGCGATGCTACCAGTTTCGTTGTATCGAGTTATGGTTCGATACACAAACATTTTATTCACATTCAAATGCTGGAGCTGACGAACTATTGCTGTTTGTGAATTTCCACCCAAATACAGTGCAATTACACTATTACGTTTGAATTCCATTACGATTTTTTTATGAAGATATTAATTTAGAACAATCATTTGTTGACCACATGTAAACAACTAACCAAATTTCAATCTGTCCAAAAATTGACGCGCGAAAATGACAACTACACAAATGACAGCAGAGTGAAGTCAGTAACATTTGGTCTCAGCCACCCTGTATTTATAAAATAAGATATCGGTTTGGCTCTTAATAGAGTCTTGTATTACCAATCAAATAAGTCTAAATTGTAAATTGATTGATTGTACTGTAGGACCAAGTACTGGACAAGTGTCCTGGATAACGCCGGGCCTATTCCTACAGCCTGTTCACACATAACAATAGGCAGGATTCAACACAATTCTAATCTATTTCTATTCTACTACAGGAAGGATAAAGGCTTAATAGGTTTAATGGATAACGATCTGAGAAAAAAATATTATTATTTCACGTACATCTGGAAACTTCCTAAAGTTTAATTCTAAATTAATATTTTCCGGCTTCCTAAACACTCGTAATGTAAACGTTTATTAATTTAATCCTCCTGCAATTCCACAACTTACAATCGAATTTCCTGAAATCCTAGTTATTTAAATTATATTAAAAATTACTCTAAAATCCATTAGTATTTAACTCTTGAATTATCAAGGGCAACCACGAAATATCTTTGAAAAAATTGCAAAAAATATGTGAGGCATCCCAAAGGCAATGGTTCTCGGAAAACTATCAATCTTATTCAAATGTTCAAAAATTTCAAATATTTTATTAATTTTGATCACCAAATAATATTCGTTTAATTACCAAGTATAATTATACTGCACAGAACATATTTATGCCATGCTTAATGGAGCTTTACCACTCCTCAACCAATTACTGTCAAATAAAATGCTCAATGGAACTTGGCTATCTCTTGACAAATGATGGTGAAATTCGGTGTGCAAAGCCAATTTTGGGATTCGGCTATATTGAATGGAAGTAGGCCGTTTCCTAACCGATAACTTCCCAACTTAGTTTGTAGAGCTGGGCTAGGATTCTAATAAAAAAAAGTCAGCTTGTATTGGGATTTTAATGTGGCTTTTTCATGAAGTTCTACAATTCGACCATTCTGAATGGAACTTGACCATATCCCGAAAAAAAATTATTGCCAAATCATCTATTCAGAATTGGATGGGGATTTAAAACTGTGATTTTAAAGAAGTTCTGGAGTTCGGTCGTGCTAGGCAATTTCTTAACTGATTATGTTCGAATCTGGTATGTTGGGTTGAATCGAGATTCCAACATAAATTCTGGATGAAGTTCTGGATTTTTCTACAAAATAAATCTGAAAATAATCGGCCAAAGAATTATACAGCTCCTCCGTTCACTATAGCCGAACTAAACTTGGCTTCAACCCGCTAAGAGCTGACCCAGTCAAATCCAGCTTCCCCAAAATTAAAATTTGTTTGAATTCCAATTCAGCCCAATTCGCACCCAAAAAATAATGTATGTCTTTGGCTAGTCCCCTTTACAATTTTATTATATTTTTAGTCGATCCTGATTGGATCTTGTAGATCATGCGGTTTCTTCCTTCGCAGCCGTCTTACTAGGTTTGAATCATCCGACATACGACGTATCTCAGCATTTTGGTGTAGACTAATACGTTGCAGGTGTTTTCTCGCGTGTTTGCTTATTTCTTCACTAACGAAATCCATCTTCAGATCTCTATGGAGGTTGTCATTTCTTATGTACCACGGTGCATTAACTATTCCACGAAGGACTTTGCTTTGGAATGACTGGACGATATTGACATTGGTTTTCTTTGTACTGAATACCGTAAACCCACACAGGTTTTAGGATTTGCCGGTATAGTAGCAATTTATTATGTAGAGTTAGCTCAGAATTTTGTCCTAAGAGCCAATCCATCTTTCGGTATTTGACGTTTAACTCTTCTTTTTTCTTTTTCACATGCTCTTACCATTTTAGTTTCGCGTCTAGAGTCATGCCTAGATATTTTGCCGTATTTGCATAGGGAATTTGCTGGGAGTTCAGTTCTACTGGTATCCAGTTGACCTTCTTGTTGGTAAAGTTTACGTGAACAGATTTTGTTTCATTAAGTTTAATTCGCCATCTCTTGGTCCAGGTACTGACAATATTAGTAGCTCTTTGCAATTTGCTTGTAGATTCTTCTATGCAATATGCAACTGCTAAGATGGCCGTATCATCCGCAAACGTCGCTATGTTAGTCTCCTCTATCGTTCGCAGGTCCGAGGTGTATAGAACATATAAAGTTGGTCCCAGAACGCTACCTTGTGGTACCTCTTCTGATATTTTCTTTATTTCTGAGTATTCGCCATCTAATTTAACTGGAAAGTATCGGTTAGATATGTAAGATTTTAGAATTTCATAAAACTGCTTTGGTAAGTCTCGTTGTAATTTATATTCCAAACCTTTATGCCATACTCTGTCAAAGGCCTGTTCTACATCCAAGAAGACGCTTGAACATACTTTCTTTTTTTCAAGTACGTCTTCAATTATGTTTGTAGTTCGGTGTACTTGTTCTATTGTTGAATGGTTTTCTCTGAAGCCAAATTGATGTGAAGGAGTAGTTCCTCGAATAATTTTGAAATTATTTGGAGTAAGGAAATCGGCCTAAACGAATTTTTGTCATTAAGTGGTTTGTTTGGTTTAGGTATCATAATTACTTCTGCTACTTTCCATTGACTTGAAACGTGTTTAAGTCTGACTGAACACTGCATTAATTATTTAGAGTAGTTTACGTAGTCCTTTTTCAGGGAGAGCTTTTACTATTGGTCCTGTAATTAAGTCATATCCTGGAGATTTCTTTGTATTTCGGTTGAGATTGATTTCCTCTTTTAATTCTTGTAGTGTGACAGGAGATATATTGCAGTTATCCATTTTATATTCTGGTGGTATGTTTTCCTCTGCAGTTTGTCTAGGTAGAGGCTGAAACGTGTTCTCGAGGTGGGTTGCAAACAACGAAGCTTTTTGCTTTGCACTTATTGGAATTTGTAGTTTAGGTCGTTTTAAACTTTTTGTCGCTTTCCAAAGGGAGTACTCGGTATCTTTTTCCCCAGTAAGGCCACTCAAGTATTTATTAATGGATTCGTTTTTGATTTCTTTAATTAGCAACTTTAGTTTATTGGATAAAAAATTTAGAGTTGTTTTATATTCTGGCGCTCGACTTCTTTGTCAGGCCTTTCTTGCTTTTCGTTTTGCTGCAACCAGTTCCTTAACTTCTAGAGGATAAATAGCATTTCGGCGCATTTCCTTTGAACTTGAGGGGGTACTACTCCACGCCGCTTCTTATATACTGTTGTTGAGTTGTTCTAGTTCGTCTTCTAGCTCTATCGGGTTTTTAATTGGCACCTGAAGATCAATATTATTCTCAACAAGTTTCTGGAATTTCTCCCAGCAGGTTTTATTGTTCGTTAGCGAAGGTGGACTAGTTTTTTTAATAATCGTTGCACTGATTGTCATAACAACAGGCGTATGATCCGAGATAATCCCCTCGCTGCTTTCTAGGTATATGTAGTTTTCGTCTATACCTTTGGTGATAAAGAAGTCAATGATATCGGGTATTTTGTTTCTATCCGTAGGCCAATAAGTTGGTTGATCTCCAGAATGAAAATCGCAATTGCATAGTCTTCCTGCTGCAAACAGCTCTCTTCCTTTTTTTAGAGGTTACTCTTGATCCCCAGTAGGTGTTTTTTGCATTAAAAACACCTCCGATTATGAAACTTGATCCAAGTGATTTAAATAACGTGCAATAGTCTTGTTTAATTAAATTATATCTTTGGGGGCAATATATTGACGATACACTATATTCTTTGTTGTTATTTATAAATACTTTTAAGGTGACTACTTGCATAAATTCCTCTTCAATTTTAAGATCTATAAAGTGTTTGATGTTTTCTTTTATAACCACCGACGATCTTCCCCTTGCCCTTCCTGCTGGATGAATGGCGTGGTAACCGATACTAGGCATATATCTATTTTTCAGTATTTAGGAAAATTTCTAATTCTGGAATATGTTGCAATCCAGGTTACTATTCTTAATGTTTTATTTGTTGTTGTTTGCCTCATTTTAATAGAGCATGGATTTCATTTCATTTAGAGAGTCTTGCTTATCTAACCTGTTGCTTAGAGCTTGAAGGCATTTCTCTTGTTTAGCTAAACGAATGTTAAGAGCTTCCATGCTTCTTAGTATCTTTTGGAGCACTGCTGTACCTTCAGTAGTGTGCTCCGAAATAATTGGTTTTGTCATGACTACTTGCGAGTACAGTTTTGGTTTTGGTTCTCCCGTTTTACTAGCATGAGGTTTGCGAACATTGCGAGACTGTTACGAGAAATATTGTTGAGCCGGATAAATTCTTTCATAGAAAATGGCGCCAGCAATAAGCAATCTAAAAAATAGTCAATATTTAAAGGTCGAGGGATATCACATCAAAGACTGCTTGTCGTTACAAAAGAAAATGAAAGATTAAAAAAAACATTTTCTCTTTGCCGTAATACATATGAGGTCTCACCCCTTTAAACCAGTCTACAAAAAATATGTTATTTATATTATTTAAAGTTGGAAATTTTCACCATTGTATGTACATATAATACATAATATTTTCAATACATACATGGATTTCAATTATATTGGGCGAACCCACACTATTGGGCGAACCCCAAATTGAACACTATAGTATGTGGTCGTCTTCAGTATCCCAAAAACTTACTCCTCCTCACCCATTCCCTCTCTTAACTAACCACTACTTGAAACCGGGACACCCTGTATATTTCTTTAGATACCATTAACCGCGCATTAGGGAATTTTATGCAGTTTATCTAGCTTTGTTTGGCCGATAACATTATACAATATATATAATCCACAATTGGATACCAAATTTAGTTCAGTTTGAATCTAAAATTTATCGAAAGAATACCATGTTACTAAATTTCCTGATAAACTTTGCGATTTGTTTAATTCTTTCAATTCAAATTAATGCAACGTATTTCACTACGCCAGAAGATTTGGAGACCACGCAATTAAATGAAACGGAAATTACTACGGGTCCATTACCTACATTCTTAAACGATACAAAATCTGCCACCGAAATGGCACCATCAACAGGAACCACTTATGAGACTGCTGCATTTGGAAGGAGAGCAGATGATGTACGCACGTTGGAATTGACTTACGAGATAATGGAAGCTGTTAAACTTGACAATTTTGATACGAGTACTGTGAAAAATGATTCGGTTGTAAATTCAGTAAGTAGTTCGAGCTACTCATCACTAATTGAGGCTAGTGTAATGTCTGCCCTTTGTGTAATCGTATCCGCCATAATGTTGTAATAAAGCCAAGCTTTCATAATCCGCTAAATAAATCCTTAAACCACGTGTTAGTTTTTGTTTTATTCTTTGATATTTAATGGGAGATGCGGGAGAGAGGGGGTCGTTCTTGAAATGAAAAGATTATCGGTGACCGAGTACAATATCAAATCAAATTAGTTTGTTGATGGAATTTGAAATAAGAGATTTCATGGTGTGGTTTACCACACAAAATGTGTGGTCATTATTTATCGAATAGTGAGATTGGCCGCAACAAATAATTATCTGTGACCTAAATATTTTGTCGGCAAAATCTTTGTAAACGTATATTAAATTTAGTTTAGTTGTTCCAATGATTCGAAGCAGGTCACTTCTAAAATTCTCGAGTAATAAAATGTTGCTACAAATTGGTTTTATCCTGAGTTCTATGCAAATTTTAAACGTGCACGGGTATTTTACCAATGACGTGAACACTGAGAATTCTACCAAAGCCTTGGCATTAAATATAACGGATGTACCATTGCGAGACTATAATACTGGTGTTTACAGTCCGTTTGGTAATCGAATGGACGATCCAGAAATCGGAACAATCGCTGAAGAGTTACTGAGTTTTATTAATAATACGGATGATGTTCCTGTTCGTAGTGGTTCTGTTAATTTGAGTGAATTGAATTTGTTTTTCGGTAGTATTGCACTTATAAGTGTTTTGTGTTTGCGAGCCAATGCAATGTTTTATAATTCTGTATAATACTACAGTTGGTAATATTAATAAAAAATAAAAAGTGTTACAGAAAACTAAACACAATGTAGTTTAAAATTGTTATAATCCCTT
The DNA here is from genome assembly GCA_963691935.1 of Nephrotoma guestfalica. NCBI lineage: Eukaryota > Metazoa > Arthropoda > Insecta > Diptera > Tipulidae > Nephrotoma > Nephrotoma guestfalica. The sequence goes on along the minus strand of OY829913.1, from coordinate 57,142,417 downwards.
TAAGAGCGCTTCGTCGTTGTGGGCTCTCTTGGTTCGCTTACTGGAGACTTCACTTACGGATGTAACTTTGTATGAGGGTACGTGCAAATGTGGGTGACTGCATGGGAACTTTATAAAAGTGTAATTGTAGAACGGTATCGTCTCCCCCGCTCGCCATTAGGGGGTGGTGACACTCGATTTATCATGATAGATTTTAATATGAGAAGAGTATGACTTGTTTAGAACCAAAAAGCGAATACTTCTAGTATTTATGAATTGTGCCTATTTCATCAAAATCCCTTATCTCAAAAATCGTCGACATTGTAGTCGATGAATAGCTGCCATTTTTTTCAGTTTGTCTTCATCCTACTCCGCTTCAATCCTTGTTGGCGCTGGTTTTACTTGTTACCGTCATGGCATCAGTGTAGTCTTCCACTGCGATGTACACCGCCCTGGTTGTTATTGGAAAGTTTTGTTATCATTATCTCAGAAGGGGCTTTTTAAAAGTGGCCTAGGCATTTAATTCAGTAGGATTCGATGAGAAGTAATTTTATGTCAGCAACTTTAATGGAGCAGTGGTTGTTGTGGTCCAGCTTTCTATAATCTAGACAGAGCGACCATATCATTCGAAGATGTTTGATTTTCCTGAGGTACGCAAATTCTTCGACGCAATTCCATGATATTCTTGTTTACTCTTATAATAGTTTCTCTTGCTCATTTGGACCTGCGTTCCTAAACTATCCCTGATATAATCGGATTTACAACCAAGAAGTACAATATTATCTCTCTATCCAAGAATTTGGCCTGCTATTGGATGTCATACGGCTGTCTCAATTATACTTACATATATCGAGTGCCAGGTTAAATAGCAAACGCGCGAATATCGGACACCTGATATTATTTAGAAATGATTAATTTCATCATATGGGGGGAGACCATCAGTTGTCGAGATTAATGCTTTCAATCATTGTTTGAAGTCGATGAAGAGTTGATACATGTTGATATTACGCTCCCAATACTTTTCCAGAATCATTCTCATTCTAAAGCATTGACGCGTGATTGATCTTCGAGAGGAGTGAGTCGGCGAGTGTAAATTTTGAGAAAAATCCTTTCATCCAAATTAGATGCAAGAATTGATTGGACCAACTAGTTTTAACATGGCTGTGGAGATTCCGACGAATTTATTGGTTCGATTTAATAGATTTGTAAAGTATGATTGCTATACTGAGAAAATCACCATTGTCCTCAATTCTCCGTATCCATCTGTAATAGCTGAGGATCTAAGATGGAAATCTTTAGATACATTTCTGGCTTTTCCAATTTACAAATATTTACATCAAACATTTTTTCTCTGTAGCCTGGAAAAAACTGATTTATACACAAAAGCTTTTCACAGGGAATTACGAGAATAGGGCCACAGCCCACAGCATATTTGACCATTATTTGCTTGTGGATACTTTTGTGAGGAAATAAAACTACTACTCCGCAGCTCGAAAGCTAATACCATTAGCCTGCTATTGTGGCCTTGCGGATGTAGCCATTTTGGTCGTTGTTGTAATCTTCGCAGATAGTACGGTACTCCATTTATTCCGTCTTCTTTCAGTTTTTGTAACATTTGCCATCTTGACAAGTGATGCATGTTTGAATGTGCTGGATTTTCTTCTGGTACCGCAGTTAGTGATAAGCCAATTGAAAAGTGGCCAGGTGCTAGAATCACGAGATCTGATATATCATTGGACATAGTGGCTTTGAATTTCAATTCCTCGTAAGTGTTGTATTTCGTATGATCTTTTATAGGGCCGCCAGGCGGTTGAAAATATCAGGTTATTCCCTATGCTAACACTTGTTGGCAACAATATTGATAAAGTTTGCTGTTTGACCTTTTTATGACCTTTTCTGTGCCATAATCCACGCCTAGATATGAACCTTTTTAGGGCTGCAATAAATGCTTCTGTAGTGAGATCTGTTACTACTTCCACATGCCGCTTTGGTTGATAGGAAAACAAAAGTTGCCATGTCTTATAAGTTTGTCACCCTCTCTTTGGTTGTTTTTATTTGTAGGAGACCAGCATAATCCGTTTCTGGATGCGTAAATGGTCTTGCTGGCTGAACTTTTCGAGGATAGGCTTCCCATCAATTGATGATTCCCTGGATTGATTTTGAACCTGTAACATGTAACGTATTTTGAGATTATTGATTTTGTTGTGGTTCTGCGTCTTATAATCCAATACTTTTCCCGCACGAATGAAATGGTGAGTTCGATTCCTCCATGCATCATTTTCAAATGTGCTTAGCTGATAAAAGTTCTACTCAATTGACATACTTTGTTTTGAGCCAATGAGATTCTGACCACCAGAGTTTACGATTGCTGGATTATCTCCTGATTTGATGTGTCGCCATTGCTGTTATTCAGTAAGGTTCCTAATTTCCGATATTCTGTTGGCAACGTAAGCTGAGCCACATGTTCTGCAGCATTATCTTTGGTGTTATATACTGGTGGTAGCCATCCCAGAGGATCAAATAGTGAGCTTCCGAACATTTATAGGTCTCTATTAAACTCAAATACGCGGAACAGGCTTCCAAAAAAGTTCAAGAGCTTTTATGCTTTGGTCGATTTAAATTTTATGTGATTTTATAAATTCTTTATCGTCTACGTTGATTAAGAGCTCTGTTTGGTTGCTTGTCCATTTTCTTAAATTGAAGCCTCCTCTTTGAAGAACTTCAGTTAGTTGGTTTTGAATGCAGCACTTTGGGGGCCTTTAGAAATTTTTCTCTTTCGTCTTCTGCTAACTGATGTAGGGGTTTTACTGCAAGGTAAGTGACAACAGCTGTTCCGTAAGTTACTGTTTTTAGTTGATACTCTTCAATTTTATCCAAAGGCGCGTTTCGCCATAAAATTCGTTTAAATTCACTATCTTTATTGACGGTGATGACGTGCTTATGCTTTCACCAACTCGTATTTTAGGACCAACATACATTACATCATTTATTGACTGTTCATTGGTTGTTTTTGACGGACGCGTCAAAGACTATACTCTTAACTTTGTTGTAGTACTTGATGGCTTGAGGACAGTTCAACAATTTGTTGGATGAATCTTCTCCATTTGTCTGTCGCTTAAATCCTTTATATTGTTTGGCCAGTTCATCGCTCTTTGTAAGTTGCATTTTAGTTGGAGAAATCTTGCAGTTGCCTTCGTTTTGGAATCACTTAGGTATGATTGCTGTTGAAATATAATTCTAAGTTGTATCTACCGTCTGATTCTCGTTTGTGAGAACTCTGAAAATGTTGTTCACACTCCGCTTCCTCTTCAAGTTTTTCAATTTCCTCTATTGTATTTTCCTTGGTTGTGATTGCGACGGTTTTGGTCAACGGGTTGTTTGTTTGTTGAGTGTGAGTCTTTGAAGAGCAATTGATTGTTGATTGTTTCGGCATAGTAATCACCAAGAAACAAGTCTATCGGTGTTGTCATATGGAAGTGAGTATGAGCCAACTGGTCTATAATATCCCAACTCTGGGTTATTATTTTTTTGCGTGGTTGGTTGTTGGTTATTTTATTCACTACTGGCTTCTATCTCAAGTTATGTTTTGATTTAAATCGGGGCATGATCGATAGTCTAGTAGATTTGTTGTCTATTTCTTTGTTATTGGTGCAGATCCCTGTAACTTCCAATTCTGCACTACATGTTTTTATTAGCAGTTTACTTCACTGGAACTGATGAACGTGGCTTGTGAACCAGCATAATGGTGTACTTCTCGGTAGAGAAGTCTTGCCCAGTCTTAGGTAATGTGCGGTTGGTAAGAGCACGTATCCTGATGTCGTTTGCTGATCCGGAATTGCTTGTTATTTTTTCAATCTTATTATTGCGTACAGAAAGCATACCACCACCAGCTACGTATTGCCATCTTTGACATTGTTGACATGATGGATTAGCCGTTCATTCAGCTTCATGGCTATTTTTAAGACATTTTTTGCATTTGCAATAATGTTAGTAGCTGTTTTTTGTCGACTATATATTCATTGATATGAATTTGAAACAATCTTCAAGTTGATGGTTTTGAGCGCAGAGAATTCAGATTTTTATTAGATTCGTTGTCAATAGAGCTTTTCTGATGATAAGTGCTGGTTTTTGAAGACTCGCTGTTATTTCTCGAAAAACTGTTTCTAATTCCATAAAGCGTGATCCATGAAATTATCTAGTGGTTGAATCTCTCTTGAATTTTCTAGTGACATTTCGTCTGGCCTTGATCGTGGTCCAGGTTTTTGGTCAATACGTAGATGACTATTGGTTCCTATGAATCCGTGTTGATTCTTAGATGTTTGGCTGATGAGGGTTCATTATTTATAGTCGGTTGTGACATCAAGGTGTGAATGTATTTCATTAGGTTCGTGCGATTGTCGTATCGTTCTTTGATTATGTTCCATGCGGTTTTCGTAGTTTGCTCGTGATCGTAGTACTCATCTGTGAAACATTTAGTTGTTGTTTTTTTCGAACTCTGACACTTCCAGGAATATGGTTTCGTGAAAATCTGCTGCATCAGCATTCGGCCGAATGCTGTTGTTTTTGAGACGTTTTCGAATTTCGTTTAAAAAGCTGTTGTAGGTCACTTTCTGTCTATCTTGAAAGTATGGGTGGGTCGTCTCTAGTGTTGGTGTATAGCGTCCCGTATTTTATTATCATTATTTACGAACTCGAGGTACACTGCACTTTTACTGCTGCTATCAAAATATTTTATGGTTTTTCTCTCCATCTTCTTTATAGTTGATGTGCGTGCAGCTGGAATAACTTTTCCACAACTTTAAATTTTTTATTGTAATATTTTGCCGGTTGTTGGCTTTGGAGCCATTTTATTGTTTGTCTTCGACTGATATTCACCTCGATTAAGGTGTAAGGTCTATGCTGGAGGCCCACACTAAACTATATCGCCAGTTGGTGATTGGCTCGAACGACTAATGTTAATCGAGCAAATTACTATTTAGTTTGTAAGACTAAGCTTTGTTAGACTACCTCAGTCATCTAATTAAATTACTACGGGTGAGGTTTAATTAGATATGAGAAAATTGGGTTTATATACAAAATTTATATGTGTTAATTATACTAACAACAACTAAATACTAAAATTGTATTTATAAAAAAGAAACGATAAATTATGCCAAACTACAAATATTGCAGTAATGAATGGTACTCAGGGGAAGAATGATAAATGATCATAGCCACTGATTCGGAAATAAATGAGTTGCCAATGAGAGACCAAACGATTGATATACAGCTTTTGGATTCGACGTGTACTTTACACACGAAACGGCACGAGTTTTCCGATAGAGAACCGAAGATGGTCAAGGTTTGGTAACTTTGGTGAAAGACTAGCATACAATATTACAAGAAATTTTTCAGCTTACCACATATACTCGCACATACGTGAGGACAAATACGTATATTATTCTATAATTTTTTAATCGCACGTATTTATACATTGCTGTAATTCAAAATAATAGCTTCTCGCCTGCTTTCACATCCAGATTTACGAGTAGGTGGTGACTGATCAGTACACCTAGGTCCAGAATACTAATGGCCTCATTGCTTTAAAAAATTGATATACGACGTCATTTTATGTCGACGATTCTGAACTTTAACTGTAGATGCCAGTATAGTCAAATGGAAGAAATAGTTTTATTTGTATTTTTTTACATTTTTGTTTTCGTGAAATGTGATTTATGACAGGCATCAAAAATTAGTTTGTTTTAATTAGTCTGCAACCTGTTCTGAAGCCGCAGCATTCCCAACTCTTTCGCAGTTCGCTTTTCACGTCCTACCTCATGCATTGCCTGCTAAATCGAGGACGTACGGCTATAGGTCCGATTTACATAGAACCATCTGCAATTGTATAGTTCCATGCCAGGCTATAGTACTGGCAAGAAAGATGGGCCGTCCCATGAGTTGTGCACTCCGACAGGGGATCATAGTTGTGTTCAGTTCGATCACAGTTCGTAACTAGATGAAGAAAAATCCCTTTTGCATCCTGCCCCTATTCGAACCCGGTACCCCTGATCCAAACGCCAAAGCTTTAACCATTATGCCGTTTGGTCGGTAAAAATTAGTTTACGAGCCATTGGTTAGAATTAATTCATTGCATGCAATTTGACTAAACGTTTATGTACGTTAAAAACACTTGTTGAGGATTGTTGATTAAATCAAAAATACTTACGTGTACCAAAAATTCTTAACCTGAAAAACGTCATCTTGTGCTAGTTAAATGATTCGAATGCAAAATAATAAAAAAAAATATAAATTAAAATTGTGAATAATCTTTTTATTCTGAACTGAACTCTAATTGAACTGAATCAACATGAATTTTGATTCATTCAATCGCAAGGCCACTTTGTCCCTCCTTTTTTGGAAATAGTATCTAGGCAAGTGGATACCTCCAGCATTTGGTCCTTCGAGCCGGATGGTCATCAACAGTGCTCCAAATTTAAACAAATCATCGAAGCCATCCAGAGTGTATTATCAGTGCGCGAATCAGTTCGCATTCGAGCGAAAATTATTATTAACCTGCTAGAACGCAGAAGCGCAGAAAGCGTAATCACAAACAACTGCGCCATCCACGAGTACAGGCATTCTTGGTAGACACCTTTAAATTGCGATTGCAAACCAGTTACACCCATATCTGTGAAGTGTCGCAGCAATGGGAGATATACCGACACCCCAATCGAAGAACATTAAACAGGTCTCGCACGCATGGAACAATTAATGTCCGAATTTATCACTATCGAAAATAAAATTTTTGATCTCCTGCCACATTAAGTCCGGCACAGAAGTTTCTGTACCTGATAGGACTCTTGCGCGGCAAAACCGCATTCCTACTGAGGCATATCAGTATAACCGAGAACAATTACATCGATGGCCTTACCAAACTTAAAACACGATTTGATCGTAAGCGGCATATAATCAATGTATTTTTACGTAGCTTCACCGAACAGCCAGCAATTACCACCGCAACCCAGATTATGTTAAGCGGCTTATGGATACTTCCGATAAGGTTATCCGCGGCCTGGAGGCGTTGGGTGAAAGCGCTGAAACGTGGGATCATTAGTTGATTCTCCTATTGCTTCAGAAACTAGGCGATAAGTCCAGAGTATTATGGGCAGGATACGTAGCCGAACTGGAAAATCCACCCAACCGCTGTGATTAAAATTTTGAGATTATCAATAACAGAATTGGGTAGTTCGGCGCTGAATTTACGAAAGGAAAGGTGTCATTCGTTGTTCGACCATATAATCATCCAGAAATGCCAATGAAGGCATTGATCCTTTCAATCACTTCCAATTACTCGGCTTGCTGTTACGATATTATCTTAATCTGTCATAGCGAAAATGATGAATCGAAGGATAACATGTAGTTGATTAGCGATAGCCACCCAGCTGATCCACCTTCAATTAAACTATTTGGTGTTATTTGGAATCCAGAAACAGATCCACATTTACCTCGAATCTGGAAAGCAACATCTCATTCACCAAACGTATCGTCGTTTCTGAAGCTAGTCGACTATTTGACCCTACGTTGAACCCAGCTGAAATGAAACCAATCCTGATTTGAAACCAGCTGGAAAACGTCAATTCAATCTCCATACCCTGTTACGTGTAAACAACTGAACAAAATTTTATAGATATATTTACATGGATTTGCAGACGCAAGTAAAAACGCATTCAGAGCAGTTGTATATCACAGAATGGTCAGCATTTTCTGTTGAAGAAAAGATTTACGTTCATCTAATCACTGCCAAAACCAAAGTTTCCCCGATCAAAGGCAAGTCAACCTCCCTAGTCTTGCACTGTGCGCGGCGGTCATGGTGGCAAATTTAAATAATCGAGTCAGAAATGAAACACAAACGAAAATAAACCAAATTTACGCATTGCCAGATTCACAATGGGTAGTCGAACCGCCAAAATTATATCTACACTACCTCGAAAACATTGGCCCCTCAACAAAGTGATTACGACACCAGTGAAGAGGAAAACCACAAACTGTTCACATTCATTATCTTGGCCGATAAAAGTCAAACTCGATGGTTCGATCATCTAATACCTAGATATTCAACGCTGACAAAACTTAAAGTCATCATGGCGTACATCTTCGATTTATTTGCATTTTAAAGACACAGAACTCACCGAAGGCAGTCAACTTAACAAGAGATGAAATATTCAATCGCCTATTCAAAATCTGTGACCAATCAAAGTTTTAAATTACATACTGGCCAGGAAATCCATAAAACGAGCAGTATAAAATCGTTGAATCCATTCCTCAACAAATTTTGACTTCTGCGCGTTGGCGGTGGGCTAGAGAATGCCAACATATCATGTTCCAAAAAACACTCCATAATTTTGTATCACAAATCGCAGCTGATTAAGTTGGCGCTGGGCCAATATTGATTGGTGTGTCTTTCATCTACTTGACTACCTAGGCCATCCTTCTTGAATTGGTCTGAGCAGCAGGGCTTTCTTGGGTGCGCTCAAGAAATCCAGAAGGGGCGTGTGTCAATAGATATTCAGCGACAATGACACAAACTTTGTAGGTGCAAAATTCCGAACTTATCTATCTACATCATCCGGAGAATTGTTGTGGCCTATTAGTAAATTGCGTGTGCTTCCGATAACAAACGAGGACGGTTCCAATGCAACTGATTTTGCAGACAGCCAACGACGAATAAAGGCGTCTAATCATAGCGAAACAATTAATCATTGAACCCTGTGGCTCAAGGGCGGCGGTATGTTGACGATTGATATTTTTGTTTCGCAAATTTAAATTTTTGAATATTTATATTTTCCATCATCATGTCTTGATTACTACTTTTTATGAACATATATACCATCTACAGCTCAGAAAAGATACTGTCGACATAAATTTAATGACGTACCAAGCAGTACTGCCTGGAGCAACATTTATAAATAATTACAGTTTTTTTTGTTTTCACTGCTATCGTGTGTTTACAAAGAGAATGGAAAGAGACGCATATTGTAATTTTATGTTTTAAGGGTTTTCTTGAATTCTATTTTGGACTAATCAAAGTTTAAACTCTATTTTTCTGTAGAATATATTACAAAAGCTCATGGTTTAAATAGACTTAAATTAACAAGTAAATGGGCCGAGCAATTTGTATACCCAACATTTCAAGTTTGGTGGAAAGAAATTCGAATTGCGAGGCTCTTATAAATTTAGATGGCTTTGGCAATACACTGTCAAGAATTTTCATATAACACCCTTATTTTTAATATGAAGTTCGTTTCAAGTACGAGCATTTTAAAGTGGTTTCGCACCCACCACAAAACTATTAACGAGATAAAACTAATCTTATATTTTGAACAGATGTGGTTAGATACTCATGTCAGTTACTATATATACGGCTAGATTTTATAAGCGTTTGTTCAGTGTTTATTTAAAGTCAGACCGAAGTAATGTTCTTAAAATTTTTGTTTAATTTGGCATTTTGTGTAATTATCTTACCTCACACCTATGCCAATTACACTACGCCAGAATCAGATTTGATAGAAGATACCACATTAAATAAATCGGACGTTTCTACGATTTCATCATTATGGCATAAGTATGCTACAATTACCCGAATTTCAAGTTCAAAACACAGGACATTTGGACAGAGAACTTTTGATTTGGACACAGCTCCTTTAGCTGAAGAGACGATGCAATTTCTAAATAATTCTGAGTTTGATACGAGTACGGTAGAAAGAGATTTTGTGTTATCTAATCCTGATCAAAATATTTCAAGTGATGCTTCTCATTGTTATTTAGTAAACATGTTTTATGTTGCAATAGCAATTTGCTGTGTTTGGCGTTTAAAATAAAAATTTAATTGCAAATTAAAATTTTGAGTTGTTTCTATATTTAAGATTAAGTGAGTGGAAATTTAACTTTTTGTTTTATATCGTGTGTAGATTGTAAAGAATTTGGAGCGCTACTTGTTCAATTTGGTAAGCTAAACTGTATGAGAAATTAAGTATACGCCGCCAAACTTTGAATTAAGTCGTCGGTTGCAATTTGTATGTGGCGATCATGTAGATCAAATTGGGCTTCAGTCAACTAGTCACCCAGTAGTCACTCGAATATAACTTGTATTTTGGGTAGGTTAGGTGTGTGGCGATCTCAGAATTTGTAAGGACTCCAATTTGTCCAAAATTATCGACGATAAACGTTGAACTCTGCCAACTCTACTTTCATTCGGTTCGATGAATTTTCATTGGTTTTAATTAATCTTATAGGTTGATCGTGCAAGACTCAGATAAAGAACTCAAATGAGTAATTTTGTTTTATGCACTTTGCACACGTAAATCCGTTCCTTATGAACGCTTAGCAAAGATGAGCAGTTTTCATGAAATGTGCTTTGATATCTACTTCGTGATTTTTAATTACCTAAAGATAAATCACCTTTAGCTTTTACATTCTAACTAACTAATTAGCTTATTTTGTAGCTGATTGCTAAACCGCTTAATATATCTTGTGGCCCTTTTGGTAAAAGGCGTGGTCGCTTCGTTAATATGGAGGCCAATTTGTTGGGTTGTTATTTGGGAGAGAACTGCTTTAAGAGACCCGATGTTATGACGACCCAGGATGCATTAGTCGTTCGTGTAATGCCTAAATATGACAAGACACTCGATAATGGATTCTTCTGGGTGCAGCCATATACCTTCTGAAAATCTATGAATAGAGGAGGTACAATGATGTCCTATTCGTAGTATTTTTCCAACACAATCCTTAGAGAGAATAAGGTTTATTGGTTCATGGTTGTCGAGCCTGGATGAAACCCTCATGGTAGCCGCCGAAAATTCACTCGCCGTAAATTAATAACTTGTCTTCAAATATCAAATACGTTGGCCAAGAACTTGTAGTCAATATTAAGCAAAGCTATTCCACGATACTTGTTACAATTCAACCGTCGTTCTTGAGGATAACGCCTGTTTGCTTAAGAATGACGAGGAACAAATTTTACCACATTGTTTGGACTGGTTTTATGTCCATTTGTAATTCTTCAAATTCGTCGTGATATGGCGGTGTGGATGGAAATCGGACGTGATTTGTTTTATTGAGCGAAATCTGTTTCTTAAAGTTTCTTTCTGTCACTTGTTGTTTATGCCATCCACGTTTCTTCCTTCTACACAGTAGGTTGAATCGTTTCCGCGCGACCATGTAGTCGTTGTGTGACTGTGTTGTTCGTTAAGCGGGGTATCGTTTTCGTGCGCATTTTGGAAGCATTTATTATCGCCAATTTTATTATAGTCCACTGTTCGTCCACATAAAGTAGTAGTTGGCTGTCAAGCGTTTCCGATATGCTAACTTAGAAGTTGGCCCTGGTAACTAGATTGTTCAATGCTGGAGTATTCCAACAGGAACAACAAGAAAAATTCCTTTTGATCAAGAGGATTTGGTCAATTTGATTGACCGTAACCCGCATCATTTGATTTCCACGTGTCCTTAGATTTGCTTATGTGGGAAGTACGTAAGCAGAGCTAGCTCGTTGGTGCGTATCTCGTTATTATTTAATGCAAGGCGAAGGGTGTCTGGGCCGATAGTACCCCGCTGAATACTGTCTACATTGCCAATTTTTGCGTTGAAGTCCTCCAAAATAATATAATATTTACATCGTGTTGGGAAATTTTGCGTTTAGACCATCTAATCTTATAATCACCTAGCTTGGTCTCTTTCACGCTTGCAATGGAGTCAGGTTACTCGCGAGTTGCCATCCATCATGAGGAAAATAGCAAACGCCTTCAATGCTTCAAATGTGGTCGAAACAACCTATTGTATCGGAACTGAACTGTACTGCCTGTTACTTAACAATCTCTTTTTCGTCCTGGGCCTGTTCAAATACACCAATGGCAGGCACCTCCTTAGATTACACTTATTACCCTATAAGTTATGACTGGTCGACCAATCTGCACTAGTCTTGGCCGGTAACTCTTCTTCTCTAGCTCCTATCCAGAGGACCCCATCCGATCCTAAGTGGACCAATCCATAAATCTTAATTTATCCTAGCTAGCATTCCTTCTTGTTACATCTCATAATTTTGTTTAAATAAAATTACATTTGTTTCCAGTTTTTTTCAGCCATATTTACCAAGACCAACCCATCCATGCTTCGCAATCAGTACCTGATTTTTTTCGTCATATCACTACCTTTCTCAGTCGATTGGTTGCTATTGGTATGACTAATACCATATTTGTTTTGTCCCGTTATGACGATTTTTTTCAAATCATCACCTTTGTTAAGTGATCGGTTATCACCCCCGTTCACCATGGACACAGACTTTCTGGTTCTTGCTGACTAATAAATGGCTCAGTATGAGTCAACAATTCTGCTTACGGTTGAGCATCTAAAATCCGAAGTAATTCAATTTTTTCTTTTACGTAATATTTTCCCGGTTGAATTTTTCATCATCATCATGGGCTGTATTATATATTCCCCCCCACCCCAACCCCGTTATCCGATTGCTCGACTTCTTGCTTCTTTGTATGCGATATACGACATCATTTTGTTTGTTAAACATTCTGCTTCTCCATTGATCCATTTTCTTCTATTTTCTTAGCCTGTTTTGATTTCTTTAAGCTATTGTGCCAAGCCTTGATGATGAACATTATGATTCATATGTAACATATTCTGATTTAAAATCCTTGGAACCAGTAATTGGGCAACATCAAAATTTTAAGATTGTGATTTTCTTCCTTGCCTTCTGATTACAGTCTCACGTAGTCGCACTATTAGCATTCTAATTCCGCAATCGTCTAATCTCCTGATAATCATAATACCTTGGACTGTGTCAAAGTCGATCCGTATCACTGGATTTTGAATACAATTAACAATTTGATACTTTACAAAAATTCTTTCAAATTTTACATCACTTACTCCGAAAATACCAGAAATAGTTTCACAATAGCCACCCAAATATTACAACAACAACATATTTCACTATTAAATCACAAAGTTCATTTCACTTTATTCACTTGTAACAATTTTCCCACTTTTTACTTTCGCTTTTAATTCATTGTCATAGTCCGTAGTGTCGTGATAGCTCTCAGGAGTCAGACCTAAGAAGTCTGACCTCTGGCGGTATCCATGTGATAAATTAATAAGGAAAGAAGGTCTGCCATAGCAGAGTCTTTTGCGGTAAGGCTACTCGAAAATGAAGGGCGCCACGCTTCCGGTGTCCGTGCTAGCTAGCAAAGTATTCTTTTGTTCATTTTATTTATCACTCGGTTTTAATGAGGTTTTCTCCCCCCGACCTGTTAAAGTCTGCTATAAAGAGTCACCTCGAGTAGATTGAGTAGCTTAGTTGTTTATTAACGCTACCAGTTGTTAATTTCTGCCAAACCGTTTTCCTCCTTAAAGTTAAGCGTGCCGTTGCAGAAGATCACCAATTTTACTTGTCCGCACTCAAACTAAAAATATTTATATCTCTATTCGGAATTAAAAGATAATTTGGATCGTATCGAAAATCGTTTTAATTTAGTTTGTCGCATTTAAATTTTATATTCAAGATTTTACGACTTGGAATTATTAAATATACGACCATCAATAATTTCACTTTTATTGCGTCTTGAACGGTAAAGAATTATTTTTAAGTTAAAAAGAACCGAAAAACAGAAAATCGAAAGTAAATTTTAAGTTTTTGATTTACCCTGTACTAATAATCTAAACGATTACAAAATCGCACAGCGCTTACCAATCTGGTTCGTTACTTTATACAACCTTAAACAATTTTATTTTGTTTTTTACTTTATTTCCGATTGTCTTTGTTTATATAGATTGATGCGGTCCATATAAAGTATGTCGTCGTCTGCGTTGTTGTTGTCGTTTTTCTGCTGCTGATACTGCATACCAACCTAAAAACTTGTTCAACATTAGCAAACCAAATTTTAATATATTTTGTTTTTATTTTTTACAGATACGATTCTGGCCGTGACGGTTATCTTGATTTGGCTGAACTAAAAATAATGATGGAGAAATTGGGCGCACCACAAACCCATTTGGGATTAAAGGCTATGATTGCCGAAGTGGATGAAGATACCGATGGTCGAATTTCATTTCGGGAATTTTTATTAATTTACCGCAAGGCTAAGGCCGGGGAATTGGTTTCAGACTCGGGACTCGGCCAATTAGCGCGCCTAACCGAAATCAATGTGGAAGAGGTGGGAGTTGGTGGTGCGAAAGATTTTTTCGAAGCCAAAATTGAACAACAGTTTAAATCGAATAAATTCCACGATGAAATCAGGTAAAGTGCACGACACTCGATTCTATTTAATTTGGAGTACACAAATAACACGTATATTTATAGGCAAGAACAAGAAGAGCGACGACGTGCCGAAGAAGAGAAGGTTGTAAGACGTCAACAATTCCAACAGAAAGCGGCCTTATTCCAGCAAAATTAAATTTATGTATAGAATATACCGCGCGCGCCTAATTCCGCGAGAATTGCGAGCTTTTTTTTATTATGTGCACACATACGTACACACCAATCATTTTTGCAAAACCAAAAAATACAAATATTAATCTTGGATTAATTTTTAAACTCAATTAATTTTTAATTAGCGGACTTAAGTAAAAAAAAATGCGTGTATCATGTTGTTGTGTATAGTCAGATGTGTATTCATCAATATTTTTTTTAAAAATATATTATATTTTTAATATTAATTTTAAAATTAATTAAAACTTTTATGTAAATATAAAAATTAATATTTTCCAAAAACATAATGATAATTTTTATCTCGTGCACTGTATTTGTGTAGAGATTGATATAAACAAGGTTTGTTTCTCGAATAATGATTTTATTTTGTTTTTTAATCTACTCAATTCTAGATGTCACTGAGAAAAAAGTGGGAAATGTTAAATTTAATTATAGGAAATGCCATGGAAAATTTTATCTGATATTTTTAATATTAATACTTACTACTACTGTTTTTATTTTTTAATGTAAATAAAATAATCTACGATATATTTTTAGATGGAAAATGTAAAAGAATTGTGTTGTTTTTATTAACAAATTCATTTAAACGAATAATAAGCTCCACTGTCTCTAAATCATTCTCAAAACAGTTCTCGACAGACTAACCACAGAAAACATATGCCATCTAATTCCGGTAGAAAAAAAATTTCAATTTATTTTCACAAATTAAGCAAGAGGTACCCCTTGCTGTTTTTTCGCCGAAAAAATTCAAAAAAAATTATTGCTCCAATCCTTGGAATATCTAGTCAATTGTGAATGGTTATTTAATTTTGAATAAAGATCCGTTTAAATCTGGTCGACATATCGTCCGGTTTTTTTGTAATCGATGATTGAAGTTTCAATGTACTCGTCTGATTAAATTTCAAACTCTCCATACATAATATGAAATATCGCACCTCCCAGACATAATTTGCACATAATTTCTTCGTCAGAATGACAGTCTGAATGCAGGAAACATATGCCATCTAATTCCGGTAGAAAAAAAATTTCAATTTATTTTCACAAATTAAGCAAGAGGTACCCCTTGCTGTTTTTTCGCCGAAAAAATTCAAAAAAAAATTATTGCTCCAATCCTTGGAATATCTAGTCAATTGTGAATGGTTATTTAATTTTGAATAAAGATCCGTTTAAATCTGGTCGACATATCGTCCGGTTTTTTTGTAATCGATGATTGAAGTTTCAATGTACTCGTCTGATTAAATTTCAAACTCTCCATACATAATATGAAATATCGCACCTCCCAGACATAATTTGCACATAATTTCTTCGTCAGAATGACAGTCTGAATGCAGGAAACATATGCCATCTAATTCCGGTAGAAAAAAAATTTCAATTTATTTTCACAAATTAAGCAAGAGGTACCCCTTGCTGTTTTTTCGCCGAAAAAATTCAAAAAAAAATTATTGCTCCAATCCTTGGAATATCTAGTCAATTGTGAATGGTTATATAATTTTGAATAAAGATTCGTTTAAATCTGGTCGACATATCGTCCGGTTTTTTTGTAATCGATGATTGAAGTTTCAATGTACTCGTCTGATTAAATTTCAAACTCTCCATACATAATATGAAATATCGCACCTCCCAGACATAATTTGCACATAATTTCTTCGTCAGAATGACAGTCTGAATGCAGGAAACATATGCCATCTAATTCCGGTAGAAAAAAAATTTCAATTTATTTTCACAAATTAAGCAAGAGGTACCCCTTGCTGTTTTTTCGCCGAAAAAATTCAAAAAAAATTATTGCTCCAATCCTTGGAATATCTAGTCAATTGTGAATGGTTATTTAATTTTGAATAAAGATCCGTTTAAATCTGGTCGACATATCGTCCGGTTTTTTTGTAATCGATGATTGAAGTTTCAATGTACTCGTCTGATTAAATTTCAAACTCTCCATACATAATATGAAATATCGCACCTCCCAGACATAATTTGCACATAATTTCTTCGTCAGAATGACAGTCTGAATGCAGGAAACATATGCCATCTAATTCCGGTAGAAAAAAATTTCAATTTATTTTCACAAATTAAGCAAGAGGTACCCCTTGCTGTTTTTTCGCCGAAAAAATTCAAAAAAAAATTATTGCTCCAATCCTTGGAATATCTAGTCAATTGTGAATGGTTATATAATTTTGAATAAAGATCCGTTTAAATCTGGTCGACATATCGTCCGGTTTTTTTGTAATCGATGATTGAAGTTTCAATGTACTCGTCTGATTAAATTTCAAACTCTCCATACATAATATGAAATATCGCACCTCCCAGACATAATTTGCACATAATTTCTTCGTCAGAATGACAGTCTGAATGCAGGAAACATATGCCATCTAATTCCGGTAGAAAAAAAATTTCAATTTATTTTCACAAATTAAGCAAGAGGTTGCTGTTTTTTCGCCGAAAAAATTCAAAAAAAAATTTATTGCTCCAATCCTTGGAATATTTAGTCAATTGTGAATGGTTATTTAATTTTGAAAAAAGATCCGTTTAAATCGGGTCGACATATCGTCCGGTTTTTTTTGTAATCGATGATTGAAGTTTCAATGTACTCGTCTGATTAAATTTCAAACTCTCCATACATAATATGAAATATCGCACCTCCCAGACATAATTTGCACATAATTTCTTCGTCAGAATGACAGTCTGAATGCAGGAAACATATGCCATCTAATTCCGGTAGAAAAAAAATTTCAATTTATTTTCACAAATTAAGCAAGAGGTACCCCTTGCTGTTTTTTCGCCGAAAAAATTCAAAAAAAAATTATTGCTCCAATCCTTGGAATATTTAGTCAATTGTGAATGGTTATTTAATTTTGAAAAAAGATCCGTTTAAATCGGGTCGACATATCGTCCGGTTGTTCTCCCAGACATAATTTGCACATAATTTCTTCGTCAGAATGACAGTCTGAATGCAGGAAACATATGCCATCTAATTCCGGTAGAAAAAAAATTTCAATTTATTTTCACAAATTAAGCAAGAGGTACCCCTTGCTGTTTTTTCGCCGAAAAAATTCAAAAAAAAATTATTGCTCCAATCCTTGGAATATTTAGTCAATTGTGAATGGTTATTTAATTTTGAATAAAGATCCGTTTAAATCTGGTCGACATATCGTCCGGTTTTTTTGTAATCGATGATTGAAGTTTCAATGTACTCGTCTGATTAAATTTCAAACTCTCCATACATAATATGAAATATCGCACCTCCCAGACATAATTTGCACATAATTTCTTCGTCAGAATGACAGTCTGAATGCAGGAAACATATGCCATCTAATTCCGGTAGAAAAAAAATTTCAATTTATTTTCACAAATTAAGCAAGAGGTACCCCTTGCTGTTTTTTCGCCGAAAAAATTCAAAAAAAAATTATTGCTCCAATCCTTGGAATATCTAGTCAATTGTGAATGGTTATTTAATTTTGAATAAAGATCCGTTTAAATCTGGTCGACATATCGTCCGGTTTTTTTGTAATCGATGATTGAAGTTTCAATGTACTCGTCTGATTAAATTTCAAACTCTCCATACATAATATGAAATATCGCACCTCCCAGACATAATTTGCACATAATTTCTTCGTCAGAATGACAGTCTGAATGCAGGAAACATATGCCATCTAATTCCGGTAGAAAAAAAATTTCAATTTATTTTCACAAATTAAGCAAGAGGTACCCCTTGCTGTTTTTTCGCCGAAAAAATTCAAAAAAAAATTATTGCTCCAATCCTTGGAATATCTAGTCAATTGTGAATGGTTATATAATTTTGAATAAAGATTCGTTTAAATCTGGTCGACATATCGTCCGGTTTTTTTGTAATCGATGATTGAAGTTTCAATGTACTCGTCTGATTAAATTTCAAACTCTCCATACATAATATGAAATATCGCACCTCCCAGACATAATTTGCACATAATTTCTTCGTCAGAATGACAGTCTGAATGCAGGAAACATATGCCATCTAATTCCGGTAGAAAAAAAATTTCAATTTATTTTCACAAATTAAGCAAGAGGTACCCCTTGCTGTTTTTTCGCCGAAAAAATTCAAAAAAAAATTATTGCTCCAATCCTTGGAATATCTAGTCAATTGTGAATGGTTATTTAATTTTGAATAAAGATCCGTTTAAATCTGGTCGACATATCGTCCGGTTTTTTTGTAATCGATGATTGAAGTTTCAATGTACTCGTCTGATTAAATTTCAAACTCTCCATACATAATATGAAATATCGCACCTCCCAGACATAATTTGCACATAATTTCTTCGTCAGAATGACAGTCTGAATGCAGGAAACATATGCCATCTAATTCCGGTAGAAAAAAAATTTCAATTTATTTTCACAAATTAAGCAAGAGGTACCCCTTGCTGTTTTTTCGCCGAAAAAATTCAAAAAAAATTATTGCTCCAATCCTTGGAATATCTAGTCAATTGTGAATGGTTATTTAATTTTGAATAAAGATCCGTTTAAATCTGGTCGACATATCGTCCGGTTTTTTTGTAATCGATGATTGAAGTTTCAATGTACTCGTCTGATTAAATTTCAAACTCTCCATACATAATATGAAATATTGCACCTCCCAGACATAATTTGCACATAATTTCTTCGTCAGAATGACAGTCTGAATGCAGGAAACATATGCCATCTAATTCCGGTAGAAAAAAAATTTCAATTTATTTTCACAAATTAAGCAAGAGGTACCCCTTGCTGTTTTTTCGCCGAAAAAATTCAAAAAAAAATTATTGCTCCAATCCTTGGAATATTTAGTCAATTGTGAATGGTTATTTAATTTTGAATAAAGATCCGTTTAAATCGGGTTGACATATCGTCCGGTTTTTTTGTAATCGATGATTGAAGTTTCAATGTACTCGTCTGATTAAATTTCAAACTCTCCATACATAATATGAAATATCGCACCTCCCAGACATAATTTGCACATAATTTCTTCGTCAGAATGACAGTCTGAATGCAGGAAACATATGCCATCTAATTCCGGTAGAAAAAAAATTTCAATTTATTTTCACAAATTAAGCAAGAGGTACCCCTTGCTGTTTTTTCGCCGAAAAAATTCAAAAAAAAAATTATTGCTCCAATCCTTGGAATATCTAGTCAATTGTGAATGGTTATATAATTTTGAATAAAGATCCGTTTAAATCTGGTCGACATATCGTCCGGTTTTTTTGTAATCGATGATTGAAGTTTCAATGTACTCGTCTGATTAAATTTCAAACTCTCCATACATAATATGAAATATCGCACCTCCCAGACATAATTTGCACATAATTTCTTCGTCAGAATGACAGTCTGAATGCAGGAAACATATGCCATCTAATTCCGGTAGAAAAAAAATTTCAATTTATTTTCACAAATTAAGCAAGAGGTACCCCTTGCTGTTTTTTCGCCGAAAAAATTCAAAAAAAAAATTATTGCTCCAATCCTTGGAATATTTAGTCAATTGTGAATGGTTATTTAATTTTGAAAAAAGATCCGTTTAAATCTGGTCGACATATCGTCCGGTTTTTTTGTAATCGATGATTGAAGTTTCAATGTACTCGTCTGATTAAATTTCAAACTCTCCATACATAATATGAAATATCGCACCTCCCAGACATAATTTGCACATAATTTCTTCGTCAGAATGACAGTCTGAATGCAGGAAACATATGCCATCTAATTCCGGTAGAAAAAAAATTTCAATTTATTTTCACAAATTAAGCAAGAGGTACCCCTTGCTGTTTTTTCGCCGAAAAAATTCAAAAAAAAAATTATTGCTCCAATCCTTGGAATATCTAGTCAATTGTGAATGGTTATTTAATTTTGAATAAAGATCCGTTTAAATCGGGTCGACATATCGTCCGGTTTTTTTGTAATCGATGATTGAAGTTTCAATGTACTCGTCTGATTAAATTTCAAACTCTCCATACATAATATGAAATATCGCACCTCCCAGACATAATTTGCACATAATTTCTTCGTCAGAATGACAGTCTGAATGCAGGAAACATATGCCATCTAATTCCGGTAGAAAAAAAATTTCAATTTATTTTCACAAATTAAGCAAGAGGTACCCCTTGCTGTTTTTTCGCCGAAAAAATTCAAAAAAAAATTATTGCTCCAATCCTTGGAATATCTAGTCAATTGTGAATGGTTATATAATTTTGAATAAAGATCCGTTTAAATCTGGTCGACATATCGTCCGGTTTTTTTTGTAATCGATGATTGAAGTTTCAATGTACTCGTCTGATTAAATTTCAAACTCTCCATACATAATATGAAATATCGCACCTCCCAGACATAATTTGCACATAATTTCTTCGTCAGAATGACAGTCTGAATGCAGGAAACATATGCCATCTAATTCCGGTAGAAAAAAAATTTCAATTTATTTTCACAAATTAAGCAAGAGGTACCCCTTGCTGTTTTTTCGCCGAAAAAATTCAAAAAAAAATTATTGCTCCAATCCTTGGAATATCTAGTCAATTGTGAATGGTTATTTAATTTTGAATAAAGATCCGTTTAAATCTGGTCGACATATCGTCCGGTTTTTTTGTAATCGATGATTGAAGTTTCAATGTACTCGTCTGATTAAATTTCAAACTCTCCATACATAATATGAAATATCGCACCTCCCAGACATAATTTGCACATAATTTCTTCGTCAGAATGACAGTCTGAATGCAGGAAACATATGCCATCTAATTCCGGTAGAAAAAAAATTTCAATTTATTTTCACAAATTAAGCAAGAGGTACCCCTTGCTGTTTTTTCGCCGAAAAAATTCAAAAAAAAATTATTGCTCCAATCCTTGGAATATCTAGTCAATTGTGAATGGTTATTTAATTTTGAATAAAGATCCGTTTAAATCTGGTCGACATATCGTCCGGTTTTTTTGTAATCGATGATTGAAGTTTCAATGTACTCGTCTGATTAAATTTCAAACTCTCCATACATAATATGAAATATCGCACCTCCCAGACATAATTTGCACATAATTTCTTCGTCAGAATGACAGTCTGAATGCAGGAAACATATGCCATCTAATTCCGGTAGAAAAAAAATTTCAATTTATTTTCACAAATTAAGCAAGAGGTACCCCTTGCTGTTTTTTCGCCGAAAAAATTCAAAAAAAAATTATTGCTCCAATCCTTGGAATATCTAGTCAATTGTGAATGGTTATTTAATTTTGAATAAAGATCCGTTTAAATCTGGTCGACATATCGTCCGGTTTTTTTGTAATCGATGATTGAAGTTTCAATGTACTCGTCTGATTAAATTTCAAACTCTCCATACATAATATGAAATATCGCACCTCCCAGACATAATTTGCACATAATTTCTTCGCCAGAATGACAGTCTGAATGCAGGAAACATATGCCATCTAATTCCGGTAGAAAAAAAAATTCAATTTATTTTCACAAATTAAGCAAGAGGTACCCCTTGCAGTTTTTTCGCCGAAAAAATTCAAAAAAAATTATTGCTCCAATCCTTGGAATATTTAGTCAATTGTGAATGGTTATTTAATTTTGAATAAAGATCCGTTTAAATCGGGTCGACATATCGTCCGGTTTTTTTGTAATCGATGATTGAAGTTTCAATGTACTCGTCTGATTAAATTTCAAACTCTCCATACATAATATGAAATATCGCACCTCCCAGACATAATTTGCACATAATTTCTTCGTCAGAATGACAGTCTGAATGCAGGAAACATATGCCATCTAATTCCGGTAGAAAAAAAATTTCAATTTATTTTCACAAATTAAGCAAGAGGTACCCCTTGCTGTTTTTTCGCCGAAAAAATTCAAAAAAAAATTATTGCTCCAATCCTTGGAATATCTAGTCAATTGTGAATGGTTATTTAATTTTGAATAAAGATCCATTTAAATTGGGTCCACAAATGGGCAAGGGGTACTACCCTTGGATAATAGGTATGTAGTCAACCTGAGTAAGAAATAATGTGCAAATTATTTGTGGGGAGTGCATTATTTCGATTTAGTTATTTTAAGTTTGAGCCATTAAATTTATTCAAAACCGATTACCTAAAATGGTAGCTGTAGCAATAGCTTCGAGCTTATTTCAGGATTTTTTCGTGACAGTGTATTTATCCAGCGGACGCGCAAAATTGACATTTGTCCACAGTTAAAAAATACCTGGTTCATTGAATACTTCCAATTTTTATTTTTAATTATTTTATGAACTGTTTTACGTTAGTAAATTTCGACTGGGTTGATCGAATTTTAAACCAGCTGTCATTTCCTAAAGCTGCACGAGTTAACCGCTTCCAATAACACTCAAATAACAGCGTAAGCATTGAAATCGTTATTCCAGTAAATAACAAATAAAATCCACCGCTAAGATGTTCCAATTCCAAAGTTTTTGGTCCGGTGTTCCGTAAATAATGATGATCCAGTACTCGGTGCATCAGTGTCTTATTAAAATGTTGTGAAATTAATGTGTCGAACCACGAGTGAATTAAACCGCTCGCTTTTAAACGGCCAAGTTGTCGATCAAAGATTCTGGTAAACGGTGAATTCCTTTGAAACGCAAGCACTGTATAATAATTTAAAATGCATTCCTTCATCGGGGTCATGCGGATCGCATAATCAAGGACATAGTCGATATCAGTCACGTATTTATTCGAAAGAACCTAGAAATATTCAAATATTTTAAAAGTATTAAAATGGCAATTAGCCCAATACACACCTTAATAATTTTTCCGAGTTTTCGATTTTCCAATAAATTTATGCGGTCGTTCAAACTTTTTTCGATTATCATGCGGTCCGCAAAATTTAATAAATTTGCACTGCCCGTATTCCGAAAAGCTTGTTGGATTCCAATATACAGATCACCCGGCTCGCTCCAGTAAAGATCCGCATCCAGAAAATCTTGTACCGTTTCGATCGGTTTTGAATACTGTGGCACAGTCATAATCGATGTATATACGGTCGAATAGCCAGTGTCCAGTAGAAACATTAACAAAATCCAACCGAAAAATAAGAATTGGATCGTCAACCGATACGGAAAGTTGAAAAGTCCATGTGCTGTAGAGATGCTTACTAGCTCGAGTAGCACGTACACGAATTCCTTGTATTTACGATCGCGTAGTCCACCCAAATTTAAATTTAGTTCAACCTCGATTGAATATTTTATTGCGATTGCCGTGAATAGTAACGAAGCACAGAAAAAGAGCCAAACATTCCATTGAAACGGTAAATATATAATGGTGGCTTGAGTTCTCGAGGACGGGTTTGGGACCAGAGCTGTAATACACTGATAGTTGATGTAGCTGGATAAATCATAGTTCTGGGCATGATCGTGACTCTCCCACACCGAACACATTGCCAAATCAGATACGTTTTTCGATAAATCGTTTAGCACAGCACACCACGTATCGCTAGAATTCGATTTATCACGATACGATACCATCCAATTGCGTGCTATCTCACGTAAGCATCGCATCTCAAGGCCATCAACATCACTTTTACCGTCCCGCTTATATTTGATCACAAACGGAGGACAGTTGAAAAAACTGGCACGCAAAGCTATCACACCCTTTTCATTGCGCAAAAGTCGATCGATAAAGACATCGTCGCTTAGAAAATCGGCCAAATCGTTCACAGCAGCGTAATCCACAAATTGAACGTTAATCGATTTTCTAAACCAGTAATTTGTAAAATCGTGTAAATCACTCTGATAATGCGCCGACACATTGTGCGACATAAGTAAAATGCGAGAGAATGATCGGAACGGTATACGTTTCAAAAGCTCGTAATCAACATTATCGTTTGTGAAGATTACGAATAAATTACACGCGGCACGTTTAATTAAACCGGTCGATGTTGCACGAAAAATTGTTAACGATTTTGGATAAACTTCTTGGAAATTTTGCAAAACTTCGCTAAATCGATCCGGACTCACGCTAAAATACACGAAATTATAACAGTGTAGCGAAGTTGGGAATTTTAATATCGGGATTGTTGAAAAACTTGTCTCGTTTACTCGCAATATCGGATTCATAGTAGCGTACAAATCGACTTGAGCACCAAGCAGCACGATTAAGGAGATGGCCGGCCACATTGCAATGTGTGATGTTACCAAATAACTAAAACTTGTTCTTATCCGATGTCATTTTATAAACCGATTTGTATACAGTGCACGAAAAATGTATGTAACATACTGATTAATCGCTCGTGTCTTCTCGAGCTGTACTCATTTGGTCAAATATCAATTAACTTGGCCGAATCCAATATTTGTTTTCTTGTTAATCACAAAAATATGAAATTATATAGAACTTGTAATTACACACGCGTTATGTACTAGCGCACGCAAAGAGGGTTGATCAGAAGGCGATATGATTATACACACCCTATATATAGCGATGGGTATAAACATAAACGGGTCGCAGGCTAACATTAAACAAAGAGATTACAGATCCATATACATGAAATATTTATTCATAATTTAAGGATTACACCAAGGATAAAAAATATTCTACAACACCACACACACATATATATAAAAATAAACTTGAGAATTTAGTCCTCCTGGCCCATTGGTCATTCCTCAACAGTTTCCAATGTGATCAATTTTTTAATTTCATTTTGCAAATTATTTAACGTGTCCAACCGAGTTTTTCGGAAATCCTCACTGCATGATGGTTCGCGATCCCGCGCCAAAAATCGTCGGCTTACACTCATATCTAAATTTTTCAGTTTAGCAATTTTCTCAATCTCCTTATTAATCAATTCGCAAATCATCTGTTTCGTTTTGTGCAAATTTTGCAACTCCGATAAATCCTCTTTGCACGACGATACCATATGGTTTACATCGTCCACAGGCCAATTTTGATTGTCATTATCATCTTGACCGCAGGCTTCATCATATTTCATGTCGCCATCTTGGTGAAATACTTGTTCGCTCGAGTATTCGACCCCTAAATTGGTCTGGGTCGACGAATGCTTTTTGACTGGATAGTTAAGTTCCATAAAATTTTGAGAATATGGCCCCATTTCGGAATTTCTGTACGGTTGATAACCTGACGAAGACTGCTGTTGCTCAGAGGCAAATTTGCGATCAACAATCTGCTGGCGAAAGTTTTCCAAATTTAACGATGTCGGATAGAAACGATTGTCAGTCTCTTGCTTCTGCCGATCCATATCGTTCATTTTATGAATATTTTCCATCTGCATTGTACTAATTTCGTTTACCAAATTTGCAACAGTTTCGTTATCGGTGGCCCCCGCACCAAACGATGCTTCATCGCTCATTTTAAGAAGATCCGCTAAATCCATTCTGTACGGATCGCTAACACGCGGCCCATCTCCACTATCATGATGGATTTGTTCTGTTGCAACATTTTGTCGACGTTTCGGCTTCGTCGATTGAGGTGGTGGCACCCGGCTGGATACTTCCATACCGGACGTATTTACATTTTTCGATAAACCCGAAATATTTAACATTTTATCACGTAGAGCATTCAGTACGCTAAGTGGCCTTTCCATTTTTTTCGAAGTGCCCGCGCCCCGCTGAAACGAATTTGGCGGATTTATTGGTTTACTCCACCGTTGTTGTTCAACTTTACTTTTCGATGGGACCGGCGATATCGAGCAGTTTAAAGCCATTTTAGCTGAGGCTGATGTTTTTCTATGCATGGGCCGATCACTGCTACTCTCAACCTCCTTTTTTTTGTATATATATTTAGCACGAGTCGGCTGGGGATGCGCCTCACGTGACTTAACCGGCTTAATATATCTCTTACGGTTCTCAATCACGTACTGATCATTATCCAAATATTGATATTCCTCTTCATCGACCGTTTCGTTGTCGTAAGCTTCTTCATCCGCACCATATTCTAAGTCGAGTTCGTCATCGAATTCGGCAATGGGGTCAAGCTGTTGCGGTTCTTCATACGTAAATTTAGTTCGGGTACTCGAGTCCACGGCGGTATAATTTCTCATGGTTTTCGCGAAAATTAATTAATTAGTTTAAGCACAGGATTATATAAATTTTTAATTAAAATATTAAATAAACTAAATTTTAGCAAAATAAAAGGAACTACAAAATAAAGTTCTAGGTTCTAACTAAGAAAAGGAAAATATAAATGAAAATTTGGTTGAAAAACAAAAATGGATGATATTGCTCAGCATACTCGGATTTGAAATGGTCGCAAAAATTCGGTAGGTCCGTATGAAGTTGGCGTTGCAACTCGTTTTAAAAATCGTTTTGAACAAGTGTCTAGCTAATAAAGTGCCGCATTCGTCAAAACCGAGTAATTTTCGTATGAAATGTTCAAAGTTTTAAAATTTTGATGTATTACAAACATACTTCGATGTTTTTGTGTTGGCTTTGTGAGAGGTCGCGATCAAATTCCTCTTTAGATTTAGAATATAATCATTGAATCAAGGAACGGCCATCTCGGCCTGCGGATGTTCAGGTGGTAGACTTCCGAGCACTGAAGGGATGAATAAGGAGTGTTTGTGCTACCTCATTCGCCACTTCGGAGGGTACTGCAAAAAACGTATCTTGTTTCTTTATTTCTAGTAATATTAGCGCATCTCTTCCCTAGTTATCTTCACTTAACAAACAACAGGCACAGAACAAACATTTTTTGAACATTTTTTCATTAATCTTCAGTCCGATTAGTTCAATTTTCCGGCAATATAAGTCGTGTGACAACTTGACGTACCCGAACCTCTTCGGACTACACCACTGATATATTACAAGGGCCTTGGGTTACCCTTTTAGATACGAGTCCTAGGTGCTTCGCTTCTAGCGGTGTTATCGGGATTTTTTACTCAATATATTTTATTATTTATTTATTTATTAAAATTATTATTTTTATTATAAACGTTGTTTGCACATGTTCACCAAGATGGTTGATGTGTGAACGATTGTTCGGCACTTTCACTTTTTAACTTTATTCTGAGACTGTGTCTCGTGCTCTTCTAAAACCCGACTGTCCTTTTTCGTTTCTTAAATCGATAAATATCGAGGAAATGTCGCGAATGTAGGTGGCGAAATAGCTCTATTCGGCAAAACGAGCTATGCCTCGTAATTAAGCGGCGCGGTGTATAAATAGGTTTGCTAAGAGGAGTGCCACGAAGTGAAAAGGATTTTTTTTTGAGCCGCTACATCACTCCCCTCCTGGATCGAAACCCGTAATGGTTTAAATTAAATCCAACCGTTTTTCGAACACTACGTTTTTCGACCTGGTGTACCACAAGTATTCCGTATGCTGGCTTAAGCCTGTAGATGCCAATTGTTGATGATTTTCCATCTATATCCACAACAAAGAATTTTCGCAATTTGCGCGTTACTGGAGACGGCCCAGAATAGGGTGTACTCAAAGGACCTCTGACTCTATCCGCACGCACGAATACGTGTGAACAGGTTTCCAGATTTTTGGGAATGTACGTTGCCTGAAACGAAATCCGAAGTATCTGTGTTTGGGTTCGAAGAATTCACCGGGAACCTTGATATTTTGACCATATTCTAGCTCTGCTGGTGTGCAGTCTAGGTCTTCCTTGTCAGAGGTTCGAATACCCTATAGGATAGTTGGAAGTTCTAAACTCCAATGGGTTGTATTACATCGAGCTGTTAAGGCGGATTTTAATTGCCTGTGGAACCATTCGATAAGACCATTCGCTTTCTGGTTGTATGCAGTTGTCTGAATACGATGGGAACCTAGGAGCTGCGTGAGCTCGGTGAACAACGTTGATTCGAATTGTGTTCCTTGGTCTGTCGTGATGAAGAGTGGGACACCATATCTACAGATATACTCATTGCAAAGGGTGGTTAAATTTTAAGGGCCGATATTGATTTTGAATAAAACACAAATTATTTAAGAAATTATTGTCAATTCTTTTTATTATGATAATATGGTATGGTTCAATTATGTATGGAATAAAATATCGGCCAAATGGCCGCCGCGACCTCGGCGGCACACCTCCACCCGAAGGTCCAAATTTTCGATGACGCTTAGGCATAATTGAGATTCTATGCCGTTAATGTGCCGAATTATCTCATCCTTTAGCTCTTGAACTGTTGCTGGCTTATCGACGTACACCGTTCCTTTCAAATAATCCCAAAGAAAGAAGTCCAACGGTGTAAAATCACATGATCTTGGCGGCCAATTGACATCGCCACCACGTGAGATAACACGGCCATTGAATTTATCGCGCAAAAGAGCTATTGTTTCGTTAGCTGTGTGGCAAGTGGCACCGTCCTGTTGAAACCACATATCGTCCACATCCATATCTTCCAATTCGGGCCATAAAAAGTTCGTTATCATCTCACGATAGCGAACACCATTCACAGTAACTGCCTGACCGGCCTCATTTTGGAAAAAATACGGCCCGATGATGCCGCCAGCCCATAAACCGCACCAAACAGTCACTCTTTGTGGGTGCATTGGTTTTTCGACAATCATTCTTGGATTATGATTCGCCCAAATGCGGCAATTCTGCTTATTGACGAATCCACTGAGGTGAAAATGTGCCTCATCACTGAAGATGATTTTCTTCGAAAATTGATCATCCACTGTTGCCATTTTTTGCCACCATTCTCACCATTGACGTCGTTTGGAATGGTCAAGAGGCTTTAGTGTTTGAGTCAATTGCACCTTATAAGCGTGTAAATGCAAGTCTTTATGCATAATGTTCATCAACGACGAGCGTGAGAGGTGCAATTTTCGGGCACGACGACGAGTTGAGGTGGACGGCCCTTCAGCCACACTATCGCGAACAGCAGCAATATTTTCTGCTGTACGAGCTGTACGAGCATGCATTGGTGTTTTAAAATCTCCTACAGACCCGGTTTGCTGAAATTTTTGCACGATTTTTCCGATTGTACGTTCAAATTGAGTTAGTCTGAAATTGAGAAATGTCAAATTAAATGCAGAAAAAAACTTGACGTTTAGGTGTGGTTCACATTCAACGTCGGCCCTTAAAATTTAACCACCCTTTATATAGAAGATCTTACTTACGGTTTTAGCGGTCATTTCTCGGATTGGATAAGCTTCTGGCCAACGGGTAAATCGGTCGACTATTGTTAAAGTATAATGATAGTCATTCGATTGGGGCAGTGGACCAACCAGGCCCATGTGGATGTGTTCGAACCTGCTACTTGGGTAGCTCGAATTTACCAAGCGCTGATTGTGTGTGGCGGTGAACTTTGGACTTTTGACATGGGATACAAGATTTAGCCCAATTGCTTGTATCAGTATTCATTCTTGGCCAGAAGTATTTTGAAGCTATTCAGTTTTCACGTAGCACGGATGTGATAAGCCATGTAGACTATCGAAAATTGTCCGTCGCATGTTAAGAAGAACGTAGGGTCGATTTTTACCTGAGAAGTCTCACACCAAATTTGCTGCTTGTCTGGTAAGTCGATCCGTTGCAGGTTTACGCTTGATTTCGGTGTGTGTGCTGGAATCAATTTCTGCAATTCGTCGTCACGTTGTTGCTGTACAAGTAAATCCTTCGTGTCGAAGAAGAAGACGCTGAGTTATGTGAGAAGTGTTTCACCAGAACGAGACAAACAGTCGCTCACCACATTGTGTTTACCTTTGATGTGATGGATGTCGGTAGTTAACTGGGCAATGTAATCAAGATGTCGTAATTGCCGAGGACTACGTTCTGCCTTTGACGCAATAGCTGTTGTAAATGGTTGATCGTCGGTAAAAATAGAGAAATTTCGGCCTTCGATCAAATGGCGAAAGTGTTTGATTGCTAAATATACATAGCAAGAAGTTCTCTATCTTCTCTAGAGAAAAGAACGCTAAGCTTCGGTAGTTATGTTGAATTGCGCGTCGTTCAACGAATGTGCCAAAAGAGTGACAGCGGCAAGAGAATGCTTGACCGATTCGAAAGCTTCTGTGTAATCTTCGGGCCAAGAGAAGTTCCTACTGTTTTTACCTTTCTTGAATAAGGTGGCCAAATGCCTGTGAATAGGCGATAACAGTTCGGCTAATCGTGGAATAAAGTGGTGGTAATAGTTCACCATACCGACGAACTGATGTATTTGGCGGAATGATGTTGGTTCTGGAAAGTTTGAAATGACATCAACTTTGTCTTTCGACGGGAGGATGCCATCTTTCCTGTGTGGCTCAAGAAGTCGAGTGACTTCATGCCGAAATTACATTTCGAAGCTTTAATATTAATTCCATATGCGGATTAAATACTAACTCGAGATGTTCACTGTGTTTCATCTCGGACCTTCTCGCAACGAGGATATCGTAGATATAAGAGTAAACGAAGTCCAGCCCTTTTAACAATTCGTTAAGGAATCGCTGGAATTTCTGGGCTGAGTTGCGAAGACCATATGGCATTCGGGCGAACTCAAAAAGCCCAAAAGGAGTAGCAATCGCTGTTTTGAGAATATCCTCGAGAGCCATGGGAATTTGATGATATGTGGGGGATAGGATATCTATCTGGGACAGTGACAGTGTTTAACTGTCGATAGTCTCCACAAGGGCGCCAGTCCTTGTCTTTCTTTTGCACCATATGTAATGGCGAGGAGACTGGTGATGATGAGCGGCGGCAGATTCCGATGTCTGTCATAAACTGAAATTCAGTTTTTGCAGCTTTTAGTTTCGTTGCGTCGAGTTGTCGCGGTTTAGCACAAGGTAACATACCTTGCGTGAAGACGTAGTGCACTACGTTATGCTTCACTGGGAGATTGTAATTCGGAGCCTCAGTGAGTGGGGGGTATTTCTTTAAAAGAGCGCCGTAATCGTTTTTAACGCTGAAATGTTTTGGAGGTGGCGTATTAACTAGGGCGATGATTGCGTTCACAGCGAGGGTAGTAAATGAATCGGAGAGTCTTCTGCTCTTCAAATCGACCACGAGACCATACTTGGACAGAAAGTCAGCACCTATAATAGGCCTGTCTACGGCCGCAACGATGAAGGGATGTGTGAACGAACGCCTGAGACCGAGATCCGTTTGCTGCGGTAAGAATGCAAACGGTGTCTTTAGCATGTCGGGGAAACTTGTTTACGGGTATCACAGATACTTCAGCCCCCGAACGCTTTTTCTATGAAAGTCATGCTGATGACATTTAAAGTCTGAGCAAGATTGCACTTAATAAGAGGAACACAGGATGTTGTGGATTAAAGTTCAAACCACATGCGTCTACCCAGAATGCTAGGATGTTTACCAAACGCATAAACCAACCTTTCATAGGTTTCCTTGCAATTACCTACAACCTATGAAACTTTTCACTTACCTAGGACAATTCTACCTTTAATATCGGCCTCCTGGAGAGAGCCCTCAGACGCATCGCTCTGCGGATATTCCAGACTCCTTATAGTCCTTGCAAGCATTTTCCTATCTTTGGCCGTTTTCTACGCCATCGGAATCTCATTGTGCTTTGTACAGATGGACCAACTTTAACTGTGCCTGTGGTGCTAGAGGTGGTTTCTGAGGGACCATCATTATTCATGCCTGTGTCCTATTTTGTCGTGTCGCCTTGGAGAACCGTTCGATAGGTTAATATCATAACAGCAGTAGTTCTCAACGACACATGGTCAACTCGACTTAAAACTACAAAACTACAAATATTCTCAGCAATCCTTAATTTTTGTACTTCGTTTCATACTTCTCGATAATAGACCCACAAATGGATTCAAGTGACCGGATCAATAAAATACTCTGACAGGAATATAAATCTCGTATAACAAGATTAAGGAACTTAAACAACAATCAATATCCATAAATTATTATTAATTAGAAATCAATTTGGAGACGACGACGCCGCTTAACGCGAGTAATGAAATCGCATTTTCAATGCCACGAAAATTCAAAATAATTGATTGGGCTGTAGCTAAGGCACAATATATATATATGTATGAAGTAAATGCGACCAATAAAGGTCAAGAACTACGCACCCAACCCCATACCACACATAACCAATAAAATTAAATCAGCCTGTTACACGCTATGTATGACATACATAAAAATTGATTGCGAGCATAATTCATGCCCTAACCATATTCAAACGAAACAAATAAAATCGAAAGTCACTGAACGTAAAGTCACAATAGAATGTAATCGAATTAAATCGGCAACTCATTCCCCATGACACGTACATGTTGTATGCCACGACCTTCCCTAAAATTACTACACACGATAGATATGCGGAAATTTACTATCATATATGGAATAATAAAATATCATTGTCGGTGGTGTGGGAATTGACACTCCCTCCGTAATACAAATAAATCCGTAAAATACCAAAGTCTCGTTCGTTCGCATATATGCGGTGTGATTTACTCGTATCATGACCTGATTTTCGAATGTTTTTGTTTTTGTTTCGATTTTCCTATGTTTCGTGCGCGCCTATTTTCCATTTTTGCAAATGTGGCATAACCATGGTTCCCTGTTTGTTCAATACAGACGAATCATAAAATAAAAAAAAATTTAATCGCATTAGAATTCATTGTGGCAGTCAAGCTTTGTATTCGTTCTACGGTGGACTTAGGATTATCCCGAACGATTCAAAATACTTAATATTCAACGGGTTATGTCGAAACGTCGACACTATTCGGAAAATTTTAATTCCGATGATTATCCCACGGATGTCTTGACCTATATACCAAAGGATTGGAAAACCCCAATCAGTGAAATGAAATCAAAATATAAAGTGCCTGGCGGGAAATCGAGAAATTATCGTGAGTATATCGTTCATAGCGTATAATAAAAAAAATTATTTGTCATCCTCCCTTACCCACCCACGAATTTATTTATAGAATATCGTAATTCTGAAACAAATCTAATCCTACAAGATTTATACCAGCAACAAGAAAATATCCGTTTCAATGATCCGAATGGTACGAAAAATTTGTATGTTAATCTAAATCCGTTGATGATAAGTGAATACATGGATCAATATCGGACGCGTAAGGTGTCCGATTCTGAATTTTATCAGCGCCCGCCGAATATATCCAGTTATTATCCAGCGAATATGGAAGATTACAATGAACCGGTTTCGTATTGGAATCCAAGTGGATACGCATCACAATTCGGACGATGTTGCTGTTTTACGCGACCGATTGAGGATAGCAATTAGAGTATGCGTCAGTAGCAAAATCAGTTACCGCCGTGTTTTAAATATCTTAAGCCTGTTAGACAGTATTAGTTGGGTTTCTTGATTTTTTATTACCGTTAAAGCTATGATTTGGATTTATGTGTATGTTTATGGTTAATGTAAATACAAAAATATTAAATTTCATTAAAAAATTGGGTTTGTTTTAATTTTGGGCCACACCATTCTTTGCAATTGGGATAACTTGAAATTTCTTGGGAGGGGTCGAGGAAAATGAAGTAATCCGTGTAAAGTAGAATATTTTTCAACATTCAAAAATAAAAATTAAATTATTAGTGAAACCATTTAATTGACGGAAGTGTTGGTTTTGATGCCGATATTACATCGTCTTAGGGTACAAACGCCATAGTACGACCTATAGGATGCAAGGAGGTAGTGCCATAAATAAAATAAAAAAGGTTGCAGTCTAAGATTCGCAGCACTCAAAAAAGTGTATATCACATTTTGAAATGGCGCTAGAGAATCTGCAATGCAGTACTTTAAGAATACGTCTAACACTCTAGGGCTTCTATTGGATATCGATCCATTCTATATCGACCAAAAGCCAACGAAGGATTTAGCATCTGTTTTTCTCTACGTTCAAATCACCAGGGCCAGCTGATTTTTCCTCTTTAAGTAAATCCGTCCTCGTGCCTAATTAAATGTCTAGAACGTTTTGTGGGTGAGGCACTTTAGAAATAATTATTTTGTCTTTTCCAATTCATCCTAGACAAGCTACATCCCAATAAACGTTAAATCTGTTGATATAATTCTTCATTAAGTCATTGGAGCAAATGAAAAACTGGTGGACAACAAAGAAGCACTCAGCAGCCTTAAGAAAAGGCAAATAATCGCTGTTGTAAGGTAGTGTGGGGTGACGTGGGTAACTGCAGCAGGGAAACTTTCGAATTTCAAAATGAAACTTTGCATACCGATTAAGCCCAATTTGTAGTAATTAGTGCTCACGGGAAAAAATTAGTGCTAGTCCAGGAGCCGAAAAAATGGGAAAAGATCGCC
The DNA here is from genome assembly GCA_963691935.1 of Nephrotoma guestfalica. NCBI lineage: Eukaryota > Metazoa > Arthropoda > Insecta > Diptera > Tipulidae > Nephrotoma > Nephrotoma guestfalica. Next base: position 57,107,848 of record OY829913.1, on the reverse strand, counting down.
TGAAAGACGGAATAAATAAAACCCGATTTCTAGAAAAAAACCAGAAATAATTTAAGCCTAATTTTAAAACTTTCTAAAGGCCGCTAAACTAATGAAATTTGTGCTTATCATAGAAATATGATTTTCATAAATTTTCATTCATAAATCGAGGAAAACCAAACCAGCCCCTGAAAGATACTAGACTTAAAAAACAGAGATATATCGTTCAATACTATTTGTGTTGAACAACAAATTAAACAAAAGAAATAAAATGTTCTAAAATCCAAGTCATATGCAATTCAGATAGTATATTCCTGCCAAGTATGTTCATTGCCATCCGAAAAATATAGTGGCTGGATTTGTGCTAATCCTGAATTGGCCCAATTCCATTGAACAACAACAAAAGTTGAATGAACAATTTTCTGACAAAAACTGTTCTAGAAACCAATGAAGTTAGCACTTCTGATTGCATATTCCTATCAGACATGTTCATTGCCATCCGAAAAATATAGTGGCTGAGTTTGTGCTAATCCAGAATTGGCCCAATTCCATTGAACAACAACGACCGTTGAATGAATAATTTTCTGACAAAAAGTGTTCTAGATGCCAATTCTGATTGCATATTCCTATCAGATATGTTCATTGCCATCCGAAAAATATAGTGGCTGAATTTATGCTAATCCAGAATTGGCTCAATTCTATTGAACAACAACGACCGTTGAATGAACAATTTTCTGACAAAAAGTGTTCTAGATGCCAATGAAGTTGGCAATTCTGATTACATATTCCTATCAGCAGTGCCAACTTCATTGGTTTCTAGAACACTTTGTGTCAGAAAATTGTTCATTCATCGGTCGTTGTTGTTCAATGGAATTAGGCCAATTCTGGATTAGCACAAATTCAGCCACTATATTTTTCGGATGCCAAATGCACATACCTGACAGGAATATACTATCTGAATTGCATATGACTTGGATTTTAGAATATTTCATTTCTTTTGTTTAATTTGTTGTTCAACACAAATAGTATTGAACGATATATCTCTGTTTTTTTAAATCTAGTATCTTTCAGGGGCTGGTTTGGTTTTCCTCGATTTATGAATGAAAATTTATGAAAATCATATTTCTATGATAAGCACAAATTTCATTAGTTTAGCGGCCTTTAGAAGGTTTTTTAAAATTAGGCTTAAATTATTTCTGGTTTTTTCTAGAAATCGGGTTTTATTTATTCCGTCTTTCAGGCGAAATTTGAAATTTTATTTTCCCGTTTTTTCGGCTCCTGGACTAACACTAATTTTTTCCCGTGAGCACTAATTACTACAAATTGGACTAATCGGTATGCAAAGTTTCATTTTGAAATTCGAAAGTTTCCCTGCTGCAGTTATCCACGTTGTGGGGTGCCATGCGTTATCAGTGAGCCCTAAGAAAATAAAGATTGTACTTTTCATTTCAATGAAATCATTTTTAAAATTTCAAAAATAGGGTTTCTTGTCACTCTGCGTTTATTAGATATCTTGGGATCCAGTTGAATCCAAACCTTATTTGGCAAAGTCACATAGAATAGCAGTGCAAGAGAATTTCCTAAAAATGTATAGAAATAATGGTAAATCATTGGGTTTTTACACATATCTACTATTTCATTTGCTGACTTGACGTGGTGAGACAGACGGTTGAGAGTGGGACAGGTAGGAATCACTGCCTCAGTTACAAAAACGAATTTATATGGAAATTTCTGCAATAGGAGGCATGCAGTGGCTTCGTTAATAGTGGTTTGGCAAGTGCTGGACTAAGCGTAATATTGTTCGGTTTGAAGTTTTGCTTACATGCTTCCTTTTCCTTCCTGGCGCCAAGGATGGTTCATCATGCAATAAGCCTTTCAAATAATATTTATCATTCGGAATGTAACTATTGGTTGCATATGCAATGTGTGGTGGACCCCCGTTTAAGTCATTTTGCGCCATTAGCCATTTAAGGCTCGAATGGTCGTTTGTTATGGTGAAGTGATAACCTTCAATGTAGGGGCGAAACTTTTGTACGCTTAACACTGTTGTTAGAAATTCCAGTTCCGTCGTACTGTAATTAGTCTGGGCTTGGTTCAATTTTTTGACATGAAAGGTCTTTCATTACCTTCTATATTCTTTTGGAATAGGACACTGCCAACTTCAGTTGTGAATATGCTGGGTTTGTTAAAAGTGGAGCGGTTGTTAACAGGTATTGTAACTTGTCTAGCGCGGCTTGAGCTTCAGTTGTCCAAACAAATTTAGAAGTTTTTTTTAATAAGTTAGAGATAGGAGTGGTTAGGGCTGGGCGTAATTAGGTATGAATCGCTGGCACCACCCTGTCATACCAAGTAACCTAGGGGTTTGCTTTATCGTACAGGGGGATGGAGAATTTTTGATAAATTCCACTTTTTACAAATTTGACCAGTTATAAATTTAAAATGTTTCTAACTAATTAATATTTAACAATAAGAAAAAAATTAAATTCACTTGGCATCACTAGAAATTGGTATAACCAGGAACTGTGAACGTGTTTTTGTCTCTAGAGATAGGAACGAGTGGTATCTGCAAATTGTGTAATTTAAGCTGCCTAGGATGCCATTAATTAAAGGCAAAGGATATGGTTTTTTTTACGTCACAGCATTGGCGCTTTCGCATTGACCCTTTGGCATAGCCTAATCTTTTTAGGTTTGCGAATCAGCACAATTGGCGATGACGTTGAACTCAAGGTCTCTTTTAACTGGTGGCCCATCTAGCGTTTGCAATTTCAACTACCGGTTGCTTCGAGTGTGGCAACACTTACGTCATTCGTGTTATGACAGATAATCAGTTTAATGTTTGACATATACGAAATGGGTCGCTCTACGCTTGACCAAAATTGGGAAGTATTGAAAACAAATTTTTAAAGTGGTGAGTGTTCTACCCAAACTGTAAATAATTTACGTGGAAAGTTCAGTAGAAATGAAATGGTTAGAATATTGCAGCTGTTGCTCAGAATGTATCTGAGCATCCATCTACATCAATTCGTCATCGTGCTCATGAATTGAATAGTTCATGCAGTCCTGTGATGATAATTTTGCATAAAGACCTCGGTATGGAGGCGTACAAAGTTCAATTAGTGCAGGAGCTGAAGCAAAATGACCATCCGCAACGTTTTCGGTTCGTTAATTGGGCTGTGGAACGCTTATTTCCCCCCTCGGGGGCTACGTCAACAAGCAAAATTGTCATATTTGGGGCTCAAGAAATTCACACGTAACCATTAAGAAGCCGATGTATCCACAACGAGTGACTGTTTGGTATGAATTTTGGACCGGCATCGCTGGTCCATTTTTTCGAAAATGAGCAAGGAGCCGCCTGAATTCAAGAGGAGGACAAACACGATATTTGATTTCATCAGGGCGGCGCAATTTGCCACACAGTCGTCGAGGATCGACTAATCAGCCGTAGCGGAGATGTCAATTGGCCGTTACGGATAATGTTACTTACGCTAACCATCTAGAGACTATGCAATACTTGAAAGATCAAATCGAATTTGCCATTGATGATTGGATTAACAGAATGGGGTACTGTAAAGTCAGCCATGGAAGTCATTTGTATGAAATTTTGACCATACTTAATGGCAATGTATACTCTTTCTAATGAAAAAAACCGATTTGAAAAATATTCATTCGTCTTTGAATTAGAGCCAAATTAAATTGCAAACGTTAGATGGACCACTTATTTATTACTCCTAGATAGATTACATTCTTTCAAGTTCCTGGTACATAAGTTCCTGGATCGCCGGCGAGACACCGTAATGTCTCTGTTTTATTGACAAACTACTACCTACATCGATGTGCTGTTCAATTAGTTCAGTACGGCTTATTCCGTTCTTTTCATACGATGAAAGGTTAGGTTAGGTTAGGTTTCAGTGGTTTCTATCGCACACTTAGGCCAATTTTGGTCCATTGTGATACCCCAGGATACGACATCATTAAACTCTCTTTAAAACCGTCTAGTGTCATTCACATAACGTCAAAGATCTCGCACATTACAGCTTTCGATATCAGAGAGGCTGTCCGTAATGTATTTGCCCAAGTGATCATGTCTTCTGCCAGCTAGCGCAGGACATGGGCATAGGAAGTGAACAAGAGTCTCCTCCTCCTCCTCGTCTTTCTACAGAAGTCATTTGCATCCAGACCCAGCCTTCGAAAAGGCAGTGTCCGGTAAATACCCTTATAATTCTACCTTAGTCACGCTTCCTGATTAAGATCTTGCGTCGCTTCAAGCTCAGCTCAGGCCATACTTGCTTCGCTATCCTGCCAGTCACACTGTCGAGCCACCTAGAATTTGTCAAGGCAACTGCTTTCCTATAACTCGCTGTTTTCAGCACAAACATAGGCCTTCCTACACATTCTCTCCCTGGTTCCAGTTGGAGAGTGGTATCGTACCATGCTAATTCGTCTGCCCTGCAATTTCCAACTGGATATTGCAGTGTTCATTCACCTCTGTTAAGAGTTGTGTGACAATCCAACGCCACCCTTGACGCCAGGGAAACTGAATCCAGTGAAAGAATGGCCGCCCGACTGTCCACACAGATAGTGATATCAGCCAACGATATTACATTGTGCTTCAACCAGTTCATGACCTCTTTAATCGCTATAACTTCAGCGTGGTACACGCTGCAGTAATCAGGTAGACGAAAAGGTAGACTTACATTTAATTCCCCACAGAACACACCAGCTCTCACTCTACCATCGAGCTTAAAGCCGACGGTGAAGAATTTAACTATCCCGATCTCCATAATGATACCATTCTTCCAATCCTCCCTAAAAGGGAGAATCACCTTAAAACGCTTGCAAAAACACAAAAGGGGTGTTATATAATCCAAATTCACTAGGTCATCCCTCATAGAATTGACTATAGTTGAGTGTCCTTTTTGCAGGCAATTCCACCCTAAAATCGCTGATAGCCGGGCAGCCGTGTTGACCACCATTTGCTTACCGATAATATCCAACGGGATAAGGTACAGCATGGCTTCTAAGACACTAGTGAGGGTCGTTTTCAACTCCCCAATAATGAGAAAACAGGCCGCCCTTTGCACCGATGGCATATCCGGTTTCAATCCCCATTTCCTTCCGATGACATTTTCACAAGCGTAGAGTGCCACAGTGGCCTTCTTCACTCTTTCTATCGTAACGGTTTCCAAAGGAGCTTATTGTCGAGAAGATTCCCTAGAAATCTCGCCTTATCAGTAAGGGGCCAGCATCCGGAATTTTATATCTGCTGGTGAAAAGGATCAGCTCGGTTTTAGATGGGTTAATCCCCAATCCACATCTGCTGGCCCAACCGAGTGATTTATAACGCATTCAGCATCACTTTTCTGATTGTACCCAGGTGCTTTCCCGAGACAGCTATCACTACGTCATCGACATAAGCAACCCCACCTATTCCTTCCCCCTCCAGTTCTAATAGTAGTCCATTGATTACTACATTCCAAAGTAGGAGAGAAAAGACACTTCTCTGGGGTGTTCTCCGAACAACTCGTTTTCTGACGGAGACTTCCACCATCCTCGCTATGTTGAAAGCGCCCTCGATATCGAGAAACGCCACCAACGACAATTCTTGAAAATCCAGTAACTTCTCAATTTCCCGAACCATAAGGTATGTAATACCGTGTCTACGGACTTACCCTTACGGTACGCATGTTGAGACTGTGCCCAGTTTCTGGGTACAATTCTCGAACGAATATGGACATCAAGCAACCTTTCCATGATTTTCAGCAGAACAGATTACAAAGGTATTGGTCTTGAAGATAACCTCCAGCCAGGGAAATAAGACCTCCGAGTTCTTCTGAATTTCTGTTGGTACAATCCCATCCGGACCAGCTGACTTATAGTACTTACACTTTTTAATAGCCGATTTTGTCTTTCGTGTATTCAGAATATCCTCTGTACAAAACAGTTGACGCCACAGTCATCCAAAGGCCTCGCAATCGACGCATCCTCACTTCCCGAGAAGTGAGTTGCCATCAAAATATCAAGAGTATCTTCACTAGAAACCGCCCATTCGCTGTCTGGATTTATCAGATAGCCTGGAACAGCTGTACTGGTAGAGAGTATCTTTCTTAAGCGCGAAGTATCCGAGACCCCTTCCATTCTATCACAGAAGAGCCTCCACGAATTCCTTTGCGTCTTCTTTGTTTCTCTTTTGTATACTCTGAGGCAACCATTATAGAAGTTCCAGTCTTGGCTTTCTTTCGATCTTTTCGCTCTATTGAAAGCAGACAGACCCACAGTCTTTTCGGCAGATTTGTTAATGGACAAGCTTCCGCCATAGAGGTATTACAAGCCCTAGTGAGAGTATCCACCATTGAATCCAGTTCATTACCCGTGTTGGGGAGTCCTGGGACTTTAGATGGATGCCCTCCAATACGATGGTGGAATCGACCATTTGAGTCTTGATTTGGAAAATAATCCAGAAATAAATTCCTAAGGAAACGTGCCCCTGTTATGGGGGCCCGGTTATTAAATTTTACAGACAAATCCAACAATTTTGTTTTTGGAACCATCAGCAGTAGAAACTTCCGGCATTTATTTCATTTAGGAATTCTAGTGCCCGATATCCTAATATGCTAATAGACTAACTGTCCATTAATCCACGAATAAGGGCCCCATTATTCCGATACAAGTCTCTCATTCCAGAGAGACATAAAAAATAAATAGTTGGATCCACGTATTTGGATTGAAATTCGTAGATTGAAATTTCGTTTCACTGACAGATACTTCAGTATCAGGGTTCAATTATAATGATGTGGTCTTAACGATAACGAGGTGGTTCGGCGCATCCCACTGCTGGATATACTGTCATCTACGAGCGGTCATAACCTTTACCGGTCGTGTCAATCTCACTTGACTCACTTCCGGTGAATAGTTTTTCGACAATCGTTGGCAATTGGCACAGTTTGGCTTTGATCTATCCTTTATTCCGCAACCGTAACAGAACTGTTTAATTATTTTTTAACAAAACAAATATATTGGATCTGTATTTTTCTTTTTGTATATTCTCAAGTAAACTTTCCAGAATTATAGCTTGTCGTAGTTGGGGCTATGATGCTCCTGGATATTTTTGGATAAAAATTCAATACCATTTTTCTGCCACGTCGGTCATAAATTTTGGCATAATAGCGTATAATTGGTTAAGTGGTACCTATTATCGCCAAGCAATTAACTCTAAACGAAATATGAAGTCATGAACTTCTAGGCCTTGAGGTTATCCGATGAAAGTTATGTTTCATTTTGGCTACAAATATTAATTATTTGTAAGATAATTATTGGAAACATACGGAGGAAGAACCAAATTCTGATTTTGATTGCGATTAGGTTGCATAGTCTGGTATGGAATTGGTTTGTCAGCTTTATCGTTTTGAATAATTTGCTTGTTTCGATTGTGAGATGCTGTATAAGATAGTGGAAATTAAACAGCGGAAAATAAGAGGTTACACTACTCACTACAAGTGGCAGCACCACCACAAAAGAGAGTATCTTGTTATTTAATTACCGGCGGACATTTTTTATTCATTTTGTATCTCTTTCTCACTAAATAAACCACCCCAGCGGAATAAAATATTAAAAGTGATCCTTAAAATGACAAATTGATTGGTCTCTGAAGTAAAGGAACTCGGTAAATGAAATCTTGAAATTTATCAATATTCCGTCTTTCCGCCATTCCTTAAAGAATGACGATGAAATTTGGATAGTAGTATTGACCAGGGATTTTAAAGTAAGTTTTGGACACAAAATAAATTTTAAAAAAATCCGCTGGTAACTCTATAACAAAATGAATTCTCTTTTGTGATGGTGCTGCACTTGCGGCGAGTAGCGCAATCCGCAATCTTATACAGCATGATTGTGAGGTAAAGTTTGGTAGGCTACAGTTTTAGATGTGATAATATCATTCTTGCTCCACGTGACAGTAGTTTATTCGTGCGACAGAGGTAAACTCGTACCATTTGATGAGGTATAAGAAATTGTTGTAGTTACTGGATGGCGATTTAGTGGTAACAAATTATAAGTTACTATTTCTAAGGACTTAGTACCGACAGTAAGATGAGTTAGAGCATCTACCGACGTCGATATTGTCGTATCAATGGACGAATCCTCTAGATCACATGGAGACCTTCCATCTTTTCTACGCGAATTTGATATAAGCGTTTTAGACGTCGGGAATGGTTTATCAGTTTATCCACTTCATTCTCTTGGTGGAAACAACCCTTTAATCGAAATGTTCTGTCTCTCCAATGTTTTTTATGTTGTTAAATTTTTCTGGAAAAAACTATGCCTCAAAAAAACTAACGGTGCAAAAATTAAAACGAATTATAATTGCAAACAAATTAAATTTGACTCAATTTAAATTTTTGCACCCTTGCAAGGGTGTTTCGTTTCGAGATATAGAATTTTGAATTTGACCGACCAAATGGCACAGTGGTTAAAGCTTTGGCGTTTGGATCGGGAGGTACCGGGTTCGAATCCCGATAGGGGCAGGATGCAAAGTGAAATTTCATCAACAGATTTCGATCTGTGGTGAAATGTAACACATCTATGACCCCCTGTCGGTGTGCAAAACTCATGGGCCGACCCATCTTCCATGCTGGTATAGGCTGGCATGGAGCTTGCAATGTGCAGATGGTCTTAAATCGGTCCTATAGCCGTACGTCCTCGAGTTGGCCGCAAGGCGTAAAGTAAGGACGTTAAAAGCATAACCGCGGAAGAGCAGGGTGAGCCTTGAGCCCCAAAACAGATCGCATAGTTACCAATAAAAAAAAATAAAAAAAAAAAAAAAAAAAAAAAAAAAAAAAAAAAAAAAATAAAACACAGAAAAATAATTTTAATGGCAACGAATGCGACTTTATTTGAAGTATGACTTCAGATATGTGGATGCCGCATCCTCGCAGCATTTTGGGTCGTATTTCGGCAATAATGCGTCGAATAATGGCGTCCAAGTGTTCAATAGTCTCTGGCTTATCAGCGTAGACAAGTGGCTTCATATACTCTCAAGGAAAACAGACCAGCGGTGTTAGATCATAAGAACGCCGTGGCTAGTTGACAGGTCCATTTCTCCATATTAATCGTTCATTAAATGTTTCTTTCTTTCTCTTGTTGGAACCACATATCTCCGACCCTTATAATTAGTGGTAATGCAAGTTGTTTACCAGCGAAAATTATGATCGTCATAAGAAATATAATTTAATTCCTAATTTAGAAAAATAATGTCTTCATGTCCAAACGTTCGCAGTGACTTTGGTACGAATATGTCGTTTTGATTTGTTTTGCGCAGTTGACACAGTGACAGTGTCAGTGGTAACTTTGGGGTAAGTGCGTGTTCTACAAAATTCCCCAACTACTTTAATCGTCTGGCCGTATACCAATTCAAAAGGTAAACATGTTAGGTCTTATTTGACTGTTGCTCGGGTTCCCAACAAGATGATTGGGATCTCTGAACCATTCCGTTTGCTTGTGAATGGTAGGCAGTAGTCCGTATTCGATGGGAGCCTAAAAGTTGCATTAGCTCAGTGAATAGCTTGGATTTTAACTGTGTGTCTTGATTGGTCGTTATTTTGACCGGTACGCCGCACCTAGAAATGTAGTTTTCGACTAGTGCGCGATTGTAGCTTGTAGGTGCGGAGATGTTTTTAATGCGGTAGGCTTCTAGCCAAACGTAAGTAAATCCGTTAGATGGAGGAAGCGGTACAACAATATCTAAATTGATGTTCAAATCTACCTGGTGGAATTTGGAAATTCCTGTGAGGTGATTTGGTGTAGCGTTGCACTCTGAATTGTGGCAGGTAAAACAAAATTTTGTCAACAGGGTTATTACATCTCTGTTGATACTGGGCCAAGAATATCTTAAAGTGACGAGTTTTCTATAGTTGCTCGTACATTTGGATGTGAAATATTCTGCAGAATGTCGAAGATAGTTTGGCGTTATGTGTTTGGAATGTACGGGTAATTGGTGCTAGTAGAAATTTCACAATAAATTGATAAACCGGCTAATGTAAAATTTGCCTAATTTTCACTTAGAAGAACGCCGATTTGTAGAACTAGAGCGTAAGTCTTCTAGTTCTAGATCGCATTGTCCAGCTTTTGCGATCGTTGTAATGTCGAAACAAGTTTCAGCAGGGGCGTTCTCGTGGTCGGAAATCCGAGATAGTGTGTCTGCGACAACTCTATTAAATTGAAACCAAAATCTTTAGAGGGAAGTGTTCTAGTAAGCGGTTTGTGGTAGGTGAAATTGAAATTGCAGATGAAATTGCAAGCAGTTCTCTATCGAATGCGTAATATTTTCTTTCAGCATCTGATAGCTTTTTGGATGAAGTGGTGTTTGATGCATCAGTGGTGACACTATATTTTGTAGTATTTAGCGGATGCACTAAAACAATTTATTTTCTAAGCTTTTTTTGAGCTGAAGGAATATATTTTAACATTCTTCAAGCTAAGAAAAATATTGAAGCGATTTGGGTTTCTTGATAAGTGTTGCCAATTGTGTATGAATGACGGTGAGAATCTCTACGAGTTATGGGATGATTCGGTGGTAGTAGTTTACCGTACCGACAAATTGTTGTATTTTCTTGTCATTTTGCGGTTCTGGAAATCTCTGATTGCATTAATTTGGCCTTCGAACGGCGGAATGCCATTAGAAGTAATTTTGTGACTGAGGAAGTCAAGATTGCTTGTCCCAAACACACATTGTGAGGTGTTGATGTTGACACCATAATTTAATATTTTTTGTAAGATTTGATCCAAATGGTTTAAGTGTTGCTTCTCGTTTTTTGATACTACGAGAATGTCGTCAATACGAGATTATACAAAAATGAAAAAAAAATCTCTCATAATTTCGTTGATGAAATGCCGGAATGTTTGTGCAGTATTTCTGAAACAAACATTTTTTGTATATGTGGGATTGGTAACGGTCAGGAATTATGAATGTGATAAGCCTTCTGTAGTCCCCCCACAGGGTATCCAGTCATTTTCCTTCTCCTTCACCATGTATAATGAGCTGTATAATGATATTGCTGATGAAGAAGGTCGACAGATTTCTAGTTCCACACCATGGGTTGGAATTCTATGAAAGATGATTTATGGCGGATTGGATTGAGTCTACGTGGTCTCGAAAATGGCAAATTGCTTGTAGTCACGATATGATAACATTGTGTCTTTCTAGAGAATTGTACTTCGGTGGAGCAATCCATTGTTGATTATGTAAAATAGTGGTGATGGTGTCTCAACGCTGATGTTGCATTGATTACGAGCTTAGTGGTCTTTCTTTAAGAATTCCGCATCAATTATTGAACGATTGACATTAGCATGAATGTCTTAATCCAATGCCAACGTTTAGCAATTTGGTACCGCAAGTATTTATTACGGTCCCGTTTGCAGCTGACAAAACCAAATCGGAATTGCGCTTAAATCGACACCAGTATTGTCTGCGTTTGTCTTCGGTCTGCCGCGCGACCTTCAAACTTATTGGTTTGGTGAACCGATATTTCTGAATTTCTTGTTTTCTTCTGTTACGGTTGCGTTCTGAATCTTCGATGACACCAACACCTTTTTTCTGGATATTGATACCTTGGTGCTTGTGGTTTGTTTGTGTGGTTCAAACTTCCCTGAATCAGCCTGCCGCTGATTTGTTTGATCATGTTTTCAAGCTGGATAATTGCAGAGTAGTAGTGAAGTGTGTGTAGTGAAGATTATCGACAATTTCAGGGAGATCCTGTTCTGGTTTTTCCTGTTGCGGGATCAGAACTGCTTGTATGTAATCAGAGAATTGCCTGGTCCATAGCTTTGTAATTACGTTTAGGGAGACATTTTTGCAGGTCAACGATTTAATTCGGTGCAATATGTCGGACGGTTTTTGATTATCTACGTCGGTTTTGCTCAAAATTGTTTCTAAATTGCGCTTCTCGAAGATGGAGTAGCGATCGATTAATATACTCTTTTGATAGTTTCGTATTTTTCATTGGCTGGAGGGTTTTGTAGAATTTAATCAATTTTATCTTCCTGTGTTATCGAGAGGGACAGCACTGTGCACAATCTTTTGTTTGTCGCTGCTAATCTTGTTCGCGTTGAACATAATTTCGGCTGATATAAAAGCCAACAATTTGGGTTGGTTTCCCAGAATGCTGGTAGCCGAGTCAAATGTCTTGATGTTTTAGTTTTTTAGCAAAATGAATTGATTTTGCTGGAATTATTTCATTCACTTAAAAAATTATTGCACTTAAAAAAAATTACTTATGCGTAAGAGCGCGCCACGGAGTCAATAGTTACTATTCGGTGCAAACATTTGTAAGCGTAAATTAAAATTAATTAGCGCATCTTTCTGTTTGTTGTGATGTCAATGTCATGTTTGTCGTTTTATATTTATTAACATATTATTGTGTTGTGCGAAGCCCATCATCGAGGAGTGGTTGGACGCGCACAGCATAAATCAGAAACTTGCTAATTGAGTTTAAGCGGTTTTTTCTTTTTGTTTGGTATGGTGAAATACTTCACTTACCTCCTAGATAACTTAATGGATTGCATATGAATTTATATTCAAAACGTTTGGCGTTTACATCACTACATTTGCACATTTTATTTGTTCATCAAAACTACGTGGTCAATGAAAAAGTAGATGTTGGCCATAATTTGGGGCATGGATAACCTAAGGAACGATTTGTACGGTGTGAAAAAAATTAGAATCCTCACGGACCATCAACCGCTCACGTTCGCGCTCAGCAACAGAAATAACAACGCCAAATTAAAGAGATGGAAGGCGCGCTTGGAAGAGTACAACTACGAGCTTGTGTACAAACCAGGAAGCACTAATAAAGTTGCTGATGCCCTATCCAGATTGGAGTTAGAGGCAAACACGTTGTCTACTGATGGAACAATCCATACTGCTGAAGAGGGCTCTACAGACCTGATAAATTGTGATGCTCCAATCAACGCATTTAAAAACCAAATCATATTTCAAAAAGGACAAGCTATTTATGTCCATGAAGAACTGCACCCATCATACCACCGACACTATATCAGCCTTCCAGGGTTAAACAAGCAGTAAAATCTTATGAGATAAGTTAAACTCGAATTTGATAAATGGGGTAAAGATACCTGAGGAATTCATTCCAATACTACAGGAAGTCCAATGCTACAGCTGCAAAGTCAAAAAACACCCATCCCCACGTATCCAGCGGAAATACTCCACGTTGATATAATGAAGAACAAGAACGAGAAGTTTATTTCGTGTGTGGATAAATTTTCGAAATTTGCAAAATTTTTCCGAATAAAATCTAAATCAATCCCACACCCACGCGACAAATTAATTAAAGCGTTGCACTATTTTACCGTTCCGAAAATACTGGTAGTGGATAATGAGAGAAGTTTCATAAGTCCAATAATCACTGACTACCTAAAAACATTGGGAGTCAGAGTGTACTTAACACCAACACAGAGGAGCGAAGTCAACGGAATTGTTGAGAGGGTCCATTCTACGGTGATCGAAATTTTTAGATGTCCACAGAATGAATATAAAGAATTGACAGCTAAAGAATTAATCAACATCGCGGTAGACCGGTATAATAACTCTATACACTCGGTCATCCAACAAAAGCCCAGCGATATCTTTTTCGGAAGGATTCAGAGGTTAAACTATCAAAATTTAACCGATTTCACCAAGCTAAATGAAGATATAATCAACAGAATCAGAAAAGCACAGGAAACCAAGATCACGAGGGAAAACACAAAAAGATCAAAGCCAAAAACTTACGAGCCTGGTGACACGATCTTCACAGCAATTAAGCAAATTCAACCTAAAAACAAACCAAAATTTCAGAAGGAAACAGTAGCAAAGAACAACAATGTTACAGTCACCACGACTTAAGGAAAAATAATCCACAAAGCCTCGATTAAAAATCTAACGCAATAATCAACTCTTTCTTCTAGATCATGGGTGTGGGGCCTAACATCAACCTTAAACATCTACGAGTATGATGCCCCAATAGTAACCCTGAAGCAGGGCAACGGACGGATAATCAATTGAAATTTCAAATTAGTTCATATCATCAATCTATACAATTACGAAGAATTAATTGATCGGGTCACCCCAACAATTAACAGCATCAGTCAAGGAAGTAAACTCCGACCTCAACTAATCTACCAAACGCAATAAATATCGCAATTAATTTTGGAGCTCAAAAACCAGACATCAAAAAACAAAAGATCAATAGATTGGATTGGTAGTGCATGGAAGTGGATCGCTGGCTCACCCAATACTACGGACTGGGATCAAATAGTGAGAAGTCAAAACCAAAGATTAATTTTCTTGGCTTCAACTTACCAAAACAAACTTATTATGAACTCTATTTTCAGAAATTTTTTCACGGCATTCTAGGGTCCCATCCATGGCGGCAATGAACGCAAAAATCGATTATAAATCAAATACGATATCCCTAAATAATAAAATATTCAAATTTTACCGTTATTGCCCTACAAAAAACTTCTATAATCACACAGTTTCGTTTAATACCAAAACATTTGGCGATTGGGTAGCTTATGAAAATAAAGCACTAAATGACGAAATTACAATATTGCCAGGTATATACAGGGCCGAAAATTTTCAAACTACTGTCAAAATAACGACGGACAGTCCGGAACCACCTCCAAAATTATATAGATTAGGGTTAATAGTAAACAATTTCGAAGCAATCGAACCAATTCCAATCAACGTGAATACATCAGTGGATAAAAACGCAATTGAAAATCTAATTCGAACGAAACATTTAAGTAAAATCGAAAAAGAAATGCTCATAGAAGCAATTCACTAAAATCAAGTGGTACTGTCGAGTCAAGGAGAAAAACTTTCATCCTCATCTGTAATCAAGCACAAAATAGTAACAAAGGACGAAAACCCAGTCCACACGAAAACATACAGATACCCCCACCATTTCAAGAAGGACGTAACTGAATAAATTCAAGAATTTTTGGATAGTGGGATTATACAAAATTCAAATAGCCCATACTCATCTCCTAATTGGGTAGTGCCAAAAAAGGCGGACGCCTCTGGAAAACAAAAAGTAAGAGTTGTAATCGATTTCAGAAAATTGAATGAAAAGACAATTAACGATAAATTTCCCATCCCTCAAATTGAGGAAATTCTCGATAGTGTTTACTCGGATGCCCTTTGGGTTAAAAAATGGCCCAGCAACTTTCCAACGTGCAATGAACCACGTATTGAGTGGTCTAGTAGGCGAAATTTGCTACGTATATCTGGATGATATCATAATTGTGGGTTGCAATCTGGAAAACCACATCGCAAACCTTTGCAAAATCTTAAAACGACTGGCGGAATTCAACCTCAAAATTCAGTTGGACAAGTGTGAGTTCCTCAAGCGAGAAACGGAGTTCCTGGGACACCTGATCACACAAACGGGAGTAAAACCAAATCCCGATAAAGTCAAAAACAAGTGAAACAGTTCCTCGGGCTTGCAGGGTATTACAGACGCTTCATCAAAGACTACTCAAAAGTTACAAAACCAATGACCAAATTTTTAAGAAAAGATCAGGTTATTAATGTAAAAGACCCTGAATATGTAAAAGGATTCGAATCACTAAAAGAGATACTGTCCACCGACCAAATATTGGCCTATCCGGACTTCTCAGAACAATTTATATAAACGACCGACGCTTCGGACTATGCCCTTGGCGCAGTATTGTCTCAAATACAAGACAATGTGGAAAGGCCTATTGCTTTTGCATCAAGGACCCTAAATTCCACCGAAACTAACTACGCGACCAACGAGAAAGAAGCATTACCTATTATTTGGGCCTACACGGTAATAAATGTACTCTCGGGACCGACCACAAACCCCTAACTTTTATAAAAACTTCGGAGAAAAACTCCAAAATTCTAAGGTGGCGGTTAGAATTGGAAAACTTTGATGATGATATCGTTTATAAAGAGGGAAAAACTAACCTTGTCGCGGACGCCTTAAGCAAAATACCCATAGTCGAACCAAAACCGGAAATAAACTTCAGCAAGAACAACGACACTTCACGTGAACAGAACATTAATAGACAAAATTCGAACCCCGAAAGTAGGTCAATGCAGAACAATGTACCAAGTGATTCCGACACAATTCATTCAGCAGATACCTCAGATGAATATTTTCTGCATTTCGCGGAACGTCCTGTAAATTATTACAGGAGCCAAATAATTTTCAGAATTTCATCTACACTCGACACGATCATCTCTGAAGAAGTGTTCCCAAAAGTAAAAATAGTTATAATTGTCAAGAACGATTTTAGTAAAGAAGATATAACTCACTACCTTAAAATATACCATAATAACAAACAAAGCGCGGTACTCGCCCCAGAATCCCTGTACGGGAAAATACAACAATCATATAGAGAAAACTTTTCGCAAAATGGTCACTTCGTGCTTGTTAGCAAGATAGTCGAAGACGTCACCCAGGAAGAAAGACAAGATGCTCTAATCACGAAAGAACATGATCGAGCAGACAAGCAGCAAGAACATAACGACCAAATCGACAGGAGAATCCAGTTATTAACTGACGCCATAAATAAAGCTGTTGCCAATACTTCAATCGACAACCGAATTGTTCTAACCGAACTAGAACTGCTCAAAATAATAATCAATATTGACACAATCAATTCAATATTATACGATATCCAAGATGCGATCATTAGAACCAAAGTTTCACTGCCCAGCAACAAAATAATTTCATTGAAAGAAATTATTTCCATCAGAAACATACTGGTTGACCAAGGTGTTGAAATATCACTACCGGACGAAGCCTTAGAATACGATACACCAAAAATCACAGTAAACTAAGATACTCTACTGTATATCTTGGAGATACCAAGATTGGAAGAAACAACTATACAATGCTGACCATCGCACCACTAGTAGTCAACTGTAGTATTATTCAAAAATATCCACAATATCTGATCAAATCAAACTCAAAGTTATTCACAACCTCCGATCATAACAATTTTGTACAAAGACACACGGAAATAAGTGAATTCAAGGATGAATGCATTAAACCCCTTATAATGGGGAGTCAAGCCCAATGCAATGTTACACCAGAAGCCGAAACTACAGTGCAATTCATATCAGAAGACAAGTTATTAATAAATAACGCAAACAACGAACGGTTACAGGAAACTTCATCATAACATTCTGGAATTGTACAATTACAGTTAACTCCGAAGAATTCCAGTCATACGAATGGATAGGGTCAGACGAAGTAATCCAGGGAGCGCTCCATAATCTTCAAATAACACGTCACATAATAACAACACCAGATATTGCCACAATCAACCAATAAAATATCATGAACAGAAAATGGCTAAACAATGGGCGCATTCAGGGCACCCAACAGTTGGGAACATGTTGAGTAAAATCAAAGCCAACGTTATGAAAACGTTTAGTATTATGAAATTTTGAAATCAAATTGGCGATGATTTCACTAATCATGATGCCAACAGTTGGCGGTCCTGAACGCGCCCAATGTTCACCTAAGGCAAATCAACCATCAAGCATGGATATGGATGCTTTCGGAAGGAATATCACTCTCTACTGTCACCATAATGGTACTAATTGTTTACATTTATATTCACAGCAATCAGACAATAGTAAAAATAAAAGGGCCAAACGAAACAGCACACGCGCATCAGAACAGCCACACCTCGTCATATCAAGATCTACTAAGAAAAGCAGGCATTGGATCAAAGGTCGAGGACGCAAACTCTCCACCCCTGGGAGGAGTTATGAATTCCTAAGATCATCTAACAAGAGATATTGCAACATAGAAAGACACAACATCAGCATAACAGGCGGGTCAACAACGAGAAATGCATAACAAGCAAACTAACAGTAATTTTCCACTCGCTTGGCTTGTAATTAGATTCTTTCAAAATGAATAGATAAATAGAGCTAAGAAAGATAATTATGATAGGCTTAAGAAGAATTTGAATCAGTGTAAAAGAAATTGTGAAATAAAGCGAAAAAATCAAAATCAAATTAAGATTCCTTTTTTTTGTTATGTGAACTTGAGATCCATACTATATATATACCGTTACTCTCAATGGAGATCGGTATAGATCGATGATAACCAACTTTTTATGGCCGAAATTGGAAGAAGTTGATCTTGACAACATTTGGTTCCAACAAGACGGGGCTACGTGCCACACAGCAAGTGCAACAATTGAATTATTGCGAGAAAAGTTTGGATCATATCACTCTTATTGGAAAACCCTGTATACAGTGCTGGGAAAAAAAATTGGGCAATCATATTTTATTGCAAATTGGAGTCTTTTTTTGCTAAAATTACAAAACTTTTGAAAGCAATTGGCTTATTGTTTCATTTTAAATACATGTATGATGTAATTTTTTCAAAAAAAAATGTACCTGTAATTTAGGGGCAAAACCACGAAAAATGCCAAAATATTCAAAATTCGCTTTCCTTTTCTTGATTGGCCGTTTATTCCGGTTCAACATCCAATCGGAACGAATTAATGTCATCATCGACTGTTGGGCTAGGTGTCGTCCCAAGTTCTGCTAGTGTTTCAACTGATTTTTTCAGTTCTTCATTCTCTTTCTTTAAAATTCTAAATTGTTCTTTCAATTTGGTTGTAAATTTTTTATTTCTCTTAGTTGTACACGGAGTTCGGCATTTTCCTTCTCGTACTGAAATATATTTCCCGTTGAAGATCTTGGTGATCTTGATAATTTGGAACTTCACCCAAATGGGTTAAGCGATGATTGGCCCACCTCAGAATCTGTTGGGCCTGCCTCCGAAGAGTTGGCAGCATATCTGCTGCTGTACCATCTGGAGTATTACGTTCCGTATTTGTTGTACTCATTGTTTGTTTTAGCCAATTTATACCACTGGCATTTGGTCCCTGGTCGCACTTTGCTACTGTCGAAGCAGTACCCGCCCCCCGCGACGAGGACGCGGCGACCTTAGTGTTACCTGGGTGTACACAGAGACAGCCGAAGCCCCCTGAGTACCCTAGGCTGAGGGGCCCCGCAACTGATGTGCTAAAAAATTGGTGAAGTAATTATTTTATTTTACGCCTATCGTTCTTGGCCGTCATTAGGCCGCTATTTTTGAGTCAATAGTGCATATTTTGTAAGATTAAGTTATTCTGTAAGTGATCCTATTCAAATAAAGAATAAAGTGCAATTTTAGTTAAAAAAATTGGAAAAATTAGTGAGCAGTGTAAAAGCAATATGTTGTTTTTGGCGCGAGAAAATTTAACCACGCGTGAAATAGCAGAAAGATTAAACATTCCTAAAAGTATTTTCGCGTGGAATATTAAAAAAATGCGAGAGACGGGCAGTACACAAAGAAAGAAACGCTCTGGAAGACCCAGAAAGACAACGCCAGTGAAAGATCGTTTCATAATATTACCATATCTTCGGAACTGTTTTAAAACTTCATCGGACACAAGACGGGATGTTGAGCGAGCAACGGGAAAATACATTTCAGCCAGCTTAGTGAGAAAAAGACTTGTTAAAGCTGGTTTGAGAGCACTGAAACCAGTCCAGAAGCCAGAGTTCACATTACTAGTGAAAAAAAACGTTTGTTAAAGGCGTTTGTTATGGGTGATTTTCTCCGATGAATCAAAATTCAATCTGCATGTTGGAGATGGAAGAATTCTCGTTAGAAGAAAACCAGGCGAGAGACTTACCAACGAATGTCTTTTAAGACTTCCGCCGAAAAATGAAGGAGTTATGGTCTGGAGATGCTTTTCTGGAAATGAAACCGGTCGATTGCGCTTCCTTAGTTCCAGCATTACAGCAGCTGCTAATCTGCAGGTCCAACACAACGAATTTGAGCCTTCTGTGTTAAAGCTTTTTGGCGAGACTTGCAAATTTATTTTTCAACAGGACAACGCTCCGTGCCATACCGCCAAAGTTCTGAGTTATTAATTTTGAATAGTCGATAGAAAAATTACCTTTCAGATAGACATAAATAATTTGTTAAAAAATTGATTTTTTTTTCTTATCTCTTCATTTAAACAAGTAGCGATGTGTTGAGCTGGATCCCGTATAGTCCAGACTTAAATCCCATTAGAAGAATAGAAGTAGCAAGAAAGGGGCCAGAATCAATTCAAGCTTTAAAAAGTTTTTTGATAACGATTTGGGAATCCATACCTCCTACGACTTTGAAAAATTTATAAAATTCAATGAATCGGAGCTGTATCGCTGTAATAAAAGCAAATGGCGGTCCAACAAAATATTAATATTAAAGATGGAACTTCTAGAAATCAATAAAAAACAAAACAAAAATTAAAAAATAGGTATTCCATTACTTTAACTCCAATCAACGTATTTTGAATATTTTGGCATTTTTCGGGGTTTTGCCCCTAAATTGCAGGTAATTTTTTTTTTCAAAAAATTACGTCATACATCTGCATTTATTTTGCAGAAAACTAGAACGAGATAAAAATATAGATTCTCTCTGTGTGTGCCCCGTACATCAGTATTTTTTTTTTCTAAAATGTTTTGTTGTTGTTGAGTTGGTTGCCATAATTATAAATAAAAAATATCAAACAAAGTATTTTTTATGGCAACCAAAATGAAAAAAAATCCCCACTCTCAGCAAACTTTTATTTTTTTGATTTTTTTATGGTAGAAACATAAATTTTTTGTGCTTGGTGTGTCGACACAATAAAATTTTTTTTTTTTTTTTGGAAAAAATTGAAAATAATATTGGAGGAATTCACACTACATTTTAAATAATATTTTTTCGCCTTCTTGAAATTTCACTTTGCATTTAATTTTTTTAGGTTATATTTCTATTAAAAAATTTTTAATTCAAAATTTAAAAATAATACCGACTGCTGAACTAGGTAACTAGGCCAAAACAGTTCCTTCGACTATAAAAAAACACCCTACCTAGGTATCATATTGCGTACACAAAATATTAAAAACACAGGATTTTCAGATGAGAAATATTTTATTAAAATTTATCATTAAAATTAAAATTTATTTATTAAAATTGATTTGAATTTGTTTATTTAAAGTCAAATATAAAGTCGACCATTAATTGGATATATTCAATGCGCTTGGATGAGTTGAACATTATATTAGAAGCGTTTTGTCGCAGCTCTTCAACTCGGTTATTCCTAAATCACCACAGACACACGGCAGACAACAGTAAAATATAAACCTAATTCTGATACATCCCATACGGGATCCAGTGATGTCAGTTGATGTCTATCGAAATCCGAATGCTTACCGGCCAATTTCGATAAGATGAATCCGGCCAATGGAAGCTCAACGAGAAAATGTTCGTATCCAATATTCATCCAAATATCGTAATCGATCAAATTTGTTTGATCGATAATGGTGGCCCAACCTCAATATCTTCGCGGGTAAAATCTTGAATAGGTTGAAATCGTCGTGGGCCTCGTTGCATACCACCACATCTGCCTTGTGAACTGCTACCAACCCACTTAAATGAATGAGTCTCTGGAAATGCTAGTTAGGCAAAACCCAAACAAATCTATTTCAGCGTTGTACTCAACGAAATTAACAGCATCAAGATTGGAGATGAAAATTAATTTTGGCCAAAACGAGTGAGATTAAACCACAATGTTTTCATGAAAGATGGCTTGAACGCCAACATATAGTAATCTAAAGTAAAACGAAATTGTTGTTGTTAAAAACTTTACTATTTTTTTATTGAAAGACTTACTTGTATTCATAAACCGCCATTCGAAACATTTGTTAAATAACTATCCGACCATTTAACAATGGTTTCATAATCAATTTCACTATGTTTGGCGATAGGTGGGGCATGCATTTTTAAAATTTCCGAACGTGCCTGTTCACTAGGAAGCAGAATTTCGATTTTACGATTTAGATCGTCCGGGACGTAATAATGCCGGATCTAGCGTATCCGGACGGTTTGTAGCCATAATCATTTTAACCTAATCCAACGAATCGAAAATCGAAACCATTTGATTAAGCAATTCCATAAGAGTACGGTTGAATTTTACGATCGGCTGATGTACCTTCCGAAAAACGACAACCTCCAATTGCATTAATTCCATTTTATCCATTAATATAATGCACGGCTGATGATCACGAGCGTAGTTAAACATTTTACTTATTAACCGAGCACTTCATATCTAGAGCTACCCTAGTTCCAGCCTTCAATTTTGCCTTGTCTAACTGACGTCGATATCCAACAACATATCGTGGCCCGTTTGTTGCCTTCACAATCACTATAAAAATATAGATAACATAAAACATCATTTCACTGAATCACTGACATATTGGAGGTATGTACTTACATTTATCCTCATTCAATTGTGTACCTCCCCGACAATTTGCCCAACATTTTGCAAAATTAATAATTTTTGGGATATAAAATTATTGTCAAACATCAAAAATAAAGATTTTTTATATCTTTTAAATACTTTATAGATTAGTTTTCGATGATGTCAAAATTTCCCCAACTTTTTATACCATAAAATAAAAATGTTTTATCTCAGTCGCGCCAATGCAAATTTTAGTTCTTGTCTTTGTCATGTTTTCTGCAAAATTTTGTCTGTTTCCTAGTGGAATAGTACCATAAGCCAATTGCTTTCAAAAGTTTTGCAATTTTAGCGAAAAAAGACTCCAATTTGCAGTAAAATATGTTTGTCCAATTTTTTTTCCCAGCACTGTATATTATATAATTTATTTGCTAACCCGCATCGAAAACAGAAAGTTGGAAAAAACTTTATATGGGATCGATAGTATTGCATTTGGCCTGGGCATAGAAAAATAAAAAAAAATTATAAAACCGCATATTGGAAAAATTAAAATTTTTCAAATTGATTAAGTTGTATGCTATGTATGAATCTGTACCGTAGATGAAATATAATGCTTTCGTGTTGTAATGATATTATATCTTAGAAAAGGTGATAATATATAAACAAGAAATACAAGCAGTATAAGATGGTTTGTTTCGCAAATTTCAATTAAAATATTTAAAACCATAAACTATGATTCTTTGATTTGTAAACGAAATTCGTTCTCGTTTTAAGCCAAAGCGCTAGCAAAGCATAACATAGTTTGGTCCACACAACCTTAAATACTCAAAATGTCATATAATACCGTATGCGATTAATACCAAAAATAGCGAAGGTCGACTAGATTTAATTTATTCATTCCAATCGAAATACGTTGAGGGGGAACCCAACACTTCCAATTTTATACTTCTCGCCATAACAAAACTATACGAGTATGATGGCATTTATGCGTATTCAACTGTACGCCATTCGAATTAATTTTATTTGCTATATAAAAACCCGCACCGACCGCATGCTACATATACACACTAAAATAATATTTGTTTCTACATACTCGCACCGCACACACATGAGCGTAGCCGAACTACTACTGGTATCTGTGTACAGCACAGAATAGCGACGACACACTCCAATAGACACAGAAAATTGTTTTGACTTTGAAAAATAAAATAAAAAACAAAAAAACATTTTCACGTTTAGTTTGAAATTTTAACTTTAAGCGTCGGGTTGATTGTGGTTGTCCGTTCATTGGACATTCGCAGCCATGATATTCGAGATTATATTCACGCTCCTGTTGTTAAAAGTGTTTTTTGATGTGACCAAAGGAAAATGTTTTTCTCGTGTATGTAATCCGTATGTGTTGTTTGTTTGTGTGTGTGTGTGTGTGTGTGTGTGTGTGTGTGTGTGTGTGTGTGTGTGTGTGTGTGTGTGTGTGTGTGTGTGTGTGTGTGTGTGTGTTTGGGTGCGCCCGTCACCTTAATGTCGCTAATCGCAAATCTTTTTCGGATTACAGAATGGAATGGCCGGCAAAACAGTGCTTATAACCGGTGCCAATAGTGGGATTGGCATTGAGACGGCACGTGAATTAGCCAAACGGGGGGCACGAATTATTATGGCGAGCCGACATACCGAAACATCGGAAAAAATTAAAGCGGAAATTGTAAAAGAGACGAACAATAAGAATATTGTTGTGAAACATTTAGACATCAGCTTACGCAAATCGATTCGAGCCTTTGTCAACGAAGTCAAATTAACAGATGACAAAATCGATGTATTAATACATAACGCTGGAATTGGTTCAACGAACGATGTAACGGATGACCGCCAAAACGCAACGCTTGGCACAAATTTATTTGGGCCGTATTTATTGACCGTCTTGCTGATCGATTTGTTAAAAAATGCGCCATCAGCACGAGTTATATTCGTGTCATCGATAATGGCGTTCATTGGGAAATTCGATTTCTCCCAATTAAACGAATGCGGACAAATCCCAAATTTGAACAAATCCCCGTATGCTGTATCGAAATATGGTGTTATATTGTTGGCGCACGAAATGACCGATCGGCTAAGGAATACAAAAATTACGGTGAATTCATTGCATCCGGGTATCATAATAACGCCAATTTTTGATTACAACAAAGTTATGAAATTTTTAGTGAATATGTTATGGTTTTATTGCAAGTCGCCCGAGGAGGGAGCCCAAACCACACTACATCTGGCTATTGATGATGTTGGTGGTGCGGTGTCTGGGAGATTTTTTATAGATTGTCGCCAGTTTAGTGTCTACACTAGGGCTTCGGATCGCGCGAATGGTCGAATATTATGGGAAAATTGTGATAAAATTGTAAAATTGGATGAACATGATCCAAGAATTTAGTTATTTTAAAATTAAAATTAAGAAATCGCACTTTGATTCTTGTTGACTTATTTGTTTATACGACATAGGCAATATTGGGCCGCGCAGCTTTTTCTTGTGCTGTTCTTTGAGAAAGAATTTAGTGTAAATAAACAAGTTTTCAGTCAAGTTTTTAGACGCGTTTTATTTATTTCCACAAGCAGATAGAACAAAGATTACTTACATTATCGCCAGATTAATTAAGTTTTTGCGCATCCTCGATTTTCTACAAATATTAACTCATTTTGCCAATTCAATAAAATATTTTTTTTATCGATCCTCCCGAAACCAAATGTCTTCATCGACACCTACTTATGTTACTCAATATCGGATGGTGGTTAGAGAAAACGAATCGTGTCTGAATGTTTTATCATCTGTCATGTGCTGTGTCTGTGTCTATGTCTATGTTTCTCTCTAGGCTTTATTTGACAGCTTTAATAATGAGTGGTAAATCCGCGGGTTATCAATAATAAATCCGGCTTTCGGGAGCCATGGTATAATATCGAGTTGATGCTGCTCGAGAAACGACGCAACTAATCTCATTCAATTTACAGGGTTTATGGCGAAGAATACTATACCGATTTCGTTAATGCCCGCAATGAATTTAAGACCCTTAATTGGTTCCTTTTCAATAATTAGGTAGTGCAAATCGATCAAGTTTTGACATCCAATCCCAAAAAATTTTGGAACTTCATTAACAGCAAGAAAAAGGTATCTGGTTTTCCGTCGAATATGTCTTACCTCCACCGCTAGTCAGCCATCCGACATTTGCAATTTGTTTGCCAAATTCTTTGCATCGGTTTACAAGCCACTTCGGTCAATAGACACCGGTTGTCCTACTACTTCCACCTCCATTGTACTCGATCATTTCAAACTTACCGAAAAGGAGGTTCTGGATCAACTGCTCCTTATCGACGTTAGCAAGGGAGCGGGTTATGACGGTCTTCCACCGATCCTATTCAAACATTGTGCCGTAAGTCTGGCCCCTGCAGTTACCTTCTTGTTTAACGAAAGCGTTCGTCGTGGTATTTTTTCCAGATCCCTGGAAAATATCATGCGTCCATCCAATTTTCAAGGCGGGTAATATAAGTGAGGTAAGTAATTATCGTAAGATCGCCATTCTCTCTGTCTTACCCAAACTGTTTGAGCCCATGATTCACAGAGTATTGCACTTCCATACCAAGAGACCTATTTCTCGTTTTCAGCATGGATTTTATTCCGGTAGGTCTACCGTGTCTAACTTGTCCTCGTTTTGTGGTCATCTATTTGACAGCATAAACTCCAAGCAGCAGCTTGACGTTGTCTACACAGACTTCGCAAAGCCTTTCGATGTGATTGATCACTCCATTCTTATAAGCAAGTTGGAGAGCCTTGACTGTGATTTTATTCCCATCGACTGGTTGCGTTCTTATCTCTCAGATCGTTGGCAATCTGTAAGGATTCTGGATTCTCAAGGTAGCCATATCGGCCCACTGTTATTTTCATTATTTATTAACGACGTTGTAAAATGTTTTAAGTTTGCCAATTACCTCCTCTTCGCTGATGACATAAAGATTTTCGCCCGGGTCTCTAGGCGTTAGACTGCGAAATGTTACAAGACGACTTAAACCGCCTTTGCAGCTGGTCAATTAACACCTTACTGGCTTTAAACGTGAGTAAATGCAAAACTATTTCGTTCTTCCGTATCCACTCGCCAGTTTTTTATCAATATCAGCTGTACAACGAAACCATTGATCGGGTTGAGTTCATTTCGGATCTTGGTGTGATCTTTGAATCTGATGTTACATTTACCAGACATGTTAATGCCATTATTTCAAAGTCGTACATTGGTTTGGCTTCATTAAACGAAACTGCAAGGACTTTCGTGACCCGTTAACTTTGACATTATTATACGTATGCTTTGTTCGGTCCATTTTGGAGTATGCATCGCCTGTTTGGTCACCCTCCTACCACTGTCATTCTGAGAGGATTGAGAGTATCCAGAATCAGTTTATTTTGTTCGCGCTACGACGTTTACCATCGTGCCGTGGACTACGTTCTTCCGCCTTATCAGAATCGATGCAATCTTTTGAAACTGCTTCCGCACTGTTTGTGCGTGATCTCATCAATTCCCGTGTCGATTGTATCGAGTTACTAGCAAGTATCAACTTGTACGCTCCCGAACGTCGAATGCGTCAACGCGATGGAGCTTTATTCATCGATCGAGCGGTAACGAGCAACTCTTTCTGATCCAATTCCGAGGGTATCGCGGGTGTTCAACAAGATCTACAGAGCTTTCGATTATCACTTGTCGAGAAATTCATTCAAGAAAGTTTTATATAATCTTTTGTAGTCGAGTCCATAATTTTTTAGTTTACCAATTGTTTTGTTGTGCCGATTGTAGTCACTGTAGGCACCATTTATAAATAAATAAATAAATCTACAAAATTCTTCATAAATGAATTGGAAGGCACAACCAAGAATTAACGAAGATCTCTATGACACTAACAAAACCAAATTTTGGGAAATAATAGTGAGTGGGTTGTCGGATTACAAACGAGGCAACGACTAATTTCTGATTGACCCCTCGATTAAAAAATGTGACGTGTTTAACGTCACTATTTGATGCCCATTTCGAAATATATCAGCTTCGTATCACCAATAAATTATTTTAGATGTGTTTTGATGAACCTCACGTTTTTGATGAACGGCCAGCCAAAATTAGCCGAAATACAGTGAAGTTGCTTAAAGAAACTCAAAAAAATATTGCCGCCATTACATACAAAATCCGATGATACAAGTTCAACTGGCAACAACAATGCAGCTCCGAGATAACGATCAAATAGGCAAGCAAAACATGTAGGAAGAACAAATCAACTGGCGTTAGCAATATTCTCTAAATGTGCTGCATTCTGGGACTTTCACAAGCCACCATCCAAATAAGTCATTTTAACCACTGAGACATACATCGAGGAATTAGACAAGCTCGAAATAGTGGCAACGAAATGAGTATTAGTTGTTCATTACAACTTGATTGTGAGGAATTTTGAACTTTAAAATATTCCACATTACAGTCGGTTTGTATGGAGCTGCCCATGACAATACGAGTATTTATTAGCAGACAACGAGCTATTCCTATTAGTGAAACGAGGTTTTATGTGACTCAGTGGGTCTTGTGCTGGGGTCATGATCGAAGTCCTCATTCAACGTGACGCTGAAAAATATGAGTCCCAGTTTGAAAAAATTAACAATGATGGGAATCATCTGTTGGCTCTTATCAAAAATCAAACAACTAGAGTTGATAACAACATCAATTTAGTAAAACATAACGCAAACCTTACCACGACATCGGTAAACAGCATGAGCAAGGATTCACATCGTTTGCGACCGAAAATACTGCGAGTATACAAGAATATAGAATGTATGAAGACAGGGTACCGCTAATAATGGTTTTTGAAATTAATCTAGTACTAAAGAGCCGCCAAGATACACAACAAGGCTTACTTGACGAGCCCATCCAGAAATCCTACATCCATCCATACTCACACCAAGTAAGCTAGAGGGTAAGAGTTACAATTTATTCAACAACATGTGGTCCTCACGTTGTTAAAGCAATTTATGAATCAGCCAGTATACAACAAAGCGCAGCCAAAGGTCTTCGACATCTTATCGATGAGTCTGACGAAGTTGTTCGCGATTTGAGCGTGCTTGGAGAACAAGCTGGGAGAAGGGATCCATGGCTTATATACATCTTAGTGATAAATTGGATACAGAATCTAAAGAAATATGGGCCCACGATTCGACCAATGAAGATTTTCCATTTGAAGTTATCAGTACGTGTCGTATGTGCTCAGATCATTCTGAACTACCAAATATCGATCGCAAATAGCTTGTTGCGAATAAAAAAGTATGTTTTAATTGTTTGTCATCGGAATATCAATCGGGTCGTATTTGCAAACGGAAACATCAAGTTACATTACAGATCGATCCCAAGACCGACAGTAACAGTGATGGTAAAAATGAACCAAGAACGTCGGCTCTATCGACTAATACAACAGGGTCGAGTGTACATGTAGCTATAAAATCTGATAATAATTCAACCATATCTGAGAACTACACCCAGGGATTACAACTACAACAATTACAATCGGATGGCAAGAGGCAAATTAACTATTGTGCAGAGATAAATGTACGATGCCCACACAGAAATCATTTTAGAGGTGCTTATTATTAAAAACCTACCCACCCAACTTCGAACAATGAAGATCCGCATCGAAAATAAAGACTTTATGAAAGATTCGAACTTAGCCGATCCTCACTTTAACACACCCGCTTCTATTGATATGTCAATTGGACCTGACAAATTTTTTGAAATCTTAGAAAAAAATCAAAAGCGGTATAACACTTTATTCATAAATAAAACTGTGTTTGGAAGGGAAACTTCAGGGAATCCGCGAACGAATAACTCCTACTGATATCATTCAAGCGGTCACCACTCTTACTTCGGCGGAAAGACAGTACGAAAGAGTTTTGTTGAGACAAATAAGAGAAGGACGATGGGCGATACACAGTCAAGCTACTGTTTAAGAAAGATGTTGGCTTATGAGCAGCAACAATTCAATTTAGATCATTCGAGTGTAAACTGTCAAATAATCCTAAATTACGTGTTTACGAATCAATACAATCAAAGTTCGAGTGGTGGTTGACGGATCAACCAAAACTAGCAGAGGTGTATCATTAAATGACAAATTGATGATACCATCCTACCAACATTATGAGAAATCTTATTAAGATTTCGTACTAATAAATGTGCTTAGTGGCCCATATTGAAAAAATGTGCCGGCAGGTCGTCGTATCGGAAAAACAAAGAAAATACAATTCAATTTTATGGCAAGAAAATCAAGACGAAACGTTGAAACATTACCATCTTACTTGAGCCACTTTTGGTCTTGCATGCTTAGCGATCCTGATTGATTGACTCAGACGATGAAAATATACAGAAAAATATATTCAGCGATTTTTAACTTAGACGACATTCTAACAATGGTGGATTCGATTTGAGGAAGTGGAAGGCAAATATAAGCAGCTTGTGAGATATGAAGGATGACGTACCTGTGAGCGACATGTGCAAAGACAAAATATCTACAAACAAAATGCTTGTTTTACAATGACATCCAATAAACAACACATTCTCCTTTAAAATTCAGGAAGCAAAAACGACGCAATTCCTCGCAGACGAGGAGCACAGCGGAATCCGCAACCAGTTTATACCGCATTTCAAGATTTACAAACCATCAGGGTGAAATATAAATACACAGGTTTTCAGGCAGTTGTTAACTTACCTACTTCCAGTGATACATAGTAGAACGGTTCATGAAGATGGAAGTGTTACCACTAAACTATTGCGTTCTAAGACGAAAGTAGCCCCTATCAAAGAGATTGCTTGGCCTCGTCTAGCAATATTGGTCGCATACAATTTAAAGATAAACCAGCTGATTATGGTTCCAGAGGTGTTACTCCCGTATCAAAATTATCAATTTGACGCAGTGGTGGAACGGCCCAGAATGGTTGATTCAGCAGGAGACATCATGACCAAATTTTCAAGAAACCGATCATAATATATACAGCAAAGCGGGACTTTCACTACAGTGTACACTGCAGTGTATTTATATTCCGAATGGTGGCATACATATTGAAGTTCATAAATACCATTAAAACTCCTAAGATGAAACAATGCAGCTGACAGCGCCGGCGATCAAAAACGCTAAACTAAAATGCATCAATTTGGTACAACGAATGTCGTTTATGTAATGAAGATATTCAAAATATATGGCGATAACGGAAATAATTCGAGGCTTTTTCCGTTAGCTCTATTTGTGGGCGACGATGGTGTTTAGCAAATTGGTGGTCCATTATAAAATTCGGATTGTGACTTTGACAATAAACATTCCTTAATTTTACCCCAGAAACACATATTTACAACCAGAATGGTATGGGATGTTCATTTGTCACAAATTCACGCTGGCCTTGCTTCAAATTATATAAGGCAGCAATATTGGGTGATTACCGAACGAACCAGATTTCGAAGTATCTTGAAAGGATGCGTTATATTTGTACGAGATATGCAGCTAAAACCACTAAAAAATATTGCCAAATTTACCAGCAGCTATATATAGGGTTACTCTGACAAGACCATTTGAATATTGCGTATTGATTGCGGGGCCAATTTGCGGCGAGAAAGGGGACAGAAAAGCTGATTTTAACAAAGGACTACCTACATATGCAAAATATAACACACGCGGCATAGAGTGGCATTATATACAACCAATATCTCCTCACTTTGGCGGATTGTAGATGGCCGCAGTGGAATTGGTCAAAAATAATTTACTCAAGGCTACACAAAACGTAAACCCAACATTCGAAGAGATTACAACCCTGCTATGCCAAATACAAAATATTTATTCGTGTCCATTGAACACTTCTTCAACCGATGACGACTATGAAGTTTAAATAATATTCAGCAGCGTCATAATTGGCACAAAATTCAAGAAAATAACAAGGTCGACGATGTACATAGTATTGGTCAAAGAAGTTAACTCGCCCGTGTGTAAATGGCCTCTCGGTCGTCTTATTCAAGAACTCCTAGGTTTAGATGGATTAGTGAGGGCTGTAACCTTGAAAACATCATCATCAACATTACAACGTCCCGTTGTAAAATTGTGCAAATTAACCGTAGGTTAAGGATAAGTTCGTTAACGGGGCGGAGCATGTTTATGACCATATCCTCAACCATTTAGATTATATATAGCTTGGCGATCTATATGTTTCTGGAGGCCAGGTTAAATTTTTTATTATACTCACAGGGAGGTAACATCCTGTAATGCTCGCAAAATACTTGCGGCTTGAGTTGCAACTGAACTTAAATCCACTTTCTTAATTTAAACCGTTTTTAATTTATTAGTTTATATTTAAAATGAACAAGAAACAGGTTGAAGCTATAATCATGAATACGCCAACGCTTGACATTACCGAACCTGTGCCGCCTGGGTTTGCAGTGGTTGTTGTACTTGGTGATGGTGTGGGTGTCGCCGGTGTTGGTGTGGGTGTACTTGGTGATGGTGTGGGTGTACTTGGTGATGGTGTGGGTGTCGCCGGTGTTGGTGTGGGTGTACTTGGTGATGGTGTGGGTGTACTTGGTGATGGTGTGGGTGTCGCCGGTGTTGGTGTGGGTGTACTTGGTGATGGTGTGGGTGTCGCCGGTGTTGATGTGGGTGTACTTGGTGATGGTGTGGGTGTCGCCGGTGTTGGTGTGGGTGTACTTGGTGATGGTGTGGGTGTACTTGGTGATGGTGTGGGTGTCGCCGGTGTTGGTGTGGGTGTACTTGGTGATGGTGTGGGTGTCGCCGGTGTTGGTGTGGGTGTACTTGGTGATGGTGTGGGTGTCGCCGGTGTTGGAGTTGGTGTTGTCGTCCCAATTGTCGCATTATTACATCCGTTTTGATCACACACCGCACATGCAACCGTATTATTACAAATCGTGCTCTGATCACTTGAACACGCCCGAATCGCAACTCCAGCCGTGGTCATTAGCGCAACACATTTATTATTCGTATTATAATTCACGCATACGGTAGGATCCGCGGTGGTCGCATCGCTACACGTGCTATTGACGCGTGAATCGCATTGGTGGCAGAATAATCGACTTGCTGGAAAAATCTGATTGTTGCATCCACTGGTCGAATTACACAAATCGCAATTGGCACGGCAATATGTTTGCTGTGTTGCATTTAAATCCCCTAAGCAGCCACGCATAATATGTTGTCCTTGCAGCATTGAATAACATGTGTCCACTGGCTGTCGACATGGCACTGCACCAACCATATGTGGTGCTGTAGTACATTCCAATTGAGTGGAATTGCACTGGACACAACTGATGGATTTTTCGAATACCGACGGTTCGTTACAACCACTAGAGGAACATTCAGATACGATACATGATGATGAATTTGCACACGATTTCGTTCGATTAAATCCGCTAAGGCATGTAAATTCGGTGGGTTGTCCATTTTTCAATACCGACAGACATTTTTCGGTTGATGAGTATAACTCACAAACGGTAGATGTTAAATTGGTCGCAGAACATCCAGCCGATTCACATTGATAGCAATGAAAGCGGTCTTTTGGAAAAATTTTAGAATTGCAATCTTCGTCTAAACAAAGTTCACATAATCCGGTTCCCGATAGGCATTCAGCTTTCAACGTGGCTGAAAGGTCTTCGTAACACGAGCGATGTGTCGTAGCTCCAGATCCGGTTCCATTTTTTATGTATGTGGCACAGCCATCGACACAATTTGTTAATGTACTTTGGGCTGGTGTACCTACACAATTTTTATCTGTCGATGATTGATCACACTTCCTACACTTAATGGAAACATTCACTTTTGTATTGCATCCGTTTTCGTTGCACTGTTTGCACCGGTTTGGCTTGCTGTTACATATGTCTAGAATACTGGTCTCAACGTCATTGGTGCACGATTGTCTTGTCCCGTAAATATTATAAACTAAACAAGTGTCATTCGCGACATCACAATAATCGATTGCTGTACCTCGGTAACATTGTCGTCGTCCCACTGGGAATTCATACGAATTGCATCCTTGCGTTGAGCACGTTGAGCATAAACTCGTCGTATTTTCAGAACACGAAATTAATTCCGATATCGTTAAAATACAGCCGCGCTGCGTTGTTTCACCATCCGATCGAATATAACACGATGGCGTTCCATTGTAATTCGGTGCTAGGCATCTCGTAGCTGTATATGAAGCAGGCGATGTTAAGCATGTTCTATTGTTAACCGATGAACATTGGACACAAGTATGATCTACTCGTCCTAAACTATTACAATTGTCCGTATCACATTTTGAACATTGCTTATTTGTGGTGTCGTCACACGATGCTTTTTCCGTTGTGTTCAGGGCGCTATAGCATGCTCGCTTTATCAGTAAATCTAAAATACACAAAATCACTCAAATCAAACTCAAATTATTAACAAATAAACACTCACATCCATCGTAAATCGTAACACAATTATCCAGCGCGGTAGTACAGTTTGTAATAGTAAATCCAAGTTGGGATTCGCAACGGGTTCCCTCGCATGTGTAACACTGGCGTAAATTTTGGCCATGCGAACCATAAATTGTTAGGCTTGCGACGATAAAAATGTATTGTATCCAAAATGTATCCATCATGCGTTTTGGTGTGCGATTCGTACGTGATTGCAGGAAAATTTAATTTCCTCATGAATTTATATATTGGCGCGGGGGAGGGTGTTTTATGGCGACTTCATTGAAGTATATTATTTTATATAGTTGATTTAAATTTGCTGTGGAAATTTAAAGTTGCATTTTTATCATAGGAACTACTCGACATATTTGCTAAATGCACTCATATCTATTGGTGTAATTAGACAAGTTACGAGTAGGTTCAGAGAAGTCATTAAATATTTACCATATAGTCACACCTAGTCATGTTTAAATGTTGTTATAGATTACTCGATCGATCGATAAACGAACCGTTATTTCGTAACCCGAATCTGAGACATGATATTCGGATTGATGGACGCCGCTGTTCAACATCATTTCTTGCGTGTCCGATAAGATGTGGTAGATAATTGTAGGGAAATCCTACATGGAAATAAGTATTTGAATGCGAGAGGTAATGTTAAACCTGAAAATTTTTATTGTGTGATTCTAACCGATTATAGAAGTGTAACCCAAGGTTAAGTGCCCACTATTCAAGTAGTTGAGATAAGAATGTTATAACAAAAAGTGTAGCATTTTTAGTGATTCATTCCGTTACATAGTCGATATGGATGGGGTTTAAAATAAAACACGAAATTTATTTGGGTTATTTGTGTAATTTTAATTAATATATTCAATTAATTCAAATAAAATAAATTTATTTTAAAACTCTCCACAATGCCATAATCCTAGATTACAACCCAATTTGTAGCTGTGCTACTCGTATATAGAATTTTTAAATGCATAAAATTGTATACATTCAGGCGGAAACACATCAAAATAATTCATTATAACGAGTAAACGGTTGTTAGTGCATTTTAAGAGTTTAGATCTAGTGGAGCTTATAATATAGAGCTGGGGATTTTTATCTACGCTTGGTTATACGTATGTGACTTTAGAGAGGTTAAATGATTCATCTAACATTTATATAATAATTTATGCAAAAAATTTGTACGTACGTAAT
This sequence comes from Nephrotoma guestfalica, assembly GCA_963691935.1. Taxonomy (NCBI): domain Eukaryota; kingdom Metazoa; phylum Arthropoda; class Insecta; order Diptera; family Tipulidae; genus Nephrotoma; species Nephrotoma guestfalica. The sequence continues at coordinate 57,072,890 of OY829913.1, read as the reverse complement.
TTTGAGCGATTTATTTTACGATTAATTAAATTATTGTTGTCTTAATGTGATCGCTATTATCTTGACCTCTTACATAATAGCAAATTTCGCATTAATTTTGTAATTATAGTAGAAGACAGTTTTTTGGTCAGAGATTAAAATCGTTTTCAAGAAAAATATCAACCCCGCAGACGACTTTAATTTGACATACACATAAGCACAACTTAAAAATCAAATTACACTCAATTTATGTACAAGTGTTTAAGCTAGAAACGCTTGCAAATAAAACTGATAAATTTCACTCAAATTCTAATCCAAGATTTATATTTCATAACCTATTTACATCTTTATTATGGTAAACCTTCTTACCTTTATTATGGTAATCAAATTACATAATTTAAATGTAAAATTAAACCTAAAAATTGAAAAGGAGATTTTTAACTTAGTATTTCAAAGCACTCTAAAAAAAATCACTCAAACCATGCTACAAGATTTTGTATTTCAATTCTCAAATAAATTCAAACTAGACCTATTTATAAAACAAGGAGATCAAATTTAACTCAAACTTAATAAATCATAGAGTGAAAAATCCAAATTTTTGGGATTAGTTTTCTCAATCTCGATATATGTATATACAACCGAAGTATCTTCAATCAATTTTGAGTTAAAATTTATACATTCCAAATGACTAATATTCTTTAGGTTGATTTGTGAATTGTTGCCCCATTTACAATTTCTAACCAAGTTGAAAACATACAATAACAAACAAAGACATTATCAACTTACATTTGAAAACCTAACATAAAATAATAATTTGAAGACAAGTGTGGCTCATATCGAGCGGTTTTGCAAATACCTGACGAAAACTATGAAATGTTACGGGTGGAACCCCCGAACCAATAGAGCCAAAGCTGTTAAGCGAAAACGAAACATTGCTCCAGAGAATGTGAGCGAAACTCCTCAATTCCGCTCCGTACCTCACGGATTCTTGGGAGGGACGTAACAAGAAATCAGTACTCGATATTACTTATGGAAGAAATATTCTGAAGCCTATCAAGGGACACCTTACCGTCTTCATAGAATTTTTTAAAGCCTAGGTAGAGTGAAATACTCAAGGTACCAAGAAAAGGACTAGCATCATCTGAAAGAACTGTTAGAAGACAAAAATAGTCAAAAGGAAACGAAAGAGTTTTCGCGAAAGCCAGACCACAAGAAATAAAGAATGGTCGGACTGAGCCACAAACACCAGTGACCAAGGCAAACAAGAGGCGAACATTTTCTATTACTACAGCGAGCGCAAAATCGAACGGAGAAAGTATAAACAACGCCCCTACGCACTTATTGTAAAAGAATTAGAAGAAGTCGAAATCAGCGAAATACGGCAAACAAAAGCTATGGAAGTATACTTCTGGAACTAGGCCATAATAGCGAAGGTAAAGAAGCCTTTAGTGCCACCATCAAAAAGATCGTCAGGAAAAGGACAACCTTGCATAAGTTGAATCTAAAATCAAAGATTTGAACCGCTGAACCACGACAGAGGAGATAGAGAAGACCTTTCACTTCAAGATAAAACTAAACAGTCTAAACTTGAGCGTGTTAAGTAACACTCCCAAAACTAAACAAGAGCAAGTGGGGTGTTTCAAAAAAGTGCTGAAGTAAAACATATAAATGCTGAATAAAATATTCAGTATCATCTTAAAAATACAAATTAATTAAATGAGGTTACTCGAATTCATAATGAACGAAACGGTTATATTGGAAAACAACGACAACCAATCGAATGAAGAAATATTCAGCATCAGGAGCAAAACGAGATGAAAGCCTCTTGTGATAAGCTTCATTATTAATTGAATAAATTAAAATTTCCTGACAGATTCAGGGACAGCTATTTCAGCGGTATCCTCCAAATTGTTTTGCAAGATGACTCTGTAATTGCATGTTATGATGCCGAAAAATTAAATGTGATTGGATCTTGTATTCCAGATTTCATTTGTAATAATGTTAGGAGGAAATTTAAAATTTTAATTATGCATAGAAAAATGTTCAGCGGCTGTAGTTGGTAGACGTCTATTAAGAGAATTTGATAGGACTATTAACATCAACCATATTAAGGTTGACGATAATGGTTTAAATAGCTAAATTTATGAGTTTTCTGATCTTGTCCATTATAATCTTCTTCAACCAATGATGACTATGAAGTAGTGACTACAGCATATTTTTTAATTAGTACATCAACAGCATCGAATCCCGAACCAAACATAAACTTGCCAGAAAATCGTTTATCCAGATGGCAAGCAATACAACAAAGAGTCCAATCATTTTGGAAAATATATTTTTTAAATAATATCCAGCAGCGTCTCAAGTGTCATAAACTTCAAAAAAATATCAAAATCAGCGATGCAGTATTGATCAAAGAAGATAACACGCCCGTGTGTAAATGGCCTCTTGGTCGTATTATTCAAGTACATCCCGGTTTAAAAAATAGTGGGAGCTGTAACCTTGAAAACATCATCAACGTCCAGTTGTAAAATTGTGCAAATTACCCGTAGGTTAAGGATAAGTTCGTTAACGGGGCGGAGCATGTTTATACGATATCCTCAACCGTTTAGATTATATATAGCTTGGCGATCCTTATGCTTTTGAAGACCGTGTTAAAACTTGCTTAGCTCGAGTAGCATACCTGTATACAGTCTGTATAGTAAATCCCAGTTCGGGATAAGCGTGAGTTTCTTCGGTCGGGTAGCACCGGTGAAATTTTTACCATGAGCTTCGGAAAACATCAGGCTTAAAACTATAAAAATGTGTGTATGAGATTCGTAAGTCACTACAGATTTTTTTTTCACTTGGGCTTATATATTTTCGTGAGGGAGAGGGAGAGTATTTTACTTTTTCGACATAGATGGAATAATATTTTATTCCTACCAAATTTAAATTTTTATTTACAGTGAATATCAATTTTCCACTTTTAACATGTGAAGTGCTGGGTATATTTGCTAACTATAGCACTCATTCATATCTATGGTTTTGATTAAACAAATTAAAAGCCACTCATGTTTTGAAAAACCATTAAATACGTGTTGTAATGAAAAATGTGCTTCGTGATTTACTATGGCTAGGTGGGAGTGACTCATTTTACCTTTCTGATACTCGGCGGAAAAATGGAAGTTGTCAAGACCATTAAACAATAAAAACTTTTGAAGCATTTCCCTTCGAAGCACAATGAAATTCATTCGTTGTTTACATAAGCTCTTAATAATTTTGTAAAATGTGGAGATAATTAATTTTAAACTACGGATGAACATCTTACTGAGTTCTACCAATAGTCATCTGCCGAAAAGAAAGGAGTAAGGAATTTATATGGATTGTGGATATATGGAAACTATTGATAGAACACATCCGTGGCTTGGGAGATTACTTACGTGTCCAATAGCGATAAAACCTCTCAGCGAAACATTAAACACCTCCGGATACTGAATTAAACTCGAACACTTATCGAAAGCATACTCAAGTTTTTACCAAATCCACATTACTCACAGCAAGGTTGCAACTGAACTTAACCCCAATTTCTTTTAAACTATTCTTAATTTATTAGTTTATATTTAAAATGAACAAGAAACAGGTTGAAGCTATAATCATGAATACGCCAACGCTTGACATTACCGAACCTGTGCCGCCTGGGTTTGCAGTGGTTGTTGTACTTGGTGATGGTGTGGGTGTCGCCGGTGTTGGAGTTGGTGTCGTCCCAATTGTCGCATTATTACATCCGTTTTGATCACACACCGCACATGCAACCGTATTATTACAAATCGTGGCCTGATCACTTGAACACGCCCGAATCGCAACTCCACCCGTGGTCATTAGCGCAACACATTTATTATTCGTATTATAATTCACGCATACGGTAGGATCCGCGGCGGTCGCATCACTACACGTGCTATTGACGCGTGAATCGCATTGGTGGCAGAATAATCGACTTGCTGGAAAAATCTGATTGTTACATCCACTGGTCGAATTACACAAATCGCAATTGGCACGGCAATATGTTTGCTGTGTTGCATTTAAATCCCCTAAGCAGCCACGCATAATATTTTGTCCTTGCAGCATTGAGTAACATGTGTCCACTGGCTGTCGACATGGCACTGCACCAACCATATGTGGTGCTGTAGTACATTCCAATTGAGTGGAATTGCACTGGACACAACTGATGGATTTTTCGAATACCGACGGTTTGTTACAACCACTAGAGGAACATTCAGATACGATACATGATGATGAATTTGCACACGATTTCGTTCGATTAAATCCGCTAAGGCATGTAAATTCGGTGGGTTGTCCATTTTTCAATACCGACAGACATTTTTCGGTTGATGAGTATAACTCACAAACGGTAGATGTTAAATTGGTCGCAGAACATCCAGCCGATTCACATTGATAGCAATGAAAGCGGTCTTTTGGAAAAATTTTAGAATTGCAATCTTCGTCTAAACAAGGTTCACATAATCCGGTTCCCGATTGGCATTCAGCTTTCAACGTGGCTGAAAGGTCTTCGTAACACGAGCGATGTGTCGTAGCTCCAGATCCGGTTCCATTTTTTATGTATGTGGCACAGCCATCGACACAATTTGTTAATGTACTTTGGGCTGGTGTACCTACACAATTTTTATCTGTCGATGATTGGTCACACTTCCTACACTTAATGGAAACATCAACGTTAGCATTGCATCCGTTTTCGTTACACTGTTTGCACCGGTTTGGCTTGCTTTTACATACGTCTAGAATACTGGTCTCAGCGTCATTGGTGCACGATTGTTTTGTCCCGTAAATATTATAAACTAAACAAGTGTCATTCGCGACATCACAATAATCGATTGCTGTACCTCGGTAACATTGTCGTCGTCCCACTGGGAATTCATACGAATTGCATCCTTGCGTTGAGCACGTTGAGCATAAACTCGTCGTATTTTCAGAACACGAAATTAATTCCGATATCGTTAAAATACAGCCGCGCTGCGTTGTTTCACCATCCGATCGAATATAACACGATGGCGTTCCATTGTAATTCGGTGCTAGGCATCTCGTAGCTGTATATGAAGCAGGCGATGTTAAGCATGTTCTATTTTTAACCGATGAACATTGGACACAAGTATGATCTACTCGTCCTAAACTATTACAATTGTCCGTATCACATTTTGAACATTGCTTATTTGTGGTGTCGTCACACGATGCTTTTTCCGTTGTGTTCAGGGCGCTATAGCATGCTCGCTTTATCGGTAAATCTAAAATACACAAAATCACTCAAATCAAACTCAAATTATTAACAAATAAACACTCACATCCATCGTAAATCGTAACACAATTATCCACCGCGGTAGTACAGTTTGTAATAGTAAATCCAAGTTGGGATTCGCAACGGGCTCCCTCGCATGTGTAACACTGGCGTAAATTTTGGCCATGCGAACCATAAATTGTTAGGCTTGCGACGATAAAAATGTATTGTATCCAAAATTTATCCATCATGCGTTTTGGTGTGCGATTCGTACGTGATTGCAGGAAAATTTAATTTCCTCATGAATTTATATATTGGCGCGGGGGAGGGTGTTTTATGGCGACTTCATTGAAGTATATTATTTTATATAGTTGATTTAAATTTGTTGTGGAAATTTAAAGTTGCGTTCTTATCATAGGAACTACTCGACATATTTGCTAAATGCACTCATATCTATTGGTGTAATTAGACAAGTTACGAGTAGGTTCAGAGAAGTCATTAAATATTTACCATATAGTCACACCTAGTCATGTTTAAATGTTGTTATAGATTACTCGATCGATCGATAAACGAACCGTTATTTCGTAACCCGAATCTGAGACATGGTATTCGGATTGATGGACGCCGCTGTTCAACATCATTTCTTGCGTGTCCGATAAGATGTGGTAGATAATTGTAGGGAAATCCTACATGGAAATAAGTATTTGAATGCGAGAGGTAATGTTAAACCTGAAAATTTTTATTGTGTGATTCTAACCGATTATAGAAGTGTAACCCAAGGTTAAGTGCCCACTATTCAAGTAGTTGAGATAAGAATGTTATAACAAAAAGTGTAGCATTTTTAGTGATTCATTCCGTTACATAGTCGATATGGATGGGGTTTAAAATAAAACACGAAATTTATTTGGGTTATTTGTGTAATTATATTAATTCAAATAAAATAAATTTATTTTAAAACTCTCCACAATGCCATAATCCTAGATTACAACCCAATTTGTAGCTGTGCTATATAGAAAAATGAATAAAACGATATAAATTGTATACATTCAGGCAAAAAAACATTAAAATAATTCATTATAACGAGTAAACAGATTTTTGTGCATTTTAAGAGTTTAGATCTGGTGGAGATTATAATATAGAGCTGGGGATTTTTATTCACATTTAGTATACGTAGGTGACTTTAGAGAGATTAAACGATTTATCTACAAAATATTCCATTAATCCGATTTTTTGGCAATATAAACCATAAAATATTTATATACACGAATAATTTAATCAAAAAATTTGTACGTACGTAATTTTGAGCGATTTATTTTACGATTAATTAAATTATTGTTCTCTCGATGTTTTCTGCTAAATGAGTCTTACATAATAACAAATTTGATTGCTAAATGACCCTTACATAATAACAAATTTCGTATTAGTTTTGTAATTTTAGTAGAAGATAGTTTTGTGGTCAGAGATTATGATCGTTTTCAAGAAAAATATCAACTAACCGCAGACGACTTTAATTTGACATAGACGCCAAGCCAATGAAAGCGTACGATAAATTCACGAATGTCTATAAAACGCAAATACATTCAAAGTAATAGATCAATTTGAGCAATTGATTGAGCAATAAAACTTTAGGATTAGGCATCCAGTAAACACATAGCAAAATCACCTATCTGAAATTTAAACCACTGCTTAAAAATTAAATTACACTCAATCGTCTAATTGTTTGTCATGTACGTGATTTTACGTATAAGAGTTTAAGCTAAAAATGTTTGCTAATAAAATTGATAAATTTCACTCAAATTCTAATTCAAGATTTATATTTCATAACCTATATTGATCAGATCAATTCTCATCCTTTATTGTGGTAATTAAATCACATAATTTAAATGTAAAATTGAAACTAAGAATTTTAACTTAGTATTTCACTCAAACCACTGTAAAAATTTCACTCAAATCATGCTACAAGTTTTTGTATTTCAATATTCAAACTACGACATATTCGGTACATACCGAAGTATGTTCAATCAACTTTGAGTTAAAATTCGAATAACTAATATTCTGTCGGTTGTTTTGTGAATCAAACTTTTATGATTTTTATGATCAATCAAATGCCCCCATTTACAATTTCTAACTAAGTTGAAAAACAACCAAAGCTATTATCAACATACATTTGAAAACCTAACACAAAAGACGCATTTTTAAATCTAAATTTTTCTCATAACTTATTAGTTGAAAATAAACCTTTCTTACTCATTCCAGAGCAGCAGTGAACGGCCTATGAGTAGCAAATAAAAAATTCGAGAAAAAACTGCAACTATAGGCTAAGTCTGAGAGATGTAGAGAGTGGCTAACACTACTCCATAGAATCTTAGTGTTAATGATACCCTTTACAGAAGGCTTTGTATGTATTTATATGTAAGAAGCAACCACAACTAATGGTCAAAGTTGAACTAGCTTTTTGAAAAAGGGAGAAATTCATCCAATATATAAACTAATGTACCTCATTCACAGCGTAACTGTTGAAGAACCAAAGAACAGGTCCGGACCAATACAGTATTTAAACTGCCAAGTATATGGTCACTCAAGGATTTACTGCAAGTTGATACGCATTGTACGTAGTGAACTACACCAAACCAAAAGTTGCCCAAAACAAAAGAACTCCTCAACAGAAAAGGAATGCAGTAATTGCGGTGGAAACCAACTGCAAACTACCGGGGATGGTAGTACGTAATAACGTTTCGGCAGATATTTACAAAAAGTTTTTTGCAACCCTGGATCAAAATTGTATGGTCGCCGGTGATTTTAATGTCCAACATACCTACTGGGGTTTAAGATTAACTACTCCAACGGGAAATGAATGTTATTCAAGAAAACCACTACGATGTCGCATCATGTTGTCATAAATTTATTGACCTACTGATCGTCGAAAAATTTCTGACGTCCTTGATTTTGCAGTCACAGGTGAAATAAACCGAGAAGAAATCCAGGCTAAACCAATTTTAGAATTATCTTCTGACCACTCCGATTTTACTATATTACTGGGCTGACCAAAGGTTATGTTCTACAAACAACCGTTGAACGAACACCTTCACTAACTAGTTGAAATTCAAGATGTACACCGGTTCGCATATCGGCTTGACGTCTACACTCTGCGGACAGCAGTGCAGCATTGGTTTATCGTTGAACGCAGCTATTTCAGCCCCGCCTATCCGATGAAATAGAAAAAATGTTAACAAAGAAACGCCACATAAGACGCATCTAGCAAATTAATCGATCGTCAGATGAAAAACACAACTTTAACCAGGCGAAAAGGTAACTGAAAACCTACTGCGAAAAACAAGATGGATTATACGCAAAACTGTCTTAAGGAATTATCTCCTATAGGAAGGCCACTAAACGACTTCTGCAACTAAACCCGCCAATTCGTCTTTCTAATGTTGAATGGGATAGAAGTGGCGAGGGAAAAGCTAAAGCCTTCGTTGATCGAAAGTGTATTCACTCCAAGCCTTGGATGAGTGGTTCAAACAGAAAATGTAGAAATCAGACCTGAGAGGAAATTCAAGATAAAGAAACCACTAGTAAAGTTTATTATTGCACACCAGATTAAATTAAAGAAAGCCTCTGGACGATTGCCTCGAGTACTTTAAACTGTCTATAAAAATGATCCAGACGCCTGACAAGGATCCTACCAAAGTCTCATCATTCAATAAGCCTACTAACACTTAATAAACACATTTTATTAAACACTTGTTTTTTATTTCGCAAATTTAAAATTAAATAAAGGAAAACGTGCCTTCGCTAATCCAAGATTAGTTATTTAGGTAGCGTCATTTCTGAAAAATAAATTTTCAAAATGATTAGGCGTGAATTTAGAAGCACGACCTTCGAACAACCGGTGGTTTAGTTAACCAAGTATAATCTTTTAAAAAGCGGTAATGATTTAATTTGGATGCGAGAATGTCAAGAAGCGTTCTGAGCGTGAACAGACGCGGTACTGTTAATTTTAATCCAGATCTACTCTTGATTTTAACGTGTCAAGCACCAACTGTAGGGAGGATCGGGGCAGTTATTTCTCATGTTTATCAAAACCGTACAGAATGTTCAATAGAATTCGCTTCGCGAACATTGAATAAAGCAAAGAAGGATTAAGGTTTGTATCAAAAAGAGACCTCGGGGATCGTTTACGGTACAAAGAAGCATTTATGTTAATTATAGATCAAAAAACTACGATTAAAGTAGATTACAGAAATGGCCAATTCAGACCACTTATTTACGAGATTTTAATTTTACAATCATGTAGGTTGAGTTAGGTTGTCGATAAACTGACTGAATTAAGTAAGAAAGCGTAAATACTTCGTTTTATATGTGAATAAAAATTTACTGATAGATTTTGATAGGTTGCAACAAGAGACAAACAATGATCGATTCATTAAGCGAATATTAAAAGTAATTCAGACGCTTTAGAAAAATTGGATGACCCTAAGTATAAAAAATATTTACGAAACACAACTGAACTAATACCGGAGAATAATATATTAATGCGAGAGCATAGAACAATTCCATCTGAGTGAGAGGCTTCAAAAGCCAATTTTAAGTGAAACCGAAAGCACTAATGAGATCTATTAAGGGTTATAAGGCTTTTGTTTCGATATTACCGAATCCTCCCAAATAGAAAATTATACCATGGTCAACTAAAGGTAAAGAATTACCGATATTTCGGATACATATCAAACCCGTTGAAATGCCATATATGAACTCCAAAGTATCGCTTTGGACCGTTAAGCGGACCGTTAAGAGGAATACAGGTTAGATTCGGCAGCGAGTTGGCAAAGGTTTTATAAACAATAAAGATTAGAATTCTCACAGAGGTAATGATTCGGAATTAAGTTTGCCAGAAAAAAAAATATATTTATGATATAAGCCGTTCCTGGCAGCTAGCAATAGTGCAGTCAGAGGGGCAGTTAATAGTTTTGAATTTGCAACGAATAGTAATATGAAGCTAAGCCAAGAAATAGGCTTTGAGGACCAAATATATATGCATCTTACTATACACGACTGTGAATATTAGAAAGTTGCTTACTCAATACTAATGATCAGTTTGGATGGGTTAACTGCAGGATGAGAAAGCGAGCCACTATAACTCGTTTCTTTAAAGATGGCGGACTTTTGAAAAAAATGTAGAGAGCGAGGCAAAAAAAAGTATAGGCTGCATAGACAGGGTGCGGAGCCAGAACACAAGCGAAAGTACTGATAGTCCTCTGCTCAGGGGAAACACCCTATTTGCATTTAATTCGCTCTTAGTCGAATAACCCGCTATATTACAAAATACAAAGGCGGGTTTTTGCAAAAACATAAAATAACCCAGTTCGAATGCTAAATAGTGGCTAGATATCACATTTGCAATGTGAAATTCGTTACTAGTATTTAGTGGCAATAAGTAAAAAATGAATATCTCATTATATTTTAACAATTTGACAGATGCAAATTTCTTTAAGAGAAATGCGATATCAACACGAAGTGAATCGTATTTACTGAATCGCAAAAATGCGATCCGCTTTGCATAGGTTTCATAACCGGCACTCAGAAGCGAATACATTAGAAGGATCACAATCACCGGTGATTTAACTGCTAGTGCTGATAAGTGGGGAGTATGCCTACAACCAGCCCATTAGGCAGCAAAGTACTTGAGATGGCAGCGAGACTGTAACTTATCGGGTTCATTCCGGATACTATCCTGGGGGTCTATTATGAAATATTTTCGATCTTGTAAAATTCGATCCGCCCCGAAAATTGGTATTAAGAATTTTTTTTGCTTTCGTAAAATTCGAAAATCGTAAATCCGCCCTATTGTGAACCAAGAAAAAAATTGAAATCGGATTTTACGAAAATCAAATGTCTAAATTCGACGCGTCGAATACTGCGATACCGACACTACCGAACTAGTAAGTTAAATAAGAGTTTGTGAAGCGACAACCACCAATATATCATCTATGATATGCTGAACGTCGGATGTATCAGCGTGGAGAAATAGTCACTCAGACGGAATGTCGCCAAAACAAGGAAATGTTTCAAACTACTATCGAATCTATGTTTCCTCGTTCAAGACGATGCCTAGATTAGGGGCCAAAAATGAATGGAAAGTCATAAACCAGAGGAATAAACTACATAGCGAGTTTGGAAAGGTGTTACGATTACCAAACAAACTGATGGTTGCCGAAGAGATGCAGCGTATTGTGGGAACCCTCTTCCCGATTCATCTAGATGGGCAAATAAGAAAGCAGGTGGTGGAGTGCAGTGAAATACCGCTCTTTAAAAAAAGGGGATCTCCTAAAGGCCGTATTTTTTTATAAAAAGCAGGAAGGAGACTCTTAGAACAATTTTGCAAAGCATTCCTATAGTTTTGCTGAAAATATGTAATAGGTGGTTGGAAGAGAAAATATCTCGCCTCAAAGAACAAAGGCTGTTCAGCATGTCAGCAGAAAAAATAAAATAACCGCTGACGTCCCTCAATGGTTTCGTTGCTGAATATACAGATGCCAGCAATGCCACTCTGGTTGGCTTCCGGAAGACGACGCTGACAACGAAGCATCGAGTCTGCTCAAAGAAAATTCAAACAGGTAATAAGAAGGGTGACTGAATGAGTGGGAGACAATTCTCGCTCGCAACCGAAAATATAAAGATCGTAATGATAATAAATAAAATAATAATAAATGCATCACAACTTTGTTTCCGGTGCGAATCGATACGGAGGTCATCGAAACAAAAAGTAACATTACGGCATGATGATAGACACGAAGCTAACGTTTTGAAACCAAATTCAATATGCAGCTAACAAGACTGGCAAACGATGTGTCCTCAGCAAGCTTTTGGGTAATACCATGGGTCTGTATATAATGCTATATGGAAGCTTAATCTAGGCTAAAATACTGCAAGTGGAAAATACAGAAAGCGGATGATCAAGTGTCCAATTATATGGGAATTATCCCAATTCCCAGTTGACCTTCTGACGAGGGAAGAAGGGAATATGATGCCAAGGATACAATAGCAAAACAAGAACTAAAATAACAATTGAGCCGCTCTGATAGGAACTACTGAAAATAATAGATGTAGTTGGACAACAAACTATGCCAGTAATCCACCTGGTTGGATAGACTGCCAGGCTGGGGATACAAATTTCTACCTAACACAGTTCCTGAGCGGGTTAGCTATTTTGTGGGATACCTGCGACACATTGCACTCGTTTCTGAAATAATGTAAATGTACAACATTAAGATGAGCTCTATAAAACAGCATAGAGGATTTTAATCCGCACCACATCATTGATAGAATAATCCGAAATGCATATTGTTGGGAGAAAGTAGCACCATACGTCCAAAATGTGCTGCGAAAGGAAACAAGTGATCTAGATACAGACAAATAAAAGGCTGTGTATGTAGAACGAAGATAGCCTCTGGAAGGGTCGAATAATAGACTCCTTCCCGAATTAAGCTGTAAGCGGTTCTGGAAAGGTTCTAAGCCTGATAGAAAATGGAGGTTTTAGTGGAAGCTAGTCCCCCCCAGTTTTTGATGCCTCTGAGTGCATAATGCACTTCCTCAATCCTAACAAAAAAACGTTTATTACCTAAGTTACCTACATCTTAGTTAACTAGGTAAACCCCATAAATCACAACCTACTTCAAAACCTACCATCAAAAACTGCCGAGTTTTGGTTCTGGGTGTTTAAACTAGGTAAAGGACTCTGATCGCCGTGGGACACGTACTATGAAAAATACAATGTTAACATACATTAATAGTTAAGATTTTGAGGAGGAGATTTGTTGAGCAGATATTCTATAAATGATAGATAAAATGCTAAATGCAATGTTTTACAATCGCTTCTCCAAGAACATTTATATACAGGCTTTGTCAAAATGTGCAAAATGGTCTCAGAAATTATATGTTGCTATACCGGCGAGTCTAGAGAGGCTGAGGCTGAGCTGAGAGATGAAAAAATTACTTTCTAAAAATTATTAATGATTCCATAATTCTCGTTTATCTGAATAACTTACTGGTCATCATTGGTACATTAACTTTAATTTGTTGGAGTAAGCGACCACTTATTACGGACGGCAGTACTCAGGATCAATATTGAAAAGAGAACATGAATCAGACCGGACGTGTTCTTCGTATGGAATGGTGGTGGTACGTTTATTAGGAACTGTGCAACATTGATTGCCCCTATTATGGATTGTCACAAAAATAAAATTTTAGTGGATTTGAAGTGCCCATGATGCTTATCACTCAAGCTTACAACGGCATTTTCAACATCAAGTTTGTAAGAATTTTGTAAAGCATTCTGGCTCAATAATTATATTAAGCTCGCTCGAAGTTGCTTTGAATAACTTCAGGTACAAACCAAAATAACATGATAGAAACCTGCAAAGCAGATTGTATGCCAGTTAAGAGTTGATGAATATTTGAATATGTCGAGAGGGTTAGATTGCGCCCAGTATATAACTACGAAATAACCCAGTTTAGCAACAATTAGTAAATCCAGACTTACTGGTTCATTTTCATCCCATGACATTTTAGTCAGCTTCAACTGGTTAAAGATTGTCCTTCTTCCAACCTTAAAACTTTATGGTTTAGCAATTACTGTTAAACTAGTTATTCCTGATACAGAATCCTGTTTTCGGCGGTTGACTCAACGACAAATTATAATCAAATTCAAACTTTACACCAAATAACTTAAGTAGTATCTGTTTAGAAATTACTTTATATCATCCAACTACCTACTTGCGCCAAATTTAAATTAAACAATAATTAAAAATGTTTATGTTTTAATTTTAAATAAAGCCAAAGTTTTTCAATTCGTTAAAGTAATACATTTTTGCATCATGCATAATTAACATTTGCTTACTTATAAAACAATGGGGCGGAATTTTTATTTTTTATGTCTTTTAAACAATTTTGATAAAATTTCACTCAAAACAAAACAACATTTTTTAATTCTGATCTTAATGTGTGTAAACTCGTATTCCAACTTTGTATGTTGCAATTTTACTTGATTTCTAAATAGCTTTTCAAGTCAAGCTAAATTAACACTTATGGACTTTCGTCAAGAAATTTTACTCAACCTTTAAACTACCCTTACCAAGTTAATTGGTAATTTTTGAAATAAATTTCACTCAACATAATTTGAGTTTTCAACAAAGTAACTAAATATAATATCTCTTGTTGATCCACTTTCACTCAAACTATAGTCACGGCATTTAATCGTCAAATTAAATCAGAATTAGAAAAAGAATATTTTTAAATTTCTTACTCTAAATAAAATTTAACTCAAATAACTTTGCTTAAATATTTTTACTGTTTATGATTTGAGAAAAACGTCCATTAATAACCACCAATTTTGTATTGTTCATGCTTAGCGATTGCTTTCGAAATTTCACTCAAATAAAGAATTTTCGATAAATTTCAAATCCCTTTCAAGCTGTTCTAATCAATAAGCTAAAATAATAAGTATTGAGAAGATTTTAAAATACTAAGCGTTTGATTATTTCGATTTTAGAAGCCAAAAGCTACCTTTCTGAGCTAAATTGAATTAACAATAAGATAACATAAATAAGCTCACGAGAATAATTTTTTTAATCCAGCCTGTTGAGCCATATCTAGCATTGTAAAGCATTTTCATTAATCTGTAAAAAGTTATTTCGATTGATGTAAATTATAATGATAAAGATGATATACATTTTGAAACTAAGACTGCACTTCAGACAAAATATCTTGCACATTTTAGCGTTAATTCCCTGATTAGATAATTCAAAAATATAAAAAAAATCGTCTGTAGATTGCGCCATATCAAATTTAAAGATCTGGCGAAAGGGGCTCATTACACATCTAAATTTAAAACAATGCGTTGAATGGTTTATTGACTTCTGGGATAACGTAGCTAGAATTGTTGTGTTATCGATAAGATAACAAAACAAAAATTGTAAATATTTGTTTGAATGCGTGTCACTCCGAAATATGTTGAGTACCTTGTTTTGTAAATTTAAATTAACGATGAGTTTCTAACCGGGGTAGTTTCGTATTGGACGTGGGTTTGTAGCTTACGGTAATTGTCAACAGCAGTGCCAAAATTAATTTCACAATGTAATACATCGAAAAAATGTAAAAGTGATCTTGGGCAAAAATGGAATCATTATGTTTATGTAAAATAAGAAGACAAAAATCGGAATTATAGGAAATTATCTAAACACTAGGGGTGTATGACATAACGGAGAGGAAGTGAGATTAAAAAAGCCTGTTTTAACACAAAGATTATTTTAAATAACCTACTTACATCAAAGAATATCAGTTTTGGTTGTTATGCCAAATTTGTGTTCTTCGGTAGTTGAAGTTGTCTATTTCGCAGAAAAGAAACATATTCGAACCTTATTTTGGTAAAATTCAATTCTATTTTATGTACTGAGATTCGTCCAAAATCACATAAAAATTTACTTCCCATTGCTTTCTCCTGCGCAAGAGATGTTGGGAAAAAACCACAATGCAATGTGGTTATCGATTATCCCCATATAGAGTCTTCTGCTGTTGATATTGGGTCTCCCCTTTATGAATTGGTGTGCATTTGCATCACAACCAGCCATAAGATGAACTAATTTTCGGGGAGGTGCATTTTAAATTCTCATCTGGTCTCACCAAGAAATTGTATGTGAGTGAGCATTATAACGCTAACATTGAATTATGGTGACGTCGCGTCCTTCGGTGACGGGTAAGTGAGATTGACCGCCCATTTTTTAATTCAAACTAATTTCACTGTCAAAAAATACTCCGTGTGTTTCATTCAACCTTAGTAATTTTACTCTGCACATCGCGTTTTATTTGTGAACGGTGCTTGCAACGCGTAGACTCGGTTCTTCAGATTTGACTCTGAAATGAGTGACAATGTAAGAGTGTGCGAAGTAAAAACAATTTTTTACTCTATGCACACTGGATCTATTTGGCCGTGTTCAACTATATTATAATACCCGGGTAAGCCTGCATGCTCGGGTTGAATTAAAATATCGACCCATAATAGGGGTATAATAATTGTATAGATTTTACAAAAAAAAGTTCATTATAAGGAAGTTTATAGACTTGCAATGTTCTTGCAAGTTTCGATTTTCTTCTGATCGGTTTGAGAGGGAATATTTACTAAATGGTTCAAATCGAACCTAATCTACTATAGTAATGTCTACAAATCATGTTTAGCATACAGTAAAATTACTGAATTTATTTATTAATTTATTTATTCAGTTCATTTATTTTTCCTGCTAATTTGTAATACGTAACATATAGTTTATAAGACAATACGTGTAAAACCAATTCGCAGAAATTCATATTACATAAAACCAATTCGGAGAAAAACGTCATTTTTCTCTCAAAATATTCTTTATTGGAATATGCTATTTTAACCATAATTTTGTCTAACTACGATTTTACTCTCTAATTTTCCTAATTTTAGAAGAATCTCTTTAAATGACGTTTTATGATTGACTTGCCCTACTAAATTATTAGGCCATCAGAGTTCATACGATTCATCAAGTTGTTTATCTCAATAATTATAAATTGCCATTCTACTTTATCAAATTTGACAAATTAATCATTTTGGAGAAAAAATTCCGATGTGAGAAAATTAGCACTTATACATTTTTACAAAATAGTTTAGTTCAGAGAAAGAGTAACGAATGTGTTTTACATAATTTACGAAATGGACAGAAAAAAATTACAAAATTCCTGGCCTACACCTATAATTGGTTAATCCGAAGGACAAGGCCAACATATTAATTTGTGCGTTTAAAGATCAACACATCGAGCGAACAATAATTATAAAATTTACTAAAACGAGAAAAAATTTTGTTTTTTGATTTAAAGTTTTGTTTAAATTACCATCACATTTTGTTTTTAAAAATTTATCATTAATTCTTATATTTTAATTATAAATGTTATTTAATTTAATCATAAAAATTTCCAACTTTTTGCATTTTTCAAGTCTTTATATATTTTATATGAATAGAAAGAATAATATTAAATTAAAATAAAAAAATCATTTTTCCAAAAACAAACAAAAAAAAAACTAAATTAAAATATTTTTATAAAATAATTTTTGTGTAATTCAGACTAATTATTATAAATGTATTTAAATAAATTAATTAAATTCCAACGCATATTATTTTCACAGAAAATAATTTTTTAATAGCGGAATTTAATTATAAATATTTTTGTTTGATTTTATTATTTTATATAATACAAATTTTATTTCTAATTTTTATTTAATTAATTAATTAACCGATAGAAAACGTATACTCTTAATTAAAAAAAAAGAAGAAATTGTTGCATTGCTTTTTGTATGTAAGCTGCGGGACTCGTAAAATAAATATTTAATTTCCATCAGATGTGTGCCCGAGCGCGAGCTTCATACCCAGCATAATTTAATTAACGACTAATAAATGTTTATTTATTTAATATATAAATTATACTAAATTATATAAAATGAAAAAATAAAAATTAAATTAAATTAAAAAAAAAATTAATAAATCAGATTAATTTTGAATGCATAACTTTAATTTAAAAATTAGTTTATTTCTGTGTTTGCACGTGCTACGCTCGAATAAATCAGGTTTGAGCCTTAGCCGATAATTTCTCGAGACGCGAACACAATTCCTGTGCTAAATGCTGGCTCGAGCCGCATGTTTGTGGTGGCTGTTGACTTAATATTGTTGCTGAACCGTGATGATTATGCGTTAGGGCGTAATTCGGGCACACACCGTGCCATTTCGCTTTACCCGCAGCATGTGACATTGTAAAATCACGTTTCCACGATACACCGCATTTTCCATCGCATAATGGACATGGCCGCTGTAAACTGTAGCCACCGCATTCACTGCAATCGAGCGATACATGCTCTGCTGTCCAAGAAACACCGCATGTAAAACATGATCCCATTTGTGAGCGTAAATCTTCAATTGTTAGCACATTGTCAGTGTGCTCAAATGGGCTTCCAACTAAATCGGATAGCGACGATGATACGCTTAAACTGGACCGTCTATAGAAAGGACGAAACAAATAAGAAAAGAAAAATCGTTATAAGCATACATTTTTTAGGGCCGCTATCACAAAATTAATGCTTACCCTAGTGAATTCCTAAGATCGGCTAAATTTGGTGCATGAACACTGGCGACCGACATGGTTGAAGGCACTATAAGTAAATAAAAAATAAGGAAATATTATTTTTCTGTGAAGCACGAGACCCGCTTATACAAAACACTCAAACATTTATCTTATCGTACCAGAAATATAATTTTTAGTTAGACACCCATGATATCTAATCTATAAAGGGTTTTAGAAATATGTGAATATAACATTGATCGATCGTGACCATCTTGACGTTTAAATAATTTTTTGTAAAACAATTCGTATCTATATATGCAAAGGACATACAGACATATATAATGTAACTACTTGTTCAATGCGCGTGTACTTGAAATCATTTCAAAATAAATAATCAATAAAATGCAATTTTTTATATAACATTTATGTAATTTAGGTTAGTCATGCTATCGGTACTATCGAACACTTTGTACAGAGATTATATTCTTCAACAGTTCCACGTTAAAGTTGCATGCATTTCAAATTCATCTCATCACACGCCTTATCGTTCAAAGATATAAACAATTGCTAGACATAATATTAAATTTCATTATCGCGCTTACGAGGAGTTTAGATCGCGCGGCTTATGATGAATTGTATGTACACATATCACTTACAAAGCTCGTGGCTAAATGAAATTATAATAACGATTATAGTGAGATAAGAAAATATGGGTATTAAGATGCGCGCTTATCATTTTATTGAAACGCGGATATAATCGAAAATTTGACCTGTTGAAGTACATCAGGCTATCGAACCAGGTAGTAACCGATACTTGGAACGTGATGAGAGGAAATTAAAATAAAGTTCCGGAATTGATTTGGCGCCATATTATGTGGAAATGGTAAATGAGGGAAATCAATATATTGTGGAAAATTCCATACTGCACATTATTATCATCGTTTTTTTTATCCATAATTAACGATAAGCGGCAATAAGTTTTATGTAATTAATGTTTTAGTAAAGCGCAAATACACGATAAAATAAACAGGTGTTGTGTGCAACGTGCTTGACCTTAATGTGCCCGATGCTGTTTACATTGGTTAACATCTTAAAGGGCTGTGATTTTTTTGAAAATATATAATTTTCAGACCGGCATAATGTTAACCCACTTTCCCATGTAATTTTGTGTCAAGGTAAATTTTGTGGATACGCTAGCATAATGAAATATTACTTATATGGAAGGAAATTTGACCGTTTGACCAATCGCGATATTTTACACGCGTCGCAAATCATATACATACTCTGATTGCGGCGACAAACATTATTATTATTATTATTTATAGCTTACGAAATGCAAAAAAATAAATTAATTTAATTGAAATAAATCTGAAATTGATAGTTAATTAATATAAATACGACGAGATAACCGGATTGTACTGGTTAGAGATGCGATTGAATGGTAAATACAAAAAATTCTAAGAAACATTACGCATCGCCAATCTGAAAATATATTTAGGCCATAAACTACCTATATAAAATCTGAATCACTGAGTACCATAAAAATATGAGGCATATCTCTGTGAAGCGCGCACCCAAGGTTTTTGATCAACATTGCATAATTAGTAATTAACTAACACTATGCTGCGAGAGAAAGTTATTTTGTTTTGATTTGAAGCTACGCTGACAAAGACGTTACAGGAAAAACTACTTTCCTATAAACTCTCTACTATGGTATATTTAGGAGAAGTACTTACTAAACGACCTAAAATTCGAAATAATCCACAGAAAGTCGAATATATTTGTCGAATAAAAGCCAAATTTAATCAACTTGTTGCCGATGACGATTACGAGGGGATTTCAAAATTACACACCCACAAAAAACCATACATAAAAATAACAATAACAACACAAATTTTATAACCATAAATAAATTTTCACTCACTTAAATGTAAAAAATTAGTTTTTTATATATTCACAAAATTTCACACAATAATTTAAGAGCTCCACTTTCTTAAATTTATATTTTATATGATAATGATATATTGAGTCACTTAAGAGTTTGTCTTATGTTAAAAATTTTATTTTCAACAAATTTTAGTTTGATAAAGAACTTCTTCACTTTGTAGACGATAAATTAAGACTGAACGATTTCGTATAAATTTCAATTCTTTTTATAAAATAACAGAGTCTCTCTTCGCTCGCAATTTTTTTTATAAATTTGTTCAAGTGGGGAGGCACGATTCTTTATCGCGACGTCGCGAAATAATCTGGGGAATACAACAAAAAACTGGTGTACATAATGAAAACAACAAACCGTCAAATAATAATCAAACAAGAAACACATGATCACGATTTAAACAAAAAATATTTTCATCAGGCGGGAAAACAATTTTTCCATAAATATTATTGTGAGTGAAATTTTGTGTGTCTAATAAAGATCACAAGATATCGATGTTATATTAGACCAGAACGTTTCGCGCGAGCCGCGCGCATTATATATGTTAAATTAAATGACGCGCGTGTCGTCGAAACGCGAAAAAAAATTACGTTTCAATATTGTAATTCAACAATTTAATTATTAAGCGATTCATTACGGAGTATTTATAGGAAACATTGCGGATATATTTTTTTGGAAAATTTTAAATCATATTTCGACGTCAAACTCGTCTAGACGCGAGAACGACTATTAATTTTTGGAAAAACAATGAAAATTGATTTAAATATAACCTTATTATAAATTCTGAGCTGGGAAATTATTTTTAGTGACAAACGCGTTTCCGAAGTTAAAGAGTAATTAGTTAAATATAGAAATATTGTATAATTGGTGTACTCGTACAGTAGAATACAGTAGAATTTGGCCACACCATCATGTGCGTGGATTTTTTTGATTTCAATTAATTTTTCCACGTATTTTTCGAAAGTCTGCAATTAGTATTTGAGATTAACGAAACTGACTAAATTTCTATTTTAAAGTAAATATTTGGAAAATTCTTCTTCTCCAAAGTTTTAATTATCTTTCTTTGAAATAACGGAAAGATGTGTAATGTGGTATCCAGGTTTATTTTCAGATCCTATAATAATTGGAGTTATCTAGAAATCTAAAGTTCTTTTGGTCAGGTAACTCTACAAATCTCGTTTCTTTATTATTATAAGAAAACATTCGAAGATTCGTTGTTGGTGCTGTGCGTGCTACCACAATGGCTACCTATGAACCGAAAAAATGAAGCCAAGATTAATTATAAGAACAAAACTACTTATTAGATTATTAGAGCTCAACAAAAATTATTAGAAACTTCTATTTTAATGCTAATTAGAAATTAAGCCTTTTCTTAATCTCACAGCTCGGCCCTTTAGAACAGGTTTTAATAAAAATATTGCGATTGTCAAATTGTATCGATCCAAAACAAGTGCATTGACTGTGATTATAATCGTCGATGAATGGTCGATTTCATGCAGAGGTTACTTATGTAACAACGTTATCGATTACAGATGTGCGACTACTAACGCAACTAAATTGCTGAAAACATTTCCAAATGATCTACGGAAAGGTATGAAAATAGTAATGGACGATGTGCCTGATATCGACAAATTACTCAAAAAAAATAGAAAAATCTGAGGAAACCATAATTGATAATGTTCTTTCTGTTCAACCAGAAGAACGTCGTTACAAGATCCACGCCCGAACCCTCCAGTCAGACCGAAAGTCTAGTGTATAAAAACCATACCATATCATCACTAACATCACCGTCACCCATTCAAAAGCGACAAATTATAGGTCATCAAAAGCCAGCATTAAATAATGATATAAATGGAACATCACAATCAACCATGGCGGTTCGTAAAGTAAATACAACTTCTAATGACGTCGAATTAACGGATGAGAACTCCATTCGAGTGGCGTTTTTGACAACGATCGTGAATATTGACGATCTGTTTGTCCAACACATGGTGTCGAAACCAAGCTTTGGATTGAAATATGATTACGTATCGTATAAAATCAATATCCCAGGTGAAGTTTTTCAAAGCAGCATCAAATCAACTCTGTGGCCAGAGGACTGTCAAGGAATTTGACTGGGGTCAAAAAGGCATTTTTTCGGATGCGCCACCTAATTAAGTAGCAAATTTTGAAGCTAGGAAAAATAATGAAACAAATCCGAAATGTAACTATGGTACCCCCCAACCTTGTCACATCCACAAAAGATTATGAAACACACATTTTACTTTAAAAATGTAAATAAAATGTCTTCAAAGGCAGCTCAATTTCATAATTTTGTTTTAAAAACACTCTTTCCGGTTTATATCATCTGTGAAACATCATTCAACGATAAATTCGGACAACGAGTACCAATTCATCGACACCATATTTGACTCAAATTTGAGTCTGCGAAATACAAAATGGAGAGACCGAATCTTGGATCTTATTTTTTTACTAACAACCCAGTTTGATTAAAAACAGAAGAATGACTAACACCTTTCGTTATTATTGCTATTGAACACAAAGCAATACAAATAATATTTGTCTGTGAATAACAGGTCCCAAAATTACCAAAACCGGAAACTATATTACAACTTCAAAAAAGTGATTTCGAATGACATACATATTTTGAACAAATAAATTGGAATGCCGAGTTTAACAGCAAATGTGGAAAATTTTTACACACATCTATTTAAAGGCATTACTTTATTCATTCCCATGTCTATGAAGCAAACCGAACAAATATCCTCCTCGGAAAAAAGAAATCCTGAAATTATGTTCCTAGGATAGTAAACATAATATTACTGCGCTTAACCAAAATTTTCAATCATATTTTGAACTGAGATACAGAAGCATATTTGCAGTCTAAAGGATAAAATAAAAGGCGACCCCAGACACTTTTGGAATTTTTTTAAAAGCAAACGCGAAATGATGGTTACCCAGTCTGGATGAGGTTTAAAGATCTAAAGTATTATGATCCACAGATCATAATTAGCATGTTTGCTGAGATTTTTCAATCTGTTTATAAAGCAGAAGCTATTTATAATTATAAAAATCCAACTGCTAGTGAATATAATTATTAGAATATAGTACAGTCATTCACTCCACATATCGAGCCAGAAGACATCCAGCGAGCATTGGTAGGATACGAAGAAGGATGTGGTCCTGATGGTATTCCTGCTTAATTTTTTAAAAATTCTGGAAATTTGGCAATTTCTCTAAGCATTTTGTTTAATCAGTCTTTAAAATTGGCAACTTTTCCAAACTAGTGGAAAATAACTAGAGTAACGCCTATTTTCAAAACTGGATCGCAATACCAA
The DNA here is from genome assembly GCA_963691935.1 of Nephrotoma guestfalica. NCBI lineage: Eukaryota > Metazoa > Arthropoda > Insecta > Diptera > Tipulidae > Nephrotoma > Nephrotoma guestfalica. Next base: position 57,049,240 of record OY829913.1, on the reverse strand, counting down.
CCTGGTTTTATGCCCAAAAGACCAGTATCGAAAAATATCAAAGAATTTACCAGCTATTCTAATAAATAAATTGAGAAACACAAACAAGTTGATGTAATATATACCGCTACTCCGTCAGCCACTGCAAAACTTTGGAACACATTTTCAAGTTGGGATTTTCCAGCCAGTTCATAGCCTGGTTCAAATATGATTTGAGTAATCGCATCCATTAAATTGAAATAGAAGTCATGGTCGATTACAATATTAGCAGCCTCTGGTGTATCACAAGGCTCTCGCGTCGGTCCATGAATATTATCAATCTTCATTAATGGTATTACTGAAGTGATAAAGCATTCCAAAATCCTGATGTTCGCAGATGACCGACCTCAAAATCTACAAAGCCATCGAGACAGTCGACAATGCCAATAAACGGTACATATGGTACGAGTTTAAATTTCTGAGTCTCAACATTAAAAAGCTTTACATCGCTAAAGCGAACTCCATGCTTAGCTTTGTCAAACGTCGATCCCAGCTGGAAAATGCTGTAAATGTGTGTTGTATGTTCTACGAAGAACATATCCAAAGTAATGAGAAAATTCAAAAGAAGTTTATGCGCGCGCTACTTGACCTGGAAAGTCGGATGGCCATAATCTACCATACCACGTAAATATACAGCGACAACCGCCATATTTAACTGGATGTAAGTCATAGAACTTGGCCACGCGAGAAAATAGGCGTGAATTGATAAAAAGTACATTTATTGGTAATCTCCGACTAGGCCTAATTGACGCACCGTATATACACAATTCAATTAAAATAAAAGTTCCTAGTTGACGCACCGTATATACACAATTCAATTAAAATAAAAGTTCCTAGTAGACATCTAAGAGATCATAACTACCTCCACTTAAACAGGCACAGAACCAACTATGGCGATAATGAACCAATGAATATGACGTGTAAGTTTCAATAAAATTAACTATTTGTTTGTATTTTATTTAACTAAAGATAATTTTAAAAGTAGATTAAGGCAATTTTATGCCCCCAGTGATTTTAATATCGTTACTTACTTGTTACTTTACTTTCAAATCCAAACCGGATTTATTTTATTTTATATTTTAATAGTTTTCAAGTCAAATTTGTAGACTTATTTCAATATAAATAAATGAAACTTTTGGCCTTAGGTCATACTCGTAAAACAAACACCCCGCAACTTTAAATATTAGTTCAGCTGCGACCTTTTTCGACCATGGGTTCAAAATGTGTGAATATAGCAGCCCCAAATTGCTCCCACATTAAAAATTATACCTATTTCAAAAAGTAATAAAAGAAATGAGTGAAATTTGAGCCACAATCCAAATAGTGAATTTAGAAAAGTGAGTTATAGTGGTAGCACTATCAAATGTCAATTTAAATTGGTTATATGTTTTAACATTATCCGTATGAGCACACCCAATAAATGGCCTTGCTTTACCAAATATTAATAAATGTGCATTGGTTCTGGAAACATGAAAGGCATGCATTTAGGCTAAAATAGCCCGCATACCTAAAACGATATTCTTGTGAAGCACATTTTTTAGAAATTTTGATTCATGAAAATTTTTATCTCAGCCTAGGGTACCCAAAGGGCTTTACCTGTCTGAGTACACCTAGGTAGCCGTGTCCACGTCGCGGAGGTCGGGTACCACTTCGACAGTAACAAAGTGCAACTGGGAACCAAAAGCCAGTGGTACAACTTGGAGGATGGAAAACAAAATATGGAGGATGGATACAAAAAGTGGAGGATGTGTATAATATCAATGCAATACTTAACAAGAGAGTTAAAGTAGAATCATTGAAAAAAATAGCGGTCTAATATCGCAGCACAAGTTTTAATCATACGCAGAAATATTGCCAAAGGGAGACTAGATGCGTGAAATTTGTCGGAAAGCATCTTGCTCAAGTATGCCCGATTAGTAAAGAACAAAACGTGTTAATTGCAAGAAGCCACATCCCTCAAACTACCGGGAATGTGAAATAGCTAAGGAGCAACAAAGAATAAGAAATAAAACGCGAAAAAAATCCAGGATCATTATTTAAATCACTTGGATCAAGTTTCATAATCTGAGGTGATTTTATTGCAAAAAATACCTACTGGATATCAAGAGTAACCTATAAAATAGGAAGAGAGCTGGAAGGAGGTTCTGGAGATCAACCAACTTATTGGCCTACGGATAGAAACAAAGATAGACCTTTGAAAAGTACCTATATCTAGAAAGCAACGACACGATTATGTCGGATCACACACCTGTTATTATGACAACCAGTGCAACGATTGTGAAGAAAACTAGTCCACCTTGGCTAACTAATATTGATCTTCAGATGTTTAAAGGAAATGTGCCAAAATGCTATTTATTTTCTGGAAGTTAGGGAACGTTAGGGAAGTTTGGTTGCAGAAAAACGAAAAACAAGAAAGGACTGACAAAGAAGTCGAGCGCCAGTAAGAGTTGCTAATTAAAGAAATTAAGAGCGATTCCATTAATAAATACCTAAGTGGCTTTACTGGAGAAAAAGAAACCGAGTATTCCCTTTGGCAAGCAACAAAAAGTTTAAAACGACCTAAACTACAAATTGAACCAGTTAAAATGAAGATGGCGCATGGGCTATAGGTGCAAAGTAAAAAGTTTCGTTGGTTGCAACCCACCTCGAGATTACGTTCCAGCTTCTTCCTAGACAAACAGCAGAGGAAAACATACCATTGAATATATACTTGAAAATAAGAAAGTATGTTCAGGTATCTTCTTGGATTTAGCACAGGCCTTTGACATAGTATGGGATAAACGCTTGGAATATAAATTGCAAAGACACTTAATAAAACAGTTTTATGAAATAATAAAGTCTGATTGATACTTTCGTGTTAAATTAGATGGCGAATACTCAGAAATAAAGAAAATATCAGCAAGAGTGCAACAAGGTAGCATTTTGGGACCAACTTTATAAGTTCTATATAGCTCAGACCTCCCAACGATAGAGGAGACTAACATAGCAACGATTGCGGATGATACAGCCATCTTAGCAGTCGCTGATGGCATAGAAGAATCCAAAAATTCTAAAGAGCAACGAATATTGTCAGTACATGCAGGAAGAGATGGCGAGTATAACTTAATGGAAATTCACGTAAACTTTACCAACAAAAAAGTCAACTAGATGTGAAGAAGAGCGTGTGAAAAAGAAAAAAGAAGAGTTAAACATCAAATACAGAAAGATGGATTGGCTCTTAGGAAGAAATTTTGAGCAAACTGTACATAATAAATTGCTACTATACCGAAAAATTTTAAAACCTGTGTGGCCTCACGGTATTCAGCTCTGTGGCTGTACCATGAAAACCAATGTCAATATCGTCCAGTCATTCGAAAGCAAAGTCCTACGTGGAATAGTTAATGCATCCTGCTGCTACATAAGAAATGATAACCTCAATAGAGATCTGAAGCAAACACGCGAGAAAACACATGCAACGTATTACACGTTGACGTTAAAATGCCGAGATAAAAAATAAAACTGTAAAGGGGACTAGCCAAAGGGATACAACCCTCCAAACGAGAATATAATTATGAAAGATTTATTACTAGAAAATGTGTAAATCGTGCTGTAATAAATAAATATAATTAAAAAAACTATCATGTTTTAGTATATCCATATATATCTTCTACTAATGCCAACCCGATTCAAATACATATTGTTATCCGGTCATCGGTCAAACTCTATAATACACAGATAGCTCAATTTCGAGATATGGATTCAACAGTTTATTTATTTTAAGTCTTAAAATATCAAGAAAACAAAGCTAATTATTCTAGCTTTAAGGCGTGGACAATTTAATGTGCGCAACCAATGTACGTTTGCGTATGCCATCGAACTTATGTGCATACTGATTGTACTGAAACAAATTCAATTAAATACACGAAAAGCGCCAATTTTCACGTATTAAAATACAATTATGCACTACGCAATAAACGCTCAACCGTTCAAACAACGCCATATCAAAATGCAGTAATTAAATCTCGTCTATGTATGCGGTAGATAAAAAAGCATTTCGCTATTTCAATAAACCTTAATAAATACGAGTCAGTAAAAAAATCTTATCTCAGACGCTCTAACTATACGAGTATGTCTTACTTTATCGTCTTACATATAAATTATTTAAGAGATGAATATTTTCTATCTACTACAAGGCCTTGAAAAGGCTATTAAAAAAAATCAATTGTTCGTTTACTACTACTATATACTAATAGTACCCATTATATACTATTTGGGTATATAATAGAGCCGGCATCGTATACATACAATCGTAAATTAGTTGTAATTTATTAATTTACTTGAAAGAATTTAATTAAAATTCTACAAAGCAGTTTAATAATTTTCTTTTAGTAAAGAAATTACGTCTCTTGCAACGATGGGTGTGAGTGATCCGATATAGAAGTGATTTATATATTAAAATAAAAAAAGGGGAATTTACTTGCTATACAGATGCGTACTAAGGTCATCTCCACACAGTTAGATAGATTTTGTATTTTCCAATTCAATGTTAATTTCAATGATATAAACTTCGTAAATTTTATGGCTTTTACGTTAATGAGTTTATATAATATAAGGCTAGGGTTAAATGAACTGCTGGAATAATGCCAGTCATTATTACGGATATGAGATTATTGTACGTTATGGAACATGTTATACCTTATGGAATAAATTATGGAAGCCTAAATCGGCCAAGGGTGACTCAACCAAGAGATTCAAAAATTACGACTAAAACATTTATATTTTAGTTTGAAATGATGTTTACTAATTAACCAAAAATGATATAAAATCGACCACAAAGAGGTATAGAACCGAAAAGTATAGTTGTGTTATCAAAACAAACCGGAAACAAAGAATTTTCCAGTTAAACAAAGATCGCCTAAAATGCATCGTATTACGTTTTACTAATCAACCTAATTTAACTACCAAATTCAATGCACGTAAACAACATAAATATTTGGATGGCACTTCGTCACTAATTTATCTCTACATTTCTCTTTTGTATATCACCACAATACGCAAAATGTTGTGTAGTCAATGGTAAGATACGGCGTGTTTACGCAGTATTTAAAAAGATTATGTACGACTCACTAAAATTTGTCTTGTTCACAACAAAAATCATGTTGGAGTCGCATAAATTCAGAATTATGGCAATGGTCAACAAAAATGTTGTTTTAACGCGGGAAGGAGGACAATGATTTGTATGGTTGGATATAATCCAATTTCTAGTAAAATTAGTAATTAGAACTTTTTGAACTAAAGATGCCATCATACCATTTGAACAAGAAATGACATAGTCTTTCACATCAAATAATTTTAATCGCGTTGTTACTTCCGAATATTTCTGGCAAATCGCCATTTCAGTCAAATATGCGTGAATTTTGTGAATAAATTCCATAAATATTCTCATATCATCCGCTCTGCTTGTGTCTAAATGCAAAAATAGATTTACAATAATGTACGTCATTTATAAGCCGACTCTATCTGCGTACATATTTAGATTAAAAACATAAATTTGTAAGGTCACGTTTTAAAAGCATTGTTTGGTACACACGTTGTATCAAATCATTTATTGTGTAAATCCCAATTTGACCCGGCTGGCATTACTAACACATTGTACGTACGCATGTACACATCACAAGACAAACACAATATTCGAAATATTTTCCAGTTGTACATTTGATGACGGCAGACCTGAATTTCGGCAAACCTAACAAATCGACTTTAAGCTAAACAAAATTCGGCTTTCTTATCGTAATTTCGCTAATTAGTATTTCAAAATCTTCACACGCGCCGTGATTTACAATACCATTAAATTTTGTAAGTTGGTGATGGAGTATATCGAAAATCGAATGATTGATGTTCTATTTTAAGAGGCAAGGCATTAAGTGCGCGCGTGTAACTTTATCAAGTTAAAATGATTAGCGTCTATTTCGGTTTATTAATAATGTAATTTTATTGTGTTTAAGGGGCTTCGGACCCTATTTTAATCGTAAAAGGACGAGCAAAACTCGGACAAAACTTGTAAAAATTATTCCACACAAAACTTTTAAGAATTCAAAAGCCTCAATTTTAAGTATTTCCGGTATTTTGCTGCACTTTTTGAGTTACGTATACACCAAGGTGTGTTTGTCATTTTTCGCAACATTTGGGATTGCAAATGTGTATTTAATTTTAATTGATGAATGTACTGGTTGGTATATTTCACCATAAATTTCCGGTAAAATAGATAATTTTTAATACAATAATTGCATGAAAACTTGTTAGTAACCGTGTCTTATCTATGTCCGTATAAATCCTGCATGCCATACTTTTCCTAAAGCCTTAGCGTTGTCAAAAATGCCGCTGTGCGATAGTTCTTTTGTTCTGGTAAGTTCTAATTTCAGATACGATTCTGTGCACTTGTTCCGTGGTTCTATGTTCTTCTCTAAATCAAAAAGTCTGAACCGGTGTAATACTCTACTCTCTTGCAGAATTGGCTTGGACTTTTTAAAGAGCAATTTTAATGTTAATGTTGTAATTGAACTGGCAATAAACTGATTCGACGTTAGTGAACATTAGATATGGGAAAATTTTGAAATTCCAGGAAAATAACCGCAAATCAGATGTGAATAGTCTGACGGGTATGGCGACGTAAATTATTTTAGAGCTTCGGACTCTCTTATCGTGTTTTTATCGGAGCTTTCAGTGACTGCGTGTTGTACTACTACATCAATTTCAGATTTTGTCTCAAGTTGGATGCTCAATCTTTACTCTTATTTCTGTACAATTGATGGTAATTCGCCGCATGTGTTTCGGGCATAACTTTAGAGTTAGTCTCTTTGTTACAGGGAAGTTAATTAAACCGAGAATTGTTTGTCAATCTATAGGGCGATTGGTTGGTCTGCCACCAAACAATAATTGCTGATCAAACACGATATTTCCATGTTGAGTGTTGTAAATTGAGTAGCTATTCAATTGTGTTATGTGTTATTCAGAGAACAAAATTATGTCAATGATGTGTTGAGTAAGAAAATTATAGAACTTTAAATTTAAATTGCTTGTTCATCGATACATCAGTTTATTGAACCGGCTAAAATCTACTTTAAATGGATTAAGAGAGTGGTTTAGAGATTTAATTTTAACGTTTAACTCAACAGGAAACTTTTGCATTTAATTTGAAAGGGCCAATAACTTGACAATCAGTTCTATAATCGGACGATGGCTCCCTAGATAGAAAACGATCTACGTATTTTAAATTCACTACGACAGTGAAAAGAACAATCGGGGTCCAAAACAACGAAATTCTTATATTTTTACCGATTTATTATATTAGTGTGAAACCAGCACCATTGAAAACAGATTAAGCATGGTACGAACTCAAAGTTGTCGGCATTCAAGCCTGAATCGGAACAGATTGTAAATCCGTTACACTGTCAAAAAGATGAAAAATGTATCAGCCAAAGTAATATAATTACAGTTGGAACACAACGATGCGGAGAAACTGGAGCAAATTAGATATTATACAGAAACGACGAAAGTAAAATGGAATCCAATTACTTCGGACAAGATGCCGGAACAACATAAGACTAATGATAGAGAAATGAGTGTTTTGTACGTAATTAACAACACGACGGATCCCTTCTCTAACATTTGTTGACTAAACCCTATAAATCCCCTGTCCAACTCTAAATCAAATGGGGTTTGGAGAAACGTTATATTATTTTGAAGCGCCCAGAAAGAATGATCTGCGATAATGACTCAGCCTGTATATCCAACAACTACACAAAATAAAATGAATGGTTTTTCTTACCGTTAACCAAGAGGTATGAAGTACCCAGAGGAAACGGATAGCTTATACATCTTAACAGAAATATCATACCAATCTTTACGAAGTTTTCGATAGAAAATCTAAGTGTAAGGTATATTCCCTTTTCCAAGGTGCAGAATCTTTTGAACGTAATCGTAATATGAGATTACCAAAAGATGTCACACTTGAAAAATATTGAAAAAACTCAGCATAAAACGTTAAAACGTACAACAAGAAGAGATATTAAGTAACAATCCCTGGAGCACCGAGCGTCGCTCGGCCAAAGTTTGTTGAGTTGGTAGTTTTTTGTGTCATTAAGTATAAACAATTTTATAATTATTACATTATGTATACGTTTTTATACCGTATAAAAATCAAGACATAGCATAAAACACACAACGTCGAAACAAATATCAGTTTCTACTTTAATTCTAATCACAAATCAATTAGAAATAATGTCTAATCTATGGAATCGTCAATTATTTTCAAAGTAGAAGTTAAAATTAATACAAAAAATTACGCCACACTTGGTTGAGCGATAGCCTAATTCTATTCAAAATGATCAAGTTACACAGCCTGCGGTTTTAATTCTCTTAATGCTTTTAATCATTTTTCAAAATCACATACAGATCTCATTTTGGAATCATATGTTTAACATACAAACACAGTTTTATCCCAATGAATTAAGAAATGGCTTAGGTTCATTAAAATTGACAATTTTCCAGAGGCATGTCCAAAATTTAAATTAGATTTAAATTTTTATTTATATTAACAAGACGTAACATGATGGTCAAAACGGATGACTATTCAACGAATTTCTCGAAATGATAATCCATTGCAGTCACTTCCTGACACTCGAAAACCGTCTCCCAAACTAAATTGATTAACCTGGACCCCACCTAAGAACTTCTCTAACCAAATTTTCTTGAAATTAGGACTCATCGCAATCAATTTACAAAAGAGACCTAGATCCCATCAGAGGATCCCTTAAATTAATTTTCTTCGAAATTCGGAGTCATCGCAAATGATGCTGGCACAATTTCCGAAGCCTTTGGCAAATAAAATTTTATGGCGTTTTAATATGGAAAATCAATAAATTACTGAAAATACATTAAATAGATAACGAATACTACAAATCAATATTGCAATTGACCAACATTTTCGAAAAGATGCGAGTAAAGCACACATGCATACAACAACTCATCGTAACACAACATAAACAAGATAGCAAAACATTTTGAAACATGACGCAATGTAACGCCGGACATGCCATTAATAAAACACACATGCCGCAACATGAAGAAATGTGATGCAGCATAGTGCAACATCCCGCAAAATAGTGCAACAAATCACGTAAAATCCCGCGACATCACGCAAAACTGATCAACTTCCCATAACATGCTGGAACATGGTACTCATGGTTCCAAAATAACGACCCACAATAAGATCCCTCTATCATAACAATTTTTATCAAAATCATTCGAGCCGAATGAAAAAAAAAAATAAAAAATTTGGCCTCCACCAGAGAGGACCTAACCAAATTACGAAATACGGACTCACCATTTTACCGAAATACGAAACACTAGACGAACTTTCCCGAAATTAGCGCCCATCACAATCGATTCCTGCTACCCGAAAATCCCTTTTAGCAATTTTCATCGAAGCACTCGAAAAAAATTTAAAAAACGGAACGAAATTTACTAAGATTTTCGATGCACAAGCCCTTCTTAGCTTACCAGACGGAAAGAAACCAAGAGGCAAAATAGTTGAAATTATCACTTTTCAGATGGACAACAAACAAATGTTTAAAGCTCAGCAAAATAGTTTCCAAGGTATGTTGCGGAACATGGTAAAATGGCTTATGGGGACTTTTATACGCAATTTACCGCTAGTTAATCAAGATCGCAAGAAATCTTAAACACCGTTAGGAAGATAAATGGAGTTGTCACAAGTACGTGGAATGACACACGTTTGGAGGTATTCAACTAACTTCTGCCGGACGAAATACGTGTGATTGCCCCTAACTACTCGTCCACGGTTGCCGAAGACTGCATTTCCGTGAGAAGAGACTACTAATGCCCTAAAATCATTCAGCCGAAACAAGTCACAATGATTTGGTAATTTAATCGCTGAAATAATACAACTTGCGTAACCTACAATAAGACCAAGCATAATAACATTATTAAACAGTTAAACAGCTGTCAGAATTTAGAAATTTTCCTAAGGTGTGGAAATCGGGTGAAATGATCGTTATAAGGAACCTGGTGATATAGATCCATTTTCGTTCAAATTGTATATACGAGTACCTATTCTGTTGCTATATACGAGGGTTGAATGATAAATGTTTAGTAGAATAACGCCAGCTATGCGTACTAGAAAAAACTTCCTTTGTTTGTCGTGAAGTATTTTCTTTTAAACGAAAGCTATCAAATTGGTATGATGCAGAGTCGTTTATTGTAAAAGCCACTTTTGATTTTTTAAAATAGGGGAAAATTAGGGGAAACTTTCATTTCACAGGTTTAAAGAAAACAGTGTTAGATGAACATCTAACCTTCAAATGCAACCTTTTATAATAGGCTAAATGAATTTAAACGGCCAGCACAAGTGATGCGGAACGTACAGGCAGGCCAAACCAGGGAACGTGAAAACAGGGAAGTTGTCAAAAAAATATGCAGAAGCTGGTTGAAATGATCCAAAGAAAGCAGAAGTTGTTGCATTAGCTGATAAGGTTATGACCACTATCTTTTGGGATGTACAAGGCAATTATATATTCATCGACTATCTTGTGAAGGCTAAGGCACCGTAGGTGAATATTATACATCATTATTGAGCACTTTAAATGAAAAAATTGCACAATTGACAATGCACCATCACATTCTTCATCCAAAACACAGCAAAATTCGATAAATGGCTCGGTGAAAACATATTTTCCCCTCAAATCTTGAAATAATAGCTGAATCGAACGCCTTTTTTGAGGAGTTTCACAAATCATATTTTAAAGGTTAATAGAATTGGAAAACGTTAGATACAATTATCGAGCTTAACGGAGACCATGTTTGAAAATAAAGTGAATTTTACTTAAAAAAAAAATATGTTTACTGTTTCATTCTAAAGACTTATCAAATACACCCCATAGTGGGAAAAAAAATCGGACAAAAAAACCAGATTCCCCGCAGCACGTCTAAACAAATTACCAAAAAATTGTCCTCTGTTCTAGAATATCTTGTTTAGTACAGGCATGATTACAAACTTTGATGAACTTGCATTCAAGGATGATAAAATTAATGTGATGTACGACACCTCGGCGCGTAGTAAACCAAATGTCACTATCTGCATGGCTTAGATACTGCACAAAATCAATATCGGGTGAGAAAAAGTAAGGAAACCGTTAAAAAACTAGAGACATGAACGCTGATCGAAAAACAAAAACAAACCAGAAGTTCAATAATTTTTAAAAAGCTGTCCAGTGACACCAAATTTGACGTCTACCTCACACCCCCACACCTCATGATGATGGAGGCAAATGTAAAATTTTAAACGGAAACCTTATTTTTTATTGCAGATTCGGATATTACGCCTCAAAGTACGTAAGTTTGGTTCGAACATTTTTCAGAAAAAATCTGATCTACTAAAAATCAAAACTACTACGTCCTCGTCGTTGTTTCTGGGCTAGGTTAAAAGTGCGATATTCGATAATAGGGAGTGGAGCTCGGGTTTGGTGTCACGCATAACTTTTTACAAAATATTAAGTATCTGTTCGTTTTTTCGATCAGTCGTGAATTTTTCCAGAATTTTGTGAAAAGCAGATTTTTTGCGATTACAGCGTCACTCATGAACTCTCTTGACATGGTTAGTTTAAGGCTTACGCAGAGAAGTGGAACACGTTAAGCACATACTTATCAACTGTAACAAAGCGACCGACGTGTCACTGAAGAGAAAGTGGTTAGATAATACTAATTTGCAAATTTTTCTAATAATGTTGACCATGAAGAATAATTAATGGTCACGTTACTGCTCGGCCTATTCAATTTGTTTGTTCGCAGAAACGATTTGGACTATAATAAAATTAGCCCGAGTTCTTACTCGTATTTAATTGGCGGGCTATTTTATTGTCACCCCTTTTCGCCTTTTTAAGCGAGTTGTATTACTAATCGTAATCATTTTATCATTTATAAAACAAAATCTTTTGTCTGAGCGTGTCATCCTTCCTAGGAAGTAATGTTTTTCCTTCCTGCTAATAATTATGAAAAATGATCAACAATAACCAGACCTTTACGCATTTATATATAAATCGAGTTAAATAAGGAAAAATCGTTCAACGAATTTTCTTTATTTTCCACGGATTTTATTTATAACAAAAAAAAATTATTTTGTTTACATTTGTGACGACATTGTCGTAAAAAGATATAATTCTACACATTAAAATCAATTTCAGATTCTCGAGAAAATTGCAAAATTTGCTGATGAACCCGTATACAGTAAATACACGATGTATTACTGTACCAAGTACGCACAATATAATTTTATGCTTATCATAAAATACATAATTGATTTATAAAATTGTCAATACTCCGTGTCAACATACTCTGCATATATAAAAAAACTAATCAATTAATTACGAGCCCAATATTTCCATCCCAATAAATATGTCGTGCCATTTCATCCATAATATGGGTGACGGGAAATCGTAGTTTCTGATATCGCTCATTATTTACATTTTAATATATACGAAAACGACACCCACAATTCATTAAATAAAATACGAATAAAAAGAACAATTACGTAAAAAACATTTTCACACAATGGCAAGGTTGGGTCTACAGAGCTAAAATTAGAATTTCAATTTACTTTAATAATATAGATAATTTTCTTTTAAAACACATACCCTATAAATAAGTAAAATGTACCAAGAACATGAGTATGTAGTATCACCAAATCATTTGAACAGACAAACAAACATCCATAATATGTCCGAGTATGTTTACTTATTCAATTTACGTCATACATGCATATACTCGTACAACAATGGGATTGTACCGCGCGGCACGATGATAAACATGTCAATGTAGAATGTTGATGCGCGGAATGAGTTATAGTGGTACTTACTTTAATTAATAACAACTTTATTAATATTGATTGCCAGCATTATATTACACTGCACCTACCTGAAACAAGAAAAAATAGTAAATTTAATAAAAATTATAAAATAAATATCTGCAATTGTTAAATATATAAATTGTTATCAGTTGAGTAATTAAATTTAATTATTTTTGGTTGGCACGTAAACTACGTAAGCTGCGGGAAACTCGATCAATGGGTAATTTTCAATTTATCTGTAACACATCGTTACCATATACCTAGCGGCATAATGCGTACACGTAAGCCGTCAATAAAATAATTTTTGCTTTTCTACGTTTACCCACTCGTATATATATATACATAAAGAACACTTTACAACATAGATCATCAGTTGTGTAGCTGATCGTAGATTATTTTTAAACAAATAAAATTTCGAAAACTCATGATCACGAGTAGTTAAAAGTCGAATAATTAAAAAAAAAAAATTACGATCGCTTTTATTCAGTTAAAAAAGATCAACAATATATGTATGGACTATTGCAGATCAATAAAAAACTGTGAGTGTAACTACTAACAGGCACGATCTTGATCGATGAATCTTGATTCATCGATCATATATTACGATATTAATTTCACTATGATCTTACACGCTCGATCACTTTTAAACGTAAGATGTTTGTTTTGTTTCTAAAAACCATTATTTGATATATTTATGAACTATTTACTTGAGGAAAAATAATTTAAAAGCAGCGAGAGATGCTAAGAGTTAAGTCTATATCACTTTAGTTCATAAATCTACCGTTATGGCGCTGTTGGAAATTTATTCGTTACTTGTAGAACATATATTGTCGTTTATTGTTGAAAGTTCTTGAAGAATGACAGTGGTGCTGGAAGCAGTTCAATTTTTTCTCAGTTAGCTTATCGTTTGAAAGGTCTGGGAAATAGCGACAATTTTGTTATCGGCGCTATTTTGAGCATTTTGGTGCTGTTACAATATTACAGAATATATTAATGCATCATATTACAGAAAACGTCCAGATACTCTATTACTGAAAACTACCGATCTGGCGTTGGTGGAGTATACATTGATTCTTATTTCGATATAGTCAAGGGACATGTTATTTAAAAGGTTTCGCACCCAGCAAAAATTATGTTATCACCATTTTAGTTCATAAATCTACTGTTTTGGCGTAGGCGATAAAATCATTCGTTTATTATAGAATAAACAAATGTCGCATATCATTGAAAATGTCTTGTACCTTAGCACTCATATCTACTGCTATAACGCTGGAGAGAGATACGTTTTATTGCATTTCGATATAATCATGTGGCATATCGTTTGAAGAGTCTAGGACTAAACAACAAGTTTGTTATCAGCCTTTATTTCACAAATCTATTGTTTTGGCGCTCGTAAGGCGCTCGAAAAGCCACGTCTTTAGAGAACGTGGTGGCAGTAAAAATATGGTCTGTATATGACGTTACCATGATCTATTACTATGGTCTAAATTTTCTGAAATATGTTTACTTAGATAAAGAAAATATTTTACGAATATTTCCCTTTTAAACCAATCCGGACTGCTCTATAAGGTAACAAAACCCTGCTACATTATCAGGATTTCACTCAAAATTTCAGCGGCATAGACATGCTGGCAGCAGACGTGGCATCAGTAACCACCAATCGTCAAAGTACATGACATAATTCTTGCTTATCGCCGAACAAAAACTGTGCGAATTAGCAGATGTTATCGGCGTATTGTATCAAAAACACGGAGCGGAATGAAAATGTATATAGACAACAAGCGGATACGGTTCCCAATTTCGGAGCAGTGTTCGGTCCTCTTTAAGAGAAATCCGGTAAGTTTTTCCGTCAAGTCCGCACCGTAGATGGAATCTAAGCCCATTAATATACGTCAGAGATTCAGTGGCAATCAAAATAAATAGATGATACAGCTGAATCACCTTCGAAAGAAGCAAAGACGGTCCCAACGTTCGACAAGGTCATGGCTACGATGAGAGACCCGGTCCCATTTAGTAAAGAAACAAGTGCTTTTCCAAAACGACAACGCACTCCGCCAGAATCGTTGCGGCCAAATTGCATGAATTTTACTACGAATGCCACGTTAATTTTACTCGCCCGACTTGGTTCCCTGCAATTTCTTCCTGTTGCTCAACATGAAAACGTAATTAGCGGGAGCTCAAACGAGGAGGTCATAGTCGGAAGCCTATTTTAAAGAGTTTGTTAATGGTATTTTTAGAGGATTTAAAAATGACAGGGACGATGAGAAAAGTGTATAGCCCTAAAAGATAAAAAAACGCAAAACGTGCGACTTCGTTCCTAACACGGATTAGCAATGCTTATTGATCCACTCTCATACATTGTAATGAATGCAAATTCCCATAAAATGAACAAGATAATCAATATGGAGATGAACAATTTTTAACTGCTGGCCAATGGTCAGTAAAATAATTTTTTTCAAGCTTGTTTTTTGCAGAGTGAATGAAGTTTGTGCGATGCGCAAATATTCGGATATTCGGGTATAGAGAACACGTTACGAAAGATAATCGGGTGGGAATACATAGAAACTGTAGAGAGAATATAACTTTTCTCTACTTTCTGTAGAGAGAATATAAGTTTTCTCTATAAGCTAATACTTACTACTAATACTAATACTTTGTAGTTATTTTAGCCTTTTTAGTGGAATAATAAAACTAAGACATCATCGAAAAATAAGAAATTTAACGATAACATAACGAAGGATGAGTTCTGGAACAGTAAAAGGCAAGGTGGAAGGAAAGGAAAAAAGAGAGACAAAAGTACCTAACGATCATGAGAATCTAGTTATATACGATATACATCATCTTGGAAATGCAACATTCAAAGTGAAACAAACAGCGATGGAACACACAACAAAATCGAGAGACTGAGGAAAACTGGCACAATAAACGCTTTCAAAGAAACAGTCGAACTCAAACTCCCAAAACGAAAACTAGTGGAGCAAGAGAAGATTTAAACCAAATCATCCACAGAAGTAGAAATATATTCTATATTCTTCGACCAAAAATGTGGATTGCATCCGTTGTATCAAGATACACAAAACTTATATTCAATGCCTAAAATCAGTACTGCTGTATGGCTGTGAAACATGAAAATACTCATAGAAGACTAACGCCAGATGAGAAGCTTCTTCAATAAGATAGGGCAAATGAATAACTTCTGCGACAAATAAAACAGATCGAAACTGCGTGTTAAATCAAGAAAAGTAGATATGAATAGGATTCATACTGGAAGAGGATTTATTGACATAACAAGAATGAAATTAGAAATAGAATGAGACGATCCAGTATAATAGACAGTCGATGCTCTTTAATTTAGGTCGACGATATTCTTGCTTATTAAATGAACCAACATATTTTGTTGTTTTATAGATGAGTTTTGTCTGCTCAATTGTTGGTAAATTACTTATAGCACATTACTCGTTCATCAACTTAAGAATGCAGATGACTGCCTGTGTTATTCAGAGTGTGGTTGTAGTTTATTATATTAGTAATTTCGTTAAACCATTCATCAAGATCGTCATGTCCCAAAACTTTCATATTGATGCTAGAAGCCTAATAATGTCAATTTCTTTAAAGTCGAGTCCCGGTGTATTGTTCCAAAACGACGAATGAAAATTATGTGTGGGATCAGCTTAAAATATTCAATAACCAGCAGCATTGTATGAAGGCACATTGACCCTGCCTTACTTTGATGCTTGACTTTACCTTGGTTTTTATTTCTGATGGTAATTTATCTGCTTCCAGTGAGCTGTTTTAATCTGTTGTTTGTTTTAATTCACTAGATAGTATATACATGTTTTAGTTATATTCCTAGTTAAAGACACCATATCTATACATCAACTTGTTTAACCGTAACAACTCTTACAAGACCATCTGACCCATCATAGATTTGATGAGGAGATTCCGAAGTCTACCCGAAAAAAATCAGTTGAAAGTCCTACACGTGAGAGTATGACTCACAAGAATTTTAATATTAAGTTGCCACAACCGGCGCCTCCACAGTTGGTACAAGAACGACTGTCCTACGCTCTGCTGCTTATCAAGCCATTACGAATTATATAATCAATTGAATTTTTGCTCTTTCCACATTGCGGTTTTATTGTAGTGTGCTCCTAGACAATATCATTGTGTATAATTCGTAATTCACCGTTCACCAGAATCCATTTTCACACTGGAGATCGGCCTTTGGCTATTTTTCTCGCACTGGCGACCTTCTGTGATTTGTCCATCGAACCTTTTTAATCTTTTCCAAATTAGGTAATTCCTGTTTATAATACTGTTATCTTTTTTCGATATCGGGCTGAACTTTAGAATCCTAAATATTTCCGGATGCCCATAAATCGTGAAAGAGTATTTTTGAAGTAAGGACGACTGAAGTAAAACCATCTTAACAGGTCGAAAATCGTAGATGCATCTGATAATATATTAGGTTCAGTTATTATAGTGTTGGCCTGAAGAATTTTTTCCTTTATCTGGAATATGTCGGCTGATTGGTTCCGGTATAGTTCTAACATTTTAACAGTATTTTCAAGTTAAAACATTTTCTCTGAGGTTTTCTGGTAAATTTTGGATTACCACTTTGCTGTTAGTGCCTCATTTTCTTTTCCGCCACTGAGAGTAGCGAGGATAAATAATTTGAGCGATTATTGTCTCTTCTAACATATCAGCTCATGATGTCGTCTACATAAAAATACTTTAGGAGTAATTGTCCTGCTATTGGATATTTTGTGGCATTGCAATAATTATTGACTGCTTCAACCTTCTTATTACTGCTTCGTTGATCTTAGTAATATTGTTGCTTGAATTGTTGGCCCAATTAGCACCAAGTGACTGAGAGACCTTTGAGAGACCTTTGCTAGAATTCTTGTTACCGGTAGTTCTAATTGTTGTGCTGCTTCTTCCATTATGAATGTGACTTCCGCGCGATTAGTGCTTAGCAAGTACAAACCTCCATATACTTTAACTAGAGCAGTTACAAAGAGCACGGGGTCAGAATCGTGCTTTAGTGTCAACTCGACGCTGGATTTTATGATGTAATGGCAGTGAATAGTGTATCCCGTTGCAGAATGTACATTGTGTTAAACTAATATATTCTACTGTCTCATGGTTCTATGAAAGGCAAGCTCGACATAGATTATGTAGCATGACCATTTGATTTTTTTCAGTAAGACTTGTTCAACAGGTATTGCATATTGTGCTTCATCATTTTTAATGGACCATTTAATTAGGCCATTACGAGCTTGAATCTATTTGTATGCCAATAGATTGTTTTGCATTCTAAATTGAATTTTCAACATTTTTGATTTAGGTTCGGCACTTTAAGGCAGTTCAATGCTTGACCAGAAACGAGCGAAGCAAGAAAAATTTTAATGAGGCATTTAATCAGCCTAAGGCTAGCCTTTAATTGTGCATTTGGTTTTGAGTATTTTTTTGTTATGGTTCTGTAAACTTTTTCTAAAGTTATCAGAACCTGTCGGTTTAGTTGGTATGGAAGGAGAAACAATAATTTTGTGTTATGTTGTTTTAGATTTTTTTTAATAAAAATTTCGATAAAATAATTTAACAGGAATTTTCTAAATCTGAGATTGAAATATTTAATTATTGCAAATTTAAAAGAATTTGCGTTTCTACAGTAATGATAAGGGGCAGGGGTATTCGTGCTAAGGGGTAGGTACCTAAATTCAAACGGCACGTTTATTGTGAGCTCATAAATCGGTACATCGAAATATTTCGTTTTCGCAAATTTGATAAAATTTTTGATTGTGAAATATTTGGTGAGCTCATAAATCAAAATTATTTTAAAATGGAAACTCATAAATTGGCTCCTAATTCAAAATTTATTCAAAATATTTTGTTTTCACTGGAAGTGGTGGGAGATAAAGTCAGTAGATTTTCTTAAATTCCCTATAGAGCTAAAAATGGTTTGTTTGTGGATTTCGAGCTCAAAAAGAGCTCTTTTGCACTATTTGTTTTCCTTGTTTAGGTACTGGTCTCGAATCCCGATAGGGACAGGGCGACAAAGGATTTTATATCATTCTAAGCAATATAACTGAACCATCTTCCATGTCTAGCGATACAGGTTTTGGCTACTGAACAAAGTATAGGACGTGGACAGCGAACGACTGAAACAGTTGGGAGTGCTTCGGCCCCAAAACGGATTGCAAAGATTAAAAACAAACAAACAATATTGGGATGAAACTTATCAATCTTACTTCGATGAAAAATCTCCTTTTTTCATTTTATTATAGTGAGTTTTGAAAATCGTATTTTAAAAGTATAAAATATAATGACAATGCCCATTGTACTTAAAACTATCGCGATCTCGAAAAAGTGTTTATACAATAAAATGGCAATTATTGTTTTGAAATTAAAAATGTATATCTTAATAATCTAAAATCGAAAAAAAGTTTACCTTTCCATAAATGCTGACATCTCAAAAACTTTTCTCACTCAAGTATACATAAGTCACATTGATATAATAATCTAATTTTTGGTGAAGGTATATAATGTTATACCCCACTAATCATGTGAAAGGATGAAACCTAAGAACACGAGACTACAATTTCTATCGATAGATGATTTAACAGAACTATATGTGGGAAAATCGAACGTCATCAAATTTTTAAAGAAAACTGTCTACACCGCTTCTTGAAATCTCACGTTAATCGCCGTGCACATTTTTTACAAAGCAAGGCTGAATGACAGAAAGCTAATACACGTGAATTGAAATTTTAGAATAATAAATTAGACAAAATTTAATTCTCTCTCTTACAGCCGCACAACACAAAACATGTCATATTAGTAGAATCATTTTTATTTTAATGTGTAGAGCCGCAATATGTACGAGTATATAGAAAAGCGTATACCTCTTTAATAAATTTATGACATTTTAATATTTCGCTGTCTACATATATTGAATGGCATATCCAATATAAATTCCGATTTTTATAATTTCTGATTTGGAGTCAATTAGAATGCAAATGTATTGTAGATTTTATGGACTAGTTTAGTACTTAAAACTACTCGTACTACATACTCATATATAGAATATAATTATGAGCAGCTGTGTGTGATGCTAGAGTATAATAATGGAATATTTTTCTTTTTTTTAGCCGGCCGTTAAACTGATTGCGTGACGATACTACGTATAATATATTATGTAGTATACGAAAGAATGGACCCGTGGGGAGCATTATGAATTTTAATTTGTGTCAACATATAGAAGTTTAGCGATCACAGCCTGTTAAAAAACTGTATATGTATCTAAATTATATCAGGAAATTGGATGATTGGCGGTTGCAAAGCAAATGCTAATAACAATAATTCTTAATTTTATTTATCACGACCTATATATTAACTTAAGTGGTATTTGTGGTGATGATTAGATCATGATTTAGTTTGCTTTGTGATAACCAAATACAGTGTTTGAGTCAGTGTATTATACAAGAAAAAAATATTTTAGATGGCTTACAAATGTTGATAACGAGTACGCTGTGTATATGCGAATTAGTAAAAATCGCGGAATTATTTAAAACCCTAGCAAAACTTTCTATTTTTGTCGATTAACTTAATTTTTTAATTAATTGAACTGTTCACTGTGAGTGTGTGCGTAATCAACATTTTATGGGAATTTCTGTTATTATGTTTATCTGAAGACAAATTAAAATATTTTCATTATCCGGTGCAATATATTATAAAACAAACTTTTACAGTCATAATCGCGATTAGCGTACAATAGCATGCATTAATATTATTTATGAACATTCTAATAAAAGGGTAATGATAAATGTTAAGCTAATCGAATTAAAATATTATAAGGTAACGACGCAAAAGATAGTGTTTACGGTGCATCACTTCTTTAAATCCTAATCACTTCTATTGGATTCAGTTATGTTCTGGTGAAATCGATTTACGATTTCTCAGCCAGGTTATACAAATTAAGGTTCTGAAAACTGATCAAACAACTATTATATTTAAAATGTTGAGTGAATTTATTTGTTTAAAAAAATAGCAAGAGTTTCGCGTGATTTCACCGCGAATTCCCAGATTACAGACTGTTAGAGGAGGTTGTGCTGTTGAATTAGGAATGCTCACTATCACAATAGAACTGTTATATAATGACGTATCATCAATATTAAACTAAAAACAATTTGTGAGAAGGTAATTTTTGCAACTCTACATTCCGATAAATCTATAAAGCGTTTATGGTGTTTTCAAAGTCAACCGCAATTGCTTCTGCACTCGTTTTTGCGTGTCGTCATATTTTGATAAACCCTTACTTAACTAGATGCCATTATTTATTGGTATTACATGAGTATTTACTGAAATTTATCATAATTACGTGTTGATTACTACTTTTCCAACGAATGTCGTTATAATCGACATCGAATGATAGAGGCCAAGAAACCTAACATATTTTAACTAATTTCATACAAATTTATAAAATTTCTTACATATTTGAGTTACAGATCATATAAATACTTAAATACGTATAGTGAAAGGCATTACAAAAGCCGTTATTAAATTTTAGAGAAAATCTGGAGGATTTCTGACAAAACTTTCGCTTATGCATCTCATATTATGGTATTTTATTGTACTTATGCAGAAAAGGCATTACTAATCCAAATGAAGCAAGTAGGTAAATTAAAATATTTTATTGATTGCTTCATAAAATACTCATTTTATGATTAATCATTACTGTATCGTTAAATTGAGTAATTCGTACATTCAAGTTCTGTTTGAGCCTCAATTTTACACACAAGCCTCTAATCTGAAATTTATTTGCTTTGTAAAATTAAAATACTAAGTAAATAAAAACGCTTTACGGATTAGTTAGTCAGTGACACCCTAACTATTGTGTGTGTTCCCAAATAAAATATTCTTATTTCTCTTTATGGCCGCCTAATAATCTTAGTAATTTAATTAATTTCTCTTTTCCATAAAATATTGCTCGTAATATTATTTAGAATTGGAATTTAAAATTACTTGTACTTAATTGACAATTGGATCAAATGGCCGATTCCACGTAGTTGATATTTTTTGAACTGAGGCAAACACGAGTAATTTAAATTTATAATTTTAGTTAAATATTATTACGAATCAATAATGCAATTTTCGATAAATTGTGAATTTGCGAGTTTCGGGCGGGATCCACGGTAATAACTTCATTATTAGATGCTTCGAGGTTTCGAGTTTGTTAGTGAAAACGCGGCTGTTAGCATAATCCCACAAAAAAAATCTACAACGTTAAATTTCTTGATCTTGCCCAGATACATTTTTATGCAACACCCTCATATGCGGGAATTTAAGCCGTCTTGTTGAAACCAGATATCATTATCGACATCAGTATCTTCAATTTCGTGCCAAGACTGTATGATCATAATGCACCGCATTATGTTACTTAGTTACTTATTGAGCATATAATTGTGACTCGAGATTTTTTATTTATTTATAAAGGCTTTATTCAGAATTTTATACAATTACACACGTTACTTTATTAACAATATTATGTCCAACTCGATTCTCATGAAATTAGTTTTGCATTATAATCATAAATCTGTAACGTAGAAATAAATCTAAAGTAATCCAAGTTGTTCTTATTTGTATTCCGCGTTTAATACATCGTTTAAAGTTGCTGTTATGTAATTATAAGTTAATCAATTATAATATTATAAGAGTTAAAAGATTTTTGTAATAAATAAATCAATATGAGTGTGCCGCACAGTTGACGCAAAACAACTTGATGGACTGTTTCCATCTGCTAATCCTTGACCAAACGGAACGAAGTCGAGCCATTTCTGAAGCGGCCAAACCAGGATTCACGGCCAGGAAGGTTTTGCTTTGTGTTTGGTGGGATTAGAAGGGAATCATTTACTATGTCCTATGACCATCTATCATTTACTATGAGTTGCCAATTCGTGATCTAAGCAGTTAACTGAAATCTTTAATGAACACTTAGCTGTAGTTAAATTTAATCAACTAAATATTAAGTTTTTAACTTTTTTTCCGACAATGTACAATGCTCGTCAAAAAATTCCGGTCACTACGTTTTTCAGTAAATATATGTGTTTACTACTACTCGCATTATTCCAGTTATGGTTGTACGTAATAATATAATATGCGCCAAAAGGCACTAATGGAACAAGTTTTTGTTTAATAAAAGTAACCACACGATCAAAACAAAATAAATAACAAAATTACCGAAAAGCGGATATTGATATATTTTCATTTTTTTATCAATCTAATATCGAGTATTTCCTCCACGAGTTCTGATCACTTCTAGCATTCTTTTTGGCATACTGTGCACCGCACCAGGTTTGCAATGTACTTCTGATGTATCATTTCCCATTCTTCCTGCAGAGCTGATAGAAGATGATCTAAGGTTTCTGGAACGACTTCTCTTTGCCTTACGCGACTCCCTTGCATATCCCATCACTTTGTTGCTGTAATTGGATTTAAAATCAACAAATATGGTTTCTGTTACAGATATTTTTCGGTTATGTACTGTTTAATATGACAGCGCCTTTAGACAATCCGTAATTGATCTAGAAAAGAATTAAAAAATTCAAGTGTTTGGAATTTTTTGAAGGGCAGTGTACTAGGTACTATAAGATTTAATCGTTACATTCAATTGAGCTTTGTAGCGCAATGCACAGAAGGATTTTGTAAATTTATTTCGTTGGCTTATTGTACATTGCCTAAATAAATTATATTTGTATAGGTAGAATTATTTTGTTATTATGTAAATTTGGGTTCTTTTTCTGTTTCCGAAAATGTCCAATTCCTCTATGCGGTCTAAATTAGCATTTTGTTTTGTTATACGTATGTGGAACTTCCCAACGTGTATTTTTTCTTAGATTCGAGATTTTGTTTTGGGGTATACCACTAATTTATGTTGGCTTAGCAGTATGAGTAGTTTCTATGAATGGAGTATGTGCTTTGGCATCAAGCAATGATGTCCACAATTTGTTGTATCAGAAATGTGAATTTGATATTCGGATGTAAAATATTTCTATTTAAAATTACATTTTAAAACCCCGCTCCATATTATTCAATGTTTCATGTTTTATTGAAACGAGGTATTTTATTTACCTTATAATATAATTTCACTCAATTATCTGATTTTCTATTTTGAGCAAAATTTTCAATGGTTTCAGGCACGGGATTAGGCCGAGTTTTAATTGCTCGCTTTAACCAACTTTGTCCAGGTTGATTAATTACCAGTTCTTGGTTCATTCTTAAAAAATAGTGTTTTCTACAATGTCTGGTTTAAGAGAGGTCCAAATCACTTGCGACAATCTTAAAGCGCAGAAACATACCTTTTTACGTTAACTTATGGGAGCTTCTTATACTGTTTGTGGATACACATTCATTATTTCCAAAGAATATTTTAGTTTTAATTAACTTATAAGTTTTGAATACCTTATACAAAATAATCATATTGATCTCACTAAACTCGTCCACAATGTACGCCACTGGTAGAAACACACCATTGTTACTGCAAAAATTATCTGAGAATAATAGCCGATGAAGAATACAACATCGATTTTTGCAAACAATGACTGATTAGAACGATTATTGAACCTTCGGTGCGGGCGAATACTCGGATAAAAGTCAATACTTACTTTGATTCAGTTATTTTTCGAAAATTCTATAATAAATGATTCATAATAACACTCACTCGAGGTTGAACCTATCTGTCAATATCTAGAACAGATCACGTAATGTGAAATAACATGTATAGTTAAAAATGATAGTCCACCAGTACAATTGTAATACCGAAAAGTTTATTTTTCCAAGATATTACAATATAGCTATGATTCTATAGACTGTCGCAGATCGATTTTTTTTTCTAAAAATTGGCCAAATTCTGTAAAGTGCATTTTCAAAGTACTTTGGGAAATCGCTCTCTGTTACGTAAACTGTCTGGTCGTCTAATAAAAACATGCATTGGGTCAACAAAAGATTTAAAATTTTCTAGAATATTGCATCATTCAGAATGTAAATCGATCTTCTTCCCACTTATCGATGCCCTTTAACTAGTTTACATTTTATTTGCAGCACACGAGATAAATTCTATAGTAGAGTTGTAGCATGTATTTTTGTTGAACAATTTTTCGTCTCGTTTATGGAGAAAAATATCACAACTTTTCATCTTCAAAACAAATATTGCCACTACAAATATTACAAACGTAAATAATTATATTTTTGTTTATATAATATTGATTTAATTCTATTTTTATAAGCATCAAATCAAAAACTATTTACGATTTTATAAATGTCGTGAAATAGTGTATAAATCGCATGAACAATAATTACAATATACATCTGAACTACTCCACCCCGGAGAACATTGCAAGGTATCGCCGTATACAAATATAAGGAAAAAATTAAACAAAAAAAATATGTTAAAAGGTTACCTTCCTTATATAAAATCGTCATGTTGTTTGCATAAATCAATTTTAATTGAACAAACAAATAAAATTCTAAATATCGTGAACTGATATAACCTATTACAGCAACAAATTAAAATATCCAGCAACAAGCAACGCTTCCATTAAATGTATTTGTTACAATGTACTGTGATGTACCTATTTGTGCATACCGCGAAGGCTCGTCCTCAATTAACATATGTACATACGTATTTGTTAGCTTATCAATAATTGCTAAAAAACATTACCCCTTTCTTACTTTATCGCCAATATTCAGCTACAAATATGACGTCCGCAAAAAAATATCATCAGATTTAATTTGCGCAAATAATACGTTGATTGATTATTTGTCTCAATCAAAATACGACATTTTTATTTTGCTTTTTCTGTAATTTGATTCGAAACGACAAAACAAAAAGATATTGACTTTCTGTCGATATATGTGTTTCAATCGATGATCACAAAACTATATATTTTTTGTTCGATTGTCTGGATTTGAAATTATTATGCTTTGATTTTTACTACTGTATACCGTGTGTAATACAAATGTAGAATTATAGAGTAAGTCAGCCACACTTGTTGTTTGTCTTGCCTTCCCTTGCCTCAAACTGACGATATAGCATATAGATATAGACTCCTTTTCCGCGTATATCAGAAAATATGATATCTAGTAAATATTATAAGTAAATATTATTTACTTCTGTTATTCGATTTGATTTCTTTAGAATTTGTTTATTGTTTTACTGACTTTAATTAGAACAATGGAAAAGTTTCATTCACATTCTGCAAACATTGCACTCTGGGCTTCTATCACGCTTTGCCCTATCTGGCTAATAAACGATGAACTAACCGCTGAATCGCATTATTTTAAGCCTGATAGTATTGTGCCAAGTTCAATGTTACATTGATAAGCCAGTTAGAATCTGGAAATTTGTTGCTAAACATAAACTTTGTGATTAATATTAATTATAGTACGATTTAAGACTTGGTGTGGTGCCATGGAGATAATAAATCAAAAAGTCACACTTAACAAGGTCAGTCATATATTTTTATATTTAGATTAATCACCAATTTATTATGTCTCGTCAGTCGATTTTCACAAAATATATGGACACAATATCATCATTGTATCAATAAAGTCAATCACAATGTATTCTGAAAATCTTTTATTAAAATTTCATTAAATTTTAAATTTTTATCTAATTATTTTATTTAATTAGTTGTATATACTCTGAATTTTACGTATTACTCATTAAGAATTTTGTTTTGTATTTGAAGTAAATAATTGGTTGTTTTTATTTTTTTAATTGATTAACACTTAGCCATTGATTTTGTTTATTGTCGAACTATATAACGACACGTTTTAACCACCCAAATATACGCTATTGGCTTTGCACGTAACTTATAAAATTCTCAAAATTATTAACACATTTTACATCTGAGAATTAAAGAGGCAGGTATTTGTGCATAAACACGTAAACAAAGTTTGCCTTTTATTTTGAAATCACAACAATTTCATTATCATCATCTGAACATAATACATACCAAATCCAATAAACTTCTTTGATTTTAAAGCTTTTACCAAGTGTACAAGTATGAAATGTGGATTTTTTTACTAAAAAACATGTTACATTCGGACACTGATAAAAAGTGCTTTATTCAAAGTATGCTCCATCGCTTGTTATACATTTTCCCCATCTTTCGGGCAATATGTGAATACCACGCCAGTACAAATTTTCCCATTTTGCTGCGAGCCATTCATCGACCCATTTTTGCACATCTTCGCACGAACCAAAGCGCTGCTCAGCAAGTGCGTGAACCATCGATGCAAATAAGTGATAATCGGAAGGAGCCAAGTCTGGTGAGTAAGCCGCAAGAGGTAGAACTTCCCAGCTGAGTGATTCCAACGTGTCGCGAACCGGGTTTCTCGTATGTTATGGTGCGTTGTCATGAAGAAAAATGACTGTGTTGCCTCTTTCGGTAATATCCAGGTTTTATTTTGCATAGCTCATAATAGGCCACGCCCCTCTGGTCCCACCAAACACAGAGCATTGTCTTGCTGCCAAAGCGATTCGATCTTGCGGTCGATGTGGCGCCTGGGTCCACCCATGATTCTTTGCACTTTTTGCCTGTCGTTCAACTCTTGTGGTACCCATCTACCGGTCTTCTGAATCGTTCCCATCTCTCGGAGCCGATTGAAACCAGCTTCTTGACTAACGCCCAATTGCTCGGTGAGTTGTTTTTATGTTTGCGAATCATCTTAGTTGAAACAAAAAACATTGCTTGCAATTCCACATCTTAGTATTTTTTGGATGTTTTCCACGTTCCTCAGCTGCAACATCGAAACGCCGAAACCATCGTTCACACGTATAATGCGATGGAGCATGTTCATCATAAGCTTCTCGAAGTAATCGATATGATTCAGATTTCATTCTTCAAATGAAAACAAAAAATTAATGCTGTCATTCGCGGACTTTGTTAATGACACAACAAATTGGCGCAGTGTCAAATTTTTATAGCACAAACTGCATTGGTGCACCATCTTTTGTCTAAAATATGCATTTCATACTTGTACACCTGGTATTTATAGCAAAGTTTCCAAGTTGTAGATTACCGAAACCTGGATGACATGGTTAATGCGATGACACACCTTCAATTTCTAAAATAAATAACGTAAAATTTCAGTCATTTGAATTCGTAATTGTTTAAACCCTTATTTTCTTATAAAGAGATATCTAAAAAGCCTATATCTAAAAACGTTACCGACCAAATAGCATAGTGGTTAAAGCTTTGGCGTTTGGATCGGGAGGTACCGGGTTCGAATCCCGATAGGGGCAGGATTCAAAGGGAATTTTCATCAACAAATTACGATTTGGGATCAGAAGGAACACATCTATGACCCCCTGTCGGAGTGCGGGGCTCACGGGCCGATCCATCTTCCATGCCAGTATAGGATGGCATGGAACTATGTATGCATTGTGCAGATTGATTGATTGATTGATTGATTTTGAATGTACGACCAAGTTCTTAGGCTTGAGTTCCCGGATGACGCCGGGTCCACCGTACACCCATTTTTACACATAACAAAACCGAAGGATTGGATAGGTTAGTTAAGTGGGACAGAATCGGCCCGGTTACAGACACCTAGGTATAGCCGATAGTTAGTAACACAAAGACAACACAATTCTAATCTACTAGATGAAGGATAAAGGCTTAATAGGTTAATGGATAACGATGGTATTGGTCTTCAACAATTGCTTCTTTAAAACGGTAACCTAGGAAAAAATATTATTATTTCACATGCATCTGGAATTTTCCTGAAATTTAATTCTATTAATACTTTTCGGCTTCCTAACCAAAATTGGTTGACTCGACCCGTTACAGACACCTATGTAAAGTCGTTAGTAATAAAATGACAACACAATTCTAAACTACACAATCAGCAATTACAATGAAGCATTAATTCACAAGCATCTGTAAATTTCCTGAAATTTAATTCTAAATTCATATTTTCCGGCTTCCTAAATAATTGAAACATTTATTAATTTAATCATTCTGCAACTCCGCAACTTACAGTAGAATTTCCTGAAACCAAAGTTATTTGAACTATATTCAAAACAACTCTAAAATTTATTAATATATTTAGGACAATATATATACAATATAATAAAATTATACTTGAATAAAATAAATGTAAAGTAACGATTAGTATTAACTAAATTAATTTGGTTCTCTTAAAACAAATAAAATAAATCGAATCCAGGAAAGGCACGCACGGCCTTCCTAACTTCTAAGTCTGTTGATTTGATGGATTTATTTATAAAAAAATATTTATGAAAGTCACTTGTCCTTGTCGTCCCTAATCTAATACAAATATGTTTATTTATAAAAATAGAAAATGACCAAACGAAAACTGGTTCCAAAAACAGCTAATCTGGAATCTGTAAGGTAATGTATTAATAATGAATGTTTTTCACAGCTTTAGAATCCCCAATACCTAAACAAATTCAACCAAAATTAAATAAAACTATTAAAGTAATCAGGAATCTGTAAGATAACATAATTAATAATAAGTAGCTAGCACATTTGTAGGATCCATGATAATCAAATAACCCAATTATATGGTTCAATGCTTTAATTATAAAATAAATATATATATATCTATAACAGCATTAAATAAATTATAAATTATATAATCGACATACGTCGATAATTATTTATCCAACCTAGAACAAGTTAACCAAAACCTTTACCAATTTACAGTCTTCCAAATAATCTAGAAAAAAAATTTAATTAAAAAGTGCATGATCCCGAAAAACTATCTACATATAGCAAATTTGACTGCATTTCAAATGTACTCCGTAGCTTCCATGTAATTCCAAATATTCAAATATTCGCGGAAATAGCAAAGTTATAAAGTTAAGCCAACAATTCCAATTCGATCACAGCCGCCTACCTCTACATGTCCTAAACTAGAGTTCCAAAATTCGTTAAATTATTATTTTCACGTTCAAAACAAGAATAATAAGAAATTAAAGAAATTTAATTTAATTTTAAACCGACCAAATGGCACAGTGGTTAAAGCTTTGGCGTTTGGATCGGGAGGTACCGGGTTCGAATCCCGATAGGGGCAGGATGCAAAGTGAAATTTCATCAACAGATTTCGATCTGTGGTGAAATGTAACACATCTATGACCCCCTGTCGGTGTGCAAAACTCATGGGCCGACCCATCTTCCATGCTGGTATAGGCTGGCATGGAGCTTGCAATGTGCAGATGGTCTTAAAATCGGTCCTATAGCCGTACGTCCTCGAGTTGGCCGCAAGGCGTAAAGTAAGGACGTTAAAAGCATAACCGCGGAAGAGCAGGGTGAGCCTTGAGCCCCAAAACAGATCGCATAGTTACCAATAAAAAAAAAAAAAAAAAAAAAAAAAAAAAAAAAAAAAAAAAAAAAAATTAATTTTACACTAAAACCTAAAATTCAAATTAATAAATTATTAATTTATATTTCTACAAGGATCTGTATATATGAATGCGATAATACGTTTTCCGCGGAACCAATCTACCGTGTAAATCGGAGGATGGGTGTATATGAATGAATGAATTCATCTGTCAAGGAGAAAACGAATAGTACAGAATAAACCACGATCATGCTTGTTTAGTTTCCATCCAATTTCGTCATATATTTATCCCCTCAAAATTTTGTTTTATGTATTTTATTTGTCTATTTCCTGTTTATTCTTTTTTAGCTGAAACTTGGAAGGGATAAATTATAAAACACTAAGCATGATCATAATAATCTATTCTCAGTTCTCACTCACGCAACAAGCGCAAAAACAAAAAATAGAAATGTATGTATATATTTAATATACTAAACCAAAACATATAAATGAAATGGTATTTTATTTTACGCTCCTCTCTTAACACGTTTACGCAAATAGAAACAGTTAAATACATATTTTATATAATTAAAATTTATTTCGGAAAAATATAAATTAAAATAATGAAAAACACTTATCTTAGGCATCCATTGCAATCAAAAAAGTCATACATATTGAAGATTTACATACACTGCGTACTTTGCGTTCAAGCAACGGTATCAAAATACATATAAACGAAAATTGTTATGTACATATTCTATACCATCACAAGCGCACCGTACACAGATTAAAATAAATATACAATACGTACAACTATTCACTTCACTTATTAAATTCACGCAAATTATTATTGAAATTATTATTTATTAAAATTATCAACTATATCAATATTACTTTTTATTAGTTAATTAAAATACATTTAAAATAAATTATTTATTTATTTAAAGGAGAGACAAAAACACGTCCTTCCCCTACGACGATCAATCGCCGACCACCAACTATGTATGCATTGTGCAGATGGTAATAAAATCGGATCTATATCCGTTCGTCCTCGAATTGGCCAATACAGGCGTAAAGGTAAGGACGTAAATAAGCGAACCGCGAAAGAATAGAGAGAGCTTCGGCCCCAGAACAGATCAGGGAAAAAAGCCGTCACGACACATAAGCATTTTGAACTAGTCGGTTCAAATCAAATATTTAATTGTTTAATAAGTCAATTCTTATAAATAGATAAATGACAAATTACACATACAAATCCAACTAAAAGTTCATTACTATTCTTGCTGTGGTTAAATATTTTTGATAATGACGTTTAGCGAGAATATTAAGCTAAACCCGCCTTCTTTTCAGGTTTTATCTGAGATAAACTGACTAAAAACATTATTTCATCTTCATAGATTTCCCGAGAATATCACGTACATTTTGATTTATGAGTACGATCTGAACATCGATTTAAGTAGTCGGAAATTTCGTCAAAAAATCGGTGTCAGGCACACAGTATCACCACAGGAAACAAATATAACCAGAACAGACATTACCTAGTCCAAAAAATGTTTTTCCTACCTCAAATTTTTTATAGGAAACATTTGAAATAAAAATATTCAAAAATAACAAATTTTTTCCTACCTTAAGTGACTTAGGGTCAGAAAAATGAGTCGACATTTTTCCCTACAAAAACAGGCTTATGACGTTTCTGTGGTATTACTTTCATATTGTAATCCTCAATCATTATTCTTTAATAAGTAGCCAACTAATAATAAAATGGAAAAATAAATAAATTATCTGAATACTGTGTCAGAAATATTTCCCAAAATAATTTTAAAATATTTTTTTAACTAAACGAGAATAATTTTACGTTCCCTACAGTACAGATGGATTGACTGATCGAGTGAAATTCCATAAATTGCGAGGTCACCAGTATTTTTTGGCCGAAATCGATCCACCGGAAGTAACAACTTCCATAGGAATTCGTTCGTTTTTGCAAATATTTTGCAAGGAATTCTATCATTTATAAGAAAAACGATTATGAACTAAACGATTCTAAATAAATTTTGCAGCAATACCGGTCCACATCAGTTTTCTAAAATTTAAGTGGAAATTACGATTTTTGACAAAAAAACTGTTTTTCAATAAAAATTCGGCCCCTGTACAACGCAGACGGATTGGTTGATCGGGATGAAACTTCATTCTTAAGATTTACCATAAGTTGGTAGGCTCCTGTGATGTTTGGGTAAAAGCGGTTCATCGGAAGTGATTGCAACCATCCAAAAGTATGTATATCATATTCCAAAAAAATTGTTCAAATAAATTTTTTAAATTTTACCGGAATTTACTAGTTTTGATAAAAAAGTTATTTTATTCCAAAATTTAGCATCTTTAGTCCAGGCGGATTAACTATTCGAAAAGAAACTTCATACTTAAGATTTTTTCATAAATTTAGAGATCCTTATGAAATTTGGAGGCAATGTGTGTACCGGAAATAGCTAGCATTTTTGATTATATAAGACTGTTTGTACCACTTTAGAAATCAAGTGTGGTGTATTCGAGATGTGTGTGAATAAATGTACACATTCATGGTAAAATAAAAGTCGGGTGTTGGCCACAATATACACCTCTCAATTCATTTTACAAATACCTATTCGTTGGATTCGCTCTTCGTCAATATTTTCACTTATTTTCTGAGAAGCTATATAGGAAAATATAACATTAGAAACAATTACGAGGGTTGCTTTACATATTTCGGAATTAGAAAACAAAAACAAATATTAATTTATCAAAAATTGCTTTGTTTTTCAAAATATTCTCCATGAAATTCAATACACTTTTGCATGCGTATGAACCAATTTTCGAAGCACTTTTTCACTCCGATTGAGGTACCTCCAAATCAAGCATTTTGAACACATCAACCTCTTCAGGTTCAGCTTCTTCAGATGTCGAAAAACGTTGACCTCGCAATTGATTTTTTATTTGCGGGAATAAAAAGAAGTCACTGGGTGCCGAATCAGGACTATACAGCGGATGACGCATTAATCCGATGTGTGAGAGCGCGCATGTCCATAGTGGGGAATGATCCGTCATCGGCGGTTGGTTTACTGTGTTTCGCCGAAGACTTCTGGCAAACAAATGGTTGTCCAGTTTTACCGAAAAACCATGCGACTATTTGCTTCGAAGTGTTTCGAGCGCGCACAACTGTTGTGGGATTTGGCTCATATTGGAACACCCATACCATCGTCGGCGGTATATAAAAACGTTCTGAGTATAATGTCAAACTTTACAATAGAGACATCAGTTAGCAGATGGTAGTACTAAGGATGCCCAATCCCGATTTGTA
The DNA here is from genome assembly GCA_963691935.1 of Nephrotoma guestfalica. Lineage (NCBI taxonomy): Eukaryota > Metazoa > Arthropoda > Insecta > Diptera > Tipulidae > Nephrotoma > Nephrotoma guestfalica. The sequence goes on along the minus strand of OY829913.1, from coordinate 57,015,641 downwards.
AAAGGTAATCGTCTTATTCTCTTTTAATTAAAAGATATTTTAAAATTAAAAACAGTAATATGAACAAATTTTTTATTATTTTAAAAACCCCTTAAATAATTTCAAAGTAAATCCAAACTCCCATTTAAGTATTTAATTATAATTTAAATTTAAAATAATTTCTAGTTCTAGTAGGTATTGTTAATTATGGATGCCATTTGCTGGTATTCATGCAACTGACAATAGCATATCCCACCTCCTTAACAGGTTACACTAGAAACATCAGCCTACTCATCCTGATCATCATTATTAAATAAGATGAGAGAGAATTTTAGAGGGAGCGATTTATGGAAGAAATTTGAGTTAATATTTTGCAGAAATTGTTGAAAATTGGAAAACGAATTTCTTACTAATCTCAGGATTATCTATTAATTGTTTTATTAGTTTAATTCCTTAATTGGTAGTCTATTCTTATGGGATAAACCTATCGGTTCATCTCAGCTCTGCCAGTCCTTTGATTTCAACGATTCAGGAAACCACTAATTCTAAAGGTTTTATTCTTTCTAGACACTTCGGTCCATTGGTGTGATCCAGTAGGTTCCATAGCTCTTGCAAATTTCTGACTTCTGGCAAATTTTTATATTTCATCGTGGACGTATTCATGTTTAAATCTCGATGGAGGTTTTATTTCTATTGTACCGTGGAGCAATGCTACAAAGTACTTTGATTTGAAATATTTGTATGATCTCAACTACAGTTCTTTGCGCAGCCCTCAAGCTGAATACCATATGTCCAGATAGGTTGTTTTAGGACTTGTTTATATAACAGCAGTTTGTTGTACATTGTCAGATCGGAGTTTCTTCCAATAAATCAGTGCATTTTTCTGAATTTTAAATTCGTATCTTGCCTTTTCTTTCTAACATGCGCTTTTCACCTGAGCTAGCTAAGTGTCTAGCGTCATGCCTATGTAGGTACTTAACGTTATCAGCATATGTAATTTGTTGCGAATTTAATCTAATCGGAATATATACAAATTTCATATTTGTAAAGTTGAAAGTGTTGATTTCGATACGTTTAGTGTGATTCGCCATTTTTTTTGTCTAGTTATTCACTATATTATTAGGATTTTGTAGTTTCCGTGTTCACTCTAGTTGATGCTAGTATATCAGTGGTTATAACAGCTTTGTCATCAGTAAAGGTTACTATTCTAGCTTATACTTTGTTTAGTAGAGTATTTGCTTGAGCCCAGAACACTAATTTGTAGAACCCCTGTCAATATTTTCTTTAGTTTTGAGTATTCTCCTTCCAGTCTCACCCGTTGAAAACAAAATAATTAAAATAAAATCTTCGACCAAATGGCACATTGGTTAACGATGTGGATTGAGAGGTACTGTATTCGAATTCTGAAAGGGGCAGGATGCAAACGACATTTTTCATCATTTTCTTATTAGGATCGGTGATGTAAATGAAAGCAACTATGGCCGCATGTCAGTGCTATAGGCTGGCATGGTGCTGCGCAACGTACAAATGGTTCTAAGCAAATCTACCTTTAGTCATACGTCCTCGATTTTGCCGCGAAAGATCTGGGAGTACTTCGGCCCAAAAACAAATTGAAAAGATTAGAAACAAACGACCTTGTAGCTCAGCCCTACCCTTATTAAATTTTATTCTTAAAACCTGGGAAATATATTGTTCTCTCTCTTTTCTTTTGTTCAACCGGTACTAAAACTTAGTGAACAGATTTGTTTGATTAATTCCGATAATGCTATAGCGATTAGGACCGTCATTTCTTATGTAAGTGTAGGTTTATTGTCCACGGATTTAACCGCTATCAAAAACCTTAAGCTAACTTTGTGACATTCGTCGAAACCTTTTCCGATATTCGTTCGTATATCCGGGGTGTTTTGTATGGGCACAGTTTGATTTGCCATTTCACCATGAATAGAGTTACAATAGAGCAACACTTGCAAATTATGCAAATTTATTTTGAAAAGCGCAGCGTACCATGTGTTTTTTTCTTTTTTTTAAAACAATAATTTAGATCAAATTTTAAACAATATACGAAGTCGTTTATAAAATTCGGCAAGTATAGACGAAATTGGTCATGTGTTTTCGAAAATTTAATTTTTTCGAATTCCATAATTTTTCGATTTGGGTGGATTTTCTCGATATCACACGAAATCGAAACCGAAAAATTCATAACAGGCTCCCAGTTATTTTTTGGTAATCTGAACGTATTGGTTGGATGAATATGATGACTTCATTCTTTTTGGTTAAAATAAAACACATTTGCTTGTTTGTTTAGAAAATAAAAGAATTATTTATTGAAAGTATGCCCCATCTGCGGCTACAACTTTCCCCCATCTTTCAGGCAATTTACGGATTCCCTCTCAATACGCCAATTTTCGTTCTCTGTTCAGAAAGAGACGACTGTATCGACTGGATTAAGTAGTAATCTGAAGGAGCTATGTCTGGTGAATATGGCGACTGGGGTAGAACTTCCCAAACACGCTGTCGTGTTTAAAGATTAATTTGTTATGTATATTCACCCATCCTGGTTTTTTCCTCAATGTGCTACAATTAATTCTGATTGTGTTTCAGAAGAATCTTCAGTCAATAATGTTTTCAATTCAGCATCTTCAAATTGGTTGGTTTTCCATGCTCTTTATCTTTCATCCCAAAATCATCATTTTTAAATCGTCGAAACCATTCTTTGCACGTTATATTCGATGAAGCATGCTTACCATAAATTTGCAACAGCAAACGATAAGTTTCCGCTGTACTTTTCTTTGCAATAAAATAATGTAATACAATTTCCTGCAAATGATGTTTATGTGGCGTAAAATTCGACATTTTCAAGGAGTTAAAAATACTACTTAATAAACACATTATATCACTTGTTTGGTTTTTTTTGCGAAATAATTAAACAAGTTATATAATATGTTGATTAAGTGTTAGTGTGTCTCGCCAAGTGCCTATGGCACATAATGTTAAAAGTATTAAAAATACTAGTTATTTACACTTTAGGCAAATGACGTATACTGCGTTTGACGCAGCTGACATCAAGTAGTAAAGACTACTAGTACTATCCATTTATAGTACTCGTAATCAGTACTAGTCACGGCACCTAATGGGAAAAGGCGGAGTCATATTCACACCCCAATATATTAAAAAACAATACTTCAAGTGCTCTTGATCTATTATTTTTTTAATATATAGGGTTGCGAATTCTTCTACCAATATATTTTGCTAGAATAAAAGTCAAGGAAATGATCGCAGGAGTAGGTAGTGCTAGGTCCAGTTATATACGTACTAAATACCAATAATCTTTCTTCTTTAGTAAATAATACTGTTATAGCAACTATCGCCGATTAGTATTCATCCATTTTAGCTGTTGCAAACGCTAACAAAGAATAAGTCAGAATTAAAATAAATCAAACAAAATCAGATGACATTTATATTTATAAACAAAAAAGACCTAAGGAGTTGGGACACACATTACGGTTATCTTATATCAGGAAATCAAGGTGATACGCCTCGTCCTAAAAGAACACGTCCAAAAGAAAAGGCACATGAGGAACAAAGACTTCCATAGAAACATTAAAAATTACTTATGTGTATGCCACTGTTTTTCCTGTTTAAATTTCTAACAAACGAAGTAGTGATTCAAAGGAAATATCGAAAAGTACACGAGAAAAGCTTTAGACATACGCCAATATTTCAAAATGTTTCAAAGGCTGTCTCAAAGCTTATCGGAAAAATAAATCTACATTGAACTGCCTATGCGGATATTACGATATACTAAGCACACTTGAACTACTGCTTGGTAAATAGGTGAGTAATATTTATTTTTGCTGCGAGTATAAAACAATTAATTGCACTAATTTAGTTATATAGCTCAAGACAAGAGATTCCATTATATGGCTGAGGTGTTCTGTGCAAATGATTATTCATAGATTTGTAAATATTAGTAAGCCAGTAGATGCAGAATTAAATATTATTTATATTATTTGACAAAGTTTTGACCAGTTTGGCCGGTTTCAGTTTACCTGGTCTTGACCAAATACAAAAAATGCCCACCAATAATCATAAACTTTTTGGTGTAACGGATGGGTTGATTGTAATCGAGATTGAAATTTCGAAAAAAGTGCATTGCTAAGTAACTTTGTCCTTTAAACCACCACTATGACGCCGGACGCAGTTACAAATTTTCTAACTGTCATATAATCAAGTGGCACATCGTAAAAAAAGGACCAGCAACAATTAGGTAATCAGTATTTTACAGACGTTGGAGACGGTTACATTTTTCTCATCTGAATGAAACGATGAAGATTTTTCTCATCATAATTATGACACATATGTTTGAAAGGGTTTTGAAGCAAGCAACAATTTCAGTTTCGGCAATATAAAATATATATTTGTGTCATACCACTGTTAATAACCGAGAAACCCGAATCATTTGCTTCATCCATAAATTAATTCCAAAAATCCCTTGTTAAAACTGCTTTGATTTTCCTGAAACTTATTTATAAAAATATTCTAAGAATCTTTCTGAAAATCTCATCGAAATTATAGAAAATTGCAAATGATAAAAATGTCATTTGCGGTTTTTTTAGTGGAAATTGTCGATTTTCACGCGTTTCATGTGGATTTTTTGAGTTTGATGGGACATACCGAAATTCTGATTATTTCGTAAGCTTTCAGGTCCCAGCAATTGTTTTTTAATTTTCAACTTGAAGATTAATTTGTTCATAAATTCTCGTGATTTGAGAACGACATTTGTATTTGGCATCACACATCACAGAACTGATTATTAAATCCATACCTAGCATGCTGGACAAAACGGATGCAAATATAAAACTATTTGACTACAATACATATTAGTAAAATTTGCTTAAAGAAAGTTCCCTAATACGCTATGCCGAACTTGAAGGTTGTTAGACTTGTAGGATTTTTGCGTTACATTTTATTCCAACTTGCAAAGTTATTTTATTTTATTTTTAAGTCAAATTCAAATTTTTTACTTATCACGTTACGACGTTACGATAAAGAATCAACATGAAATGAAATGAAATTTTTCTCATCGATTGTTTACTTACCTCATCAATTGATAACATTTGAGGAACACTGAAGACTTGTCACTCATGTTTCACTTAAGATATTGTCATGAAAGACGAAATATATACGACATGTCATCACTTGTCATCGGACGTGGACAGTTTAAGGACAAGTCATTTGAGAAATTATTGTGACGTGTCATTAGTCATTTAGTCAACATACCATCAAAAATAGACAAAAAATGATTTTTGGCTTTTTCAATGTGTACATTGGGCGAAAAATGATAAGAAATAGAAACGAGCGACTTTCGTAAAATATTATTCACATGCATGTTGACAATTTTCCAAAAAGACGGCTAACGTAAGTCTCTTCCAGAGCTTGCTTTTCAGTTTTATGGTTGTTTTTGTACATTCGGAATATCCTGGGGGTCGAAAATTGACATAAAACATACTTTTATTAAGTCTATTCCTTCTATTATTTTTAGCATTACTTTTATTCATTTCATGGAATTTACGGATTATCGTCCGGAGTGGCATCTAAATTTAATTAGTAGTAGTTTTTTTAGCAAATAAGTCTGGAACAATATTTTGTCGATCATTCCGTACGCATGCCATATATTACCACGGTGAATAAATACTACCTAGTGCAATAAATAGTTAGTCATTCAGGTGATTAAAGCGAAATAAATTAGTTGATGTATTATAGTTTTCTTATAATTGAATATTAGGTAATTAAATATGTATTGCAGAATATACATGTATGTAGAATGATAGAAGAAATTAAAAATATATGTCGAAAGACAAAACATATTCTACATATCTTTTCTACAAAAAGATATGTGAAATATAAAAAACTATGGAAAATCGTAAATACGAACATTTCTTAATAAGAAATATTTTTCTAAATTCTAAAAAACAAATAAAATAAAAAAAATTCATACCGCCCTTCATTATGACTTAATAAACAAGAAAAGTATATTACCGACTCATTAGCATTTTGAATAACATGGAGTTCTGACAATCTTGTATAACGTGATGGCAACACAATTTGCAATTTCGTTTCTCCACTTCGAAAATTAATGATAACCAACTTGATATTAATGGCAGATGGAGAATGGGTGTTAACTATTTGTTAAAATAATTCAAACCCAATTTTCAGTTGTTATGCACAACGGTCAAGTTTGTAAAACTGATCCACATGCTTAAGTTTATAAAGGACGTAATCGTGTACCACACGTTTACTTTTTATCTTACGCTTGCCAATAAACAAAATCTTTGTGCTAAATACAAAGCAATTAAATTAGCGCATTCGAACAAAGCTATCGTTCCACGGTGACTTGTACACATCAGTGTGTTTGCTGATTGTACAAGTAATTTAAGAACTAAATTGACTGACTGGGACTAGGCAGTAATAGCTACTCTCATCGATTTCACAGCAACAAATGTAAAAAGTTGCTTAAAATAATCAAAATGTTTTTTTAATATTATTTTTTTTTTGTGTGATGAGCAAATAAATATTTTCTCAAATGCTTAGAGTATAATTAAGAAAAACAAATATTTTTTTCACACGAAAAATAATATTTGGATATAAAATCTATTTTGTGACTCGACTGGTACGAGTATGAACACACCGAAAAAGAGATCAAACCCCTTCTTCAGTCGATCAACTGTCACAATTAGTTTGTGCTTTGCACACTTAATTATTTTATGTTTATTTAAAAGGTTTTCTTATAATATTTGCGCCAAAACAAACCCATGTTGTTGACCAAAACCAGTTAAAAATAACTTAATTTGATTGTAATGTCGTCAATAAAAAGCTTCACAAACCGTTTCCACCCCACCTTCATATTATTGTATACATATAAGATAAATAAAAAAGAAATGTTTCTTTTTGTGTTATTTCTATAATTTGCATCTTACGATTTGCGTAGATTTACGTGTATGACCCCATCTACCGAACAGAATAATATTTGAACAACACTGTTATATGAACATACTTGATTGATAGTAATTAATTTATTCAAGAGGCTACGATAATAAATTGTTTTTGTTACTTGGGTGTGTATATAGAGCGGGCGATAATTTTTTTGTACTTAAGCTATAAATAAAACGGGGGCCTGGTTTTCCATAGTATTTATATATATATATACACAAATAAAAAATATATGTCAGTCATTGCCAGTCTGGCCTATGACATGGCATGGCCTATAAAATATTCTAGTTAATATATATAAATATTATTTGTTTAATTTCCGATGGCTTGACGCAAATAGTGACGCTCGCTTATTTTGATTGACTGGGCGCAATTTCAAAAGGCAAAAAATGCCCAGCACATATTTATTCTCTCAAACAAGTTCACGAGTTCATTTCAAAAAAATTCATTTTTTTATTGTTGTAATTTGTTGAATGAGATTTCTTTTCTCATGCAAATTGAGTTTCTGTCTCTTTGTACTAAATTTAGCCACATAATAACTTATAAATACTAAACTATTATGTTTATTAATAAATAAATTTACGTTCGTGTGATTCAACGTAAAATTTCCACCATTCCGTACACACAATATAAAAATAGAAATTATAGATAATATGGAAAAAAAATCTGTTTACTTCGCTACAATTCCTCCAGCATGTTGTACACTCTCGCGTGATTAGTAATATTTGCATAGTGATTACCGCACTTTTGATTCTAATTTAGTTATCGCATATATGTATACATTATGTACAGCTAGTAGGTAAAAGTGAAATTGATTAAAAAAAATTATCGATAACGAACGTTGAAAAATAAGTGGTTTTGCTTCAGAGTACATGGGGTTAAGGCTTTAATTTATTTGATAAGGAAATATTTACAAATTTTCTAAGAATTAGTCCGCCTTTATTTACTCGTCGATTAATTATGTGGAAAACAAAGTCGAACCAAATTCCTCATCAACGTTGAATTTAGGATTTGGTGTACATAAACTCATGCTTACCTCGCGGATTCTTTATGAAGCGCCAAATGTAAACCATGTGGTAAAAAATTATTTACAAGTTATATGTACGATTATTGGGTATTAGATAAAGTTTAAAAACAATAATAACTTAGTTGTGCTTTACAAACAAAAATAAAAGTAAAATTCCACGATACATAGAAGTGGATATTCTACTATGGTATTCATTAGATAGTAATGTCTGGCGTAGCGTAAAATTGGGTAATCACAAGATAATAATTGTTATGTGTGAATTGCTTTGCAAAATAAAATCAAGGGCATTGGAAATTTTCCTTCCACTTCAAAGATTTCCGTTCTAAATTGGATAATTTATCAAATTAATTAATTAATCCTCAATATCCGCAAATTCATCGATAACGCAAAATTATCTCGATCGATCGCTAACAAACAGAATTCCGTTGCGATTGCGGCTTTCTAGAATAATAATTTTGATGTTTATCAAAATTACCCTGTAAGCTCACTTCCATTTATCCGTAATTAACATTTCTGTTGATTTTTATTATCAAATTTCATATGAGCATAGATTAAACAACTCTAGAGCTTCAGTCTGGACTTCGGAATTGAAAATTTATTCTAAAATTCAATTCGAATTCAATTGATCATTTTGAATTTCACTGTACTCGTTCCCGGTTGACCGAATTGCAGGCAAAAATATTGTTGTCAACTGAAACAACAAAATTAGTTTATTTTGTATTTTAATGGTGTTCCCAACCTTTAGTTGTGGCGCAATACATACTACCTGAATATAAATGTTGCAAAATAGACAAGGGTTGAGAAAAAGGCCATATTTGATCAAAAACCATGAAGTTGTGAACCTCGCTACAAAAACATAGATTATTACTTCAGTGGGCCCATTACTAAAGCGACCTAATGGCACACGAACTACCATTTAACACTGGGAAGAAGGAGCGAATATAGCTTACTAATACCTGAAAATCTTCAAAACCTTTCGAACTAGGGGCGGCATATAGGATCCCACCACCAACAGATATCGATAGGTATACTGTCTATTATACAGGCATTGCGGGGCGTTTTTTTGTATTAAAAGTTGCGTAAGGCAGAAGACGCATAAGACCACTTCTCGCTTTAAAATTAATAGATTATCATTTAATGGTCACAGCGATCGAAGTGCTGAAACGGCAACATTTGTCGATCCTAACAGCCTACACAACAAACCAGAAAGTCTAACGGCTTTATCTTGCCGAAAATATTATGGGCGACTAACAGTTTAGTTTTCCCTTATCAAAATTTTACAATAAGAGTAATTCTGGAAAAGCATTATAAGCGCATTTAATCAATCTCGCTCATGCGTTTTGGAACCACAGGAACTTGTATCTCTCGGCAAACTATAAACAACAGGATATCTTAAGATGTAGAATAACAATTATTATAAAGTAAGATAATAATTATTTCTTGAACCTTAAAAAGGATAGAGACAGATGTACATTAAGAGCAAGAATCAGGTAAGAGAAAAAAATGAATCCAACGCATTAATTTACAGCATGCAACAGAAAGAGATAGAAAGATTTGAAATGGTGGATCAACATAGCGATCCTAAACTTTATTGAAACATGAATATCATCAATAAGAGCAAAAAAAATATTTGCTAGAGTAAAGTTTATAAACAAAGATGTCTATAAAGAAACAAACATACCACTCCCGAAGGATTCAGTTGCGCTGATCTTTATTCATAAGCCTTGTTGTCGCAGAAAACAAGGAAACGAAGTTTTTGCACTTTAATACTAGCTTCATACAATACTGTGTATTTCTAATAGGCAATTGAATCAGCAAATTCTCGGTGTCCAGCAACGGCAACTTGCACAATAAATAATGGAGAAGCTCGTTGTAATATTTTCAAATAGCCAGTACTAACGGTATGAGAAACCGTACCACTGTGGACCGTTAAGGCTGTCGTAAATCTAACGAACACGGCACGAAATAATTAAAAATTAACAGACCGTGCGGGATTTAACAGTCTGTATACAGACAGTGCCTTGGTACTATTAGAGCCACTATACTAGTGTATACTTTACTAGTTTAACTCGTATTGGTTATTTAAGATCTGTAGCTAAACACAAACTCAACAAAGATTTGCTTCGGTAACGATAAATGTCAATCTCAACATTTAATATAAATACAGTAAATGAAAATAAGTTGATAACATCCCCAAACTCCACCCTAAAACATGGATGGCCATTATGTGAAATATGGCTGAACCCGAAAGGCTGATCTACCACGAATAACATAAGTTCTAGTAAACCTACGAATTAAGTTTCACATATGTTAACACATTTTCATTAACCGTTACACGGCCAAGTTTGGAGGAAAAATGTAAATACAGGGCGGGCAGAGGTATGACCGAATTTGCTGCTTACACATTTTTTCTTTTAGAAAATTAAAAGTAAATTCAAATATTTGTTTTGAATTTTCCGCTACTACACTCCTCAATCCACACAGCGCGTGAATAAATAAATTGGGGGAAGGATTAAGCACAAATAGTACGAAAGATCGATGTACAATTGTGTAAATGTCGGCTCGATCTCCTTGTATGTCATATTTTAGTAAGTAAGCTTTCCTAACAGTTTAAAATGAAAGGCAAAAACTTTCCAGTCCACCCAGTTCAAAGGAATGCAGTATCTTAGTCACTTTTAACCCTTATTCGTTGTACTATCTCAAACGATATTTTCCCAGTTCCTACAATTAGAGCCGGGAAATATATGCATGTGCTAGAGGACCTATTGCGCAGCTTTGGTATACAACGTTCCTAAGTCATTAAGAAAACGTAAAGTTTATAGGAATTTACAATTAGACATCAGACATTTCTGTCGCTTGCTTGTCGATTGCTGTCGTGTCTCGGACATAATGAGAACATTATTTCTTAATTTAAAATTTGTGTCGGACCACCAAATCACCGTCCTCTCTCTATTAGAAATAATAATCTTCAGTTTGTAGAAATGTGCATAGCTTTATTTAGAACCCTTAAGCAGACCATCATTTCTCCCAAGGCTTGTCCAAAAAACAAAACCTCAGCCTTTAAATTTCAATTTCACAATTTAATTGAGCAATGTATTCGGATACGGGCTGGTATAGACGAGTTTTAATAGAAAGAAGTCTACAAATTTGACTTGAAAAATTAATAATACTAAAATACAAAATAAAATAATCAGCTTTGGATTTGAAAATTAAAAATATAAAAGTAAATTAACAAGTAACAATAACAAAATCACTGGGGGCATAAAATTGGCTTAATCTACTTTTAAAATTATCTTCGGTTAAGTAAAAATCAAACAAATAGTTAATTTTATTGAAACTTTTACACTTCATCTGCAGTGGTTCATTATTTCGATAGTTGGTTCTGTGTCTCAATCTAAGTGGCGGAAGTCATGATACCTTAGTTCTTTACCAGGGACCTTTATTGTAATTGAATTCAGTACTTCCGGCGTGTCAATTAGGTCTAGTAGGAGCTGGGATCGAACGTAAGCACAATACTGGATCTTAATTGTCTCCAAATTAAAAATTTCACCCGTCCAACGTTTAATAAAACCGAGTATGGAGTTCACTCTAGCGATGCGCAGCTCAATATGTTGTTAAGTTATCCCTAGATCGAAGTTTCTCCTAGTTTCACATATTACCTGAAGAAGTACACCATTTATCTTATGCTCTTGTATAACAGGGTTGGCTTTTCGATGAAATCATGAAAGATTTGCTAAGTTGTGTATGTCTTCGGGAAGGCTCTAAAAATTTTGATCATGAAGGGCTTTAGCTGCCTGCACTATGGTTCCCCATCCGTCTCGATTCAACCTTCCTTTCAAATGTAGATAACATTCTACAGTCGCTAGAGGTCAGGGTCCCGCTATCGCTTCCGAAAGCCAGCGCATATTTAATGGTGCTTTATAAAGTGCATGTTTGCACGATTGCGAAAGATATTTTGATCGTAATGCCTGATATACCCATATAACTCCTGGCCCAGTTCTCAATTTCGCTAAGTTACTACGTTACCATTATTTTCTTATTTTACGCCATAGCCTTAACACAACAAATTTACACTTTTGCAATGACAAATTTAAATGTAATTTTAGTTCAAATACGAATTATTTGGGTACATTTGTCCCCCACAAATTTATGAAAATTATTCCACGATTCTGGTTTCATTTGTAGTCGTCAATCAATGTTTCGTTTTATGATAAAGCCGATTCCAGCGTACAAATTTTTTCGTGAAACAATTACAACTAAGAACATATGCTCGAAACCTTGAACAAACTTTCCTCTGCTATGATTCATATAGCTACCAGTTTCTGAGTACTAAAATGACCTTTTAAGTACTTAGATATTTAGTGTGTTGATTCCACTTGTATCTTCCACTTCCAGAATTTATCTGCTCAGAAGGTACATCATCGTTGTTTTGTCGACGCTAAATTGTAAAAGTTGTTAATGGAATTATTATCGCGGTGAAGGTGAACTTATGTATTTGAAATTGCGTATCATTTTATCGTAGACAAACCAAAATATTCAAAAATATATTCGCGCAACCAAGATCTCCAGAAATTTAGTAAGATGTATAAAATTGGTCAATACGTGCTTTGCCTTGGCACCAGTATTTTTGTTAGTTCTATGCCTAGCCCCCAGGATGTTCATACTTGTGTAGAACAAGCTAAAAATAAGACGACTCCTCAATTGATTCGATGTAAGACAAATTCTAGACAGAAAATATGCGAAATTTTCGACTTTACTACTCTAGATTCGGCTTCCCATTTACCATTTTTAACCGGTAAGTCAGCATAAATTGCATTTTACGGCTACATCGTTTATATAGTAAAAAATCGGATTTATTTTTCATTTTCATCAATTGAGAAAAAACTGACTTAAAAAATCATAAAGAATTTAAGAACTGGTTTTATTTAAAAAAAAAAACACTTAAATTTTCAGGAAATATGTACGAAGGAATTACGAAATTCGAGGCAACAGATACGCGAATCATTCTCTTTCTATAATCGATTAAATACATATTATCTTCCCGTGAAGTGAATGCCATAATAATTTCCATGACGCGTATAGAAAATCTCCAAGGCATTATAGTACGCAAATTTATGTGTACACTTGATAAATACACAAAATAATGTCTTAAGGATTTAATTTTTATTATCTTACAAAAAATAACACAATAAAGTTATTATTGCAAAATTTATACATGTTATGCTGTTTCAAACTTTATTTTTGTCTTAAGAAAACAAATATTAACATTTTTAACATCACACGTCAATAAACGATTATTTATCTCACCCCATTCGTCCGCTAAATTCCTATAAAATTATGCAAAAATATTGTTTATAGAAACTTTATGGTTTTTAAGAATAAGAAATGTAACCAAAATTTTTTGTTTATAAACTGCGCCACAACCAAAGTACTGTAAAAATCCCAAACACGAGTAAATATATTAACATTTACCATGACAATCAAATTGTTTCATTGTTACCTTGAGAAATATTCCAGTGATTGATAAACACAAATAGCATACTTTAATTTTAGAATAATCCGAGATAACAAAGTCCATCGCCTTTTTATATATACCCCATTTATGCATAACGTATTATTCACTTTCAATTTACTGATCTGATAAGAAGTCATACATATTAAGGTATTTTTATGGCACAGAGATTAAAATATGTTTACGCCTATCACGTGAAGCCTCAAAATAAAACGTTTCGCTGAGTAAATATTGTTCCTGGTATATATAATGACACTGTTCTAGACAAAGTAAACCTAACCAGATTTTTTTGGCTACATTTAATAATACTTAAATCAACTATTAAAGCTTTTTATCTATAATATTTCTCTAGAACCTAATTCTCGATATAATAAAAGCGCCCCGCAATTTATGTTATTTTCGACGAAAGCGCAAGATGATAAATTTTCTTTGCCAGCAGTTAGGCAATTTTTTATATTTCGCGTGATTGATACACGTTGTTACGTATTGACGAATAAAGTCTATACGTTATAACGTACACAGAATGTGTATTTAAAAATAACTAATTCGAGATAATGCCGAATCGATTGAGAGAACGATATAAATGAAACAAATTTGCATCAGAGTTACATAATTAGATTGGGACGTCACAATTTTCCGCGAACCACACGATACAATTCCTCAATCGCATATCAATATTTCTGAAAATCCCCTAAGGTATTTGGTGATGACGTTAAACGCTATAAAATAGCGTATTTTAACAAACTTGACCATAATCAACATTAATACGCGGAATACACGTTTATAGTTTGTGAGTCAAATATAAAAATTTGATAAGGAAATATTTACGCTTCTTTAAAATTATCAATGAACGTAAACTAATTACGCTTAAAAAAAATCAGTTGCTCATTCAATCGATAAAATAGAATAGTTTGGCGGGGATTTTCATTTTTAAATTCATTTCGTTATAATACACGATATTTTTATATTTCAGAAACTTTAAGCTATTCAAGGTTGGTAAATTAAATATTGTGTATTTGTGACAATGTTTCATGTTGATAGTTTTCATATTGCGACTTAAAAAACAATAATATTATGATATTTAATCGACAACATGAAATCTGCTAATTAAGCACGCTAAATTAAGATTGATGGTTGCAAATACGCGACCGGAGTTTTTATTATTGTACCTGTATCTATGTGGTGCATATAATCAACTTTAGAGATATAATTGCATTTATAATATAACGTTAAGAAAGTTGGTTTAATTCACCTTGTGTACACCAACTAGAAGGTTGTATGTACTTGGTAACAAAAAAAGAATATTCGGGGTATGACGTATTGTACTAAATTTAATTATAATTTCGACCAAAACAAATTAATTTATTTCCTTTAAATATTTCAGTGCAATGGTCAATTTTCGGGTGAAAAGAATCAATTAACTTTTAATTCACCGGTTACGTAAGAATAACAAAGCGATTAAGGTTAACAACAATAATGTCGAATCTTGATTTTGGAGACTGTTGAGAACCGAATTGCACATCTACATGATATGATAATTCTTTATCGATAAACTCGTTTGCAGTTGCGAGGGTTAGAAAATTAGCAAGGCAATCGTAATATTTCATTCAAAAAATATTTCCGTACTCGTTATAAGTAGTAAAATTTGATTATGTAGTTGTTTAATACTTACCATATAACAGACTTGGAGTAAATATTAAAATCACATACCTGCAAAGATAAGAGATCAAATAAATTTAAATAGAAAGTTAAGTAAATTTTTTTATTAAAACCTAATAGTACAAATCTATCAGACCTAGAAGTTCATAAAATTTCGAACTTATATTCCTGGTTAGATTGTTTTTCTGACAATACAATACTACTGTAAATAAAAATCATCAAATACATAAACTTATAAGCGATCTATGCCTGGGTTGGATTCTAATGGTACATATCTCCAGGGGTTGAAACCTCACGAGGTAATCATACTTGGGAACACAGCAAATTTCCACTAAGAAAATTGATAGCAAAACGAATTAGGAAAACATGCTCTTTGTAAATTATTATTTTATCTCGATAGTCATATGCAACGATGTGGCTTTTAACTTTGATTTTCTAACGATATGCCACATCATCATATTGAAATGAGAAAAACGAAATTTCACGCACCACAATGGTAGTTCGCAGTATCAAGATGCCTTAGCTTAGATTATGGCATTCTTCAAGTTGTTTCCAATGATATGCAACACGTAGATATTCTTTTATACAGAAAACATTTGCAACCAGTACCAAACGGCGGATTTATGAATTATATTGCAGATAAAAATGTTTTCGCCTGGTCTAAAGCTTTTTAAACGATATGCCACATGATTATATGGGAATGAGAAATAATGTATCTGCCACGATAGTTTATACAAGCATCTATTCTATGCCAAAACGGTCTTGTATTAAAAGCAGTGGATTTGTAAACTAATGTGCTGAAAATAAATTTATTACTTTTCAAGACCTTACCAACAATGTGCCACATGTTGATGAGAAAAATGTAACTGTTTCAGTCGAACAGCGGTAGTTTTTAGTACTAAGGTAATTGAGATAAATTTTGTGGCATTCTTATTTGCCGCCAGCACAAAATCGTTAGATTTATAAATTAAATTGGTAACAACAATATTAGCCTTATTTTTCACGGTTGATCTGATCAGGTTTAGACTTTACGGGAATAAAACAAAATGTAAGCGGCGCCACAACAGTAGTGAGTATTTAGGCGCTTTTTAGCTAATTGTGTGACATCCTTAAAAACCTTTTTAACAATATACGACAACTATATACTCTAGAAGAAACGAATAATTTGCTAAGAGCATCAAAATGGTGGATTTATGAACTACTCGATTCCCTTGAATCACCTTGAGTCTGTGGTTCTATAGACCGAAGTTAATTTTATTTTGAATCCTGGTTCTGGAGTAGAAATGTGGAAAAATCGACTTCTGCAACAAATACGGCTGATAGAATAGGTAGCTTGGTTGATAATTAATTACGCCAGTAATAACACAAAATTTCATCTTGTAGTGTTGCGTTGTGCAATGAACAATGTATGAGTTGACAAAACTAATTTTGTAGCAAGGCATTTGAACATTGTCTCATAAATTTACTTTACTAGATCTTTCTTTTGTTTCAATCGATACTTTCCTTCTCATCTGCATATCACACAGTAATATTTAGTAGATTTGGTTGGAATATACACCATGTTTGGAAAGATGAAAGTTTGATAAGATTTAACAGTACATCTGAATCCTTGAAGTTCAATTTACAGATATGCGTGCAAATTTTGAATGATCATCAGGCTTGGTTAACAATTTTTTAGAGTAAAATCGATCATTCGATTTTGAATGGTAAGCATTATAAGCTGTATAATTGCTTGATACAGACCTTTGGTATCTCAAACTGATGTATGATTATGATTTACTTGGATGGGTTGGCAAATCTGATTTGATTTCAACTACGCAACCTGTAGGCTTCATAAATTGTTTCGATGTTTTTGGAAAATCAACATCGGTTGGTTGATTAGATATATCAAAGATAAATCACTGGTGTTGAATAAACTGATTTTCGACGTTTGAGCCAAATATAGGATTGAAAAAACCGCGAATTACAGGGTCTGCTTATCCAAATCTAAAACTTCGTTACAATTAATAGCAATTAACATTGTTGATATGTTAGAGAAATACGAGTGAAAATGATCATATCGATATTTCCCTTCACTTCTACACTACCCCGAATGGCTTCACTGTAGACCTAGGCTAACTGCATTAAGATTCGGTTACTAGCGATGATTGTGAGTTGGAATTTAAAAATGCTCAAAATGGCTGGAGTTCTCCGGTATACGTGTTCTGAATTTTAATGCAGCGGTTCCCAGTGCCGTGGTTGGCGAACTATGCTGTATTTAATGATGATTTCTTTGAAATCCCTGGTGCTTTCAGGGATGTCATTGAATGTAGTTTCTGGTGGTTTATCGGATGATGTTGTGGAACATGTTGATATTCTGGCTGCCTTTCATATGAAAGTGAATAGTGCAAAATATGATGGCATTGGCTACAAATAAAACAAAAAAATTTTGTTAACTGTTAGCACTTATATGAATGACCCTTTTGAAAAAATTGCGATCCAATTTCTAATCATTAGATAATTTTGACCTTTTCAATCGCATTTTTGTTTTTAAATGAGAGACACTAAATAGCGGACGTTGATTCCTGTACGTATTAAAATTTCTTATTTGGATTTGCATCTAGTGTTTTTTGTACTTAACAAAAAGACGATAACTTTATACAAAAAAATATTTTAGACGAACAAAAAATATTTTAGGCGCTTTCCAGTACAATCAAATTTTAACCCTGTTTTTAGTGGGACATGTAGTGCTCCTAAATTTGTTTTAGTAATAAATGTATTCGCCAATCACGAGTTTCAGCATTTGAACCTAAACCGCGAAAACCCGGATGGTTGCATTTGTTTTTTCGATTACGCGACGTAGTTGCGTTCTATACTCTCTGCTGTCCTTTGTTCAAAAACGATTATATGAGGTTAGTATAATTGGTCAATCTATTGTAGAGTATACGAGTGTACGTTGTTCCAATTCTATGCCATAGTTATATTCCGTATTATATGTTTCGACACCAAAAAATGTATGTGTTAAGATGCTGGAGATTGATCTGTTGGAATTAAAGATACATATTTAAAAATGATATGGTGGAAAATGTTGATGTTGATATTAAAGATGCAAGAAAATAGCAGCCGTTGGAGTTAAATTTAATACAAGTGTACGTGAGTTTCCTCTCGCTTAAATCATAGTTATACGATACATAGTTATACGTTCTACTGGTAATGAAAATGGTATGAATCTGTCGTAATCTCACACATGTTTTTTGGAAAATTGCAATTTTAGAAACAACAAAAAATTTTTGCATTAGAATATTAAGCAATATAAAATTAACATCTTCCCCCTCCCAATCATCACTACTGATCTTAGGACATAGAAAATATTTAATTTAGTTTACTAAAATGAACATCGAAAACATCTGGCCAAAAATTACGTCAAACTTTTAAGGAATTACCCATTTCATTTAGTTTTTTGCTTTTAAATTAAATTTAAATTTGTGTTTATTGCCCCCAGTTGGCAAATCGGTAAGTTAATCAGGTTAATAATGTTCATTAAATATGCATAGTTTAGAAGCAGAACTATGAAAATATGAAAATTAAAAATTAATTTGATTTTTTTACAAATACAAACAATATAATACAAAGTAAATGAATCGACAAAATTTTGATAGTTAAATTTAGTAAAGGGACAAACCAATTGAACATATGTATTATATATATTGACATTTAAATGTTCTAGTGTCTAAATTGATTTATTTAAATTTTAGTACAAACATTTTGTCCAACTCCAGCAAACAAAAATAATTTAATCACCATTGCGGCGTAAAAATAAAAAACTTGTGGTATTTTTTGATCGATCTATTTAGAATCGACATGCTTATTGATTTTTAAATAAAATTTCAATTTTCTACGTTATTGCAAGGCCAATCGTGTAATCCTTAAATTGTATATTCCTTAAGGCTGTATGATCTCAGAAAATAAATTTGTTTTGATATCGATATTTAAATGTTCAAATAAAGTGTCCAAACTGGTTCTTTTTTTGACAAATTTCATTACCAAAATTATGCACAATTCACATACTTTGACTTTGAAATTTCTTATTTTAATTAGTCGTTAATGACCACGAATCGTGAAAACATTTATTAATAATTAAGATTTGCTACCTAGAGAAAATAAAAAAAAATTAAATTTAATCTAAATTTAATTTAAATAAAAAGTGAGAATTATCATTTGACGGCAATTTTTGAACGATCATAATGGATAGTTTTAATTATTTAATAGAATTTTTAAAATTTTGCAACTCATTTTAAGGCCAATCTCGATAGTCATATGTTAATCCCTAGATTTTATATTCCTTAAGATTCTGATGCAACATTTTTTTCGTGATTTAAAGGAAAAACATTAAGAAAATCGATTTGTGCGTTTCCGTTCAACTTTCAACATTAATCATAGATAAACTTTTCGCAAACATAACATTTCGATAATCGAGTATTAATCTCACAATTATACAATCAAATTCCTGCTATAGAAATAATTAGGTTATTTGGTATTTGCAGTCAAAAACGGATTTTTAGGAAACATAATTTTCGGCAAGTTGAGTACCGTACAGGCGTTAATTATATTGGTTACAAAGGTATGGTTGGTTAATTCTCGGTAAACTGAGTGAGCTGACCATCAACGAACCAGATATGTTGAAGATATACATGTCGGCGTTGGTCACCTCACTAATGTGGATGAGTCGGCCATGTCGGTACCGGCGATGTGGACATCGCTTGTGTTGATTAAAATGTCTCAGTCGATCGAGTTGTGGTTTATAAAAAGTTATTTTGCTTGATTACAATTTGATTGTGAGGCAGATGTCGATGATGTGGTTGTTTCAAATCTCGAAGGTGTAATTAACACTAGAACCTTCGATCATATCTACTTTATTTCATGGCCTAATTAAGGATGGGGAAGCCAATATGGAATTAAATGAACCTTAAAATTAGGCAATGAATGATTAAAAACAAAAAATGTTCAAACAATAAGCAGCTGAAGGCGTATGTCGCAGAGCAAGGCCGAGATTACGTCAATGAGATAACATCGAACAAGTCTTTATAGGTAGTCAGTACTGAAGGTAATCTCCGTGGGATGTATGTATAATATAATATGTTCGGTTCTTGACGATGTAAGCGGATTCCAAATCTTAGTGCCAGTTATTGTGAATATACAAACCGAATTTTGGGATTAAGGGTCTCTAATTTTTTTTATAGAGCTTTAAAGCACTGTGATAGTTACCGATCATCTTATAACATCCAACACCTGTAAAGGAGATATTCGCAAGCAATATTTTGTAAAATATTTTCTCCATATCGCAATTTTACGACAAAATTGTAAGCACACGCCTGATCGTTTATGATTTTAATTATTATCAAGGGGTTCAGACTGATTTATCTATTTTTTATCAACGATTTGATTTTATATCAAAGCTGATTGCCGTAGTGATAAGCTTCTTGTGACACCTGACAACACCAATGAAATTAACTACTAGATATAATTTTATCGAAATGAAGGTACTCGTATTATGCAGCTGAGATGATTTTGGCTTTGCAGTTCTTGCTAAAACACAAGTGTGCATAGAAAGCCCGATTTTTAACTGTCGAAATAAAACATTTAATTTTTATCGATCACAACCTTGACAAGTGGCAAAGTAATTTTGACAAATGGGCTTAGATAGGATAATTGCATGGGAATTACTAACCAAGTACGAAAGAAATCTTTATTTAATAAGTGCAAAAATTGGCTTTAAAGCAGACACTAGTCTAGTGAATTAAATTAGTGGGACTATAATTGAGTCACGGAATTACAGGGGATTATTTTAATCGATTAATTGGGTCAAATTTGTGTACATACTTGTATTTGTATATCACAAATAAGAGTAACACCGTACGCGGACTAGTGATTATAGCTTAGTGCAATAATCCTACTAGGATTTTTTGTCTACGTATGTGACGTCCTACTGACATTTTTACTTTTCGTTGATAATCCCTTAATTTTGGAACATATTGTATTTGGTTATATTTGTAATTCATAACTATAGTTATGAGTGTAATAAGTAAAGATGAGCGTATACAAATATTACGAAATATCCGGTATTTTTATTTGTTCGAACTGCAATACTTGTTCATACAATTAATAAACCGCACAATGATTTACTTACTTACGAACCGAAACGAAATAAATGAATAGCTCCGTTATGTGAATCAAGGGTTTACATTTATTAGATTGGAAGAGTAAAGTTAAAAACGATTTATTGAAGGGCAGCTTTTAATGATTATATTTCAAATACAAATATGATTGAAAAGAATCTTCGTAAGTAACGTTGAATCTGGGGGCTAACTCATCTACCCCAAGAATCAATTACATTTTTTTTATCTCCATATAATCATGTGGAATATCGTTTAAAAGGACTTAAAAAGCTACACCATTAATCATTTATTATAGAATATATTAGTAACTTATCTATCGTTCACAAGTTAAGGATAATGTTACCAATGCCAGCTTAGCACCTTAGTGCCGTAAAATTACTGTTGTGACGCTGGTAGCAGATACATTTTTTCGGTTCTATAAAACTTGTGGCATTTTGATGAAAGATTTTGAATGAAACATAAAGAAAATTAATTCGCAGATCTACCGTTTTGGCGCGTTTTGGTTTACTCCCTTATAATTAAGTAGCAACGTCTTGGACCAAGCATCAATTTTGTTAGTATAACTTTAGTTCACAAATTTACCGTTTTGGCGCTAGTAGCAAATTAATCAACACTTAGGTCCAAAAGCCCCAAATGTCTTTAGACAAAGTGGTGGCAAACAATTATTCCGGGTATTAAATTTTAAAACCGAAGGCAAATTTTGTTATTTCACTTCTGACAGATATTTTTAAAAAGACCTTACACCAAATATTTCCTAAGTATCCCGATGAAACTTTCGATTAATAAAACTACTTCCAAGTGTCAAAACATCAAAAAATGCCTAAAATAACTAGAATTTAATGAATGTGTAAGAACATGTTTGTATACAGAATAATAGGTTAGAAAACATGAATTTGGTGTTTTTATTCTGACGTTGACCTACGCATAATGAAGAGATTATGGTATACCCTTGAGATTGACAAACTAATTCCGAACTGACACATTTACGGGTAAAGTCGAAACAATGATTAAACGCATTTAGTTTGTCTTTAGTTCCTCAAAACTGGTCAAAACGATCAGTTTGGTTGCTTTTAGGTCAAAGACAAGTTTTAGCCGGACGTGATATAACTTATGCCGAATCACGAATCGAAAAGTCGATAACGAACTGAAAGTTCAATTATATTTCAAAGATAACGCCACATTTTTACCTATAAAATTAATGCCAACAGTTATCGAATAAGCCGGGAAATTGACCGGCATTACAACCCCATCTTGTAATATTTAATACGAGTATATTAGCAATTATATTTTAGTGAAACGTACACCTTCCAATCTACGTTAAATCGGCATCAGTATACAACAACTGGTCTTGTTTCCACTCGCCTAGGACATCAAAATCTAAATTTTAGACGAGGGTTTATAACCTGCTGATCGAATATACACACATTGGTGATTACTCCCAACAAAATAAATAACAAAAGAAATATTCCTTAAATTTCGTGCAATATTGAACCAGAGTTTCTTGAGTCAATTGCCTAAACACTTGTGTAAATTACACGTAATTTGTTTAATACTCGGTTATTAATGCCATTAGTTAACGAATCACATACGTCAATCACAAAAAATAACAACAAACGTAATTTTGTATAATTACGTACGGTCTCAGGCGCCACTGACCATATTACACATTATTAATTTTAAATTAAATCGTGCGGATTTCAACAAAAATTCTGTAAACACCAGATACACACAGCATACATCCATCAATCAAAAATAAATCTCAATTTAATAAAAATTAATTCAACATATAATTCACCAATGCATTTTGAGTATCATACCATCTATCAACCTTGGATTCAACAAATCCGGAAACAAGTTTTTCGTAATTTATTTGATTATAAAACATTGCATTCTTGCATTCTTATAAAATTGGAAAATATACACTTTAATGAATTACAAATGTTAATTTTTAAATTACAAAATCTAAAGTTATGAATAATTAATCGTGAAGGGTAACTAATTAATTAAATTAGGGTGGTTGAAATTAACACGAGTTTAATTACGAAATTCAATTTTGTTGGTAAGATCTTATCTTAGACTGCTGAATAAAATACCTGGGATTTTATTTTTCTTGTTGCATAACTTTCAATAGCAAGTTGTACAATGATGATTAAGAAAATAAATACTTATATAAGAGCAGTCCGGAATGTATGAGTTGTCGGATTGTTTTTCATTTTCTAATCATGCATTCAAAACATGAAAATATTTCGTTTTGTACAAAAAAGTAACCTAGAAAGATTATTTTAAAAAAACATTAATCTCTTGATCGTGTAAAAGTGGGAAAATTGTGTCGTGAAATTTTCATCTCGAAAAATGCATATTACCTATTTATTATGTTTCCTAACAAATTGTGTGTGTATGACAATCTTGCGGTTACTACATAACCCGAATTATATTTTATCGTGACATTTTCGAAATTTATTTTAAGATTTTCATTATAGTTTACAGATATTCATATCTTGTGATATTTTCGTATTTTTTTTTTTTGGTTCGCTCAAGAATTATTTTAAGACTATACGACGCGCCTATTATTGACATGGCATATTATGCAAAACAATTAAGAAATATTTATGAATGAACGGAATATTATATTTACTTATTTTTGCTACATCAGCTGACGGATTTTTATTATGAGTTGCTCTTTCTCTGAGATAAATATCGTAGGTGTGAAATAAACGCGCTGAGGTTAAAAGACTGCGATAGAACAGATGTAATGGATCGTCATGTATATATTTTTGCGGCCGCACACTAATTAAACGAATTAGCGAACGTTACGAAGGTTATCGTTAAGTGAATAAATATTGTTGTGATATTTATGAGATTTTGCTTAGCAATACAATTTAAAGTGTATGTATATCACGCCAGAACACCTGTTTCGAATTTGAGTACAGTTTTCGAAAACAGATATAGATTGTGGCGTTAATTTTAGATTTATTAGATTGATATGTTTATAAAGCGCGATGTAATTCCAGATCTATTAGAGCAGGATATACGTTGATTGTTAAAAAATGCAGAAGGCTGCATAGGCATGTGTTATGAACACTATCAGAATTAGTGATACCAGTGAATTATTTCTAAATAGATCATTCCCAAGCTATAAAACAGGTTTCTGGAAAATTATATACTACTATATACAGTATATACTAGTGATTCTCAATCAATAATAATCAACAAAACAGGTATTTTCTAGAATACCGGTTATCGTGTTGGCAAACCCGGGATTTCAAAGCATCTAAAAATTTAATACTAAACAATTAATTTCTCATGAAATTTTTGAAGTGATTCTAAAGAGTGATCCAATACTTACTCCAATACTTAGGTACTTTTTTCAATTAAGATTCTCATTGGGATTCATGCATCACAACTGTCATGTTCATATGACATTTGTGTTCAGTATTCATTGACATTTCACCATGAATAGACTTACGCGAGAACAACGTTTACAAGTTGTGGAAATTTATTTCAAAAATCAGTGTTCAGTGAAAAATTGTTTTCGTGCTCTTCGACCATTTTATGGTGTTCATAATCGTCCAACTGGACGACCGGAATCAATCAATTTGTCGCCGTTCCCAAGCTCTGGGTCTCTCGTATGGCACATTGTGGCGTATTTTGAAGAGAGATCTTGGTTTGAAGGCATACAAAATGCAGCTTGTTCAAGAATTGAAGCCGGCTGACCTTCCTTTGCGTCATCGATTTGGTTTATGGGCGTTGGAACAGCTCTAAATTGAAATGGACCTGTGAATTGGCCTCCAAGATCTTGTGATCTAACGCCGTTAGATTACTTTTTATGGGGGTATCTGAAATCACTTGTTTATATCGATAAACCACAATCGATTCCTCCATTAGAAGCGAACATACATAACACGTGTAATTAACGAAATATCGGCCGAAATGTCGTAAACCAAACTTAAGTCACAAATACAATTTTTGATTATTAAATTGATTTTAATGCGTTTTATTTCAAAAAAAACTTCCAGAGCTCTTATTGGATCACCCTTTACAATAAAAAATTAGAGGATTGCACAAAATTCGTGCAGTTCGAGCAGTTTCAACAGGATTTTAATCTAAAAATTATCATAATAGTCAAAGACAACTTTAAATTTCATTCAAATTCATATTTAATTACTCAATTTAAACTGGATTGTACAAAAGTTTCTTGTCACAATTTACAAAAGTTTAAATATTTTTCAGCATTCTAAAGAGCTGGTGACACATGATCCAACTTAATGGAATGTTTGATTGCTCAATTTGGCTTTTTGAATGAAGAATTTGTAAGTCTTATGCAAGTTCGAGATGTTAAATGGAAATTCCATCCAACGGACCAACCAACTAATCAAACTGAATGGTGTGTTGTGTATTGTTGACAGGTAATTCATGCATACGATAAATTGCACGAAAATAATAACACATGCGAATTTCGGATAGTACCAAAATTCAAGTTATTTCAACTAAAATAGGGGAACTCAACTTTGGATTGCTAAAATAAGTAGTTTGACTGCCACCTTCCAAGCACGTCTCAATTAAGTCTTCCTGTATTATCTATATATTATCATCAAACAATCTAACGATGCATTTGACCACTTTCAAATCAGCAAGATCCTTTATTGTACTGGAAACAGATTGAACAGAAGAACCCATTAATCAACAAAGGGAGAAACCTATTTAATATAACTAACATTCAATGGCAATATTAATAGGATTTATGTAATAACGTATCATCTTGATGACTTCATGATGATGCTTTTGCATTCTTCTTTAGCGTTCAACCTATATCTTATGAAATATCTTCTATCAAATATTTATTTAACACGGTTAACTTAAAATTGAAATTTTGCGAACGAAACAATTTTATTTCCACAGATAAGCATACATTGTGGTGGTTTTTCATAAAAACCTGTTAGCAAATATCACCAACATCAAGCGCACAAACCATTCCAGCTAAGAAATTATGATTTTTTGTTATCTTCGATTAAATTCGATCTATGAATGCCCAGAATTATTTAGAATAAAATAACACTTGTTTTCATTTTTCATGTTGTATATATTTAAGACCGTTGTAGGTCGAACCGGTTTTGCGTGCAGACAAATAGTGCAAAAGTCTCTGAGGGGCGAGTTATCTGCGACGATTGAGATGGACGTAGATAAATATTTCTCTACGAAATATTTCTTTACGAAGCGATCTGACAGGTTCCGAAGTAATGAGATTTTGCATTATTGGCTATCCAATAATGCAAAATCTCTCCCAAAAAATTGGTCATCTCATTTGACTGCAGTGGTCGAAGGATTTTCCATGTTTATAGTTTGGTTTTTGCAGTTTAATGAGGCGACCAAATTTTACATTAACAGAATTGCAAAATTGCATTAGTTCGAAACCAAACTTCAAACCCTCTTGCAACCACACCTCGATGTAAAATTTAATGATAGATAAAAAACCGAGAAAAATTAAATTAATGAATCAATGGGGAGGTTCAAACGAATTCTAATTCTGTTGTTGTAATCCGAAATTGATTATAATTAGGTTAAATAAATTGCTGAGTTTTATCCATCATAGTTAAATTCATTTAAAACTTATGTTCGAGTGCCAATTTTATCTTATAAATACAGATCTTAGAGATTAAAATTGAAAATAGAATTAAGGGTGTTATTCTCTTACGTATACTGCCCATAATGCTTTACTGTTCAGCTCAACCTGTTTAACAATAAATCTGTATTTGCGGAAACAAAATTTCGAGAACGAACACCTTGCCAAAGTTTCCAAGTTTCGAAAGTGTGCGTAAAATATTATACGATAAATTTTCCGACCGGACTATACAAGATACAAGAACTGTATACAAATTGAATCTGGTATTCCATTTTGTGCATTTCAGCACACTTCGAATAATTTCTAGAATTATAAAAAGAACCTAAATTTTATAATAAGTGAGTAAACAGAACAAATCACAATCCGCCAAAGTGTTTAATTTACAAATAAAACTTAACTATAAACTTATTTAAATACATTTTCTTTTACGTTGTGTTGTTATGCCACGAGGTATTTGTAAATTTATACTGTCTAAGTATGTCTGACACGAGCGAAAATTTGAGATTTATTTTTATATAAAATTATAATTAAAAATAAAATTTCTTGTAATTTATTGTTGCTATTGTCAGTACAAATTTATATATAAATGAAAATAGTGTGCTCGTCTATACGAGTATGCAAGCCAATGAATTACGATTTCGAGATGTATGCACACAAAAACGTATTCAATCTTTTATTTAAAAAATTTTTTATTTGATTTAATTGAGGTTAGTTAGTATATAATAATTTATTACGTTAATCTAATTGTTATTTGATATTCCAAATTTTATTTATATACATTTTATACGGGATTCCCAGATGCTCTAATTTCTTAGTTTAGTATTCAAAAATGTTGAGGTTTTGGTTAGCTACTAGTCCATACGAACAGAAGTTAAAAGTTCATTAAGTTCAATACCAAGGTTATCTATTTACAGTAAACTAGTATACTGAAAATGTAATTAATTGATTTCCAAATTCATAGTTACAATTCAATAACAATTGTTTTATTTGTTTATTTAGTCAATCGATCGCTTTCGTAAGTAATTAAAATATTTTTTTTCGTCCACAGGAATCCAATCACCTAATGGCCTTATACGAACATTTACTATTTTGCACCTCATTTAAAATGTGTGCGAGCGTGCATAGTTTAACCGCAACGTCTCAGGTTATTTTATTGTTTATGAACTAAAATAATAATACGACTTGTCGTTAACTTGTCGCGCGTCATATTTTCATAATAATTTACTTTTAACAAATTTGCATAAAAAGGGAAAATTGTAACATTGACCTTTGGGCGATTGTGATTTCCGCACAAAATTTGCACATGTAAAATTTAAATTGTTTGCATGATTTAAAAAATAAGAATTATTGCAAAGACTGCACGTAAATTATCAATTTCGTCGAATTACCTGGAAATGTAAAATTCTTTCAGTTTATTGACAAATAAAAATTAATTCTCATATATATTACATATAAGACTTCGAACATATAATTTTATGGAGAAACATTTAAAATTGAGATTTTGAACATTTTAATGTGTCTGTAGTTTAAATTAAGATCATTTGATCTTTTTAATTAAAATTCTATCTTATCGGCCATTGCCGATTCAGCAACTAATGTGACGGTTAAATAAAGGTATCTATGTGAAACTGAGCACCGATCAAAATGTTTTTATAATATCCAGCGTAGTTCTAAGTGCCTTCTAAGTTTACTTAGTAGTACTTGTATCGGGTTGCATATAAAATGATTGTTTAAAAGCAAAACATCCTTTAGGAAGATTATACTTTGAAAATATTAATTTTCAATAAATTGGTTTCAAAATCTAAAACATGATAAAATGTAGAGTCCTTATCCAAAACATGTTGTTATAAAAGCTCAACTGTAAAATATAAATTTAAATCAATTTCATCAGGAAGTACAAAAAAAACCTGGATAACAGATTTTTTTTAGGCATCAACATTTAAAGAGGATGTGCCTATTGCATAATCTATTCTATATATTAAATTGAGAAATGATATCCTGATACCCTTCTCCAGGTTTTTCTCTTGCAATAGTTTGTTAAAAATTCCAACCATATCTCAGGTCATTAAGTGGACAACAAAGTGAATTTTTTTCAATTCACCGAAAACCGAAATTTAAAATGATGCTAAATAGTTGGTTGATGTAAATAAATTATCCATTTTATTAAAATCTAAAATTAAATCCTACATGACGTAAGAGTTGGTGTCCAATAAAGGAACATTAAGGATCAAAATGTCGATGGAGAGTCAGCGTTATTGAAAAATAATAATACGACAATCGATCACAATGTTAAGAGTGGATGATCTTCTTGTCTTCTGCATCATTTTCTGAAAATATGTCTCCAATAGATTCAATCGCAGGATGGTCAATTCACTGACTCAGATCGGCAAATTTCAATGGATCAGAATATGTAGAGTTCTTTTTAATTGATTATACTTTTTGAAAACATTGTACTATAGTTTGGGATGTTCAAATATGCCTTCCAATGGATCAGAATGTTAAATGATCTTGTGGTTTTGTACATATTGTAAAGACTTCGGTACAAGAAGTCAAGAGTCAAGATCTAAAAGATTCTGTCCGTTCTTTTAAAATTTTAAAAAGACATGCTCTAAAGGTTGTCCTTCGTGATATTATTCTTCAAAAAAATTTCTGTCAATGAACTAGAATTTAGAAGAACGTGTTCAATCCGTTTCGAGAAAATGAAAAGTTCCAGCTTCGCAACAGGAACCATAATCTTTATTATAAAATAGAGATCTAATGCATTGGAATATTAAAATATTCCATCTTGCCTCTTGAAATTTTAAATCGCGAAAATATCTAATCAACGGATTTACTTGAAATTACCATAGTATAGGGTGTCTCAACAAGAGCGCCGGATTTAAATTTGCCGCCATTTTGTTAATATGAGTTGTACGGTGATTTTTTTGTACATGACAGTTGTCACGTACAGCCCACGCGATTTAATAATATGGAGAAGTATTCAAACCAACAACGTTTAATTATTGTAAAAACACAACACCAAAAATGGTGAAAGTTTTTCGCTTAAATGTGGCTGTGTTTCACCAATAACGCGCCGTATTTCCTCTTTAAGATGTTCAACTGTTTCAAGCTTATTCGCATACACCTTTTCCTTCACATAGGAAGGAGATCGTGTTAGATCACACGTTCTTGGTGACCAATGTTGATCGCCAAATCGAGAAATGACACGGCCTGGAATGAAACGACAACTGTAAAAAAAATCACTGTACAACTCGTATTAACAAAATGGCGGCAAATTTAAATCCGGCGCTCTTGCTGAGATACTGAGATTTTGAATTATCGTTTTTCTGAGATTTCACTTACTTACAATTTCGAAAAAAGTTTTAACCATTTTCGTGTTCCAAAAGAAATCTGCGTTCAATTATTTAGCATCCAAATTATTAATAAATCAGTAAATAATATCAAAAAACTAAGGATACTCTTTTATAAAGACGTCTGTGCCAGTTGTGTTTGTTCAAAGAGTTTGAGTTATTGTTCCAAGAAGTCATTCTCTGCTGATTGTGTTCATTAGAAATTGTTCTTCTATTCATTAAAGAGATACAATTAAAATTGTACTTAAGATAAAAACTTAACAGAAATCAAAAATTCGAAAGAATTAATGCGATTTCGCTAAATTTATTTCAACAGAGAGTTCTAATGTTTCAAATTAGTTCGAAAAAAGTTCGCGTTTGCTTTAAAGTTATGACCGATGTTCGATTCAAGTACTCAAACGATCAGAAACATTAACATCTGAACGACACAAGTAGAATTACCGTACTCCTTAATCGATTGCCACTTGGATGTAAGAAGAACATAATCAGAAAGCTTGGTGAGCAATATATCGACGATGTTCGAAATGTTCGAATCAAACACATTCCTTAGGTAGAAATATGCAATCGTCGATCTCTCTTTTGTTATCGTGTGTTGCACTGAATTTGGTTAAATCCAGACACGCTGCTTGTGTATTTGATTTAAATGTGTTTTTTTTTAATACTGACACAATTTTCGATCCATTAACTCTCGTAAATTCTATCTAGATTCTAAAATTTATTTTTTGTCGTTTCATTTCGTAATTTGAAATAATTTTGTTTTACTTATAAAAGGAATAAACAGTAAAGAAACATCTGAGATCATAGTGGATTATAATTTTATCGAGGTCTATTATATCTCATTTTTCAGCTTTCTATAGACTTACAAGTCTTGGATTTCTCGTATAATGCTCTCAAATATTCGGATACCAATAATGTTCCCAATACCTTCCCCTAAACTCCGATCAATGATTACCTTTTCAAACTGTGGCACAACGTTTGTAAATAATGCAAAAAATTGACCAAGAAATTTGACATTTAACATAAATATTAGAGTTTCGTGTAATATAAATTGATTAAATTTATTTAAATTAAAGATTTACTTCAATGCCAATGCAAATTGAACCACTTTTCAGTAGCTAAATTAAATTTTGACTTTTGTTCTGAGTTATAAAATAATTTCAGTAAAACGTGGCGGATGCCTAATAATAATAATATTATCATTAACTAAAATTATCTTAGCCATAAACCGACGATTAATCGTTTACATCCAAACGCAATCAATTGTAGACTATTAATAAAACATTTAATTTGTTAAAAATAAGTTTCTTTGTATAGCCCACGAAACGGCACACATCAATCAAACTGCGATATCATGATCAACAATAAAATGATTATCGCAAAAATTTGATTTCCAAACTATCAATCAATCAGTTAGATTAAACCACCCAATTTCGATACAAATCAATTCAATAGACATAATTTACTGATAACAATATCATAGAATTCCCAGACACACCGTTCTCGATATATTTCAATTAACTTTGTATGTGCAGACGTGATATTCAAAAGACATTAGCATTAATGTTTGTTCGAGTAGATACACACATTTGAATTGATATGCAAATAGAATTAGAAGTCTTGCTGTTAAGTGTGTTAATTTCGTGTCTGCCAAAAAATATTTGCTTTTTTAATAGTAGCGCAAATATTTAATGACAAAATCTCATTAAAAGTAAATATGGACAAGCAGCGTGCAGTTCTGATGTTTGCCAGTTTCAGCGATCAACATAATATTTTATGGTGTGCCAAGGATATATCATCGTGGCAAAATTTAATTAAACTTGAAAATGAACAATTGAACAATTAAACGGCCGTGAAAACGTGTATAATCGAACCGTGCATATATTTGCGAACAATCATACTGTTATAAGAAGATTAAACACTAGAATTATAAAAAAGGTAGAAATAATTTAAATGTACATTCAACCTCTCGCTAGAAAATTATGTGGGAGTTATTAAAAATATTAGACAGGAATAACAAAAGATTCAAGGATGCTGTTCTATAAAAACGATGAACTTTTCGTTTCCTATATTATATTTCCTTGTGACAAAAATAAACATTTCTTCGGTCAATCAACCGCCGTTGTTTAATTTATTAGAAAACATGTTTTCCTTCAAAGCCCGATCAAAAAATATGTACAAAAAATTGTTTTTTTGAATATCTATAAAATGGGTAGGTGGTTGTATACCAACACAAATGTACCATATTAGCTGTAAATTCCGATGTAATGAATGTACAATAATACCCAAATTATATTTATCTTAACTATGCAATTGCACATTTTCAAGATTTATATACACACACTGTGTATTAATACCTACCTTTAAATAAAAGTGAATTCAATACTTGAAGGCTAGATGTTTTTCGCATACCATCATGATGCGTATTGATTAGAGCTGGATTTGGTCTTGAACCATCGATGGTACCACAAAAATCTGGATCATCAGCATCAAATAGTACACTATCTTCCCATTCGGAAAAATTTTTATGACCATCTGATTTCATAGTGATTCCTCTGCTGGCTTCTGAAACAAAAATGATCAAAGAAGACAATTAAATTACAAAGATCAACAGTAAAACGGTTTCTAATGTTATATTAATCATGTTTTTTGACATTGCTGACATTTTCTCGATATATTTTCTTAATTAATTTGTTAGCGATGTGGATAGTAGCGATACAGTGCCCTTCATTGCGTTCTATGTAGATCATTAATTTCAGAACATAAAGTAAATAATAATTGAAACATTCACAGTGAAGGCGAAAGAGGTTGAACATAAAATCATTGACACACATCTACGTTGGTACTTAATATGATCTTTGATAAAATATAAGGCCTTTTAAAAATTCATCTATCTTTTGGGATGAAGATTTAAAAAACTTTTGGAATTTACAATATTTAAAATTTTATTTTTGAGTACTTACATACTTGTATGGTGCCAAAATAATTCTTATAACAAAATAAGTATTCAACTAAAAATATCCAGAGGTGAGTTAGATTTAATAAATATACTACGAGTACGATTATAGTGCTAAATTTAAAAATATTTTTGGCGCTATTGTCTGGCCAACCAATCTTTTTCCAACATTAACAATATATTTGTTGGTCGGATGTAAATACTTTAGCAATAACAAAAGACGTGATTACAAAATAACAAACAATTAGGCGAAAATTGTTGCATGAAATAAGTGATGCATGAACAAACAAAATACTTATAGTCACGAAACTACGATGAAACTCAGCCATTTTTGATGTTTCGGTCGTATGGCCGATTTTGACCATATTAGATACAATTTTTGCGTTAATTTCGTTAATCAACATTTATCAATGTTCATGTGATTGGGTTTCAAAAAATGATGTAGTTCTGGAATATACGCGTATCGAATTTTTGTTATATTGCATTAAACTTAGCTAATTATTATAAGCTTAGATATTAGATAGCTGTAAGAATCACAACAATCAGATTCGATCCGATAAGATTATTAATTTGAAAAAGTCATTCATACTGAAATAAAATAATGTATGGAACAATCACTGGTTGTATTCACAACCAGTACAATCACTGGTAGTAAAATAAATTTGGAAAAACATAAGATATTTTGGTCAAAGGTTAGGATTTATTAAGTCCATGATGTTTAAGTTACGATGATTGGTGAACGATTGTTGCACAAAGCATCAATGAAAAATTTTGGTTTTAAAAGTCAAAAGACCCCTATATATAGAGAGTGGTTTCTGGAAAGGTAGGCCATACACATAAGAGGCAATATTTGAACGATTGTTGCAGAAATCTTTAATGAACAATATTGTTTTTACTAAATAAAATAAACCAGTACAAAGTACACAACAAGATATTTTCAGAAGCCACAGTCTATATAGATGTCTTATAATTTTTAGAACAACATGTTGCATTAAAACTTTGTGCAACAATTATTCCAAATAATGAGTTATTTATATTGCCGAACCTGAAACTTTGTGTGACAATCTAGAAATCGAAAACTAGACACATACAGCCTAATATGGACATCAAGATCCTTTTAGAAGCCATTGTCAGTATGAAGGCCATCAAAACTTTTAATTAAACCTTTGTGCAACAATTGTTTTTACCTTTTCAGGCATCCAGAGTGCAAGGTTTAAATTTCTAGAATACAATTTTTCTTTGAAGCTTTGTACATCAATCGCTCTAAATATTGCCTGCCAATGTTATGATTGAACCCTGGGCATCGACCACTTGGCACTTTTAGCATAAGACACACATCAAGACATTTCCCGCAACTACTGTCTGTATGGCGGTATTTAGATTTGTTTAGAACAAAATTTTTCGCTGAAGCCTTAATAGTCGATCCAAATATTGCCTGTTACCTCTCGGATCGACCACTAAGCTCTTTCAGCGTAAGGTACACATCAAAACCTTTCCCGACACTACTGTTTATATAGAGATTTTTAGAATTTTTTTTTTATTGAAGCAACAATCGAACCAACTATTGTTACTTAAATGGCCACTTAGCAGCTTTAGCATAAAGTACACATCAAGACCTTTGTAGAGGAATTTGACTATGTAAGGGTATATAAATATTTTTAGAACAAAATTTGTAATTGCTTGTTACTTATAAGGCTTAAAACTTCATATAGAGTTCATAAGAAGGTGATTACAGAAATTTCTATTGGAAGAAGAAATTTGAAAAACACTTTATTGTTCATAAATTTTTGCTATGTCGCCTTACATTTAGAAGCGTCTTCGTGAAATGAGCCCCAAAATTTTAACCAAAAAATGGCAAATTTAATAGGTGGCATCACCAAACACCAATACAAGTGTAGTGAAAAATTAAAACTATCGTGATAGCGAATAGTAAGAATATAAACTTCCAAAAGTTATCTAAATTAATAAAATTGTAGTAGTTCGTTAAGTACATGACGTTAGCCCAAAACTCTAACTCAAAAAAATGTAGCATGTACAGATACCCGTAAACTTCAGGAATGAATTAAGGAATAAGAAATTAGTTGAAAATATTTTCGATTTTCTTGATTTAATCACGTTTTGCTGTGTTGAGACTTACTTTTGACGTTCAGAAAAATTGACTGAAAATTGAAGTTTCGAAAATTGAAGTACCAAGCCTTTTGGAAATTTCAACAAATGTTTATAATACTTTAGGGATTTTAACCTAATAAAATATAGTGAATATTGAGATAAATAATATAAAATTACAGATTTTTGGAGTTTATATTTTTTATATTTTATCTATATTTCGACGCAATTTGAGAATTTTCTTTCTATCTATATAATATAATTAGATTAAAACAATTAATTTGTAAAGTTTTAGCTAATTTTAAAACTCAAAATTTTATTTTTCAATAAAACAAATACTCGTACATAAAGTCTAAATTATTAAAGGTATGAAGGAATGTCATGAACCTGAATTATTAAACTCAAAAAAATGTATCGAAGTTGGAATTTTTTTTAAGTGTAAGTGAATTTTGGTCAATTTTTCAAATTTCAATAATCCGGTAGAAGTCAATTAAGAATTTGTAGGTCAATCTTTTAATTTTATACTAATAAAATTAAGAAGCTGTTCAGAATTTAGAATTATATTTTTTTACGGATTTGAAATTTTGGCTACTATTTTATCAAAAATAAAAAAATTGTAAATGCACTACATAGCGCAATTATCGTATGTACGCTGTTTTATTCATTTTACGTTACAGTCATTTTTATGATTGCGCAGAAATTGTATAATTTTGTTTAAGCAATTAATTAATGAGTAATTGTATAAATGAAAAGCACATAATTATCATTAAAACAACAATAAACATCTTTATCGCTTTTGCTAAAAACTGCGATATTTATAGCCACGATTCATTTTATGATTTAATAGAGTTTTAATTATTTCCGCGTTACCATTTTCTAACTATATGCTTAGTTAGGGAAATACCGTGAAAGATGCTTGGTTTGTGCAGATAAAATAGTAATCTTGTCAAAGAAAAAAGGAAATTTTTATTTTCTATTATACAATAAATGTTTGCGATTTAGTTAAGAGAAAGGTGGAAATTAGATCGCATCTGTCACTAGAGAAATCACCTTCAATATTATAAATTTTCGTGCCAATAAAACATTAGTATATACGAGTATTATGACTAATTTATGTTACATACTGTATATATCTCATATTTTAACTGTCTACAACACACAAACTACTTGACTTTTACTTTCAATTTACAATTCATTTTCTAAAATAAATATAAATTTAATTTCAAAATAAAATAAATCAAATTAAATTAAATGAAAAATGTACAAAAAAAGGAATTGTTTTGTAATTCGTAATCACAGAAAATGAAATGTCTAGTGTCAACTATAACGTAAGTATGTATAACATACGTTTCCCGAACACTAATCGTTGCATGTGGTACAGTTCTACACACAATAAATTTTCGTTGTACGTCGCTAGAGAATTCATTGAACCCGCTCCTTGCTTATTCTAAACTATTTCGGAAATTTATAAATTCTAATTTTTGATATTCTTTGTGTTCTTTTTGGAAAACAACATTTGGTCTAAATCCATATATACATAAAATTCGAATTACAATTTTAAATATTGAAATTTCATTTACAAAATACAATAA
Source organism: Nephrotoma guestfalica (assembly GCA_963691935.1). Lineage (NCBI taxonomy): Eukaryota > Metazoa > Arthropoda > Insecta > Diptera > Tipulidae > Nephrotoma > Nephrotoma guestfalica. Next base: position 56,978,698 of record OY829913.1, on the reverse strand, counting down.
ATCAACAAAAATTTTATGGGTCAATTCTTACATTCTGATGAACTAGAATATTTTTCATATTTAACGGGCGCAAACTCAAGGTAATAATATTTTTACGTAAGAAGTAATTTCTATACAGTACAACAACAATATATATATATATATTTATATATATATATATATATATATATATATATATATATATATATATATATATATATATATATATATATATATATATATATATATATATATATATATATATATATATATATATATATATATACTTTCCGTGTCACTTCAAGGTTTAAACTAACCTATTAACTATGGCCTTATGCCATCATAATAAGTTATGATTAATAATTATAGATACACGACGTCGACGAATTGTTTTCATTGTGAGATCCCAGAATGTATTTAATATATAAGCGTCTGAATATTTTTAAAACGTGACACTAATATCACGATTTTTACTATTAAAATTATTGATTTGTCATAATTCATTTAAAATTAAATTATGTTCATCCGTTTAAAAGACAAAAACAATGTATTGAGTACTTTTGGTGACACATTCACTTATTGTGATAGAATTATATGCAGGCATATCGTCAAAAGTTATCGAGAATATATATCGAGAAAGGTAAGAACGATTATTTTTATGGTAAATATTTACCGTCGATATAAATTTGAATGATGATTATAAATTTGTAAACAGCTGATAAGTTGATTCAGTGGTTAAAAAACAATTTAATTGTCCGTCACTTATTTTACTGATTTATGACGAAGCATCAAATCTAATCATTTGATCACGAGTTTCGATAAACTCACATGACAGAATGTGATCATAACGGCACATGAATTTAATCATAGACGGCACTAAAATACTTAAGCGGGCATGATGAGTAAATCAATGAAATTAATATTTTGCTGTTTTAATATTATAATCAAAATAAAAACTTTAATTGAATGCACAAGGTAAACAATTGAAAATTATGAGTTTAATTCTTCTGTACACTGATTACAAACGTTTGTGCCCTATATGAAGGTTGAATTCCTCTCCAAAGCCTCCGACGTGGTGGGCCTCCATGTGGTTAACCGTTGAGATATACTCGACGTGACTGCGACATTTCGAAATGTCAAAAACGTTGTTCTCCATAGCCTGCTGAAGACTCGTTACACATCGGTCTTTTGAGTCACATCGGAGGATTTTTAAAATGAAATCGCTAATTGACGATGATGTCTCTCTAATACAGCAAAGATATTGGTAATTTGTTAATGTTGGAATTTAAACGATCTAAAATTTGTTTATATGTTTTTGTGTGATCATTTTGTAATTTAATATCGGTATAGACAACAGGGACAATATTTTCAACTTGTATCCATAAAACGAAGGACCTGCCCATCTATCGGAAAACTTAATCTCTAGAAGTAATGGAATGACGCAGTAATATGAATAGTTACCTCCATCGACGCCTTTTATTCGTTTCTTGACTTTCTATTTTAGTTCGCGCCTAGGATTTGCTAAATATTTTATGCTGTTCTCTTACGGTCATCCAAATTTGTACTTACCCAAGCATGTGACGTAAGATTTTAGTATTTGATAAAATTGCTTTAGCAAATCTCTCTGTAATTTACATTCAAAACCTTGATGACATACTCTGCCAAAGGTACAGGATATTAAGTAGCACAACATCCGACAAAATGTTTGGCCATTATGTTTTTAATTGAATGTGCTTGTTCTATTATTAAATGCTTTCCTCTGAAGCAAATCGCCAATTGATGTGTATGAATGAGATTTCTTTCTGCCATTATTAGTTTGAGTCCCACAAGCAGTAGTCATCGAATATTTCGGAAATTGTTGAAAGTAAGGAAATCGGCCTATATAAAGTTTTAACATTTCTGCGATTTCTTACTGTCTTGGAATGCATGCAAGTCTGAATACTTTGTTAATTATTTGGAGTTCACAAAGTCCTTTCGGAGGGGCTTTATTATTTGACCTGTAATTAAATCGAATCCTGAAGGTTTTCCTGAAGGATTACATTTTGTAATCAACCACTTTATTTACTAGCGGTAAGAGGCTGGAACGTGTTATCAATGTGAGTTGCAACCAAAGAAGCTGTACTATAAAAGCCCGCAACTTAGGCAATTGTTAATCGATTCGTTTTTTATTTCTTTAATTATCAATTTTAGCTGGTTAGACAGCAAATTCAGAGTTACAACTCCACCCCGCTTCTTGTATGGTGTATATTGTGTTGAGTTGTTCTAATCCTTCTTCTAGCTGTATCGAACTTTTTATTAGCACCTTCTTAGAACTCCAAAACCTCTGTTTACCTTAGCCAAATGTTAAGAATTAGATGCTTCTTAGTATCTATTGTAGCACTGTTGTTTATTCGGCAGAACTCTTCGAAATAGAATTTGGCATTGTCCCTTGCGATTATAGTTTTCGCCATTCGGATTACTTACTTGATGTTTTGGTTCCTCTTTGATTAAAGGTTTGTCGTTTTTTCGGTATCCCAAAATTTTGTTTTCCCCGAGATAAAAACTGACTCGTTAGTAGTAATAGTATTGAAAGGGCAAGCAAACTAGAATTTTCCATAAACGATATGTTTAAAACAAATGGAATAGGAATGAAGTGTGAGCGGGATTTTAAATTTAAAATCTATACTTGGAAAATTGCCCCAAATCACAATGACTTTCATTTTAGCTTTTATAGCCAAATTTTGTCTTTTTTGATCACAGTGTCAAGTTTAACGTTTTCTGACCAAAAATATAGCTAGTTTTCTGGAATGATTAAGTAACCTTTGAACGGGTAATTCAGCAAAAAAAGCTAAACAACTAAGATAAAAACAATTTGGCTTAAAAATAAATAAGCTATCATAAAAGATATTATACTGTATTGCAATTATACTGCCAAATTAGCAAAATACAGAAAATAGCATAATAAATATCATAGTAAAATCTTAGCCATAACAGAAAATAATCATCTCATAAGATGTTATGCTATATTACTGCTTTCGGTGACAAATTAGTAAAAAATTACAATTTCTGATTTGTTCGTAGCAGTACAATATTTAAGTCTATCATGATCATATACATAAGGATACTGCTACAATGGTGGTCATCAGTTGTGTTTTGAAATCTTTAGCTGGAATGTCATTTATAATAGCAAACATAAAACGCAGAACTATTTTCGCCAATTAAAACAATTTAAATACTCTTCCATATACTACATTAACCTAAATGTGAAAAACGCTATATTCCATAGTATGCTATGCCGCGATTACAACGCTACCTACATTCGACGAAATTGCGAATAATTGCGGTAGAGTGAACTAATTTCTAATAAAAGGGCCGTAAATTCACGTCGAGTGTATCTCACGCAAATATTTTGTCATATTGACATTATTGCCTCTGCTACAGTTATTATGCCATGGCCACTATCTTTTTCCGTTATTTTATCATGAATGCCATATTTTCTCGATTTTTCAATTACATTCAATAATTTAAAAAAAACATTTTCATTCCTATCTTTCAATTCCTCATCGATAGCATATACAAACTATCCCTATTTATCCCTAATTTATACATTTATAAAATAACCAAGATGATTTTTGTCGAGTCCTAATATTTGCAGACCTATACTTTTAAAAACTTAGCTGATAAAAGTTTCATTCCACATAATTGTGATCCGCCGTGATCATAAACACGCACTATGGTGCTCAAAGGTTGCTATAAACAAATTAACTATTTTATAAAAATATGAATTTACCAATATTATTTTGTTATTCTTAAACACTATTTACTTTTGTACGAGTACAACCAAAATTATTTTAGCTTTTTTAGTCATAGAAAATGCTAAAATGCGTATTTGAAATGACTACGCAAAAAACGCTAATATATGCAAACGGATTATTTTAGTTTTTACATAACTAATTTTAAAAAAGTGGTATTTATTCATGGGGATTTCAAATTAGCTATGTAAATTACTATTATACGTAATATAAATTTAGCAGTGTACATAGCATTATGCTCGAAAATTTTAGCATTTGCAAAAATGAATCTCGAAATGAACTTTGGTGGAGCATTTAGCATTTGCGATGGTTTTGTCAGTCGTTTTCACGTTATTTTGACATTTCACCATTGGCCGTAAAGTTATTTAGCCCACAAAAACTGATATGATTTTTTTCGAGGTTTGTTTATTTCGATATTATTTCAATTTTAGATTCGAATTTCGAGAAATGGACGATTTTGTTATTCTAAATAACACATTAGAACCTAGTTCTTTCTAGCCAACTATTAATACATTTTCCGAGTCGGGTCAATACAGGGTGTTGACTGACACGAATGGTACCGTTGGATTCCTTGATGGAAGTAAAGGTGATTTTATAAGTATCAGTTTGCACATGGATGCCCCGCCCCATCACCCGTATATGCAGTCACCGCTCTGATCAAGGAATCCAACGATATCATTCGTGGTCAGTTGCAAGTCACCTTGTATATTTGATCACCTCTGTTCAAGATTAACACCAACGCAATGTGTTTTTTGGATTTTCAAATGATCCTTCGGAAGGATATTATAGTTTTATATTTTGGCCAAAAATTAAGTGCCATGGTTCTAACAACCGGGTGAAATTAACACTTTCAGATGAACCTAATTCAATTGTTATGTTGATAACGCTAAGGTAGCATGAACAAGTTAGAAACACTGCTTATTTCATGCAAATCAACTCAGCAGAATCATTGTGTTTCTGCAGAGAGGTCTTTAATTAACTTATTGTATAGACGTTTTAACCTGCTTCTGAGCACATCGGACGATTAACATATCACCTTCTTTATCGAAGTTACTGGAAAAGATAATGGAACAATTTCAAATGAATGGAGATTAATAATGTATTTAATTAATTTTTTATGCAAATTTTAATCAGAGTACAAATCTGTCTTTATAGCACTACTGCAACTCTTTTGTAAATAAAGAGTGTTTCATTTCGAGGTATAAAACTTTTATTAAAACACAGAAAAATAATTTTAATGGCCTTCATGGTGACTATTTGAAAGATAATTTTATGCAATTAATGTTTGAGTATGATTTCGGATATGTAGCCGCCGCGGCTGCGCGTACATGGCGTAATCAGGAGGTGCAATTTTCAATCACACTTCGCAGCATTTTTGGTCGTATTTCGGCAATAAGCAATAAGCAAAATTGCCATACAATGCAAAATCTGCCAATGCACCCAGAAAAAACACTGTTTGATATGGTTTATGGGCCGGTGGAATTATCGGTCCGCTATCGCTTGATGATTTCGAACTTTTTTGCCCAAAATTCATGAACTGAATTTGGTCGAGTTCAGCAAGACGGCGCCACTACCATACAGCACGCGAAACCATGGACTTATTGAAAAATGAATTCGATGAGCAATTTATCTCACGTTTCGGTCCGGTGAATTGGCCTCCTAGATTGTGCGATTTGAAGCCTCTTGACTATTTTTTATGGAGTACGTAGTCTCTCGTCTATGCCAATAGACCAACAACAATTACACAATGCTGTCTTTCACATTAGACATGTTATTAGCGAGATACCAGCCAAAATGCTCGAAAAAGTGATAACATATTGCACATCTCGCGTGGACCACTTATAGCGTAGCCGTGACCAACATTTAGATGAAATAATCTTTAAAAAGTAATGACAAAAATTGATTTACCGATTCAAATAAAAATTTCATACATTTTTGCAATTTCACTGTGTTTTTTTGAAAATTATAAGCCAAACGCTTAAAAAATCGTCCATTATATAGCTAATGATGGATCCTTGTGGAAAAGAGTTATTAATTTGTAATTTTTAAAACCTACTTTCATTTTGATTCATTCCGTCCGATTTAAGGAATCGTAAATATTTGTTTGAGCCATTTGATGGGGATACTGACATTAAGTGGAGTACTTACTAAAATGGTTCAGGGTTCAATATTGGTCTTTGCTCTTTTATATTTTTATTAGCAACAGCTTTGGCATATTTTGAATTGTCTATTTCATCTTTACGCTCTTGTTGATGAACTTGATTTACTTGGAACAGCTTGTGTCTAGAACAAAAATGTTAATATGTAGTTTCATTAATATTTTTAACAATAAGATGTTTAATTATGTAACAAATAGTATTTTTATTTGATTGTATATATTTTGTATATGGTTAAAATTATTATTATATATACACAGTGTATTTATTTTGTGTACTTGTTTATATACATACATTATTGGTTCATTTTATGTTGTACAGAAATTTTAGTTTTTATACTCATTACGATTTTATTATTATTAATACTAAGTTGTCTGAATATAACACCAAATTGGTTTTAATTAGTACGTCACGGGTAGATGTCACTAGTATCTATAAAATAGTCTTTTTTGTGTGTAGTTAATTTAAAATAAATTAAATATTATTTATCAATTGTCAAAAGAAAGTACTTTGGCAATGGTACATTTGAACGTAATATGGCATTTAAAATTAAAACAGTATATTTGGCGCCATCTATCAATGCCTAGTACAAACTTTAGCCAAACTAAATTTATTGTTAGTTCAAACCGACTACTGTAGATGATACTAAACAACCCATGTCTGATGTTTAATTAAAATTTGCTAAATAAATTAAAATTTATCAATCTTTGGAGTCAATTTTCAGTTTAGACCATAGAGAAATTTATACAAAAAAAAACACCGGCACACAGTATTATTCAATAAAACAACATATAATCTTGAACAACTTAAATCAAATGAAACTCAATTCATACTAAAAAGTTATGGAGAAGGTGGTTACGTCGATTATTCACTTCGAGCTAGATATTGAGGCGGTAATCGAAAATTAATTTTAAAAACTTTGGATTTATTTATAATCCGCAATTGAAATTACAAATAACAACAAATTACGGTTAAAAAATGATTTGCTAAAACTGAATTTCATAAACATGACAATGAACATTAACACCATTCAAAAATTTTAATTTTTCAGGGGAGCAAAACAAAAAGTAATAATTACGTTATTTAATATGAAAATTATAAAACGAAGAGCGCTGCATCACTTTCAGTGAAGGAAAAATCAAAATATCTTTATTGTAGGATATGAAATCTGACATATGCAATGTGACAAATCTGACATCTTTCTTGCGAATTAACTCAAAAATTACATGTTACATATTGCTTTTAAAAATTATATATTACTTTCTTTGTCACATGCGATTTATACACTGCAGTAAATTCAATAATGATTTTATATGACGTTAAAGTGATTTTGGATAAAGCTATGTAATACAACTACCATATGAATCCTCTCATAAGATAAAGAAACAAACCGCTCGTAATTAATTTTCATTTTGACTGAATTCTATTTATAGCCTATGTAGAATCAAAGATAATAACTAAACCTTTGGCATATACATAAATTTTAAATTTTTTGTATATTAGGTCTAGACATTAAATCTTATATTGTAACTGTATATTTAGAAACTATATTTAGTTTTAACCTAATTTGGATTAAAAATAATACGCGTAAACATTGTTGGTGCCGTGTTTTCCCCGGTTGAACAAAGAAAAAATTATGAAATACTTTTCAGTAGTATTGGTTTGAACATACATATGCATGTATTGTATTAGCTATGCTATTTACTAAATTTCATACTCGTATATACGCGCTTAAGTAAATTTGAAAGTTATGAATTACCGAGCGATAATGCGGGGAAATCCATAACCACCAGTAAATAAATAGTTGGCAGGGTAGAGTTTGATTCAGTTTATTAAATCCTTGAACTTATATATGCAAATTACGCAACATTAGATTCCGATAATAAAAATGAAATAAAAAATATTTGCCTGGTACAGACAATTATTTATAAACAATATTTTACATAAACTTGTACTTTATTTAATAGACTTACATTACCTAACATATTCGAAAGAGTTGAACAGTTCGAAATGTTTTGAGGTTTTACGGAGAACGAGTATAATTGGTACCAGATTGACTACAGTGCTGTATTTGATAACTAAATAGAATCAATGAAATATTTTTTATCATGAATTGCATGTTTTCCGTTTACCAAAATTTTCCATGGAAAATTTTATGTAGCATATGTACTGGAAAATTCTACGAAATATTATTTCAAAGTCAAACAAGGTGCACCAAACTAGTAGCGTATTGTAATTTTTCATAGGATATTTAGATATCTCGTACAACGAAAACTTTCATCACCCACTACTACTGATATGTATAGCACGATAAAATGCTACGAAATAAAACCCCTAATTACCACATAACTGATAATAAAATGTTTGTTAGTTCAAAAATATAGAAGGTGTAACTTATAAACTGTTGTACAATAGTAACTGTACAACTATTAATATAACTAAAAAATCACGCGATACCACAAATTGTTAGTTGATAAAATAAAAATAACTTTAAATCCTATTAAGACGATTGGAAACACTTAAAACTATAAACAATAAACAGAATAATAAAATTTCACCATACACTAATTAATATTTTTTTTTTTTTGTAAACTGGAACCGATAGATACTGGTGTATTCTTACAAAATTCTAGAATTTATTAACGGCTGCATCCAACCGTTTAATGGATCTTATAAGTAATAATTTGATTATAATCATCGGTATCTAGAAATGTCCTGCCAAATTCAAAAAGTACCAGATTTTGGAAATAATCAAGAAATTTTGAAAGATTTATGATGATGATGACATCGAATACATGTTATATTTCGTTCTTTTTGTGTGAAAAAAGAAATCTCTAAAATCTTTGGTATGAACAAGAAGAACGGGGCAAATTGGAGGATTAGCGCTTTTAACGACAATTTAATTGTGGCAGGGTAATTAATGATAAAAATTAAAAGTTTGTGCTTCTTTCGAATAAAATTAAATGTCTAGGGTAAAGTTGGGTAATCTTAAGTTTAGTTATTTGCTTTCATGTCAGTTAAAATTCAAAGAAAACAACGAAAAAAATACACAAATTAAAAAATCTTTGAAATTCAATAAAAATCAAATGTGATTTAATTACTTAATTTTCTTCCCTTTCTGTTGTTGTATTTTGTCTTAGCAACTAAATTATAAAAGTGCTAAACGAGCAACGGTTTCAGTCAGACGAGGGCATAATTATCACTGGAGATTAAACTAAGGTTCATCAGAACCTAATAAACTTAATATTAGATTGTTTGCATATATTGATTTTCGAGGAGATTGTATCGAAAAAAATATAAAATAAAAATAAACACTCCGCCTTACTTGTTAAGAAACCTTAGTTTTCTTTTCTATAAATCAGATAATTTTTCCATTACATTGCGTAATTAAAGAAAAATTTTAACTTTAAATTGAAAACGTACTTTATTACGAAGATACATATCCCATTAACATGAAGCCACTGTACAGAATAAGTAGATTGCTTTAATCTAACACGGAGTAGACACATAACAATTGCATATTGTTTGGCTTAAGAGCACTACAAACGCTCCAACTTGTCGGACAAAATGTTGGCTCAGCCACAGACAATCAGAGATTTTTCTGAACTAGAAAAATAAAACAAAATTTATTTAGCTATGTATACGTATACGCAAAAAAAAAACAACAAACAAACAAAATATATTTGATCGAAATTTTTACGTTTACAAAGGATGAAATATTTTTTTAAGGTTGTCTCTGATTCAATCAAATTGAATGTTACACTACCCAATTTACCATCCAATTTTACAATTTTTGTTTCGGTTCTCGGTTGTTTTTTATCTAATTAATAATTGAAATTGTACACAAGAATGACGAAATATCGTCCGACATCGCTACCCACCATCTAATTTGGTCGGTCGATTGGATGGAATTTCCAACACGTGCAACATAATTTTGTTGTCAACTTTGGCTTCACATGGTCCGTTTTTGAATCCGATCCAAATTGGATTGTGTTATGTACCCAAAAATAAAATAAAAATGCTTAGAAATCTAGTTCGTAAATAATTTTTCACGTATGCACCAACTGATCACATTTAGCATTCTTTTTGGAATACAGTGCACCAGGTTTGCAATGTACTCCTGTGGCACTATTCTGGCTTTCCCTGGAAATTGGGAATTGGGAAAAATATTTGCATAGCATTTTTGTCTAAATTATATTCTTAAGCCCTACTGTTGGAATTAGTTTGGTGTAAATGTTTTTGAAACAAAGATATATTGGGAATTATTTTTCCCTACAAAACTTTTGTGGAGTAAATATTTCCCAATCAACCTAGTTTCAAAAACATTTACACCACACTAATTCCAACAGTAGGCCAAAAAAATATAATTTAGACAAAAATGCTATGTAAATATTTTTCCCAATTCCCAATTCCCAGGGAAAGCCAGAATAGTGCCACTGGGGTATCAATTCTCATTCTTTCTGCAGAGCTGATTGAAGATAATCTAAGGCTTCTGGAGCAGCCCACATTTGTTCAATCGGATTAAGGTCAGGGCTGCGAGCAGGCCAAACAATTCTATCAATTCCCACTTCATCCGTGTAGTTATAAGTTTTAAAAATTAAAGGTATAAAATCTACATCATCTCTTTTATGATTTCGATTTTTCTCAAAACTAATAATTAAAGTTTCTGTAAAACTAACGTGTTTATTTTTTCCGTGTTATTTTTTTAAATCAAAATTTTCTGCATTTTAAAAATGTAATTTTCCCGTTATTAAGATAAAATCTTAAAATGAAAATACAAAGTAACTATCATGACAAATAAAGTACAGGCACAAAGTACTGGCCTCAAACCAAAAATTATCTACTCAAAAGTAGGCAACAATTTTTTGCCTCACTAAACATGCGAATATTTTTAGTGAGATATTTTGCATCCAGTCCTTAGACAAGTTTTTCATAATTTATTGTAATTGAAAGTATTGTCATTCATACGAGAGCCTGTTAAAAGAGGAAATCTTTCTTAAGCTAATGCGATTTTAAACTCTATATTAAATATAACCTATATGTTGTACTCTTTTAGCTTTCATCTGCGAGGTCTTTTGTCTAATATTAATAAGTTTCAATATTTTTAGGAAGAATAGGGCAGTTCTTCCTTTTAATTATCATGGGATTTATAACTGAGCACATTAAGTGTAAAGTTGTCAGCTTTCCTGCCACCATTTCCCATTCGTTAACGTCTTGTTAACAACTGGAATTCGGTTAACTAGAAGTATTGATTTTTAAAGATAGGTTAGACCCCCTTCCTACTAAAAATTTCTAGCGTAATGTTCGTAATTTAGGTCTCGGTATATGTAAGGAAATAGTGCGAGTATCAAGCATTTTAATAGTTATTTTGTTTCTTCCAATATAAAAAGTAGTCGAATAGTGTCGAAATCATGTCATTTGAAATATTAATTACATTTACCTTTTCGAATATTCCTCTTTATGAATTAAGTAAATTTATTTTGTAAGATTCAATCAGGATTCAGTTTAAAATTCGTAAAACAACTTTTTCCTTTCGTTTCAAAATAAATATTCATATACTATTTAATTATTTAACACGTCACTCAATATTTACCGATATTACTACTAAAAAAACATTTGTGTTTGCAAAATTGTACTTTATTCAACAACATAGTTTCCTTCAAGAGTAAATGATATAGTTACTCCAACGCTTCACTTCGCGTAGTCGCTGGAAGTCAGATCCGGAGAATATGATGGATGGGGGAGCAACTCGAACTTCAATTCGTGCAATTTATTTTCATCGTAGCCAACAACTTGTGACACGATGCATTGTCTTGAAAAAAAAACACTTTTTTCTTTTGCAAGGGGGGGAAATTTTTTTGCAATTTCATCCATCAAACGCACCTCCAACGTCATGCAATATTCGCTGCTGTTTGTCGATCCATGGTAGGCTGATCGTATGGCACGACCATGAACACTTTACATATGTCTGTAAACTTCGAATCAATATTTGAACCTCTTTAAACGAAATCCACAGTTTTTGCGTCGGGCCGTTATTGGAATTGAGAAACATGGATCCATTACTATACAAATTGCACAAACTTCTCTCCCTACTCGCCAAGCATGGCCCCTGCGATTTTTTTATATTCTCAATCAAGAAAACATAGTTTGCGAAAAATTCAACTCAAACCATTAGATCATAGTCGAGAAAGCAGCCTAATTGAAAGAGTCTGATAAATCGAATTTTAAAGGGTTTGCAAAAATGACAGGACCCTTGTGAAAACGATTAAACTGAAAAATAAAAATAAAAATTGGCGAACTTATGTCATCCTTCCGAACCTGGAGCTGGAAACACTCGTCGAGATCAACCGACAGCGATACAGAGATATGACAAGCAATGTCGTTTTCAAGCGTTACAACAATGAAACGATCGTGCTCCGTTCAATAATCGAGCTATTCAACGAGCAAATTGGCTTTAAGCAATGCCATAAACCCAGCTATTTGAATGTAATTATATTTCATACCAAATAGAAAACTTTACTAATGGCAGGATTACTCTTTTAGATAAAATAACCGACTTGGAAACTTAATTGTTTAGAATTTCTGTAAGTCCCCAAACCTGCATGTAGCAAGCACACAGCACAAGAGCTGAAATAAGATATTATCGAGTTTCATAATAAGAATCAATAGTTATAATTACTCAAGTGGTAAATGCTACATTAACATGTGCAATAAATACATTTTATTTGCCCCAAAATTATCTCGATAAACACCAAAGTATGTTCATACCAAACGAAAGAGTCATAAAGTCATTAAACCATATCTAAACAAATCCACCTCCATAACAATCGCTAAAATAATATTGCACAATCCGCCATACAGGAAAAATACTATAATAATTTTCTATTGTTGTTTAGGTTCATACATAATAGTATGCAGCCGCCCGTATTGTTTGTTGTATTTAACCAATAAATTCACCCACGGCTTTTTATTTTATTGCAGACACTCGATAATTGATTTAAATGTTTTGAAATCGTAAAAATTTTTATAACAAACTTTCCTGATTTGTATGATATGAAAAAATTATTGCTGCACTGTGTAATCATAAATCTATAGTTAAATCGAATCGCGCAATTCAATTTTTTTAAATCCAAATATAAAGAGAAATTTTCTTATGGAAAGGTTTATACTTTTTTAATTAACTGCATCAATACAATTATATCTTTAGTTAATAGATATCTGAAATATATAACTTACATTTTAATTTCACCTTGTGATCCTACAATTTCAGAACGGTGGGAACGAAAAATATTACAGAAAGTTATGGATTACATTTTGATTCGACGTGAAAATTTTCCTCATTTCCTTTGTTATAGGTTAATTAGAAATAATATTTTTATGATTTTTGTTTAGAAAAGGTGTGAAATAACAAACAGCAGTTTAATCCAATATGTACAGCTAAGATTCTGTGTTCTAAATTATATCTATGAAAAAACAATCTACTAATAGAAGAAATTATTAATAATATTTTATTTCACTAGCGATATACCCCACGAAGACCATCACAAAAGAGATTACAGTAATCGTTTTAATGATAAATGCTCGATTAGTACAAACTGTTTAAGGACTGAATAAGGATTTCATCTGGATTTATTTTTGGATTTCTTCTAAGCGTTGCCATCTGGTCACCAAATTTTTGACGTGGGTGAGGAACTTGTGCGGGGTGTTCATAAGATAATTCAAGCGTCTGTTGGCCAAAAATGATAACGGAAACGGTATAAATAAGGGAGCGGTACGACCACCACAATTGTGGGGATCAGGTGTTTATTTATTACGAGAAGCCTATATAATTCTGGTCGTTGTAGCACTACTTATTCTTACATGTTGGCTGGTTGAGACATAATCCCTACAATTTTTGATTACTCATACCTCTCCTCTAAGTGGTAAAAGCGGAGCACACTTATTCTCTGTGTTCGCTGGTTGGGGATTTACTTTAAGCAAGACCAAAAAAACCATATGGCCCTGGTTTGAGCTATTGTCAATTTTTTTTTTAAATTAGCAAACCATTACTTACATTGTTATGATACAGCTAGCTGAATGGATTAGGGAAGACATTATAAGGCTTAGCAAATGAGGGTAGGTAGTCCATATAGTACCATATAGGAAGTTGAACGAAGCCTTAGTAGGGACCGGTATCCATTACCAATACCAAATAGATATTCTGCAATGACCTAACGTCGCCATTTGGGTTAGACAACTCGCCAAGTGATTTTCAGCGTTGTGTATTTAGATGATTTAGTAAATCGCCGAAAGATGAGGAGAAAGTTTTGGTGAAGTTGGCAGATAAATTGAAAGTAGTTGAAGAGAAACTGGGAGGTTTAATTTTTTATTCAAGCTTACCATTATTTGCGATAAGAACAACTAGATGGAAAGGAAAAAACTGCAATCCGCATCTGCAAGAACCCAATAATGCAGTCAAAATTTACCGTTTTTTAGGATGACCGGGTATTTTCGACCCGGAATGTAATTCATGTAAAACTATGCTATAATTACTAAGCCTTTGTCGATCTTAGAAAAAATGTCAAATTTAATTTTGAGTTTGCGCAGAGAAAAGCATTCGAACGTTTGAAGTGTATTTTAACCAGTGAACTAGTTCTCACAATTTTCTCTCTCGTGGTTGGAACGACACTCAACACCGATGCGCGTAAGATTGAACTTAGCTCAATCAAATCTTATTTCACAAATACAATGAACGTGAAAATGTTAATCCAGTATTCTACTATAGCAAAACCAAACCACACTTGCCTAGGAAAGGTACAATACCTATAAATAAATTGAAAAATTTAACGATCATAGCAGCATTACAATAAATTCAGGGTATATCTGCTAGGGATTGAAAGCAAGAATGCAAGGAAGAATCAACAGTACTGAATCATAATCCGCCTAATAATAAGTGACACAGAGACTGCACTGCGTTTACTTCTTCAGAATTATAAAAATACTGTCAATGGGCAGGTATAGAACATATAACTGTTACTTCGGGAATGCCAACAGAGACGGTCATGTTAAGTAAAATCATCATACCGGCTTTAAATACGATGGTAATTGGGAAACCAGGCGACGATGTCTAAACCCTGTAAGTCACCACGATCAAACCGGCGTTAATTTTTTGGTTTGTTGATCGATTAAATAAAAAATATCGTTATGTAGGGCAGTCACACACATTTAGTCGATCTGCTCTACTTTCTTCAATAGTTAGCAGAATATCATACGTTAGTGGAGTTTGATATTTTACAAAAGCAAGTATATAATCATGAAACGTGACTTCGGGATTTTAACAGATTTACTATTCGCTTATCGCCGAAGTTCGAGAAAAAGCAAATTAAGAAATTAATTCTAAATTAAATTTGCAACTTAATTGGTCTAGATCATTTTTTCAAAATTTTTGTTTAAAAAAACTATTTTTTACCAAAATTCTGTCTCTCTACAATGAGAGCAGGATGACTAATAAAGACGACACTTTATACTTAATTTTTTCCAAATATTAGGAGATTCTAAACATATTGGAAGGAATGTACCAGCGGTAGTTGTATAGTGAGCTTTTTCGTTTTCTGTAAATATTTTACAATAAAACAGATTAAAATAAAAAAATTCTTCTCCCAAATTCATTTAGCAAGATTTTAATTAAACATCAAACGCGATTTGTTTTATGCCATCTACGAGTATGAACGAACTGGTATGAACTCTGTTGAAATTTAGTTTGTCGAAAATTTAAAGAAAAAAATCATCGTGAGACACACATGAGTGCAATTTTTAGTTTTAATGACATTTGTTTTATATTTCATGAACCTTCTGGCATAAAATATTCGCTTTTTTACGCAAATTATTTGACATCTACTGAACAATTTTCAAACTAAAGCTAAATATGACCAAATTCTTATGACCTAATTTTTATGACATATAATTTGTAATTTGTAAATATTATGCGCAAAGTTACAAATTTAATCTTAAAAATAATTTTACATTACTTGTTGGGAGCGTCGGAAAACTTCATTCAAGCACTACAAAAAATCGAAGTTCATGATTCAAGCAAAAAATCGACCTGCACACATTAGAGCCCTTTAAAATTTTGGTTTTCCATAGAAATAAATTCTGGTTTGCGTGCAGTTGAAAGTTGTCGATAATAACACGAAAATAGTGCAAGCTTTGCTATGAACGAAATTCTACAGTTTGCGGTTGGCTACTAAATTCAGCAATAAATCCTCATAAAGCTTCATTTTTAACGGACCAACCAATCAAAATGCTTTAATGCTTACAAACTCAGCCTACTGATTTGAATATATTTTAATTATCGTTCATATTTTTTCAAATCAATCGACGAATCAATAACGCGCCGCACGATAGACACTCCTGAACTGGCTATTTAATACTATTTTTATTTTAATTCCTAATTTTCGGGGATCAATCTTGGCTGTTAAACAAAAGCTGGCTTGATAGCTCATTCTTTTGGATATGGGTAAATGGCTAAAACGCATAATACCTATGCATATAAACGATTGAGCTGTACATAAGTTGCGTAAGTAAATCAGTTTTACTAAGAATACATGAATTGCATATCATATTTTTAAGAAAATAAATTGAAATTGCAAAAATAATCAAAACATTTATGAAGAATATAATTTGAAATTCAAATTTCCTTAGAAAAATTAATTGACTAGCCAGGACTTTGGTTAGCAAGTTGCTTGCTTAGTAGCCGATCGACTATCTACCTACCCAAATGTGTATAAAACTAAAGTTACTGCAACCAATGAATAGGAGGAGGGGTTACAGAGATGTGAATTTGACTGGCAAAATCAAAGGTCAGAAATGAAATTATCCCTTGGAACACGGAAGCACTATGGGCCACCTTTGCCATTTAAAGACAATTGTTTCATAATTACTTCGTTCCTGATACCACATGGTATAAAGACAAAAGTATTGTTTCAAAGTGATTTTTATGGTAGCCGGTGCACTTGGTCATACAACATAGGAATATGCTAATGTCAAATTTGTGTTATGCCGCTATATTCGTATACTAATTCGTAAATACAACCTAACGGTTATTGATAAGCTAAGATATTCCATATTATCTTGGGCGGTCATTTTAATCCATATTTCACACAATCGACGATTAAAACCTGAATTCAAAACGGAGACCTACCTGAGGACGAATACTTGAAATTACACTCGAAAATCCGGACTCAGAAGCTAGCAACGATCAAGCGGAGTCACATTCTTTAAGATCACATTTAATTCTAAGACATTAAAATTGTCAACATATTGAAATTCCATTCACTCCCAAGATCTGAACAGTTCTTTCGTCAGACGAAACAACATGTTTTGTATCATCACAACGCAAACGGAAGCTTACGGTCATCAGAAAGCTGATCCACAGTTAACTTGTTGTCAAAAAAACAAAATATTTCTGAACTCGTAATACTCGTATTATTATTATTTTTTAATTTTAAGAGACTGATTTATTATAGTTTAGCAAAAATATGCAAAAAAATGCATCTTCTCCTGAAACATATCCTAAATTTTGGTTGCATAATAGTGCGAAGCAAATTCTGACGGTCGAGTTAGGGAACTTCCTGAGTCAACAAGCAACTGAAATAGATTACTGTAAAAGAGAAAAATTAAATTAATAAATAGACCAATCCGAACTCTAATTCGTTTAACTATCCTGCAAAAGCGTGTAGTAAGTTTGCTTCAATCTGTCTTTTAAAGCCGTCTCCGCCAATAAATACCAAACAGTACCTACCTTCTTATCCGTCAAAATTATTTAAAAAAAATAAGATTTCGAAGGATTCGATTGAATTTCGATTAGATATAGTGATGGGCATAAATCAAACCGCTGCCACTAAGTGGCCAATCCTACATTATAAATTGATTATTACGTACTTTTACAGATAATAAGAACGGACTGATTACTTTAATTTAATTAAACAAACTGTGAGATACAATAAACGAAATTCTACCATAGTTGTCATGTCAACTACATATATACTACGTATTTACACATTATGCCAATTTAACAACATTATTGTATACATGATGATACATTGTTGTATACTAATTTTTATTTTTGTTATACATATTTGTAGTATGTTTATTGGAGTTAAATCAAATCATCCTCATAATATTATAAATAAAATAAATGTCCATTGTTTGGTTTGCTATTTATATCTAAATGAAAACAGACAATAAATTTTGCTGATATATCATAATGTAAGATATTGTTTCTCTATCTAATCCAATGGCTAAAAGAAATATGACTTCTTACTTTATCGTTCTATTGATAATTTATATCAAATCTAAATTACATTCAAATAATTTCGATCAATAAAGTTGAACATTTTATTGTTATTGTTTTGATATTTAATACGATTTTATTGCTTCTATTGCAGAGGAGAAAATACGGCGGAAATGATACAGCAAATAAATCGAAAAGTCCAAAATGTTTTTGAACTCAAATTTCTACGAACAATGTGTTTAACATTGGGAATCACCCAAATCTTTTGCTGTAATACCTTTCGAAGGCTTGTATTGATAAAGAATTTAATTTTGCCCCCATGATGAAATTTATTACGCTGTTTCCCTTCAGCTAACGCCATTCTCTTCCATGTCAGTGCTGGTCTTCCTAATTTTCTCCAACGCTCAATATCGAATTCTCTTCTCTGAACCAAAGAAGTTTTCTTTCATCAGAAGTATTATACAGGACTGATTTTACACAGCTGACGGTTGTAATTTACAAAACAAATCGAATGTATTACTTGGTTTGTTGATGCGTTGGTTAATGTCTTTTTCTAATTTACCTGTCTGTGTTACAGTACAACCTTATACATTAGTAACTTGTCCAAATATTCAATGGTTTTTGGAGATGCGTATTGATGTTAATGTTTCTGTTCAAGCTCATTGCCTTTGTCTTTTGAAATTAATTTTTATATCAAGACTTAACACAGAAGTCTACCAATTGATGGAATTCCGGTCGCAGGTCTGTATGTTGCGATACCAGATATATATCGTTTTCATATTCCACTGAATGCCATTCGGTGTTTCATTATCTAAATTGCGCATCACATTGTACAGTTCTCTTATCAACAGTAGTGGAGATCTTATACCTACACTCATAACGGACTTCTTGAGGTTTTAGTATTTGTTACTCTGTTTCTCCTTGTATTGACCTATACAGCATCTCTGTACATTTCTTTGATAAGTTCAATTATTTTGGAATGACTTCCAAATTTAGCTTCTATTGGTACAACCGAAAGTAAATCTCCGAAGAATCGGTATCGGTTGGTCGTTAATTACACACACCGCCCTCTTTCTCTCGAACAATTATTTTCATTTATTTAGTTGTTGATTTTTTATAGTTACGACTTCATAAGTATCCTTATTGGTGATAAATTTGTAAATTTTCGAATGACCGGCTGATTTCGTCGATTGGGAGTTGAAAGTTGTCCTTAATGTCAATAATTTTCAATCTCTCAATGTTGAATTCCTGTTTTTTACTTACCGCCGCCGATTTGACCATGACCGTCCGAAGTGAATGACTGGCATCAAACAACTTTCAACATCCTTTAATTGTTCTTAACAATATTCATCAACTGAAGGCATATTTTTTGGTCCGAATGGTTTGTCGCCTTTCACCCAAATCTCCACTTTTTCCATCGATTTGTAATGATTCTTTTAAAGTCCCAATCCATAAAAAAGGTATAAATCGGATATCTGTAATTAAAGAAAACTGCTAAACTATCATGTATTCCTAAACTATTCGAACGCATGGTTTAATGTCAACCAAGTGGAATCACGGTTAACACACAACATAGCAGTGTTTCCACTTGATTATTTTATTTGGGCCCTTGGTTCCCCAACTCAATTTCTACTGTGGATATAATCCTATTTGGAACGCACATTTCACGTCAAGTACAGCGACATATTTGACAACACATGAGGAGTACCACAAGGCAGTCACTTAGGACTAACATTTGTCCATCTTGTTTATCAGTAAAGACTATTTTATAAATAACGATCTTGTCACTAGAGCTACCTGCTTTCAAAATTTGGGAGTTAATGATACTGAATTAAACTTTAGATACCATATCGGAGTAATCAATTCCGATTAATCATTTGTCAAACGCTAGTCAAAAAAATGTTTGACACGTTTGTTACGATGCTTTCTATGGCATACGTTCATCCTCTGTTGGAATATACTGGTCTAGTTTGAACTAACACCAAGACCACAGAAAAATATTTGAAGTCACGAATATTTCTCAGTTTTCCATTAAGGGGGCTGCCAAGGGCCGGTATATATAATTCTGCCGCCTTACGGCTCGTCTAAATATAATCAATATATAACCACTTGGTTCGGCAAGCACCGAAGTGAAGTAGATGTTGTTTTTGTTAGTCTGGTGTTATCGAATGTCAAGCTCTAGACAATCAGAGAAAACTAAATTAACTATTGAACTGTCGATATTAACTCTTTTTGCTGTAGTATTGAAAATTCGCAGCTTTAATATTTAAAACCCTAAAATTTATCAATAATTTAAATTAGAGAGTAGTAGGGAAATTTAATTGAAAATTCATTTGAAAAATCATTCGATCATGTATTAATTACATAATAATTTCATAAGTTCTAAAGACTTGTATAAATTGAATATAGTCAAATTTATTTTATTTCAAAATGTTTTAGTCACTCTCTTAACACCTCCGCGAAAATTCCCAAAATAGCTTGAGATTATCGCTGAAAAAATATTTGTTACGAATCCACACACAATACCCAATCTTGTAGTAATCGAACCCTCGCCTTTTTTGAATTAAAATATAGTCAATTTGTCTTCGATAGATAACACGCGGGTGTGTTTACATCTGATGGTCTGTTTGTTTAATAAAAATATACTTGCTAGTCATCTATCGACTGTTGTCATTCGTAGTTTCTAGAAGGACTAGGTGTAGGATACTCAATCACAAGTTTGACAAATCATTTTCTAGTATAGATCAAATCCTTCTCTTCCGTGGGTCATTCTGGAACTAACTAACGTTAGTGGGAGTCCTATAACTCATCGTAGGAGTGCTTAGAATTCTTACGATAATCCATTTTTGACTATTTTATTCTTCTACTACACGCTTTTAAAACAACGGAATTCTAGGAATTAATGATCGTGTCACTTACGAGTCATAAAATTTGAGTCATGGAGCATTTCGAATCATAGGCATAAGCTTCCAACATAAGAAATTCATATTTTCACGAGGCGTCTACAAACGTGTGAGAAAATTTAAAGAAAAGTTGCTACCTAGCACAACGATGAACTGAAAAATTTATTTCGAATTAAATTTCAACGATAAAACCGTATTTGGTAGAAAGTCCATCAAAGATGGAAAGATCATCCACCAGAGAGTTTGATCCACGTTATTACTCATCGGAGCTGTAACGACCGAAATCTAACGGCACATTTCAAACCTTTCATAGTAACAAATATTATTTCATCGTAAATTTTAGTAAATGGCATGCTGTCGAGACATAGTTAATGTCATTTCAAACTCAAGATTCAAAATCAATCTGTCAAAACCATTTCGTTGTGAGGGTGAACTATTTCCATCAATTAGCTGGATTGTTATAACCAAAGTTAAGTAAAGCAAAATCAGAAGGGACTTCTCTTTACTCGAATATTACATTCCATTTTTTGAAAAGCATTCTCTCGCCATAGCTATTCCTTTGTCATACTCGTTGAGATACTCAGTTCAGCATAACTACTGACGCTTCCTATATAGAAGTTGAAGCTGTCATGCCAACACAACAAAATAAGTTAGCAACCATTAGCGTCCTGCCCAAAGAAGCTCTCCCCAGTGGGATTTAAATTTATCGATATCGAACTACTTGCTATTTACAATCATACACATTCGCCATTTCGTCGAATGCCGAAATTTCTCGTGTTGCTGTGTGAAATATTTGATTTTGTTTCACTAAACAGTTCAAACTCTCGATATCCCTTTTTTGATGGCGTCGGGGGATCTTTGATTCTCACCTATATCTTGGGCCACTATTTAGTTTTAGTTTCATATCCATATACTTAATCCTTATTATCCTTAATTAGGATAATCAATTATAAATGATATGATACAATTTCTTATTAATCTATACGTGATCGATTTGGTGTTCGATCTGGCGACGTTAAATTGCAATGGTGTATCTCCTACTCTGGAGAGCTTGCTAACACATATAAGTAGCTGATTTGTGACGCAATAGTCGATAAGCCTCCACTTTGTTATGTTTTGCAAAATTCATTGCTTGATTACAAATTTTTCACAATTTTAATATCATTTCGGTGTATACTAGATATTGAGGTTTCTAACTGTAAGGAGAGTTCGAAAGATATGTCATCTAATTCTTCCATAGGTGCATATCACTGAATTACATATCGTTGTGTTTCTTATAAACGCATTAGGAACATTCCAAATTTGGATGCCGTATTTATTACTCGAGTTGAAAACTACATTTTGTTGAAGTATCAGATCCTTATAATAATGCCTAAAAAAAGTCTCTGTCAACTACAGCTTTATAATTATAGGCTGACGCGATTTAGTAAGTTCTTTAGTTTAATTTAAGTCATTAAATCCGGATAGAAGATTGCAAATATTGATGCGGTATTAACACCAAAAATAATTTCGTTTCGAAGAACAACACAAAATGAATATTGCATTCTTGAATCATTTTTATGGGCCTTGTATGTAATAAAAACCAACAATTTTTTAGCTAAACCATTAAATAAATAAAAATTTAAGGTTGGAACCAAAACAGAAGCTTACAGAATCGTACTGGTAAGTGGCTTCCCCAATGATATTGTTGTGAAATACTGAGATCATTTCAATTATCTTTATATACATATTCGGAGCCAGGTCTCAGATATAACATTTTTAGAAGAATGCATAAGAAGGGAATAACATTTGTTGAGATTACATGATTTGGAAATTGGGCTTTCGAATTATGTTTGAAGCTGACAAACACACTGAGTCAACTGAATGACTGAGCTAGAGGAAAGAAAAAATTTAGCCAACACATCTCCGACCATGTAATAAATTTATCATCAGTTAACTTGGCACCGGAAGAAGAAAGTAACCAAAGGCTAGAAATTTTATATGGAACCGGAAAGTTATCGATTAAAGATATGACCAATTGTTTGGTGATTAAAAAAGTAGATGAGGAAAATATAGTTAATGCTGTTGCGCAAACAGATATTGCTGTCAATTTTGGAAGTGATTAAGTTAATGGTCTCAAATCCACACCAAAATGGCATATTATTTCGAACAATAATAGTTCTCGAAACTAAGACATCTCGAACCGCAATCTAAAAAATACGTGTGAGTTTACTCTGAAAATAAAACAATTGAAACTAACGTAACCGTGTCGTTCGATGTTCTCTTACACAACATAACAAGTGGCTAAAGAAATAAACATATCAACTACAATATCGATCTTGAGAGAATAAAGAACAAATTAAATGGCTCTTATTCGTTGATTCCAAAATCCAAAATACCTTAGGTAGAAGAACTTTCCAAGGACTTTGGAAGGATATGTCATCCTAGATTGACCTATTAAAATTAGATACAGTCATATCGTAATAACAATTCAATAATCTCATCTGTCTTTCAACTAGTACAGGACAGAATAGACAATTCATGTTTATCTTTATTTCGTACAGTGTTTCTGACAGAAAAATTCCTAATAAATTTTGCGAAATAAACACTATCCCAATTTGCTGGAATAGCAAGAACGAGATCACAGGTGAAATAATAAATAAGAAAAAATTGAATTTCAGTAATCAGCAATGAAAAAGCCGCCTATTATCGGTCTATTATGAAATTTACGATAGCGTATTTTATTAAATACTATCGAATTTGTGGCATTTTAAAATTTTCGATAGTTTTTTTGTCGAAATGCTCGAAAATTTATGTCGTCTCTTAAGGTGTCGAATACGGTGCCACCACGTCACAAGCCGCACCAAACAGTAACATACAATGGATGCATTGGCTCCTCCACATATCCTTGTGGATATTCCGATCTCCGAATGCGACAATTTTGTTTGTTTACGAACCCACCGAGATGGAAATGCACCTCGTCCGAAAAGATGATTTTTTGAGCAAAATCCGAATGGAGTACGCCAAGGCCAGCCGCGGCTCCAATTTGAATGAAATCATTTTCTATAAATTATCAGGAGGATTGTACTTTCAAACAAAAAAAATAAATTTCGAAATCTATCTTAAGCCGTTTTTGTTTTATTAAATTTTTAAATCTGAACTTCTTATTGGGACATCCTTTATAATAAAAATGCATACAATAAACTTTTGCAGTTACCGAATTAGTCAATTTTAACGAACAAAAACACTACACAAATGTTGGTACCCTAAATTAACTTGAATTTTCCAAAACACTTGTTAATTGTGAATTTTATGACATTCGCTTGTAAATATTACTTTGTTTTATATTTAAGAATTCTCTTTCATGATTTGATTTTTAAATACATGTGTTTCATTTCCGCAGAAATATGGAGGTGTTACGAGAATAATAAGTTACTTATGTGTCACGATTTACATGAATCCTCGCAGCACCCAATACAAATTTTCAGGACTCGGTTACTTCCTAGTGTAAACACCAATTTTACGGCCTAAGACAAATTACTTATAGCAAACACAGTAACAACAAAATTAACAAAGTTTCGTAGTTAGCTACAACTCTAACAATCTTGCATGAGTTGCAAAATTCCGGTTCAAATCGCACATAGTATTTCCGGATTAAGTCACAGAATTCCAGCTTAAGTCTGTACAATAAGCCACAAAATTTGCGTATAGTTGTAAATGAAACGTAGTAATTATTCTATATTGTAGATATGTCAAGAAGTCTATATTGACTCAAGCATATCTGTTTTGAATAACGAGTTCAAGGTAGAATATTAAGTAATAAATGACTTGAGTGTTGCATACAAACCATACATAAGTATATATTGATAAATGTATATTACGGGGTCTATTCTACAGTATACAATTTCCATACAACAAAATAATTTTTTATAAATTAAATACAAATGTTAGGTCATAACAATAGAAGTTTATAATTACAAATTGCTCATCGCTCGCTTAAAAACATGGTTCGTACTTACTAAACAATTTCTGCACTGAATCAGTTACAAATGTTAATTAAATTAACATAAACTATAATTATTATTGGTTTATGACTTGCATCTTATATAAAACTCTAAGAATAGTATTCAATCGATTGCAGAAAACAACATTTGTCTCCATGTAAATATAGTTTTATTGAATGAAATTTCCGGGTGGCAAAAACATCATTTGAAAAAAATTATGTACACCTCATCTTCAAACAGAAAACGTCACCAAACACAAAGATTAAAACATTTTGGTAGCGTACTGTTGATGCGTACGTGACAAATGTTTCGTTTGCACATAAATCATAGCAAGAGCAACCAACATACAAGCATTTTTGTTTTCACGTATATTGTCGTTTATGAAGAATAAATACAAACCCAGATGCAACCAACTTAAAATCTGTATATCGGATGTACTCGCTTTAAACATCTTTAAGAACAAATTGATAACAATGCTTTGCTTATTATTATTTTTCCATAATATCAATTCAAGCAAATCCGCAAAGTGTAACAAAACAATATACCCTTGGAACGATTGAATCATTTACTGGAAATCTCCGAATCAATTCAGATACATTACATTACAACTTTATATTTTATTAGTATGCTTAGTTTATTACATATGTATGAATATTTATGCTGTTATGCTACGTACATATACACATATACATATACAATCGAAAGAAAATCTCTATTCTGTTTTTATGTTGGGTAAAAACGTATGAACATTAAATGCAGCTTATAAAATTTATAGTAAGTGGTGTATCTCATGTTTTATAACTAATAAAGATAATTTAGATGTAAAGGGCGACGAACGGTGTCGTATTGTGACCAGCTATAAATAGATATAAGCTCTTTTAAAATGGTTGCGAATGCCTATATCAAGCGATTTTAATCTTAACTATTCATTGTAAATAAACTGTAATTCTGGCATTAACTAGCTAGCTTGTTTAAAGTTTGGCAACCCTATGTTTCTCCTATGTAACTATTATCGTTAAGTGTAAGAATTTGGTATTTCGCACTTTATATCATTTACCAGTCTGCTTTATTTAAATATTGTGACAATTCTATTCCATCTGTATCTCAAAATAATTTATTTTCGTTTCTTGAAATTTGGGAAAGATAAGTTATGTAAATTTCCTAGCAGGAACGTCATTGACGATACATTAATGACTCATTTACAGAAGTCAGTGTCAATTTATGACACGATCTGCTCCAAACTGTTAAGAGAGAATTTTAAAATAAAATCGAGCTAAGAAATTTGTTTGTGGTGGCGATCGGAAGGACTTGAAAGTGAATTTAACGTTTGCCTTTTTTATCGGCCTGTTGTAAATGAGCTATTGCGTTAAAAGGGGAGTGGCAATGGAGGGCCGATATCGTTTGAAGAAAACGTTTTTATGCCGATGTGATTGTCCTCTAAATATTATAAATTGGCTTCTGTCAGCAGATACTTTCTAAACAAGTGGAATTTACTATTAATACTAGAATTTACCTATTTCGCGTTGGTTCGACGTGAATCGTCCGGTTATACAGCACAAACCTATGTGGTTTTACTATACCATGGCTTCGGGAAAACGAAGTACTTTCAAACTCGATACAAGAAATGGTGGATTATCAACGTCACTATTACGAGTAAAATGGGTTAGACAGGAAGTGACTGCACAAGAAATAACAAGTATGAAAAAATCTAAAGTTTTGTACTTAGTTTCAAAAAATTGCAGCAAATTAATAAAAACTCAAACTGTAAAATTTAAAAGTTGGTTATTAATAAACGATTCTTTTATGTTTCTGCAACATGAACAAGATAAACAAAATAAATAAATGTTTGTAAAAGGTTGGAAAATTGTCTGTTTCTAACGTAAAATACAAGCAACTCCAGTGAACCACGTCCACAAAACAGCTGAAACAGATTACTAAATCGCGGGCAGCAAAAAGTCGGTATTTTTATGATGGCAGAAGTCTAATATTGCCTTTCTCCAATTCCAAAAAACAAATTCCTAATGAAACTGTTCCTAAAAAATAATCTGAGAGTTTTTATCTCATTGTGCTGCTAAAAAAACCGCCCTACCTAAAAATATATGTAACTTTTCTAGGTCTTAGTTGTATTAACTATCCCTTATTCCTCTTTAGAAATCTTCGAAAGTAGCTATTAATGTGTTGATGCTTCAGTGAAACTGCATCTAATTCCATACATTAAATGATTTGAATAAGAAAATTCATGCAGCTATAAAGTACTTTTATTTTCTATTACTATTTGAGATTAAGGTAAAGTGCAATGCTGTGTGCAAACCATCCGTAATTTTAAGAAGATCAATCGTTACTTTCTAATTTAAAATTAAAACAATAATAACAAATGATAAACATAACATGTCAATTATGCCGCGCTTCGCGATCTACCTAGTGCTTTCAGACAGAATATTCGTAGACAAAGCTACAGAAACAAGGAACGATTCTAATACAATTATACTTTTCCGAAATGATCATAAACGTAATTCTCAATAGATTTATTAAAATCTCAAATTAAAACCTATAATTCTCTCAATGGGATCTCCATCAATCTCCATTCAACGATTTATAGCATTTCATTTCAATATCTGCTTACTGAATGTGGGTCTCCAAACTCCATATTTCTGAAAGATCGGCCACAAAGCAAAGTAAATGAATTATTATATGGAACATTTTTCGGAGAATTGTATTTTTGATGAATTTGTCATTGCACACCGTTTTTGTGATGATTTTAAAATCGTATGAAAGTTACATTAATTATACATTGTTGAATTCATACAAAAACGATCTAAGCAGTAATGTAAGGGGAAACCACAGATTATCTAGAAAGAAAACATCTCATTATATAAAAGTAAATAGTGGTTAATTTTAAAAAAAGCAATGAAAATGCTACTTTAACTTGTTTAAGACCACTGTTATAAAGTCAAACTAAAATAGGAGAAACTTGACATTTTCTTCCCTTTCTGAATCTATTAATCGGCTTTAACCCGAAATATTTTTTATTTGGCCTATTTCTACAATAAATTTGCGGTATCAGTTGGATCAACTTAAAAAACTATTCGTGTTAATTAACTTGTGCGGAAGAAGGAATAAATTAAAGAAAAGATGTGTTTCATATACTTTGTTATTGGCGACAATTTGTTTGTGTCGAAATATAAAATACAATAAAATTTGGCGAACTTAGTTAAATTTAAATAATTGAACTTATACTAACTTTAGATGTGTTGAATTTAGCTATCAAATCCAAGTTATTTTACTGTGAAAAAAATGTTGCACATGTATGTGGGCGTTGCTCGATTGTTAGAACGACTTCTAGGATCAACGCGCTAGGTTTTTTCAAATTTGTACAATTTAAAATTAAAAATTTAATTTTGTTTAAATTTTATGATGGATTTTTTTATTATACTTATATTACTATTAAATCTAAAAAAATTAATTTCAAATTGGACAAATTTGATAAAAGCTATCGCGAACTCAACTCGATTGTTTTTCACAAAAACGCAGCTATAGTATAAGCGGATTTCGGATGATTTGAAATGATTTAGGAAAACTAAGAAACGATTTTATTACATTTTGAGATGATTTGGATCAATTTTACCACGATTTAAAATTAAATGGAACCATTTGAACTGATTTAATTAGAATTTGAGAGGATTTGGAACGGTTTGGTTATGGTTTGAGACGATTTGAGATGATTTGGGATGATTTCAGAAAATTTCTAACAGCTTTATTACGATTTGGAACCGTTACGATGATTTGCAACGATTCGGAACGATTAGTACGATATGAGATTGGTACCAGATCGTCCCTATTTCTTCGACAATTAAATTTCAACTTTTGGATATTCCTGAATATAAGTGATGAGTATTCACTAGCGCGACGAAGTTAACAACGCACAAAAAACAAATTTATGCATACACAAGCGTCACAAAATGTTGGGCAAATCACGTATTATGATGTAGAATTTTTACAACTATTTAAAATCTATGAAAAAACAAAATAAAAATTGAATATAAGAGTTCAGCACGATTAACTGTCAGGTTATCTGGTTTGTAGAGAAGACACCTGTATTCAAAATATCTTTTTCTGTTTCGAGGACTCGAATAAATTTTTTTATTAAAAATAAATGTAGGTGAAAAATATTTATTTACGGACCGTCATTTCTGCTTAAAAATTTAGTAAAATCACAACGGCCCTAATAGTTTACCATTTTAACTTATTTTTCAAAAAGTTGCAAAATCTTTCTAAATAATGCCACATCCAGCAGACTTCAGTAAAATGTAATCCTAATTTACCTGAAAACCTTTAGATACCAAATTTCACTCCGATCTAGGAAGTTGTTTCGAATTATTTTAAAACGCTTTCATCTTTTAAGCATAGTTTCCTTCATCATATAACGCTTATCCAATAGAAGAGCTTAGTAGCTCGATTATGAACACGGTATTATGACGATATTTTACAGTTACCTTGAATAAGACTCCTTTCACCCTTTAAAAACCCAAGATCTTTAAAACAACTCACCGTTTCTCCATCTACTGGTGCTGCATCTCATGTGAAAATTCAGCCTTATTATTTGAATAAACAATTGCTGTTTGAAATTTGTTGCTCTCCTAGAATAACTAAAGGTTTCTTTGGTTAAAGAGCAGACTATCTCTTAATTACTGATAAGAATTTCGGCTTTTAAGCTAATGAGTCAATTTTAGAGTGTCATTAAAATTCTAGAGTTAGTATTACGATGAGCCCCAACTGCTGCAAAAATATTAATTCATATTCCTCATACACAACTAAGAACAATTACTTATAATGATATACTTGGCGATTGCCATAATTACCGATTATCCAATAGCAAGCAATGATGAGAGCAGTTGGTGAGAAGTGCGAAACTGGTGAAAAATCGTAATTGCATTAACAAATTGCACCATATTTTAATGTTTAAATAAAGTGCCATTCAATAAATCAAAGTAATGAAAATGTGACCGAGGAAGAAAGAAGTATGAACAATTTACTAAAAATTTCGAATATCGCAATTTACAATTTCCGAACTCGTAAAAGGGTACCCACCGTTTTTTTTGATGCAAATTCAAGTAGCCCACTTACTATAAAATATACTCGCCACTTTGAACATTATGTTATTTAGAAAAAGAGAAATCGTTTTATCCGTTATTCGCTTTCTGTGAATCAACAATTTTTGGATTACAATCAGGATTTTAGGTGTGATAAGACGTTATGATCATGAGCATTAAAGGTTAAGTCCGTTATTACCGTTCATTCAGAGGAGTGTATGTCTAGAAGTCCTGTTACGACTTAGAACCATATTGCACATACCAAACCATTTATAAGAAATTTAGGCCTTAAAGACTACTAAATCCAGTTTATAATATGGTAAGACACGGCAGAATCATCAGCAAACTGAGACAAGTATCAGTTCAAAGAAGTTCGCTTAGTTAGTTCCTGTAGTTCGGCGGTCAGCTTGGGTCTAAAACCCAATTGATTCTCATCAATCAATCGGGAAGTTCGTGCTTTAGATAAAATTATGAATTTTTAACCACCAGGGAGTTTCGCCAACCTAGACAACAGGGAAGTCGAAGCTTCTTTGGATTGAAACCTAATTCAACATTTCAGTGATAAGTGATGAATTCTGTTATATTCTTATAAAAAACGTACTGTCGATCGAAGATGTAGTTTTGTCATGAAAAATAGGAGGGTAAAAATTATTGACAAGAAACTAGCTTCCATTCGATGAATCAATGTTTACTAATTAGTTCTTCGCCAGATTGCAAATCAAAAAATACACAACGAACCGTTTATGTACGGCTGCTTTCATTTCAATTCCGGTGCTCCACCCCTACCATATGGTAAACAAGTTAAGTCAAATACAAAACAACAAAACTGCACAATACATTTTTGTGTAGTATAAAGACATGGATATATAAATGTACATGGAAATGTAATTACTGTTGCACTTTTCGATTCGTGTGTGAAGTTTGTTAGAGGTTGATCCAAGAACAAAAGAGAACTGCAAAATAAAACAACTATCTATTGTGGTGCTGCAACAAAAATGTAAGCCTACATAAAAAATTATATACTCGTAGCTCTTCCCTATGCAACGAAAAATAGTTGAAAAATGACGTATAGCTGCGGGAAATAATGAACCTTTGTTTTGAGATTTTGAAAATGGGGCATAACCCCGATTCGGTTAACGCACAACTATTTTGTGCAACTTTCATAACAATTTTACTTAAATCGTAAAATTTCACTTAAAACAAAAAAAATTTAAATTGTAAGAAGCTCTATATATGAAAAAAAAAATAATTTTTTTGACAACTCGACATAACCTCACATTCAAACAAACACAAATTTTCCTTTCTTGTTTCACTTACCTGATTTTTACAGTTAATCCAAATAACCAATTTTTAACAAAACACTTTTTCGATTACAACGTTCATAAATTTCCCAGTGAATTTCGTAAAAAAAAATTGTATTTATTTTTTGAACGCATCCACCACGACAAAAAACCTTACTTTTATTTTGTTTCTCTTGTTTTCTAGAAAATTTCGTTTCGTAAAAGAAATTTTAAAATAGATAAAAACACAAAAACAACAATCATACACACAACCTCGTTCTCAAAAACCAAATTAAGACTGATTGCCGATTGGTTGGTTGGTTTGGTGGTTTTTTCTTTCGTGTTTTCTTTTTTGTTTTGCTCTACAAAAACGGTATGTAAAAAAAATTAAAAAACATACAAAACAACAACAAAATAAAATAACGCGACGAACGACATGCGAAGATTACACAATTTTTTTAGTACTAATTATAATTGAATCGTAATTGGTAATAGCTTCACGGCAGTTTTCAATTTTTTAAATAAGAAAATTTTTATGGTTTTAATTTGATAAATATAGAATTTTGACACACAAACTTAAATAACAAATACAAAACTATTTTTGAATTTAAATCAGGATTAGTCTGGTGGAATATAAATTTAATACAACGATTTTTATTTCATTCATTCAAAAAACGTTTGCTTTAATTTTTTCGTTCGGCCTGTGGTGACATCTATTATGGGATATTTCGACTTTAGCCGTTATCGATTTATTTATGTTTGAGTACTAAACGCTTATGGTTTAGAGCTGTGCTGCATATTTAGCACAAACACATAATGGGTGCGTCCAGCCCAAAACATACCGTATAACGAGAATTACTTGCCACCGCGTTCGTTTAGCATCGTATCAATTATATTTACTTGCATTGTCGTTTCTGTATAACTGGACACATATTTTATTTCTATTTGAATGTGATGTGGTCGAGAACTTATTACCGATTTAATAGTGGTCGCTTTAAGTTTAAAAATTTTAAAATAATAAAATCTCATTCTCATGGTTATACGAGTAAGATGTAAATTCGTAGGCTACTTAGGTTATCTTACAACACTTCTTTAAACTGACCATTAAAGATGGGAAAGTGTGCAACTCTGTATTACACAGGTCAATATCTATTCTTAACATTAAACAAATTTGACCTACATATGTTGGATATGGATCAGGCTTGTAAGAGTTTCTAGCTGATATTGTTACAAATGAGGATTTCTCTCTCTATCCTTTCTTAATTCTGTAAACTACATAATTTATTCATATCAAGGTGATGACAATACGTCCTCCCCGCGTTGGTTGGGGCTTTAGTTATAATTCGTATCATCGTTGCGGATTATTGAGCGAATCCCAGTAGTCCCTAGAAAGTTTTATTGTTTGAACGCATATTCAGTCACTATCTTACCGAGTACCATCTTATTGAGGGTGTAAATAGTTGTTCTCGTTTATATATGTCGAAGAACTGACAAATTTGCTGGAATATGACCGATTTAGAATTTCTTCCTTTGTTAAAGATTAATTAAGACATCGGCTACGGCTCTTTCTGGGTATCGTAACATTTGGGGTAGTCATGGAAATTCACTCAAATGGTGGTTGTTCTGTTGCATTGATCCTTGGCTTTTTGAGCAAGCCCTGCTGCACATTGATCCCATTTGTAAATGTAGATTCGGACTAATAAAGACGTTAACGAATTTTTATTAGTGTTTATTAATTTGAAAATTTGAAGGTGGCTTTCAATTGCATTTTCCTGATGCTCTTCTTGTATTTAAACTAAAACTTTCTTAAAGAAGGGTTCCCCACTATGTCTAATACGTCTTCACTCAGTATTATTGAATAATTCGCAATTACGCATTAGTTACGCCTCAGTTTCGTTAGGATTTTGCAGGAATATGGAATAACTTGCTCCCTACCATCGATTTTTGGCAACACTCCTCCTATAACACCATTGCTTGCATCGGTAGCAAAAATAAATTTCGCAATTGGTATAAGATACGCAAATAGTAAGTGTTCAATCCAAGAATCTTGGTAACTCATCCAAATTTTTGAGTGTTGGTCATTCCTTTATCGTCGATAATTTTGCATCGTCTCTATATGAATTGCATTGGCGATCACCTTGTGACTCAAATATTTTACCTCTGTTCACTCGAACATCTCTTTGTACTTAATTTTAACTGGGTGGACTATTTTCGCTGAAAGACTTCTGCTAAATTTTATATGTGTTCTTCGAAAGTTTTTCCCTTGACTGTTAATTTCATGCCAGTAGTCCATTTGCAGATCCATTTTCGATAATACATACAGAATTTCATGCTTCCACCCTTCATTTTAACCAACACCACCGGTTACCTTCATGGACAGCTTGATGACTTGATATTTCAGGCTGTTTGCAAGCTTTAATTATTCGATCCTTTTGTTCTTGTTTCGCTAGAAATTTATTTAGTAAGACCTTCGGCCCCTTTCTGCATTAGTTGTTATATTATTTCTTTCTTTTGTACTGTGTTGAATTTTCTCATTGTATTTTTCTGTTCATTTTTCACTGTGGTAAATAAATCCCTTTCATGATTGTGTTTGATCTGTCTGAGAGATTTAATGCTCTAATTGGATTCTATCGACACTTTTTGGTATAACAAGGCTTTTACGATCATTACTTTTCTGGTTCCTTGCTCTGGACTATTTGGTTCCATATTCTGAGTGACTCACAATGAGACAGCTTCAACTATCACAACACCTCGAATAGAAACATAATATCTTGGATTCTTATTTTTACTACCTAACCCAGGATAAACACATCGCCGTTAGTCGTTACAACATCAACCCATTGGCCGGTTGTATGCTTTCACTGATGAGACCTTTCGAACAATTGCGTGAGTTGTTTCTTATAGAGCAATCAGTTACGGGAGCCAGCTTGTGCCCTTTTATGCGGACTCGTTCTAGTTTAGCGATCCGTGGGTCTGAATCACTTGCGATGTTATTCGCAATGTCTAAACGGTTCATTTTCTATTCAACTTTTAGAAATTTCTCATCCATATTTGCTTCAATCTTTTGAATTGGCTGTTTGAGTTCCGTCACACTTTACTCAAATTTTTTATTCATTTCTTTAATTACGATGAATTCCTGATGCTCTGAAGCCGGATTTAATAGCTTTGGGTGTCAATGTCAGATCAAGAGTCTTATAGACAAAGCCACTAATATGACGAATTTCCATTACCTAAAACAACGAGATGAGAATTTAAAATTTCAGATCGAGAGAGCAAGGTTGAATGATCAAAAGTCCTACCTTGTTGGCATTATTTGTTTGCCATGCAAAACACTGTGACTTGTAATAGGTCTCTATCGGTTCGAAAATAGACACGTCCAGTGCCTGTAGTTTGTGACTAGAGTGCGGCGGAAAAGAAACAATATGTACTCCATTGGCAACGGAGATATCGAAGGCTTCAATTGATAGATGCGACGCGTGGTCGTCGAGAAGCAACAGCTCAGCGCAAGCTAATGAAGGTTTTGCAAAATTTATAAAATGATGCATATAGCGCACAAACTCTTGCTGGCACATCCAGCCAGGACTATTAGCTTACCGGGCAGTCCCATCAGAAACGTTGTCGAAAAAGATGGTCCGTATTTTTTTCGGAAAAAGAAAGAATGGTGGTAGACTGCTGCCAGCAGCGCTTACGGTTAATGGTGACAATGACCATCGTCCCTCTTTCAGCGGCTTTAAGTTTTCTGACACATCGCATTCCCTTCGGCCTTCAAGGCAATCCCTTGCCAATTTTTATCGGGGCAGTTGAAAAGCCGCTTTCATCCATGTTGTAGATATTCGTTGCTTCGAAGTGATGTTCATCCGTCAAATGTCCATAGTTTTGAAAAATCTTCTCGATATCTGATTTACAAAAGCCTTGAATTGCATTGCATGGATGTTTGTTCCGGGGTACGTAAAACGAGCTCAGTGTCATCCCAAATCGGCGGATATTCAACTTTAAGTTTCTTAGTGAATTGATGGGATACGCCAATTCACACTGCTCGTTGATGCTGATCCCGTAATGATGGTTGACGTATATGCACTTCAAAATATAATGGACAAAGTCCCTCTCGTGGATCGGTTTGAAACCCTTTAAAAACATTCCAATTGAGCACAAAATGGTTTTAAAAGAAGGAAAGGAAGAGTAAACATAAACTCACCATATTTGATGGGGTCCGTTGGTTGCAATAACCACAGATGACAAGTCGCAAATCATCTTTTCCGTTTTATGCAGGTATAGCGTTGCAAATTGCTCTGCACAATTCCATAGGTTTGTGCAATCGATTTAATGTGCTTTTAAGCAATCCTTAATGGGACGAACCAGCGCATCAAAATCAATTGCAGCTGATTCAGTTGACTTCTTCGGGGTTGCCATGGCTAAAAAAATCCCTTAAAATACGTTAAACTGTTAATAGAATATGTTATGTCAGCATAAACGATGATATCTGACAGTTTTCCAGTCAAACAGACGCTTTAAATGAAAAATAGAGGGTGCTCACAACCTGTTACATTTAAGTGCCCACACCCGGAAATCACGGCCATTCTCGGAGTAACCAAAAAAAATGTGATGCGTCATGATTTTGATATAAATCGATAGGCATCCCAAATCACAACGAAAATACTGTATAAATATCGATAACACTCAGCTGTTTGAGATTATTCACTTTAATTTATCGCAATTTTAAAGCATTGCAAAATTACAATTGCGTTGATTTTTACGGACTTTTTTTTTAATGTAATCGCAGCTAATGAACAAGCCCGTCCATTCACTTCGATATTAGATCGAAAACTGCGTGCTGTCAAAATACAAGAATGACAGCATTCAAATCCGCCATATTTGCATTCTGTCAAACGTTATGCAGGGGTGCTCACAACTGACGAGTGCCCACAACCGGAGACTCTCCCTTACTCGTCACAATCGTACAATAAAATACGAGTTATTCCGCTTAGTTAGGTCCGCCTATGTATACCAACCGTGACAAAGTTCGAGAACATACCGGAAAATAATGTTACGATGCTACGGATAACCTTATTTTGAAACATCTGTATTTTTGGCTTTCGTTTGGTTAGTACATCCCCAGAGTTGAATACCGTAGGTCCATATCGGCTTCAGTATTTGCCGATATAGTAGCAGCTTGTTGTGTATTATAAGCTCAGAGCCTCTACCTATGAGCCAATACATTTTTCTGAACTTAATATTAAATTCTCCTATTTTCTTTTTGACATGCTCTCTCCACTTGAGCATGGCATCGAGTGTCATGCCAAGATATTTAGCTTTGTTTACATATGGTACCAGTCGTGAGTAATCTCTACCGGTAGGTGGGATGCCTTTTGATATGTAAAGTTAATATGCGTGGATTTCGTCTCATTAAGCTTGATTCTCCAGCGCTTAGTCCAGTTACCAAAGCGCATTGGTAATCTCCTGAAGTTTGGTAATCTCCCAATCGCCATGATTGCTGTGTCATCTGCAAAGGTGGCTATGGTTCCTTTATCTGTTGTTGAAATATCCCTAGTATATAATAAATACAGGATTGGTCCAAGACACTCTCCAGTGGGACACCGGCAGAGATTTTCTTTAGTTCGGAGTATTCATCCTCATATTTCACACGAAAATGTCTATTGGATAAATAAGATCTTAGTTTGGCATAGAATTGCCTCGGCAGATCTCTGTGTAGCTTGAATTCCAGTCCACTGTGCCAGACTTTATCGAATGCTTGGACGACGTCCGGAAATATGCTGGAGCATACTTTTTCTAACGTTCTAACGTTCTTTCAATAATGTTGGCGATTCTTTGCCCCTGTTTAATTGTGGAGTGCTTTTCCCTGAATCCAAATTGATGTGGAGGGATTAGTTGTCGGTCCTCAATTATTGGTTTAAGTCTTTTTAGTAATAATTTTTCAAAGGGTTTTGACATAATTGGCAGCAATGAAATTGGCCTGTATGATTTTTTGTCGTTTGGTGGTTTATCAGGTTTTGGTATCATGATTACTTCTGCTACTTTCCACTGCCACGGAACATATTTTAACCGAAAGCTTGCATTGATTATGTGTAATAGCTTACGAAATCCTTTAGCTGGTAGAGTCTTGATTATTTGCCAAGTAATCAAGTCATATCCTGGGGCTTTTTTAACATTCATGTTGCTTTTTACTTCTTCTTTTAATTCTTTGAGAGTTACTGGGCGAATATCAAAATCATCTAGATGCAGTAAGCTGTCTGTGTTTAATTTGGATCCTTATAGTAGTGACTTGCACAGTTTCTTCTTCGATATTTGATTCTAAATGGTGTTTTATATTTTCTTCCATTAGTAATGCCGAACCACCTCTAGCTCTTTCCGGTGGATGAATGGAGTGATATAAGTTATAACCCCGTATTTTAACAAACGAAGATTTAACTAGATGGCTTTCAGATATTAAGAAAATGTCGATTTTTTCTGAGTTTAAAAATATTTCTATTTCTGGAATATGTTGCATATTGCCATGTGTTGCATTCCAGTGCACACCTAATAAATCACTTCAACACGTGAACAATTGTGAAACATAACTCATTTATTTTAATTCAGCTTTTGTAGTGATTTACGTATATACGAGTAGGTTTATGGAGTCGGTCGAAACTAAAATTTGGTTGGGCCAAATAATATTTTATGGGTCCAATTTGAAACGCGATATTTTAAAACGCGATATGGTACAAAACCCGATATAGGAATTTAAAAACCGATATTAGCGGGGATAATAGGATCGGGTTATATCAGGTGAGCGCTTCGCTCCCTAGTTAGGATAAAAAACCTTCAGTTTATAGGAATGTAAAAATCGATTGGAGCGGGAGTATATAGCAACGGGTTATACCAGGCGGGTCGCTGCACTCCAGTCGCTTCGCTCCTTAGTTAGAAAAAATTTCAGTTTCTAGGAATTTAACAATCGATAGGAGCGGGAGTTATATCAGGCGGGTCAAAGAAAAATTTCATCATTCATAATGAAGAAATTAAATGGAGAATTTAATCGCAGCTGAACAATGAAGTTGCCGTGCTAAAGAAAGAATATCTCATGCTAAAGAAAACAGTAAATAAAAATAACAACGCAGGAAACTCAGCATTATTGAACAACCAATTTCAAGTACTCACAGATCTAGACGAATATCACACGGATGAAGATGAGCTTGAATGGGAAAGCAATTGCAGACTACAGAAATCCAAGAGAGCAAATAAGAAATCAAGAAAAGATACCAGCCCAAGCAAGAGGAAAGCTGGATTATCACCAGAAGTTGAGCCAATTCAAACCCACATTAAAACTGTCAATGCAATTACTGCACCAAAAGTGCATGAGCCAGAAAAGACAAAACAGGTTCAATAACAAATCACGGTAGTATTCAGAAACTGATGAAAGAAGTACTACGAAATGACTACAAAGTAATATCGCTCAGTAATAATATTTGGAAAATAAACACAACAGAGCCTGAATATCTAGCTAGCAAATTAAATTCTGTTGGTCACCAGTGGTAAACCTACGAGGATAAAAATGATCGATCAATTAAAGTAATGGCAAGACGTCCCCATTCAACTTGTTCAAACGATGAAATTATTGAGGACCTGCAAAACAAAGGCCTGAAAATAAACGATGCAGTCAACATCATCAGAAAAGAGAGACGAGAAAATAGGGAAGAAAATGTTGAAATTATGAGAAGAGGACTCCCGCTTTTCATGCTGACCTTCGACAATCAAGAAAAAATCGAAAATATTTATAATATTAAGGTTATCCTCAACCGCAGAGTTAAAATCGAAACGCCGAGAAAGGTCACTCGACTAATACCTCAATGCAAAAGCTGCCAAGATTATAATCATACACAAAAGTACTGCCATCGTGAAGCAAGATGTGTTAAATGTGCGGGAAAACACGCTGGAAACGACTGAACAGTTCCCCGAAATACAACATCAAAGTGTATCAACTGTAAAGCCCAGCATCCAGCCAACTACAGAGGATGTGGAGTAGCAGTACAACTACAGACAATGAGAGATAAATCACGCAAACCAGATACATCAAGATATGTACAGTCTACAAAAAAAAAACACGCAGCCTAAATCGTCAACTCCTAATCTCAGCGTGGATCTCGTTTTACAGGACATACTGAGAAAGCTAGAGAACCTCAACAAAAGACTTATCTCGCCGGAAATGAGGCTGCAGAACACACTAGAAGAAATGAAATCACAAACTAGTTTCAATAAAAGAGTAGAAGAAAACCTTCATCGAGTGTATCAAAATTATAAACTGTGTAAAATCGAATTATAAACAAAAAAAAATGAAAAAAACAATACGAATTGTAACCTGGAATGCAAATGTGCTATTGCATCACATATATGTCTTATATCAGAAACACATTTCACCAAAACTTCATTCTGTAAAATAAAAGGATATAATTGCTACCATGCATTACATCCAGAGAACAAAGCTAGAGGTGGATCAGCTATCCTCATAAAAGATCATATAACACATAACGAAGAACTTACAGTCGAGAAGCTCTCCATGCAAGTCACAACAATCAAAATACAATTAAACAATATTAAAACTTGTAGTATCTCAGCAATATACTGCCCTTCAAGATACAATCTCAAACAAGTGGATTATACTAATCTTCTCAAAACACTAGGAAGTGTCTTCTTAATTGGAGGGGACTATAATGCAAAAATACCTATTGGGGATCACGGTTAACGACTGCTAAAGAAAAAGAAGTGTTCGCAGCAGGCAAACAACTAAAATTTCACTCAGAGCAACCCGACATTAACGAGCTCCAAAACTAATTGGGATCTCTTCCAAACACATTTAACAGAAAGAATTAGTCTGCAGAACCCAATACAGGGACCAGCTCAAATACAAGACGAACTAGATAAGCTGCTAATAATAGTAAGGAAATGAAACGCAATGCTAGCTATCCAGAGGAAGTGAGAGAACTTCTTAAAAAGAAAAGTAAAGCACGGAAGAAATGGCAAAAACATCGAAACCCGGAAAATAAGAGAGTATTGAACCATTTGTGCAACAAATTAAAATACCTAATAAAAGACATCAAAAATCAGTCAGTTAATAAATACCTCAGCACTCTAACTGGACAAATAGATACTGATTATTCATTATGGAAAGCAACTAAGAGTCGTAAAAGATCCAAACTTCTGGTTTCTCCAATTAAAAATAAAGAAAATTGAGCTCGAAATGCTAAACAAAAAGCAGATTTGTTTGCAAATCACCTTGAAGAAACATTCCAACCTGACCCCAAACAAACGGAAGAGGAAAATATTACCCCGTTAAATAAACAGGATGAAATGAAAATTACACCTGTAACAT
This sequence comes from Nephrotoma guestfalica, assembly GCA_963691935.1. NCBI lineage: Eukaryota > Metazoa > Arthropoda > Insecta > Diptera > Tipulidae > Nephrotoma > Nephrotoma guestfalica. The sequence continues at coordinate 56,937,884 of OY829913.1, read as the reverse complement.
TGAAAGAACTAAAATGGGAAATCAAGAATAACCTGAATGCGTATAAGGCTCCAGGATATGATCTTATAACGGGTCAGATAATAAAAGTGTTACCGGAGAAAGCGTTGAGGTACTAGTGAATATAATTAATGCAGCATTTCGACTAAGATATGTACCAATAAAATGGAAAATTGCAGAAGTAATTATGATACTTAAGCCGAACAAACCTCCGAATGATAAAGCTTCATATAGGCCAATTTCTCTGCTACCAACATTATCGAAACTATTTGAAAAGGTTCTTCTTAAAAGACTAAAACCATAATTATCGAAGAAAGGAATTTTATCCCCCTATATCAGTTTTGACTTAGGGAAAAACATTCTACGATAGAAGAAGTACATCGAATTACTGATGTAATCGAGAAATCACGACTCTTTACGGTTTTGGGAGAAAATAATTTGGGGATTTGCAGAAAATACTTTGCTCTTCGCCAAAAGGCAGTCTTGCTTTAAAAGGCATGGTGGTTGGAAATCTAATACTGTAGCTGAGGGATACTGAGAAGGTTCAACTACAAATAAAACAAACACTGCTATAAGAATATTACGACTCGATGAACTTAGTACCAGCTACAGTACTAGTACCAGCTGCAGCTACAGTACTAACCATGAAAATAGAACCGCTCATGATACTATACAAACAGTGCGCGTTCCTCTTTGAACGACTGGTAGCGTCTGACGAAAATCACCGCCAAGGACCAAAACTTTACCTCCGAAGCTAATGTCATTTTCCATCACCTCTCGCAAGAGCTTATCAATGCAGCGGGGACCATTCTTAGGAAGCATTGTAATTTCATCGATAACAATAAGAGCTGCTAACTGCAGCTTCTGATGTTATTCGCATTGATGAGATTGAATTATCAAGAAGTGGCACTAGAAGTTTAAATCCACTATGAATCGTGCGTGAATGAATTTTTCATCCATCGGGACCATCGATAAAAAAGAGCTTACATTGTGCGTGATTATTTACAACTGCAATCATAATTTTGATGTATGCCGCAAGCTGGGCTTCATTCAGCTTTCCAATTTTGTGTATTTCGTTGACGAAAATTTGAAAAAAAATCACTCGAACGAAATCGAAAAAAAATCAACTATGGAATTTTTGTTTAAAGAATAATAATTTTGTGTGTGTGTGCGCTCATTCGATTTTACGATTGCGTTGTTGTTGCATTTTGTGTATTTCGTTGAAGCAATTTTGAAAGAAAAAATCACACGGACGAATATTTTTTTGGTCACCCTGTGCGTTCTCGAGTGACTCAGTCAGTGACATAGACGTTTATAATATACAGTGCTGGGAAAAAAAATTGGCAAACACATTTTATTGCAAATTGGAGTCTTTTTTGCTAAGATTACAAAACTTTTGAAAGCAATTAGCTTATTGCTTCATTTTAAATACATGTATGACGTAATTTTTTGAAAAAAAAAATGTACCTGCAATTTAGGGGCAAAACCCCGAAAAATGCCAAAATATTCAAAATTCGCTTTCCTTTTCTTGGTTGGCCGTTTATTCCGGTTCAACATCCAATCGGAACGAATTAATGTCATCATCGACTGTTGGGCTAGGTGTCGTCCCAAGTTCTGCTAGTGTTTCAACTGCTTTTTTCAGTTCTTCATTCTCTTTCTTTAAAATTCTAAATTGTTCTTTCAATTTGGTTGTAAATTTTTTATTTCTCTTAGCTGTACACGGAGTTCGGCATTTTCCTTCTCGTACTGAAATATATTTCCCGTTGAAGATCTTCGTGATCTTGATAATTTGGAACTTCACCCAAATGGGTTAAGCGATGATTGGCCCACCTCAGAATCTGTTGGGCCTGCCTCCGAAGAGTTGGCAGCATATCTGCTGCTGTACCATCTGGAGTATTACATTCCGTATTTGTTGTACTCATTGTTCGTTTTAGCCAATTTATACCACTGGCATTTGGTCCCTGGTCGCACTTTGCTACTGTGGAAGCAGTACCCGCCCCCCGCGACAAGGACGCGGCGACCTTGGTGTTACCTAGGTGTACACAGAGACAGCCGAAGCCCTCTGAGTACTCTAGGCTGAGGGGCCCCGCAACTGATGTGCTAAAAAATTGGTGAAGTAATTATTTTATTTTACGCCTACCGTTCTTGGCCGTCATTAGGCCGCCATTTTTGAGTATAAATAGTGCATATTTTGTAAGATTAAGTTATGCTGTAAGTGATCCTAGTCAAATAAAAATAAAGTGCAATTTTAGTTAAAAAAATGGGATAAGTTAGTGAGCAGCGTAAAAGCAATATGTTGATTTTGGCGAGAGAAAATTTAACCACGCGTGAAATAGAAGAAAGATTAAACATTCCTAAAAGTACTGTCGCGTGGAATATTAAAAAAATGCGAGAGATGGGCAATACACAAAGAAAGAAAGGCTCTGGAAGGCCCAGAAAGACAACGCCAGCGGAAGATCGTTTCATAAAGTGACAATGTCATCGGGACCATCGCAGATTGGATGTTGAGCGAGCAACGGAGAGTGAGAAAAAGACTTGTTAAATCTGGTTTGAGACCACTTAAACCAGCCCAGAAGCCTGAGTTCACATTACTAGTGAAAAAAAAAACGTTTGCTATGGGCCCAGGAGCATGTTTCTTGGACTCCAGAGATGTGGAATGATGTGATTTTCTCCGATGAATCAAAATTCAAGCTGCATGTTGGAGATGGAAGAATTCTCGTAAGAAGAAAACCGGGCAAGAGGCTTAGCAACGAATGTCGTTTAAGACTTTCACCGAAAAATGAAGGAGTTATGGTCTGGGGATGCTTTTCTGAAAATGAAACCGGTCGATTGTGCTTCAGGTCGGGTCCTACACAACGAATTTGAGCCTTCTGTGTTAAAGCGTTTTGGACAGACTTGCAAATTTATTTTTCAACAGGACAACGCTCCGTACCATACCGCCAAAGTTGTGAGTTATTTATTTTGAATTGTAGATAGAAAAATTGCCTTTCGGATAAACATAAAAAATTTTTTAAAAACTTGTTTTTCTTTTCTTATCTCTTCATTTAAAGATAAAAAAGTACTTCGAAGAAAGAAGTATCGATGTGTTGAGCTGGCCCGGATAGTCCAGACTTAAATCCAATTCAAATTATTTGGCCTATAATGAAGCTAGAAGTAGCAAGAAAGCGCCCATAATAGATTATGGACGATTTGGGAATCCATACCTCATACGACTTTGAAAAATTTATCAAATTCAATGAATCGGAGGTCCAACAAAATATTAATATTAAAGATAGAACTTCTATAAATCAATAAAAAATAAAACAAAAATTAAAAATTAGGTGCTTAATTTATTCCATTACTTTAACTCCAATCAACGTATTTTGAATATTTTGACATTTTTCGGGGTTTTGTCCCTAAATTGCAGGTACATTTTTTTTTCAAAAAATTAGGTCATAAATGTATTTAAAATGAAACAATAAGCCAATTGCTTTCAAAAGTTTTGCAATTTTAGCAAAGAAAGACTCCAATTTGCAATAAAATATGTTTGCCCAATTGTTTTTCCCAGCACTGTATATATTTTCATTATTTACACTTATGTATGTACATACACATAGTCAAAAAAGTATTCGATCAGTCTGAAATTTTAATTGTTTATGATTATTAGAAAAACAACTGAATTCCAAATAAAAAAATTATGTGCAGGGCTTTATCACTTAAACATATCCTTTTCATCCACATAAACAAAATGTAAATATTTCCAATTAAAAAAAAAAAAGTTAATTAATACACACAGTACTAAATTACGTCAAAAAAGTATTCGATCATATGATCTAGTGTTCTTTGTTCATCTGTTTCAACCTTTTGTTTAATATTAATACTGCTAATAAAAAAATTAAGCAAAATCGAACATTCAGTCTCAGTTTAGTTTTACACGATGGGCCGTGAGTCGGAATTATCGGTTGAGTTAAAAAAAGTGATAATACAACAGTTTGAAGACAAAATGTCTATAAGAAATATTTCAAAAATTTTAAAAAAGCCAGGTAGAATAACCGTTTATTATATAATTTCCAAATACAAAAGTGATAAAAGTGTGGTTAATAAAAAAAGAAGTGGCCGGCGAAGAGTGTTTAACATTAGAGAAGAACGAAAAATAATACGCCAAGTTAAGAAAAAACCTATGCTAAGTGCTCCAAAAATCCAACGTCGAATGGAGGTTGAAATTCAAAAGACTTGTTCTACACAGACAATAAGAAATATTTTACATAAAGCCGGTTATAATGGTCGCACGGCTCGGAAACGACCGAAAATTTCACCGGCCAATAGGAAAAAGCGCATCGCGTATGCCAGAGAATATGTTGGTAAACCAGATGAGTTCTGGAACTCGGTTTTGTTTTCAGATGAAAGCAAATATAATATTTATGGTTCTGATGGTCGAATTAAAGTATGGCGAAAAGTAAAAGAAGCTTATGAACACTGTAATATAAAAGAAACAGTTAAGTTTAATGGTATGGGGTTGTATGGCAGCATCGGGCGTGGGAGAGTTTGTTTTTATTCACTCCACAATAGATCGGTACGTAAAAGGTGTTAGTGCTTTGCAACACATTTTATTCAATTTATTTATTACAGGTTTGTCTACTTAGATATCCTCAAAAATAATTTGAAAAAAAAGCGCGGAGAAGTTGGGAATAGAGCGGGATTTCATTTTTCAACAGGACAATGATCCCAAACATTCATCAAGGATAGTAAGAGAATATTTGTTATATAACGTAAATACAGTTTTGCCACATCCTCCGCAATCTCCAGATCTCAATCCTATTGAGCATTTGTGGGATGAATTACAGCGCCGTATTCGCACACAAGAAATTGCAACTAAAGAGCAACTAAAAGCCATTATCTTGGCAGAATGGAATAAAATTACGAACGTGACTACTAGCAAATCAATGAGAAGCTTTCAAATCAATGAGAAGTCGTTTACTGGCGGTTCTTGCGGCAAAAGGGCGGAATACGTGTTATTAATTTACCTATGATCGAATACTTTTTTGTCATACAATTAACGGTATTTTTACAATTTCCATTTTTTTTTATTAGGTCGAATTTATTGTACAAATCGATACTTGGAATAAACGGACAATATAATAAGGACTATTTTTTAAAAAGTAACATTTGTTTACAATTATTTTATTTGTACTGAAGCAATATTTCCGTTATTGTCAAATGATCGAATACTTTTTTGACTACGTGTATCTGTTTTTTCAAATAGAATCTTGAACATAAATTGAATTGTATTTTGTATAAAAAAATTATGTAAAATTGTAAATTATACTGTGAAGAAGAATACTGTGTTGGAATCAGTATTCTGATGCTTTAAGAAAGCCGTTAAAATGCTTAGAATCACACTCTTAAAAATTTTGAGAATGGTTCTAAATTTTTATTTTGACTTTTGACTTAAACATCGAGAAACGGCCTAGGTGCCTCTATAGAGCTTTATAAACTGAGATAGACATACAATCTCTGGTGCTTCTCACTAAACTAAAAAAAGCAGTTTTGAAAAATGGGCGGCTACATACTTAAATTACAAAGTATCCGTAATAACCAAATGCATGGTACGACATATTACACGAATCGATTAAACGTGGTTGAAAATAAATATAAAAGTTTAATCTTGAAATAATGGGTGCTTTTGTTAACAAAAATTGGTGTCCGTTTCTGAAGGAATTCGCCTATTAATTTAAAGAAAACAATAGTGGTTTTGAACCCATGTGGCCTCAAGATTTATCATGCTCAACGAAATTTCTTATAATTTATCTGAGCCAAACAAATCGAGACGCACATATATAATATGTAATCTGTACGGATGAGTAACCCTGACCTTACACCAAAATAATCCGTACTACCAAACCAAAAAACGCTTATCCAAAAATAAAAACGGACATAATTATGTTAAAAAGCTCACCCAACTATACTACGAATACAGTATTATTATAGTCTACGGTTACGTAACACGAGCTATACATAATTTTGTTGATTAATCATATACTGTATTGTAACCTATATATGTACATATGTCAGTCAAAATTATCGTTGTAACGATCAACATAATCATATGGTTATGGAAAAGCACGGTAACTGTGCGTGTTCAACAAGAAATTACGTATTTAGCGTATGCTTTAAAAAGTTCTAATGAAAAGCTTGAAACTATTTATGTGTACCTAGTGTGTTATAGACAGAAGAAGTTTTATTTAATTTAACAGCAAAAAAGTAAAACATTTTGATTTCTCATTAAATAGACAATTTTCGTTTCTTTTAGCAAAATTATTTTTCTTACTGTGCACCACCACATATGTACGGGTGGGTATATACTTGAACATCATACCAAATATATAAAAAAAAACAACACAGATCAAAATAAGAATTTCCATTTTAATTTTTCTCTTGTTTTTCGTTTCTTTAACAATTTATTTTTGTTTCGTTGTACATAATAGTAAAAAGCTTAAAAAGCGCATGCTTTTTACTTGTGTACCCTAGATATAGTACGTTAAATACAAATGTATAGACACACACATACACATTTAAACAAGTATAGAGAGCCAAGAAAAATAACAATGTATTTATACATGAGGAGAGAAAAAAAGCTCGTTTGTAGAGCTTTTTACTATTTTCTACACTAAAACACGAAACACAACACAAAAGTAAAATAAAAATCATGGAAATTATATTTTATGATTGGTGTGGTGGAATACACATATAAAAATTGTGCTTTACAAGTCGTATAATATAAAGCTTTTAATTATTCAAGGATAAATTATAGTTTTGTGGTTTAGATTATATCGTTACGTTTTTATTTTTGTATCGGGTACAGTACATACCATATAGCATTGGAATGTCCGTGCACAGCTTTTACATTATAAATTTTTGTGTGCCTCTACTCTCGCAAATACAAATTATGTACGGTTTATTGGACAAATGAAATACAAAAAATGATTTGAACATATTTACAAAATGTATCCTTATTTTTATGCGCAAGATATTCTGCATCGTAAAATTTCTCTCCTTAATACACATTCAAATTGTACTCTATATACGAGTGTGTTTGTGTGTGTGTGTGTGTGTGTGTGTATGTTCGAATCGTGAGAGAAGCGATTGCGCATTGAAAAGCTCTAAAATATTCTATGAAATAGTTTTTCCGTTGCGTTTCATTCCTTACATTATATACTCACAGTTTCGAAAGGCATCTAATAAAAAGCACAAAACAAATCCGTGCGGCCGTTACAATTTTTAATATAAAGCCTTGCAGCAGTGATGTTATATTGTATATACATAACAATGGTTATATGATGACCTAATATTATGCGAATGTAGTATAAATGGAAAATTGTGTAAGCGACTTTTCATTTTCCAGAAGCATAAATTTCTGGAGGCGAGGATATATACATTCATTGATTTTAAGTTGTTCGCTCATTGTGACTTTTTGATTAAAATAACTGACAGATTAGAATATCACAGAATATTAGATTAGATTTGGTTGCAGCTGCTGCATCCAAACAATTAGACCGGTTCATCGAGATGCCAAAGTAGCTTGCCCATTTCCCACCTCTGCTGGAACCATTTAGAGCAACTACCATAATGTATCATCTAGTATGAGTATGTGTACAGAGCACTTTAAATATTTTCAAAATCGTCACTAACTTCATTAGATTGGTGCAGCTCGAGATTTCGCTGTAATTGTATTGAATTGTAGGCCGTATGTATACCACGACGATATATGCACATTTTTGATTTGTTAGATGGAAGTTTTTCGGCGTATTATAATCGGTGGGAGTCCGGCAAGCGAATCTGTTAACATCCGATAGTGAGGTTATTAGTGTATAGTGTATGCGCGGCTCGATATGGTACTTCGGTTTTAAAGTTGAATGCGTCTTCACAAAGATCCCATTTGCACCTTGAATAAATGCTCTAATCTCGTAGTCATTTGTAATTAATTTGCACAACTTAAATCCATGGTCTTCTAATGCCGTTGTCCACATAAATATCTTATTGTATGGCGTGTGCTACTTCTGGCTGACTTGCTTGCGGGTAATAAATAATTGGTAGCTAGATACCAATTTCTTTAATACTACGGGTTGCCAAAAACGCTGCTGATTCAGTCCTGAAGGTAAATGTTTTTAATTTGTATGTACTTTGTTGGGTATGTATCGAAACCTACCTATAAGTTTTCTCGACATCTCCGCATAGGATGAACTCTTGCTGCCGAAACTTTAAAAGAATCTTGGTCAGTGGTGGTTGCACGGTAGGACCAACTAATAAAATACGTTTCAGTGACATACGTTCTTCTTGGCAATGTAATTATTGCACGTGCTCGTGTAAAATTAATAGATCGGATCGTCTTTTCTCGAATGGGGTGGAATGAAATATAAATTGGTTCCATCCGTCACCAACATAGTCGCCACGTCATTTGGCAATGTTGTCATAGCGTTAACGCGTTTGAAGTTAGACCTAACTTAATCCTAACCAACAAAAACAAACGAAAATTTGTATGTATTGGTTAAAAGTAAAATAAGAATGTCATTTAGGCGAAATATTGTATTTATGAACTAATTCCAATTGCAATTTATAATAAATAGTTAGGTTCAACATTTATTAGAATGAAATATAAGAATTCATTATTTTCTTAAGAAATTGAATATCTCGAGACCTAATATGTTTATCAAGAATACTGTTATGTTTTTCAAATAGGCCTAGATTAGGACTATCTATATTCGAAGCCATTTGAAAAGCTAATAATTTTTGCGCGATTAAATTAATTTTTAGCTGTGCTTTACTAACCTGAGAAGTTAGGATTTTCTTAAGAAATTGAATATCTCGAGACCTAATATGTTTATCAAGAATGTTGTTATGTTTTTCGAATAGGCCTAGATTAGGACTATCTATATTCGAAGCCATTTGAAAAGCTAATAATTTTTGCGCGATCAAATTAATTTTTTGTTTCATTTTACTAACCTGAGAAGTTAGGATTTTCTTAAGAAATTGAATATATCGAGACCTAATATGTTTAACATTATAATTTTCTTAAGAAATTGAATATATCAATATTGATAAGAAAAGCTTAACTTCTCAGATTAACCTAAACCTATCAGAAAAAATACATATTAGGTCTCGAGATATGCAATTTCTTAAGAAAATCCTAACTTCTCAGGTTAGTAAAATCAAACAAAAAATTAATTTGATCGCGCAAAAATTATTAGCTTTTCAAATGGCTTCGAATATAGATAGTCCTAATCTAGGCCTATTCGAAAAACATAACAACATTCTTGATAAACATATTAGGTCTCGAGATATTCAATTTCTTAAGAAAATCCTAACTTCTCAGGTTAGTAAAGCACAGCTAAAAATTAATTTGATCGCGCAAAAATTATTAGCTTTTCAAATGGCTTCGAATATAGATAGTCCTAACCTAGACCTATCAGAAAAATATAACAACATTTTTGATAGACATGTAAGGTCTCGAGATATTCAATTTCTTAAGAAAATCCTAACTTCTCAGGTTAGTAAAGCACAGCTAAAAATTAATTTAATCGCGCAAAAATTATTAGCTTTTCAAATGGCTTCGAATATAGATAGTCCTAACCTAGACCTATCAGAAAAATATAACAACATTTTTGATAAACATATTAGGTCTCGAGATATTCAATTTCTTAAGAAAATCCTAACTTCTCAGGTTAGTAAAGCACAGCTAAAAATTAATTTGCTCGTGCAAAAATTATTAGCTTTTCAAATGGCTTCGAATATAGATAGTCCTAACCTAGACCTATCAGAAAAATATAACAACATTTTTGATAGACATGTTAGGTCTCGAGATATTCAATTTCTTAAGAAAATCCTAACTTCTCAGGTTAGTAAAGCACAGCTAAAAATTAATTTAATCGCGCAAAAATTATTAGCTTTTCAAATGGCTTCAAATATAGATAGTCCTAATCTAGACCTATCCGAAAAACATAGTACCATTCTTGATAAACATATTCGGTCTCGAAATATTCAATTTCTTAAGAAAATAATGAATTCTTATATTTCATTCTAATAAATGTTGAACCTAACTATTTATTATAAATTGCAATTGGAATTATTTCATAAATACAATATTTCGCCTAAATGACATTCTTGTTTTACACTTTACACCAATACATACAAATTTTCGTTTGTTTTTGTTGGTTAGGATTAAGTTAGGTCTAACTTCACGCGCGTATACAAGCGTGTGAAGTTTGTGCTAAACTAATCCTAAAGTTAGTTCTATACTGGTTAGGTCTAACTGCACATGCATATAGCGTTATCATAGTTCGTTTATATGCTGCAATGAAAGCCTCTGTTGCTTGTGAGCTCACTATATTTCAATGTGTATGGCTTTTGTCACCATGCATATAAATATTGCTATGTAGCCCTCATATGTCTTGTAGTCCCTTCCTCCAGTTGTCCTTAGTTGGGTTGGACCAGCATAATCGATGCCAGTGTTAGCAAATGCTCTTCGCGGCTGAAACCTGGCTGCGAGTAAAGCGACATAAGTTGCTTCACCTTGTGTGGTTTGTGACGGAAGCATTTCTGAATTACCTTGCGTACAGCCCTTATTCCATCTATAATCCAATATTTGATCCTTAGATAGGCTTTGGTATGATAACTAAGCGGTTCCTGGCTATTAGAGGATTTTTTTTGGCAACTGCTAGATCTGAATTTTGTAGTCGACCATTCATGCGCAACACGCCGTGTACGTCTATCACTCGATTCAGAGGCGACTAAACTAAATTAACTGATATCGTCTTATCTTTTAATTCTTCTGGTTGTAATTCTCCTAAGATGATTTCAATGTTGGCTGTATCGAAACTATCGTACGTTGTTTCGAGTTACAAGAAGTCCGGTCCATTCCACCACAATTTCAGGCAAAATGCTTTTCATTGTAGATATTCGGTTGGCTACAAATGTTTTGAAGTTCCGTGGATCACCAATCGTGTTTCAGCAATCTTGTAAGTAGTAACGCTGCATTGAACTCTCCGAGGGATGAATAGTTTTATTTTAATGGATGAGACACGTGTTTTTGACATTATTAAATGTGTGGTGATGTGTCCTGTGTCATCAGAGCTACGACAATAAATTGAGCCAAACCTACGCGGAATCATTATATGTTTCTTTGTTGACATTTCTTCTGTGTATTGAATCCATCTGTTGTTCAATGTGGAAGGTAGTTCTTCGTTCCATCAAATACCCAGCTTCTTGCATCATTAATTTAGCGATAATGGTTATTGGTGACAACCATTCGATGTGATCGAACGGTTTGGATGAGTCCAAATAGATATGACATATCAAACTCAAATACGTCCTCCAGGGGATGATATAATATATACCCAAGGTTATGAGGCAATCATTCAACTTAATTGATAAGTTGCCCTTTCGATGGAATTTGCTCGGGATACATTCCAGGATGTTTCTGGAGTTGGATGCCTATTTGCGAAGATTTAAACCACCTTGTTCGGTAGTTCTTCTTAATTCATTCACGGCCTACAGCTTTATCTAAGGTGTCGGCTCCTATTAGCATGTCATCTACATAGAAGTCCGATTATACGATTCTTGAAGCTGTAGGGTAGTTGTCGTGTTTTCTTGTGCTAGTTGGATACAGTGTTCAACCTGTAAACCGCGATAGGTTTTGTAGCGTCATCTCTCCACGCAATTCTTTGAAAATCCCGATCATCTTTATGTATCCATACTTGTCTGTAAATTTTTCAAATGTCGGCGATTACAACAAACTTGTGCTTCCGCCATCCAAGTAGGATGTCGGTGAAGTCTTCCTGGAGCTTAGGACCATAGTCATCATTAAAACGTTCAATGATAGGCCGGTTGTCGTTTTTTGCTGAGGCATCAAACACCACGCAGAGTTTGGTTGTGCTGCTATCTTGTTTTAGCACTCCGTGATGTGGGATATAATTACTTTGATTAATTGTCAGTTGTTTTTGTTCTGGTTGCACTAATTCCATACGGCTGAGATTGATCTATTCCTGGTGATACATTTGTTTATTGAGTGGATCCTTCATAAATTTCCTTTCCAATTGTACAATATTATAGTTTTGCCACAGCCGCTTTCTTAGATTCGCCTAAGTTAGAAGTGCCCGATTTAAAGGGAATCGTTACTCTAGATAGGCCTGGGGCTCTCGAAGATAATCCATCCAAGCTCAGTGTTTTGAGCTCTTGTTTGATTTTGCTCGCCCTTTATTAGGCAATTGATGGCAATGAATGACTGTAAAGTGGGTCGACGAGTTGTAGATTTTCCAAATGATTCCAGCTATTTGTGTTGAAGCTGATTTCGGGAAGCCTTTGAGTGAATTTCTCGAAAATCAACGCGTCAACGTTTAGAAGGAACCCTGGTGCTAATTTTAGACTCATGTGCCGGCTAGGTCTCCTCCGACCCCCGAAATGTTTACATTGATCTTTCTTCTTTTGAGATTAAGTTTGTTACCCAAATACGGATTGGTTGAAGTTAGACAAATTCAAAAATCCTCCCTGGATACATGTGAAAAAAATCCACATTTCCGTTCACATACGTCCAGCTTTTAATTTATTTGGCTATACGCCATTTTTGGTAATCAGGCCCATTGCTAATGCCACTGTTAAAATTTACTCCCCGCTAACACGAGAAATTATAAAGTTAAGTTCCAGGAATTTTCGGTTTTGTCTAAGTTCAACCAATCTATATTTCCTTTCACATGCATCCAGATTTCTATTTATTTGACTATGGTGCCACATAAAAATGCTTTGATTTTCGACACAAGGACTCAACGCTAATGCTCAAACTCATGACAAATTATAAACTTGAATTACAGGAATTTGAAACCAAATAAACCAAAGTAACCAAAACATGATACTTGATCAACTGCAGAAAATTCAACTCCCTCAACACAATCCAACAAAAAATGTTAAGTAAGAACACAACTTTCAAAATAGCAATCTGGAATGCGACTGGCATTATGCAACATATTCCAGAAATATAAATATTTTTAAACTCAGAAAAAATCGACATTTTCTTAATATCTGAAAGCCATCTAGTTAAATCTTCGTTTGTTAAAATACGGGGTTATAACTTTTACCACTCCATTCATCCAGCGGAAACAGCAAGAGGTGGTTCGGCATTACTAATAAAAGAAAATATGAAACACCATTTAGAATCAAATATCGGAGAAGAATCAATGCAAGTCACTACTGTAAGGATCCAAATTAAACACAGACAATTTACTGTTTCAGCAATATATTGTCCTCCCCTGCACAACTTGAAAAGAGAGGACTACCTTAAACTATTTAAATCGCTTGGACGTGATTTTATTATTGGAGGTGACTTTAATGCGAAAAACACCTATTGGGGGTCTAGACTTACGACGTCAAACGTTAAAGAATTGCTTCAAGCAGGGCAGTCATCAAAATGTGATGTGATTTTACTCTGGTGGTTCCGCAACATACTGGCCCAGTGACGGAACGAAGATACCTGACCTAAACAAACAGTTGCCACATACACTCCCCTTCCAGTGGAATTTAAGAAATTTTGTAAGTTGATAAATTACACGATACTAAGTTCGATGATTCAATTTTGAAATTGTACTGGTTACTTTATCGCACCACCATGTCTTGTCAACACTGCGTTTGGTTCGTTACTAATTTGCACATGTTGATCAAAAACTATCTTCCTTTTAGATTTTGGAGTTTCAGAGATCACCCCTTTAGCCCTATCATCTAAGTTTGGTGATACATTAGTTGCTAATGGTTGATTGATTGACAACTCATCTTTGTTCTCTGCATAACAAGGTTTTAGTCTTTCAACCGAAATATTAACTGTTTTATTTTTAATGTCTAGCTCAAACAATTTTTCATCTCTATTCAAAATTTTAAAAGGACCGGTATACGGAGGTTGAAGTATCCTTTTAACTGCATCAGTACGTATAAATACGTGAGAGCAATTTTCTAATTTCTTACTAATGAAGAATCTCTCTTTTGAATGTCGAATGTGGAATTGAAGTATTTAGTGGTTCAATGAATTGCCAAGGAACTCTGACGGTACTTCCATATACCAACTTTGCAGGAGTAGTTTTTAACTCCTCACTAAATGAAGTACGTAAACCTAACTAGTGGAAATATTTCCGTCCAATCTGTTCTATTATAACACATAATTCCTGCCTTTAACGTTCGGTACCAACGTTCTATCATTCCGTTGCATTTGGGATTATACAAAGTAGTACTTCTTCTCTCAAATCCTAAAAGCTGCGACAATTCCGCGAAAAGATTAATTCGAATTGAAATCCCTGATCTGTTACTATAAAATGTGGAACACCAAATCGCGCTATTCAATTCGTACAAAATGCACTTGCCACCGTATTTGCGTTGATTTCTGGTATAGGAATTGCTTCTGCCCAGCGAGTATACCTATCAATCATAGTCAGGCAGTATTTTTGGTTATTCGATACGGGTAACGGTCCAACTAATTCAATACGAATCTCTGTGAAACTTCCTTAGTAACCTCGAAATTACCTATTGGTGCTTGTGTGTGTCTTGTAACTTTAGATTTTTGGCAAGCCAAACATGCTTGTGCCAATTCTCTAACGTTTTTCTTAATTGAAGGCCACACAACATGATTCGACAATTATTTAACTGGAGCTTTTACTCCGGGATGTGACAAATTGTGTAGCGACTCAAATACCTTCCTCCTCCATTCTCTTGGGATGAAAGGTCTTGAAAGGTCAGTAAATGAATTGTTCTGTGTTAAAAGCCAACGGTCGTCGTACTTAATTCAGTCCACAATTCGAGTCTTGCAGTAAGTCATTCAGTTCTGAGTCCTGCAACTGATCTGTAGCAAGTTCTTTATAGTCGACAGTCTCGTGTACCTAAGTGTACCTAAGTAAGCGGCGATCATAGGTACTGTATTTTTTCTGTGTCTCGGGTAATCTGACGGAATAAAAGCCCAGTGGTTGCCAAACCTCGTTTACCAATTGCTGCATGACCGCACCTACCGCTATGTCTGAAGCGTCTACCATGACTGATAATTTTGCTGACATGTCTGGATGAGCTAGAAGGGTGGCATCACTTAATTTAGGCTTACATTTTTCGAATGCTAACACTGACTTCTGTCCAAACGATTGGTGCTTTACTATTTCTTGTATACCCCTTTATGAAATCGCTTAGAATAGCTTGGTCATGTGCCGCGGATGGAACGAATCTTCTATAAAAATTGATCATCCCCAAAAATCGTTTTAACTGCTGAACGTTAACAGGCTGTACGAATAATTTCTACTCTCGCTGGAAACGGGAAAATTCCATTCTGATTTGCCATATGCCCCAGAAAAGAGATTTCCTGTTGTGCAAATACACATTTGTCGAGCTTAATAACTAGACCGTTTTCGTCTAAGCGTTTGAATACCTGTTACACATGTGATATATGTTCATTCAACGAACTGGAGGCAATGAGTATGTCATCGAGATACACGAAACAGAATGATAATCCCCTCAATACTAAATGCACCAGTCGCTGGAACGACTGTGCTGTATTTCGAAGGCTGAATGTCATGCTGTTAAACTCTAAAAGCCCAAATGGTGTTGTGATGGCTGTTTTGGGTACGTCTCGTGGCTCTATGGGAATTTGATGATATGCACGTACCAAGTCTATTGTCTCGTTCCAACAGAACGTTCCAACAATCTTGTAGACGTGGCACGGGATAGTTATCGGGGTGGTTACATTGTTTAATGGCCTGTAATCCCCAAAGGTCTCCGCTCACCATTTTTCTGCGGAACCAAATGCAGAGAACTGGCCCATTCACTTTTGTTAGGACTACAGATGCCTTGAGCCATCATACTCTCGAAGTGTTCCCTCGCTATTTTTAGTTTATCTGGAGCCAAGCGCTAACTGATTCCCGTGTAATTTCTTCGAATTTACTAAATAATTTACCTATATCCGAATTAATTTTGGTTTTGTCAACCAATGCTAGAGAAAAACTTTGATTTTGCGTGATGGATCCTACTGTAAACAAATTTGTTACTGCGGATCAATTAATCTGCCTTTTTTAACGTCTACAACTAGCCCGGTTGATTTTAAAAAATCTGCATCGATTATTGGCATTGATATATCAGCTACAATAAATTACTATTTAAAAACTCTACGTAAACCAATGTTTAATGATATTGTATGCGTTCCATAGGCCTTAATTGTTGTACCATTTGCTGCGTATAAATGAAATTTCGGCTTAATGGCATTTTTGTTAAAAAAATTTCCGGGTAAAACTGACACGTCCACACCTGTATCTACCAGAAATTTACGTTTTGAATTTTGGTCGAATATAAGCAGACGATTTGTATTAACTTCGTCAACACACGTCACGGGATGTTGACTAGAATTTAGTTTTCTGAACTGGAATTTTGCGATTGAATTAAGATGAACTTGTTGTGATGACGACAACCAGAAACGCACTTTGTAGCTTTGCCCTTAAAGCGTCAATGATAAAAACACTCGGCTTCATCTGACATTCGGTCTCTAGATTTTGATTTGCCTCTAGAAGAATTAATGTGGACTATGAGATCTTCTCGCCATGCATTACATAGCTGACACTTCCATTAAAATATCTTTACGAAATTTAGCCAACATCTCTTGAAAATCATTAACTGATGAGGTTGATGATTCCTTTTGATTGACTAATTGTGATTTATCACTGATATCGTGTAATATGCATGTCAAGTTACTGCTAAAGTTTTACTAGTAAAAAAGTTAGCAAAAACTTCACATGTTTATACAGCAGTGTGAAGTTTTTACTAAGTCTATGCTAAACGTTTATATGTGTTGGTGCATATCAAAATGATACCTGTACAAAGCGGAAATAACGTAACTTACATTATTTTAACTATTTTGCAGTTATCTTTAAAAAAACCGAACGAAATTAAAATATCATTACCACGAATACTAACACGAATATTGCGGTTAATAAAAGTTTTACAAACATAACTATAAAATCAGTATCCGAGACAGATTAGTAACAAACACTACACACTGAACTACATAAGGAAGAATTATTGAAATCAAATGAGACAACCGGAGAAATTTTAATTCATACTCGGGTAGACTGGGTGGGGCAATACACTTGGATGCAAAATATACGCACATTGACCAATTTTCAGCAAAAGTTCAAAAATATCAAAAATCCAATGTTTGTTTAATTATCTAGAATGCAGATTCAAAGTCTGTTTCAGCACCTATCCAGTGGTACTGTTTTTGTACTTATACCATGCGAACAAAGTGAATTTTGAGGTCAACATCTGTAGTACACGTTTTTTTGTGAATTTATCAGCATGAAAATTATTAGTAAAAATCGAATTAAAACAAGGAAATCAGCAAAAACAATATTTTTATTAATAAGATCTCTTCCCAAGCCCTAATAACAGCTTACATTCAATGTTTCTATGATTTCACCAAAGTTTTAACCAAATCTTGAAGTATCGCCTCCCGTTCGTCTGTGATCGCCTGTTGCAGGTCCTGGAGACTCGTTGGAGCAATAACTTTGGCTCGAACTCAATTTTTCAATTCGTCTCATAAATGTTCAACGGGACTGAGGTCCAGGCTTCGAGCTGGCCCCTCCATCATAGGAACATCCACTTATTGAAGGTATACTGGTACACTAGACCAGCAATAAGCAGATTATCCTGCATGAACCGGAAGTTTTTACCAATAAACCCGGCAAAAGGTACGACGTAGTCCTCGAGTATTTCCTCAATGTACCGTTGAGAAGTCACGTTACTTGATCGGCGGCCAGTATTCGCTCCAGAGATGAACACAAGATCTGTCTTTGCCTCCAGTGACATACCTGCTCAGAACGTGCACGATCCACCACCATACGAGACACGTTCTTCAATACAACATTGTGAAAATTGCTCTCCTGATCTTCTGTACACCCTTCTTCGTCCATCGTTACCATGTAAACACATCCTGCACTCGTCAGAGAAAAAGGACTGTTCTCCATTGTTCTTCTGTAAAATCCAAATGCTCTCGAGCGAACTGAAGGCAGCCTAGCCGGAAGTCTGGGGTCAATTTCGTATTCTCAATATCAATCTCGTATCTCTGCTACACTCGACGAATGGAGAATCGGCTCAAATTTAGTTGTCGAGCCACTTCACTTTGGTTCTACTCCGCATCAGTTAGTGCAACCACTTGAGCAGCTACCTCTGGTGTAACCCTAGAGTTCTTAACGCAACCTCAGGTATTTGGCGTGTTAGTTGGAGAACATGTCAGTTAAAAAATATATTCAGTTGCTTATCATCCAGGGGACCATAGTTATTAGAAGAAATATTCAGGAGCTCCCCATCAAGGAGTAGGAACAATTCATACAATTTAGCATTATGACCAAATATAATAAAAATTTATAGGCCAACTGAGATATCCTTCGAGATCTTAACACAACCCCATGTATATGAGATGTTAGAAGGGGACCATAGTTATTAGAAGATATATTCAGGAGCTCCCCATCCAGGGGTAGGAACAATTCATACAATTTAGCATTATGACCAAATATAATAAAAATTGATAGGCCAACTGAGATATCCCCAGAGATCTTAACACAACCTTAGGTATATGGGGTGTTAATTGGGAACCATGTCAGTTATAAAAAATTATCGGGAGCCTCCCATCCAGGGATGGGAACAGTTTAGAGGATTTTGTAGTATGACCAAATATAACAAAAATTCTTAAACCACATGAGAAATCCATAGAGACCTTAACACAACCTCAGGTATATGGAGACCATGTCAGTTAAAAAATATATTCAGTTGCTCCCCATCCAGGGAAATGTCCCCTTTCCTGGATGGGGAGCAACAGAATATATATTTAATCTGACATCGTCTCCAACTAACACTCCATATACCTGAAGATATGTTAATATCTCTAGGGATATCTCATGCGGTTTAAGAATTTTTGTTATATTTGATCATAATACAAAATCCTGTTAACTGTTCCCACCCCTGGATGGGAGGATCTTAATATTTTTTTCTAACTGATATGGTTCCCAACTTACACTCCATATACCTGAGGTTGTGTTAAGATCTCTGGGGATACCTCAGTTGGCCTATCAATTTTTAATATATTTGGTCATAATACAAACTTTTATTAAATGTCCCCTCCCCTGGATGAAAAGTAACTGAATATATTTTTTAACTGACAAGGCCTCCAACTAACACCCCATATACCTAAGGTTGTGTTAAGATCTATGGGGGTATCTGATGTGGTTTAAGAATTTTTGTTATATTTGGTCATAATACAAAAACCTCTAAACTGTTCCCACCCCTGGATGGGAGGCTCCTGATAATTTTTTATAACTGGCATGGTTCCCAACTAACATCCAATATACCTCAGGTTGTGTTAAGATCTCTGGGGATATCTCAGTTGGCCCATCAATTTTTATTATATTTGATCATAATACTAAATTGTATGAATTGTTTCCACCCCTGGATGGGGAGCTCCTGAATATTTCCTCTAGTAACTATGGTCCCCTTCTAACACCTCATATGCATGGGGTTGTGTTAAGATCTCTAAGGATATCTCAGTTGGCCTATCAATTTTTATTATATTTGGTCATAATACAAACTTCTATTAAATGTCCCCTCCCCGGGATGGGGGCAACTGAATATATTTTTTGACTGACAAGGCCTCCAACTAACACCCCATATACCTGTTTTATCTATTATATTGTATACTTATTGGTTAGAATTATGAACACTATTTATTTTTGATGTCTAAATATGAACATCATGAGGATTTTAAATACTGGTATCTTTGAATCAAATCAAAAATTTAAGTAACTAATCTTTGATAATGTTCCGTCTTACTCAGGTAATATCACTAACACAATCACAATTAATGTAACTAGCAAAAGATTAGCATTTTCTTCACATTCGTTCATGTAATTGATGCTGCGACATGCGGTTTCAATTAAATCATCAGCCCGTTCTGGTAATTTTCCCAATGCAACATCATTTTCGAACGGAGCCAAAACTAATTGCACTTGTTGCGGTAACCTTTGCAACCATAGTCGTCTTACTGTGCCTTCTTCAAAATGTTCACAGGAATTCATGTTCATTTGCTCCAGTAACTGCGACGGTTTTTGATCATCCAGCCGTAAACCGTGTAAAAAATTGTTTAATTTTGTTCTTTCAGATTCACCTAACACTCTAAGCACTTCCTGTTTAAAAAAAAGTATAGAGCTGTTTGCCTTTATTTTTCATTATTAAATTGGCAAACTGATTATGTAGCCTAGCATCCAATGCACCAATCGCATGTGGACTCTGAAACAATATTTACTACATGAAACTGTTGTTCCAAAATGCCAAACCAGGCCTCCGTATTTTGAGAGTATAAATGTTGGGGTGGTTTAAATGCTACATGAGCTACCTCTTTATGATCCATAAAATTGGACATAAGCTTGATGGTTTTTACCTCACCGTCAACTTCGTCACCAGATTTACTAGTAGACGCTTCAGAAGTGTGAGAACCATTCGACTGTGCTTTTAATATGCTACGAACTTGATCCTGAACTAATGAATATAATTGTTCATGAGTTACGGCTTAGTCTTGGCCGTACATTCTAATCAATCAATAAAATAAAATTTGTGAACATATTGTTTGGATTCTGTTCCAAAATTTCGGTTCCAATAGAGAATGAATTTATTTCTCACAATAGCTACTCTATGTTTTATTTTAATTAATTATTTACTCAGAAATTTTCCAATTCTACAATTATTAAAATTTTAATTCTTTAATGTGTCCAGCTCGAAATATTCCATCAAAGTGACAGAGAAAAATTTTATAAAGTTTTATACAAGTTTTACAAGCAAAAATAACACGGCGAAATCTCTCCATATTTAACCGATTGAAATTCAAATTTAACTATTAAAAACGAGATGGCAGTGTATTTGTTTATCACTATATCGATAACACAGAAGATGGAAGCGTGGTAAACAAAGACCGTTAGCGTTAAATTTATCATCGCTCGATAAATCAACATTTATAACATATTGACTGCCAATGGAGTGATAACACCAGGTAAGCTAATATAGTAAATACATTTTATAAATTAAATTCAAAATAATTCAATTAAACCAATAATAACTTTAATTAAGTTTAGCTAAATAACTACAACTGTGTGAACAATTCAAACTATTAAAATTATAACAAGATAAGTGATTTAATTAACTTATAACTTAATTTACGTTTTACAAGATTTAAATTTTAATTCCAGGTTTATTATCCTGAACATCCCGCACCCGTTGGCTCAACAGAGCCAGAACATAATAAATTGGAAATTTTGGTTATTGGTTGTTTTATTTCCCCCAATTTAGTTTTTATCCGCACTACACGGACTAATCCATCTTGCCCAGGAATTGCTTCAATGATTCGTCCCATAAGCCACTTAGCTGGAGGTGCATCTTCATCAAAGATAACTACAAGATCATCAATCTTGGGATTTGCAGAAGTAAGTTTCCATTTTTGGCGTTGTTGAAGTTTTAGAAGATACTCCTTATTCCATCTTTGCCAGAAGTGCTGAACCATCCGTTGGATGTGCTGCCAACGCGATAATCGATTTGCTTTAATGTCTAACAGATTCGGTTCTGGTAATAGTGTAATCGCATGGCCAATTAGAAAATCGCCAGGAGTTAGCGGATCTAATTCTTCTGGGGATATTTCACACAAAGGCCGAGAATTCATAATCGCTTCGATTTGAGTAAGTAACGTTGTGAGCTCTTCGAACGTCAATAGTGTTTCACCCAGTACTCGTTTCAAATGGTATTTGCATGATTTTATTCCAGCCTCCCATAAACCTCCAACATTGGGAGCGCCTGGAGGAATAAAATGCCTTTCTATGTTGTTTGTGTTGATATATCGTAATAACGCTTTGTCCTTGGAAACCATCAGCAGAGTTCTTTGGATTTCCCTTTGTGCGCCTATAAAATTGGAGCCGTTGTCACTATATATATGACCACATATGCCTCGACGGGCGTGGAATCTTCGAAGAGCTGCCGAAGTTGCTTCGGTGGTCCTATCGCCGACTAACTCCAAGTGCACAGCCTTTGTAGCCATACACACAAAAAGCGCCAAGTAAGCCTTGATTGATTTTGCACCTCTCAATTTTGATGCCTTTATTAATAAAGGACCCGCATAGTCCACACCAGTTGTGAAGAAAGGCCTTTGAAGTGACACTCTATATTGCGGTAGCTGACCCATAAGTTGTTATTGTCGTAGCTTCTTAAAACGGATACACTTCACACACCTCCCAATTACTCTCCTAACTTCATCCTTGCATCTTAGTATATTGTACTTCTGTTTTAGGGTAGACATTAATAATGTTGGACCAGCATGCAACAGTCTAAGATGTTCATCTCGGATAATTAACGTTGTTAAGCGAATCTTAGGCGGGAGTATAACGGGATGCTTCATTTCATAAGATATATCTGCATTATCAAGACTTCTTCCGACTCTTAATAAGCCATTTCTATCTATAAATGGAAAAAGAGAGATTAATTTGGAATTTTGATTGATTTGGTTTCTTTTGTTAATAGAATTAATCTCCACAGCGAAATTGCTCAGTTGTATTCGCCTTATCACCAAATTAAATGCATCAAATTTGGCTCGATTAAAATTTCTCGATAATTCAATATCTGCAGCTGC
The DNA here is from genome assembly GCA_963691935.1 of Nephrotoma guestfalica. Taxonomy (NCBI): domain Eukaryota; kingdom Metazoa; phylum Arthropoda; class Insecta; order Diptera; family Tipulidae; genus Nephrotoma; species Nephrotoma guestfalica. Next base: position 56,915,191 of record OY829913.1, on the reverse strand, counting down.
GTTACGTGATGCTCGACTTCTGAACAATATTAGAATCCGAGCAATTACAAATAAGACCTTCGAAAATGATGAACATCGTTCAAGGAGGTCGTCCAGCCAATCGTTGCTATTTCCAGTTGTCACCAATGCTCATTCATTTTTTGTTCTTTCATTGCTTCTTCAGGTAATTCTACTGTGAATTGAATTTGTTTTGGCCAGTCCACTTCTGTACTATTGTCGAATCGGTCCACAGCCATGCAATTACATTCATTGTCTTCTTGAACGCCGTATAGCCACCATTTTATGTGGATGTCCACTAATCTTACTAGATTTCTTCTTATGGCCATATAGCTAGCACAAACTGTATCTGGTAATAACTCATCCCAACCGATTCCTAGTAACCAAAGCTTCTGAAAAAGTATTTTTATTTTTACAATTGTTGGAGATAGCCATCCTATTGGATCGCACAGTTTCGACGCCTCTGAGAGCATATTTCTTTTTGTTAATTTTATGTCTTCGAGGGTCACCTTGAACTGGAATGTGTGGTTATTGGAGAGTACGTCACACAGAGTACAGTAAGCGATGAATCATTCGACAATTCAATAACAGAAGCATTTCTGTTTACTTCAGGTATATTGTGTAAAATCTCGGGATAGTTAGTAGCCCATTTGCGCAGGTTGAACCCTCCTTTGTTCAATAAACTAACCAAACTCATAACTAATTTCTGGGCGTCCTTTATATTGCTTGTACCGGACAACAAATCATCAACGTAAAAATCATGCTTTACTATTTCCGCTGTCTCTGGGCATTCTTGTTGGTGGTCTGACGCCAGTTGCACTAAAGTTTGGGTAGCCAAAAAAGGAGCGCACGATGTTCCATATGTTACTGTTAACAGCTTAAAAACGTGTAACTCGTTATATGGTTCCTTCATCCATACAATCCGTTGATAGTCACTATTCATTTTATTAACCCAGATTTGTCGGAACATTTTCTCTATATCAGCGGTAAATGTTACTTTGTGTTTGCGAAATCTGAGATTTCTACCATACTAGACTGCACCACTGGTCCTACTGCTACCTGCTCATTCAAAGAATTTCCAAATGTAGTTTTAGCCGAACCATCAAATACTACGCGTAACTTCGTGGATGAACTATTTTCTCTCAAAACCCCATGGTGCGGCAAATAATAGCTCTCGACAGCATCAGAAGTTGATAGCTCCATATGTCCCAATCGTAGATATTCATGTAGAAACTCGATGTATGTGTGTGTCCTTTCCAAGTTAGCTAATCGTTTAACTGACATAAATTTTGACTGTCCAAGTTTCGATGCATCTAGCTTAAACGGTAAACTCACGATGTATCTTCCATCTGGTGCCCTCTGAAACGTTTTCTGGTAATGATTTAAGCAAAATTTCTCCTCTTCACTATATGGCACAGCACTCACAACCTCCTCAATTTCCCAAAACCTTCTTAGTGTACGATCCACGTCTAAATGGAGATTAATTGATCTTTCTTGGTGTGTAGTTCTGTTATCAAGTGGCACTCCGGCTACTATCCATCCGATTTTGGTGTTGTGAGCAACTAACTGTGAATTTGGGATATACTTTTTACCATCACTTATTATATCAAAAAACAAATCACTACCAAGCAGCACATCAATTTTGCTCTTTCTTTTAAAGTTAGGATCAGCTAGCTTAATCTTCCTTAGTTCTTGAAGGTCCTCTAATTTATTAATTGAGGGTTGATATGACGAGATTTTTGGAACTATAAACACCTTTGCATTTGTTTCGTAATTATCATCTTCAAATCTAGATTTAATTCGTAAGGTAGCCACGCCTTTGGAAACTCCCGAGTTCGCATTATTGAGGCCTTGAATCCACATTCTGGCTTTCGTTCTTTTTATTCCGAGGCGCTGGAAACATTCTTCCGTAACGAAAGAACCACTATTTGGGCAGTTGGCAGAACCGCATTTCCCTCTATCGAATTAGCATGCTCACAAGTCGTTTTTTCAGGCGGACGTGTGGAGGATTCTAGCTCTAGGTACAAGATGGCGTGATATGTCCTTTGACATTTGCTACATTTTCGTTTCGATTTGCATTGATATACCATATGCGTATCACTCAAGCAATTGTAACATCTTGAGTGTTTCTTCACGTAATCCCTCCTCTGTTGGATTTCTAAACCTAGAAAACCTTCACACTCGAATAATTTGTGGTCCTTGCCACAGAATGCACAAGTTACTGCCGGTGCAGTGTGCATAGATTTGGTTTGCGGTACATATGGTTTCGATAGTGTAAGCTTTGTGCTCTCAGTTTTCATGCCTTGCAACACATCCGTTCGTTTGTTCAAAACTGAAAGAAGATTATCAAATGTTGGATAATTGATTTCGGAAGTTTCTAGTTTCCACATTTGCCGGGTTTCAGAATCCATACAGAAGATGGAAGAGTGGTAAACAAAGACCGTTAGCGTTAAATTTATCATCGCTCGATAAATCAGCTTTTATAACATATTGACTGCCAATGGAGTGATAACACCAGGTAAGCTAATATAGTAAATCCATTTTATAAATTAAATTCAAAATAATTCAATTAAACCAATAATAACATTAATTAAGTTTAGCTAAATAATTACAACTGTGTGAACAATTCAAACTATTAAAATTATAACAAGATAAGTGATTTAATTAACTTATAACTTAATTTACGTTTTACAAGATTTAAATTTTAATTCCAGGTTTATTATCCTGAACACAGATAATAAAAATAATAAAATAATAATAAATATAATAACTTTTAAACGATACTTTGACATCGAAGGCAAACCCAGCTAAATTTAGTAACACAAATTTGAAATAGTAGTTCGTTGTTCCGGAGCTTTTACAATCAAATTTACTACATAAACTTTCACCGTCACCAATAGTTCTAATGCGCCCTCGAATCTTACCCACATTCTGCACCCATATATTCTCATCTAATCTGTGTGTATAATACAAGTAGACGTTTGTTCACTTTGCTCACCTTGAAGTTTATTATGCTTTTTCGTTCCCAAAAAATTAGGTTACAATATTTTTTTTGTTATCGGTAACATTTTCAGATATCAATATATAGAGAGCCAAAACAAAAAAAAATAAAAATATTAAATCAAAATTATGAAAACACATATGTACACATTATGTACTCGTATGTGTTGGGGAGAGCAAATATTTTACAAGAAAAATCATTTTATCTCGTCGTGCGACGAAGAGCTTTTACTTTACCAACATAATACACTTACACTTTGAAATATTCTGTTGTTTTTTTATATTCGCCGCACATACTCTCACACTCCCTCTCTTTTCTCATTTCTGTCTCCAGAATATCGCTTTTTAGTTTCAGTTCGTGCGCGTCCATTGCTAAAACAATATCGGGTTTAATAGAAAAATTGATGTTGAAGAAAATAATAATTTTTTTTTCTATATATACATCCAAAATAAAAGCTTTAACAGAGCTTTTATATACATACACCTAAAAAAAATTTAATTATGTTTAATAGATAAAAAAAATTATATTAATGTTAAATTTAAATATTTTAGTTATAACTTATAATAGTAATGTAATTTTATATAATATAAAACAAAAATAGTTTTTTAAATTAAAAATTAATAAAAAGTGTTTTTTTGTTTTGTTTGGTTGTACTTAATTTTCTGGGGGTGATTAAAGAATTTCAGTCGATGGAAAAAGCTCAGTTCTGAAAAATATATCATATACATAATAGCAGTTACATATAAATATATTTATATAAAAATAGTTTTCACATTTTTTTTGTGTTATATAATTAAAAAAAAAATTAATTTTGAAAAGTGGAATACTAAACCAGAAAACGGAAAATTCCAAAAACCCAACCAAATATGTCAGTCAATCTACTAAAAATCTTATTGCAATCTGTAAGGTATTATAGTTATCCTTGATAAAAGCTTATCAAGGTGGCTCTGCTAAGTATAAATAAAAATAATAATTTTAATAATTTAATAATAATCCTACACGTAGAGTAAACTAGTTAAAATTAGGAAAATTAATTAAGCATATATAAAATAATAGTATAATTAACAGAAATATAATAATTATTAAATTAATTTGTAAATTAATAAGTCGCCGCCGCGATGGGGTCACCGCTATGCTTGAAACGGCGTCGAAAAAGAAATTTTAAAGAATATCTGCTCCGGTTTGGTGTGATAGGATTAACAATTGCCACATCCACATTAATGCTGCCACAAAGTTTAGTCAAAGCCGATATTAATATGCCGACTATAACGTTTGCTGTTAATGGTACAATTAATGGAACATTAAATGGTAAATATACAGAAAAAGCTTCGCGAAGAAAAATTTTTTTTTCTTGTGTATACCGGGGGCCCGTAATTTTATATTTTTTTTTTTTGTAATATTTTTAATAAATTTTTTGTTGTTCTATGTAATTTTAGATACGAGCGACGCTACGGTGGTAAAGGTACCCTTATTCCCAACCGATCTATTCTCATTAGAACAGCGTAGACAGGGTGCCGTTGTGTTACACATACTTGGTGTAATTTATATGTTCGTCGCATTGGCTATTGTGTGCGATGAATTTTTCGTGCCTTCTTTGGACGTGATCATAGAGAAAATGGATATTACCGATGATGTGGCTGGTGCAACGTTTATGGCAGCCGGTGGTAGCGCACCCGAATTATTTACAAGTGTTATCGGTGTATTTGTGTCATTCGATGATGTTGGCATTGGTACAATTGTTGGCTCGGCCGTATTTAATATATTATTTGTTATTGGAATGTGTGCATTATTTTCAAAAACTGTATTAACATTAACGTGGTGGCCATTATTTCGTGATTGCACATTTTACAGTGTTAGTTTATTAACTTTAATATATTTTTTTCGTGATAATAGTATACATTGGTCTGAGGCACTAGTGTTATTTATTATTTATATTGGATACGTCAGCTTTATGAAATGGAATGTACAAGTCGAGCGATGTGTGAAAAAAGTTATCTATAAAAATAAGGTGACAAGAGTACGAAGCACTGATCAACTTATGCCTGCCGTAAGTAGTTGTTGAACGTAATGCATGCCCAATTTGCTAAATATTATTTTATTTATATAATTTTTTAATTTTAAATTATTATTATGTTTTTTATTTTGATCAGGGAAATAAAATAAATATATTTATTAAATTTTGAAAATTAATCGAATTCCAAAAATAGTTTAACTTTGAATGACACAAAATTATAAAAAAAAAAAAATGTATTTTGAGAGTGAGTAAGGGGAAATTCGGAAAGAAAAGGATTTTTTTTATATTGACAGGTTTTTCTGTACAATTTGCAAGGTATATTCTATACAAATTTTGCTTTCTTATAAGGGTTTAAGGTTAATATTTCTCAATTTTATGTTTTATATTCTCAATTGAGGTATTTTCGAATTGGGGAGGCCTACATCCATTCGACATTCAGCCATATTTTTTTTTGCTTCATCCATTCCGTATTCGTTACGTACTATGAACGATTGTCTAGCATAACGTATTTTCTTATTATATTCTTAACATACAATAATAATATACTTATGTGTATAATTTAATAACGATTGCATGTTTTACTAAACAACTCTTCAAATGACATACGGAATTATGATCTAGGTGTAACCGCGTTCTTTTAATATTAATGTTTTAGAACGAATAACCCAATTAACTTCGTGATACCATAATGTAGGTGTATCTCGAGACGGTTTTCTTGGTTTAATTAATTTTATATACTTTAAATATATAAAATGGAGTGTCCCAAATCCTAATTCTGCAGTGTAGATTGATTTTAGAAAAATGATTTGTAATACTGTAGCTTAAATTTTCCTTTTACATTTTATGTGCAGATATACAGTTTATTCATCACGTTCTTGATTGAAAATTGATTAAAAAACGTTTCCAATGAGGCTGATGGACATTATACTATTCACTATAGATTTGTAGTCTTTGATTTTGCACAACTTTGAGTATAGTTTTAACAACTGAAAGCTTTTTAGTTTTCTCAAAATTGTAGTTCGTCGTTACTGTAGCGAATTAATTGGACGTGATTTTACTATTTTGTTCAAATAATTATTCAAGAACGAGATTGCATATATTCAGGCGAATTTTATAGTTAGAATTGTATAAGATAAAAATAAGCTACAGTTGAACTTGCAAAAGAGACCGCCAGAATGATTAAAGTTCCAGGCCAAAATGATTAAAACCATAAAATATTAATACGAGTTTCTACTTTAATTTTGCCGACCTTATTTCTAGCATAAAGCGAGATTAAGCAAATATGTTTAGTGAAAATCTGGCAAATTTTGCAAGTGGTATTACACTCCTGAAACTTTTAATTAACATTTGATATGGCCAACCGTGAACCATAAAATTATTAAGAGGCACTGCATAATTCGATCCTGGAACAGCGATGTTTGGCCAATCGAATACTATTGGTTTTAAGGTCATTGAGTGGTTTATTGGGGTAAAGGAGGTTTTTGGAGATTACACGGTCATTAAACGTTTCTCTCAATAAATTGATTGTGTCATGAGATGTATGGCATGTTGCACCATCTTGTTGAAACCACATATCGTTCAAGTCGAAATCATCTAATTCATGCCACAAAAAATCAATAATCATGTGTCTGTAGCGTACTCCATCGACAGTAACTGCAATGCCATTTTCGTTTTCAAAAATATACTAAGTTAATCACCCGTTAGCTTACACTTGTTTTTGTTCTTTTATTTTTTATTTTTGCACCAGCTCCAAAAATTTGGTGCTATATGGCCCGTTTCAAAATTTATAATTTTTTTCATTTTTTAACATAATAATTTAATTTTAATTTTAATTTCTTTTCATACACCTAGCACACATCGATGAAAGGGGTCACACTTGTATCTCATTTGTTCTAATAAATTCATACATATTCTTATATACGTTCATTCCCATTCGTAATAATTCAGTCAAACTACTTGCACTCAACAGAACATCGAACATTTGTCTGCTCTGGTTAAATGCAGAACATTTCAGAATCAATTGTCGATGTCCTCCACAAACAAACAGCTTTCACATAATTCACACACAACCAAATTGCGTTTCTTCAAACATTCTTTCCAATTTCCATGATTCAATCTCACTCGTTCCATAGTTCGTAACATTCTAGTCTCTCCTTTGAGTACCTTAAAGAACGGTTGTCTCAAAGGAGACCTAACCAACTCAAAGTACTTCTTACCTTTCACCTGACATTTTTCAACAAACTCCGTCTCCTATTTTCTCCACAGATTCACCTGATACATGCAAAGTACGTCTCTGGCATCCATGAATTCATATTCATTTACATCCTCAATCAAACAATCCCATTTCGCAAGCATAACGGCTCTTTCAATACCTTCAATCTGTAGGTATGAAGGTATCCATTGAAGGATGACTTCCCCTCATCAAGATCGAAGATACTTATACTGAGTGTCAATTCGATGGCCATTGACCGTGGGTCAAGTCGGCCTGTCTGAAAAACGCTCGAATGATGAACGATTTTATCGTCAAAACATGGATAAAATCAAAAATTCACCTCTATATCCTAATCAGAGCCACCATAAACCTATAAGCCATCGAATTGACATAGCCAGTTTGGTGTATATCATGCAAAATTGCGAATTACGTAAAGATTTTATGAAAAAAACCTCCTCAACAGACCCACCCAAAACTATAATGAAAATCTACATTTTAAATCGGTATGTATCTCACAAAATCCCGAAAGACGAACGATTGCATCAACAAAATATTTAGAAAAATAAAAATTTCACCTCTACAACCTCATCCAAATTCTATAACCAAAATCTTCCTAGGGTCGTACGCCATCGAATAGGCAAAGTCAGACCGGTGTTTGTCTGAAAATTTTTTGAATGGCAAACGTTTTTATCGACAAAACATGGGGAAATCAAAATTTTACGCATAACCTCCCAGCCCAAACCTAAAATTTACCTAGAGTCATATTTTATACGTAAAATCTCGAATAGTGAACAATTTTATCGTCGAAACAATATTTCACCCATATAACTTCATCAAACCCACTCCTAACATATAATCAAATTCTACTTAGCGTCATGGTTCATCAAATTGGTACGGTCAGATCGCCGTTTATCTGGCAAAATATTGTTATACAAGCCTTTCATCAGCTAAACGTGACATGGCTATTGTGTAGATGTCTGCTATTGACCTTTTTCGGTTGGAAAATTGATGATACATTTGTTAATTTTAATCTGTATTACCGGCATTTTTCGGTTGAACACTTTCGGCTAACTTTTTTTGCTTATGATGCATTGGAATTATCAGAAATATAAATTTTGTTTTACTTTTATAGTATACAACTTGAAACCCGATTAAGATATCAAAATAAATTAAAGTACTATAACTCCTATCGTTGACAACTAAAAACCTGTTTTACATCAAATCGGCACAGTATTGTCGGCCGAAAGCTCGGTGTACTTTAATTTTTGTCACGAAATGTACTCCAATTTTTCTATATTTACTGAATCTAAATAAGAATGCTGAATCTATGCACTAAGTGGAGTTGGTGTTGCCCCAATGGTCAATTAAAGTTTTATTGACGATTATGTAAAGTATTAGTACTTTCGCCTATTCGGCGATATGCGCCTCGATGACGACGATAGCGCGCCATTATAAACGTCTTTATGGATGAATTCTTAGAAATTCTTTAGGACGGATATAGAGTGGTGGAATTCTAATATGGATATTCAGTCGTCTTCAAGATGCTGGTTTTGTTATTAACGTCAGTAACGGTCATGCAATCAAGTCAGAGGGTATCAGACCTTCCAAAGAGTAAGTTGATGTCATTATCAATTTTTCTAAATTTTCATGGGTATGGTTAATTTTTACTGATCTGTTATTCCCAATGCTACTGAATGTCAGAGAATTTTGAATAGTTATTTCATTGGTAGCAAGTAAAAACGTTAAAACCAAGATTACCTGCTTAGAAGAAGCTTCGTAAGCGTAATACAAAATTCTCAATCGAAGCTGCTCAACTTTGTCACTCGCGAGAAAATGCCGAAGTATCCTTAAAGATGGATGCTTCAGACACTGCAATAGAGTTTAAGTTTTTCTCGAGCAAGTTAAATGACGCACAAGCGTAAGTACAGTGCTTACGACAGTGGACTTCTTGCCACTTACTCAGCAGTGAAGCATTTCAAATATTTGTTGCAGGGTTGTATTTTGTGATTTACACTGATCATAAACCGCCTGCTTATGGCTTTCAACATAAGTTAGACAAGGCATCGCCCCGACAAAGATGACATTTAGATCTTATTTCACAATTTACCAACGAAATCTGTCATATTTCTGGTCGTGAAAATATTGTTGCTGTTGAACTTAAACAAACTATTATCCAAACCAAATCTCAGATTCATTAATATACCTTTGTTAAGTTCTGACAAAACTATAACGTGCGAAAGTTCAACTGGTGAAATGCGACCATACGTTCCTGATCAATCTCGTTACCAAACAGGGACAGGGATATAAGAGCATTCGCAAAATCTTGTCAATTTTTTTTATGTAAATAAATAAATTAAATATGAAATTAAATTTGTATGGGGTTGTGAGGCCAGATGACATCAGAGTATACTTAAAATACGGTAGCCATATTTTCGTGTACAATTTGCAGAATAATTTTGTGGGCAACAAATAGTAAGATTTTGTTCATAATTTTAAAATTCTTTATTTATTTCTCCAAATCTATTTCGTCCCCCTCAAAGGAACCCACCCCCCCCCCGGCCTCAATACCCTTGTGCCAACGTTTTTTCCAATCCTCGAAACAGTTGTTAAAGTCAGTTTCCGGAATATCCTCCAATGCGCGTAGCGATTCACGTTTAATGTCTTCAATTGACTCAAAACGGTTTCCCCGGAGCGGTCGATTGAATTTGTTGAACAGCCAGAAGTCACACGGAGCTAAATCAGGCGAATACGGTGGTTGCGGAACGATATGGGTGGCGTTTTTGGCGAAAAAATCACGTAAAACCAATGCAGTATGAGAGGGTGCATTATCGTGGTGCAAAAACCAAGAGTTGTCGACTCATAATAACACTCAAATTATGCGTCGTATTCCTTGTTGACAGTTTGGCCGGTTGGAAGGAATTCGGAATGCACCACACCTCGATAATCGAAGAAAAATGTCAACATCACCTTGATTTTTGACTTGCTTTGACGTGGTTTTTTCGGCTTCGGCTCACCTTTGGCACGATATTCGGCCGATTGATCGTCTGTTTCCGGGTCGTAAGCATAGATCCAAGACTCACCGCCAGTTAAAATATTTTTCATGACATCCTGGTAGTCGGAAAGCATTGTTTCACAGACGTCAACGCGACGCTGTTTTTCCAAAAAATTGAGTGATTTTGGAACCAATCGTGCTTTCACTTTTCCTTCCGATATTTCAACGATGCCAGTAAGTTCTCTTGATTCTATTAACGTGTTGATCATCAGTTGATGTTGATGGCCGTCCTAGACGTGGTTCATCGTCAACACATTCTCGACCCTCTTTGAATAATTTGAACCAATCAAAAACACATTTCTCGCGACATACAATTATCACCGAAGGCCTTTTGCAACATTCTGAACGTTTCGGCACCACAAAATTGATTCCGCACACAAAATTTAATGGAACTTCTTTGTTGAATAATTTCACTCATTGTAAAAATCGCCGAATGCACTTTTTGTACTTCAGAAAGACAAGCGTATACTAAACACTAATGATTATTTTGATGTGACATTTGGCACAGATGTCACTCACAGTCATACCAACATAGAAAAAAATATATTTCGACGAATGGTTTTCCGCGCGAAATTTAAATTAAAATGTCTTACTACTTTTTGCCCACTACATCACACAGTAGAAATTTAATTTCGGTAAAATCACTCAAATACCCCAATATTTTTATGAATTTTGTAAATCCAACGTGCACAAATATTTGATTGTACACACAACCAATTCGTGTGACCGCCATATGTGTATGCCACCCTTTTGCTTAAGAAATAGTTGTTCAACTTTGTTAAGGAAGGTTCACAAAAGAGACTTTGAATAGAGAATTGCTTTCAGATCCGCGAATTTAGCCTCCTACGACGTTATGATTATCAATAGAGCTGATACGTAACCACATTTTATTTGGTCTCGTTAAAATATATTTTGATGAATTCGATTCCGACTAGAATTGCCGTTTATAATTTATGGTATATTAAACCAGAGATTAAACACCTGGAATTAAAATTAAGCAAACTACCGGTGTATGCTTATTTACCAATATGAAAATTACGCGAGCTACTGATTTTACGGCGTTTACTGAGTGATATACGAAAAAAAAAATTTTGAATAAAATTCAGCAAATTCGCGAAAACTTATATTAATCCAAACATTTAATATTATTCAACAGATTTGGAATCAATACATGTTTGAATTGGTGCACAAACCCGGCAAATTGACATGAAAAGAAAAACGAAAATTTCCACTAAAAAAGGCTTCACAAAATGATTCAAGAAAAAATTCATTGGTTTACAAAAATTTCTCATGTTGTACCAGCGTTAAAGCGGTGGATTTGTGAACTAAAGTGCTGGTAATAAATTTGTTACTTTTCCAAAACCTTTTAACGATGATTGTTTTATGCGTCACATGATTTTATTGGAACGAACTAAATGTAACTGTTTCCAGCGCCACAACGGTCTTTTTGAGTACATGAGATACGTACATATGCGTAATAAATTGCTGATAAAAAATTTGCCCTCGTCCAAAATCTAATAACGATAGGCCGCATATGATCATATCAGAATGAGAAAAAAATGATTTGTAATCAGCCCCACAATGGTATTTTGGAGTATTAATCAGATGACTTGGAGCATTATTCAAGACCTTTTTATTGATATGTCACACTTTCTATGATAAGTCAATTATTTGCTCCCAGCGCCAAAACGGTATATTTATCAACTAAATGGCTAATACAAAATATGCATTTTCTTCCAAGACCTTCAATTGGTATGATACATACATGATTACACGGGAATAAAAAATGTATAACTGCTTCCAGCGCCACAATTGGCTACCAACGCCGAAACGGTGGATTTATGAACGAAAGTTTAATAGAAATTGTTGTCTGACCCAAAAATTTTCAAACGGTATACTACACGAGTATAGGAAAAATGTAAAGCAATGTCGTGGTCATCTCCTTGATATAAAGATCCGACCGAGATAAAGATGCACCGAATTAAAAATAAAAGAAGATTGGCGAAGAAAAATTCGTATCGTATAAGCCTTTCTTGAGATATCATCGGTACAGTCATCCGTCCATCCATCCATCCAAACAAAGGATAGACTTTTTGGAATTTTTTGATCAGGAACCTTTGAACATCAAGAAAACTGTTTTTGGACCAGGGCTTTTTTATCATTTTTATCAGGATTTAAATAACTTGACCTTGACAGACAGAAATTAAAACAACAAACATAGTAATAATCTACATTGTCTATAAATATTCTACATACTCTATGAATTGTCGACATTTTCTACGCCAAATTAATTGTCTACGCTATTTTATACACCAGCATGTCGACAATTCCAAAATACGCGTAGACGCACAACATCGCACATGTCCAGTAGCCTTCCAGCAGTCTTCTCCACACATCTAATACATATGAAACACACAATTGTGACACACTTACACACAATTGTGACACACTTAAAGACAACAGCAAAATCGTTTTTGCAGTCACGCAGGATAACGATAAATTGCACTCATTTTTTGATTTTGCTTTGGGCAACAGCAAATTACACAATAACGAAACGAAAAGATTGAAAGTCAAACTCAATGTCAAATGTCACTTTGTATTAAGTTTACTGGAGCGGGGAAGCCAACGTTCGGGCAGGACAACGTCTGTTGGGTCCGCTAGTAATGTATAAAATTATAACTTTTGTAATTTGCTCACATATTTTTTTCTATTTTTATTTTTGTTTTTTTTTTTGAAATTTTTGACACTTACTGTCAATCGTGTAATGAGAATTAAGGTTCGTTTAATTTCAAAAATTATTTTAACTAATTTTAATGTTTTCAGATTACATTTGCTATTAAAATGTTCTTTGTCTTCATTAGCTATTGGAGCTGGAAAGTTATAGTCATGATCGGCCGGTAGTGTACTTTAATGGTCTGTGGATGTCCGTGCGTTATTGATAAGGTTGTTGTCCTTTTTATCATTTGCTTTTCACTCCCACCAATTCCCGTAAGTCGCAGCTCTGTTTTCGTTATTTTTAATTTTAACCTGTTAGCTGTATAAAGCTCGCTTGTGAGCAGGGATAAATAATTGCGTAGATTGTGGCAATTTTCATGATAGGTTGTAATTTTAACTAGCGCCGTTGGTAAAAGCATATAGTCTTCACTTTTCTAAATTGCGCAGTATGTAGCGATGTACTTCGTTCGAGTTCTACCATCCTTTTTATTGTTGTGTAGTAATTGATGATGTCTTCCTCCACATTGCTTACATGATTGATTGAGCATGCAATCAATTATTGAGTGACTGATTAAGCAGAATTCTAGTAGTGAGACGAGTTGTTTTTTTGCTGTTCCTTTTTGCATATATTACATGAGGTTTTACATCTGATGTCAACAATTTTGTTCCTATGGTGGATTGTATTTCGATGTAAATGTTGTAGGATTACGGGTGTTTTTGGTTTCCTCGCGAAAAACAGTTTCCAAGGTTGTGACGCGTTTTACGTTGTATAATGTCCGAATCTTAATTGGTCAACGACATCAAACAATCCTATCCATTCCATATGTTCCCCATTAAAGTGCAGTATGCTGATTTTTGGAAGTTTGGGTAAATATAATAAACAAACAGGCCTGTTTTGGTAAAAAAATTGTAATATTTAGATTGCGTATTGCATACATTAATTTTTAATTACAGAACTATAGATACAAAATGCCTTACAAAATTTCTCGTAAGCCTCAATAATACAACTTCCCAGAATATGCCAAATATGATGATAAATTAAATCTCACAATTTAAAATTAGATTGTAACAGCACCACAAAAAAAAACTTCGAGAGCCAACAAAACGTTCCAATATTGGAAAATGTAAATAAGAAAATTTTCAAATTAAAATGGTACGACACGTTATCGATCTGGGGAAAACGATTAATTCTGCACTGACAACAAGGAACAAAGCAATTTTTTATGTATTTTAAAGCAGCTGGCATTGATATTGATTAATTGAATGTTGAAATGTATTTCAAGCCTTTTTCCAATTGATGAAATATATCAATTCAATGTCTGAGCAGCAAATGTGAGCTTTTAATTGAAACGATTTTTTTTAAATGGCAGGCACCTGACGGTCACGCTTATCACCAACATAAGGCAGAGGCAAAAATTTGTTGCTTAATTAATTTAATAGTTTTCGTAAAATATATTTACTGTGTTTTTAATTTATATCGTGCATTTATTTATGTCCCGAGCTTTCATTGGTTTCTATACCTTTTTAATCAAAGCTTTCGTTTGATATACGATTATTCGATAAAATTCAAGGTACAATAACGATGACGTATGTAATTAAATTTCGACATATTCAAATTCCCAACGTTTTTTAATGTGTCAAGGTTCCATTGATTTTTGTTTTAAGTTTACACATCATTGAAACATTTTTAACACTTTGTGTCATTTGAGAATATACATATTTTATGCCATATTAAAAGAACATAAATAACAAAAACAACAACATTTATGTTGCGACATAAAATTTAAATCAATTTAGTTTTGACAGAGCTTTTTAAAAAATTACATTAATTTACGAAGCGGGTTTTCGAGGGGATAGGAAAACGAGGGCAAATGGAATACAATTAAATCAAATGTTAAGGCATTTTGTACAATGTGTCTCGATTAAAGAGGCTTTGGTATTAACATGCTGATAAATAATTTTATTGCCAGATCGTTAAGAACCATTTACTGTAATTAGTAACAAGATCATTAATTTGGGAATATTAAAAGAAAATTGTTTTGGAAATATTATTTCATTATTCACAGCCACAGGGGACGTTAAAATTTGAAAATGAACTGACACTCCGCTTTAGAAAATAATTCATTTAAAAATCTGAAATTAAACACTTAAATAAGAATGATAACGTAGAAGAACCGCGTTTATAAAAAATTTTTTGGAAGCGTACCAGAAAATCACGTGGGTAACTGCAGCAAGGAAACTTTCGAATTTCAATTTAAGCCTAATTTTAAAACTTTCTAAATGCCGCTAAACTGATGAAATTTGTGCTTACCATAGAAATATAATTTTCATAAATTTTCATTCATAAATCGAGGAAAATCAAACCAGCCCCTGAAAGATACTATATTTAAAAAACAGAGATATATCGTTCAATAACATTGGTGTTGAACAACAAATTAAACAATAGAAATAAAATGTTCTAAAATCCAAGTTATAAGCACTTCAGATAGTATATTCCTGTCAGGTATGTTCATTCCCATCCGAAAAATATAGTGGCTGAATTTGTGCTAATCCAGAATTGGCCCAATTCCATTGAACAAAAACGACCGTTGAATGAACAATTTTCTGACTAAAAGTGTTCTAGAAACCAATGAAGTTGGCACTTCTATTCTCTCTATTCCCAGTCGCTTCGAGTGTGGCCACTAATGCGTGTCAATTGGTTGGGATGGCAGTGTGCTTGTGATCTTCTCGATTACGAGGGCTGTGGCCGAGATGAAAAATCTTGAATCCATTTGAGAGTGTCATACGAATTCGCAAGTGACTGCGGCTGGTCTTCTCGCTAAGCCGGTGCTATTTGCCCTTCCAATATGAAGCTGACCTGTGACCCCGAATCCAACCAAGCGCGAATAACGAAGATTTGGTTGGAGTGCAATACGATGGTCATTATACTGATGCGAGCAGTACATCCGATTTGTAGTGACCGGAGTTTATGATGATTCGACGGATGATGATTCGGTAATTGGTTTCGAGTTGTGTAATAGCATGCCTTTTGTTGCAAACCCGGTACATACTGGATTTGCAATTCAAACTGATGTGACTTTTGCGCAGGCAGTGGAAGTCTTTTATCCTTTTCTCCGGCGCGATTTGATTTTTATTCGAATGTTAGAGGTTTGAATTGAGCGCACTGGAACACGTTGTGATTTCCAGCACAAACTTGACTCGTAAAGATGCGAGAGTCCGAAGTGATGACGAGTGGTGAATTGATTGCGTGCGACGAATGCGATGATGATGGCACCTCTTTGTGCGATTGTGGTGGATTCGATTGTGGATTAGTCATGAGGGTATCAATCAGTCCAGGGGGTATCACGTCCCAATGTTGATTGATTTCTGGATTCAACTTGTCTACGATGATGTTGATTAAGATGATATCCCATGTGGTGACCGGTACTCCTAAAACTTTCAGACTGTGAATGGTGTCGGCCGAAGTGTCAAGGATTTTGATCAATCCCACGGCTAATTTGGTTTGTAGTGTAGGCATGGTTCTGAACCTTCAAAGATGACTGTCGATGATGAACCGACGGTGGTTGTATCGATCTTCTAGAATGCGCCATCCTTCCTCGTAATTGTCGTTGGTGATGGGGACTGGCGTTGCAGCGCCAGTTAAGTTCGCCGTTAGATAGTGTAGCTTCTGCGAATTGATCAACTATTTATTATTGTGAACAAGGTCGATGAACAAATTCTGAAAGTCGTTGAACACGCGATTCGAGATAACTTTGTATCGACCGACTGCTGTACGTGAGTTAGTTTAGCGTCATCTTGCGGATTCTTGACCGTGGTTGAAAGCTGTCTACGTATGGTTTTCAAATTTGAACCGGCGACGAGGTAATAGTCGTCCGCTTGATCGCGTTTAACATACTCTTTCTCGTGATCTTCTTCCCGCACACGGCACAATCTGGTCCTGTACCCGGTAAAATGCATTATACCGAGACGTGGTCGATCTGCGTCTGTATGAATTCATTGCTGATGTCTGGCGTGTCGATCGAGAGCTCCTTGCTCTTCCTCATTGCCCGGTCGAGGACTCGATGTAGCGACGCTTGTTTGGCGTGAGTTGTCATTCCACCACCGAATAATTGATTTCATCACTCGAATATAAGTGTTTATGCACATTAGTTTCATGAGGCACGAGCGCTCCACCGAAATGTTAAATTTTCGTATTAACTAGAGTTGTTGCGGCACCAAAAATGTTGAAGCGAAATTGCGAAATTTTAAAAACGCGATTAATACCAAAAATATTTATTTATTAATTTTGTTGTTTGTGTCGTGTTGTTGCTCGATCGGAGGTTGATATAAGATGACGTTTTCCACATGGATGTGGCGATGTTGGTATTTTATTTAAAACTCTGTTGCCCGACGTTTGATAGTGGGGTGCCCAGCTGTCGTGGAGGCGTTTGGTGTTACCTCCAACAGTAATTATTTGCGTCATTGTCAGCATCAATCGACACAGGTTAAAAGATAAGTATATTCATTGAAGATGGGAGAGGACTAACTTTATCTAAGTGAATATGTTCGAATCGATCAGGTGGAATTTCGAATCGGCCCCTTAGATCTCTGATAGGATAAACAGGATTGTGTCTATTCGACAACATCCCTCTTTATACTGAGCCAGAAGTAGCGAGCCGTAATCTACTTACGAGTAGCACTGACACCAGGAAGTGAAAAGTTGTGTAAAGAATCCGATTTGTACCCGTTTATATTTCGCAGGATAATTTAAAAAGCTCCAGTTTCACGTTGGAACTAGCGTGTGAATAATACATCTGCGACTACATTTTCTTTACCGTTCACTTGCTGGATGTCGGTGGTAAATTGACTGATAAAATCCAAATGGCGCATTTGGTCGGTGTAAATGGTGAAGCCCCTACCTTCGACCAAGTATCTAAAATGTTTAATCGCTAAATATATTGCGGGTAATTTCTAATCAAATGCAGAGTATTTTTGTTCGGCATTTCATAATTTCTTTAGAAAAATTATAAAGGTTCCCAACAATCATTATTGTACTGTAGCATTCACACTGCATTTTGCAATGTTCAGCGGGTGCGCTAACATCGTAATAATAGCTAATTCACTTTTGAGTTTTGTGAAGGCGTTTTTGGCATTCTTCGGATCAAAGATGTTCTAGAGCGGCCAAGTGGGAGTGAATGGCGCCAAGCGTTTCAGCAAGTTTTGGGATAAATTAATGATAATATTTTACTTTGTGTGGTAGCCGGTATTTCCGTAGGGGCAGTTATAGCTGAAAAAATCGTTATGGATATACACCACAATTCTCCTAAATTGTTGTTGATTTTCAATCATAAAGTGCTAAGTGCTGAAACCTCACGAGGTAATCATAACTTTTTTTCAATAAAAAGGATGTGATTATTAGCCAAAGAATTTTGTGTCCTTCGAAAGACAATTAATTAATACACCATTTTTCATTCACCCACACACCAGCTTATGAAAAATAGTTTGACGCTGAGCTCTGCACTCCATCAGAGGGCAATAGGTGTCCTTATTTACATCACCGATCGTAATCGATGAGGTAAATTTGCTTTGCATCCTGCCTCTGGTGGTATCCGAACCCAGCACCTTCCACTCTAAGTGCCGAAGCTTTAACCACTGCATCACTTGCCCGGTGACTTTTGTCTGGAAATTGGCAAACCGGAAAATATACTCTCAATCTAAAGTGTGTATCACCATCTTGAAAATTAAACCAGTCTTAACAATTTTTCACGATACGCAAAAAATTAAAACTGTTCTGATTTGCTTGAAATTTGGTAGGAAATATACGTATATAAAGAACATTTTTTATAAGATTTTGCTTTGCCACCAATGGCCCTATTCTTCTTCACAAGATACCATATGTAAATTCTTGAAAAATAACATTCGTTCCAAACACGAAAGAGAGCGTCCCAATTAGGTTCAACTTTCGGTGGGTTAACGTTTATGTTGAGAACATGATAAGACTATGATCTCATTTGATTCAATTGTTTCTCTTTAGATCCTATCGGTGAGTTCTAACGAGTTTTTCATGCTTTGACACTGGAATGGGCCTATCTTAATAAATTCGTTTGTCAACCATCCTTCGGAAGCGCATATAACTTTTCTATCGATAGATTTAATACAACTCATAATCCGTTGAACTCGTTTTTCGAAGATTACTATAGAGTTGCTCTTGTCAGCTTCCAGTAAACTTCTTTTTCTCATAGGCAGCAGATGTTTTCGGACATCTTTCTATTGATGTCAGCCGAACATCGTACACAATGGGTTAAATATCACACACAGCACAAAGATTAATGCGTAGGATTACAAATAAAACTCCAAACAGATTTTCATTATTTCATAACATTGTCAACACAACAGCTGTCAAATCCATTAATTGTCAAACGATTTCTGTTTCAATTGTATATAGTTGTCATGCTCCTCTTTCTTTTCTCAATATTTAGCCATTTCCCTCCAAGGAATGATCGTTTTATCTTTGTATAGTTGTTTGCTTGCTGTTAAGGCAAAGCAAAATGTTTAATCGAAAGATGACATTTCATTGTGATAATAGAACTTCTATTCTCGGAATGTCGGAATTTAGATGCTGTATAAGACAGCGGAAATTTCTCAGCGGAACATAAGAGATTTCGCTACTCGCCGCAGGTGGCGGCACCATCACAAAAGAGACTTTATTTTGTTATATAATTACCAGCGGAACAAAATATTAAAAGTGATCCTTAAAATGACAAATTGATTGATCTTCGAAGTAATGGAACTCGGTAAATGAAATCTTGAAATTTAACAATATTTAATCTTTCCGCCATTCTAAAAGAATGACGATGAAATTTGGATAGTAGTATTGATCAGGGATTTTAAAGTAAGTTTTGGACAAAATTCTAGGATCTGTTCATGCTGAACTAAACTTGGCCATTTCATAACCAATCCTTTTGAAAATTTAAAAATGTTTATTAATTTATTTTCAGTTTTTGGCCAATATCTCAAAGACTTCCACTAGTAACCAATACTTTCGGTTATTTTTCTAATAAATTAGGTCATACTTAGACTTCGAGGGAAATTTGGGGAAAATTTATGGATTAGAGTTTTCACTATAATTTTTTGATTGTCTGCGCCATATAAGTTATTTTCCTTGAAGTCTCAGTTCCTTGAAGCCAAAATCTGAAAATTAATTAATAAACATTTTTAAACTGTCAAAAGTATTGGCCAAGTTTAGTCCAGATCCTAGAATTTTCTCCAAAACTTACTTTAAAATCCCTGATCAATACTACTATCCAAATTTCATCATCATTTTTTTAGAATGGCAGAAAGACAAAATATTGTTAAATTTCAAGATTTCATTTACTTACCGAGTTCCTTTACTTCGGAGATCAATCAATTTGTCATTTTAAGGATCAAGGATCACTTTTAATATTTTATTCCGCTGGAATGTTTTATTTAGTGAAAAAAGAGATAAAAAATGAATAAAATTTTCCGCTGGTAATTATATAACAAAATAAATTCTCTTTTGTGATGGTGCTGCCACTTGCGGCGAAGAGCGAAATTTTTTCCGCTGAGAAATTTCCGTTACCTTATACAACATGGAATTTGGATGGTAAGCTGATTTTTCGTAACTTTGGCCCTGTTCATAAGTCTGCTAGATTTTCATCTAATTTGTCGTATTTCGACTGTCTGTAAATTAGCTGTACTTCCAAATATAGTTTAGTCTGCTAATTCGTTTTCTCTTCACCCACCTAACTCAATGACGGCTTTCACTGCTTTCGTTCGATTTGGATGAATTATCGACAAACTAGTATTAATTCCGCAGCGTGTATAAAAATTTAGATCAATTGAATGGTGTAAAAAAAATCGAATCGTTTCATTGAAGAATTGAATGTTGCTATTTAGGCATTGCAGTAAATCAATAACTATCAACAAGCGCGATATGGTGGAAAAGTGGTATTTTGCTTTTCGGCACTTACAACTTCCAACAACTGCAGCTTAGGAGACAATGTCGATTAACCCTCTTTCGTCCCAAACATCCTTGTAATCCTTGTAATTGAATTATAAAACTCCGAATGCTTTTATTGGTTAAATTGAAAGTTGGAACCAAACCCAATTTTTATTTTTAATTATTTTACAAAATCCTTTAAACCCAAAAACTAATTAATAGCTTTTACAAGTGCTTTCGAAACTGGGTCATTAAATTGAAACAATTTCGTTAGAAAGCTTAATAAAATTATTTAAAAAATTTTGTTAGCACAGATTTTTACAGAAATATTATTTTGACAACTGCCTTAAATAATCAACTCTTGGACTGGGAATTAAAACGAATATTTTTCATTCGTCTATACACTAACTATGAACATTAATCAACAATAAGAAAGGATTAACTTGTAACTAAATTTGGGTCTACGATTTTCCTGTTATGCTTGTGTACGATTATATTTTAACTAATTGTGTCATTAATTAAATTAATAAAGCTTTTTTTAAACGAATATTTATGGTACCGAAAGATATTTTCCTAATGTGTCGGTTCAAATAAAATAATAAAAAAATATAACTGACCTAGTCATAAATATGTCAGATGCAACAGTTAATATTTATGCTATACATAAACATACAGGCATCACACATAGAATTCATCACAAACTTATGAATCAAACCCAAGAATTTTGAAGCTAGATAAAAAAAAAAATCACCGTATGCTGGTAAGTTCTCCTCCCCAAATTTCTCCCAATAATTTCACCATTTGATATTTCCTCGTTCCGCATTCATTTTATTGCTTTAAAAGCATAATAAAAAAAAATGTTTATACAAAGGAACTACATATAAGAGCAAATAAAAATAAGCTTTACAGCCGCCGTATTGTTGTTGGTATGTTCCGAAGTTACGAAACTCGTTGGAAACCGGCCAAACCAATAAAATAAAATTTTTGTATTTATTTAATTGGTTTTTTGTTATTGTAGCTGTTTTGTCTTGTGTCAGTATTATATGTACATACCTACCGACCATATTCACTTACAGCTATTGTTATCTATTGTCCTTCCCGAAGTCGAGAAATGTACATAACGTTTAATGTATCTAAACCGCAAAAACCAGGCATATATACTCGGACATACTAATTTAAAACGAAATGGTCATTCTTCCGTTTATGTAAGCTTTGTGCTTTTCTTGCGACAAAAGATTTTCACAGCGATACGAAATTTTGTTTTAATTTTCAATTTAGGTGTTAATCTCATGGGACAAATTTAAGATGTATACATAATTGATATTCCATCCCGCAGCATACATTTTTGCATATTATAGTTAGACTGGCGTCTTACATATAGCAAGAAATGTATAGAGGAGCTTTTATCTGGCAGTAATTCTATGTTTATTTTAAAGCTTAAAGCTTGAAAATATTGAAGTGGCGACTTACGTTGTTCCTGGTTATTTACGGTTTGCTGGTTCTTTAAACATCATAAACATGCATAAAGTGAAATACAACAAAACCAACGAACGTGTGTAACATTGTAGCCTCAACGTGCTTGATTGATAGAAAATAACAGATCTCATTTCCTTGGCACCAAACACACAATTGTTTGATAGGAAATGGCAGCAAATAACTACAACGTTGTGTAAGTTATTATAAGTACCGAACAGTTCTTTTACAAAACATCCAAGTCTCGTCATTTAATTGGAAATATAGTGGTCTAAGCCCCCGCCCGAGGTAAGCGCACTATTCCTAATTAAAACATTCAGAGTAAATCAACTAATTACCCGGCAGCACATCTAAGGCCGGACAAATATTGGTCCTTCGAGCGAAGTAAAACGAGTCAGCAACTACATTTCTGAACTTCGAAAATTAGTTATTAACGGTAATAATTAAAATTCTAAGTTCAACAGAAAAGTGAGTTGATACAATGGAATTCGATGATGTAGCACATAAACAAAGCGAGATTTGAACTCAAATCCAAAAAACAAAACAAAATGTTAAAAAGGACGGTCCAGATCGTAAGGCGAAACTAGAATATATCGTCAAACGTAAAGAAAAATTGAACGAACTTTTCAACGAATTTAAACAAAATGACCAACTCATGAGTCAACAATTAACATCTAATAAGGACCATTAGATCGTTCGGCACTTATAATAATTTACACAAAGTTGTAAATAAGATTTGCCATTTCCAATGAACCAAACACGTTGAGGAATGTTACACATGTTCCTTGCTTTTGTTATATTTCACTTCCAGACATTTTCAGAAATTTTATTACAGTAATCGACTTTTTCGAACACAGTAATTGTATTGCCTTTATCCGCTTTACATGCTATCAGGTCATGGTCACGTAGCATTTTCTTTATCGCACTAATCACTTTGAGAAAGAATCGATTACTGTAATACAATTTCTGATTTTATTATAGAAAGCAAAGCAATAGCGCTTGTAGGGATCCAACTAGGGCTTTTAAAACTTCTATCAGTAAGTGTATAAACCAATGCCAAAAGTTGTTTAATGGAACTGGTTGGAAGTACTCTGTCATGAATCCATCTGCTCCGATTCTTTATGGTTTACCAAAAATCCATAAGGAGGGCATCCCGATTAGACCAATAGTCGCGTATTGCAATGCTCCTGCCTACAAGCTATGTAAGGGTTTCATAAACTTTTTCAATGATCATACTAATTTTTTATTTCGGCTTACTCGGTTAAGAACTCGGTAGAATTGATTAGCAAAATTCAAGACGTCGACATTCCACCATATTCAAAACTATAGTTTCGTTTGACATTGTCAGTCTTTTCACTTCTATTCCAATTAAAACTTTATCTCAAATAGTTTGTAATTACTTCGATAGGGATGTTGTAGATGAGGGCTTACGTCGTGAACTGAAGTTGGTGTCGACTGAAACAGTGACACGTTGAGGATGGAGAGGCTTTTCAACAATCATTATTTGGGTTTTCTGAGCCCCAAATGCGACAATTCTGCTTATTAACGAAGCCTCCGCGGTGAAAATGGGCCTAATCACTAAAGATGATTTTTCTATGAAAATCCGGATCATTTTGATGCATTTGGAGGACCCAATCAGCGAAGATACGACGTTTATGGTGACCGACCGGCTTGTGTTCTTGTGTTAACTGAACATTAAAAGCCTTAAGACCTAAGTCTTTATGCAAAATACGGTGTAATGTCGTTTGTGGAATGTCTAACTCCAAAGATCGAGGAGGAATCGACAAACCTGGGTTTTTGTCAACACTACGGGCTACAGCGGCAATATTCTCAGCTGTTCTTGAGCGACGTACACGGTTTCGATTCTTCACATCACTAACTTGTCCCAACAGCTCAAATTTTTCCACCAGTTTCACTATTACCGGCCGAGAAGGTGCTTCACGACGACCCAAAAGTGCTTTAGTTTTGCGAATTGTGACTGCAAAATTTTCGCCATTTTTGTAGTGAATTTTAACTATTTCAATGCGTTGTTGAAGCGTGTATCGTACCATTTTTTAATAATGGCGTAGTGTTTACTTGTCAAATGTCAAAAGATACTTGTCAAATGTCAAAAAATTGACAGCTGCCCAAATAGCAGGCTATTCAAAATGAAACCTCTTATTGGAAAACCCTGTCTAACGAATATGGTTTAATTTTATTATTAAATTTAGTATTTAAAAAATTTAAATAAATTAAAATGTTTATTTTATAAAAATTTTATCCGCCAGGTTTAATGGCGGAATCGTATGTAAGGCATCGTGATGTGCAGCGGTGCTATCAGGCGTAGCGACTTCTTGCTTGAGCTTCTGAAAACAGAAGTGCATAATTATGCATGCATCTAAATTAGAACGCACTAGTATCTATGAAATGAATTACATATCTTCTGCATAACATGCATAATTATGCAAGTTGTTCCTATTTGTAAATTTGATGCGCATCAACAGTGTTGACAACAAAAAAAAACTAAATCAGTTCTAACTTCACGGCTTAATATTCATTGATTTGTGTATTACCCCAAAGAAACGTTACAAGATTTAGAAAAATAGAGGAATTACTCGCAGCATATTCACACGCATCAATGTCATTGCAGCAATTTATCGTCGTTCTTCATTGTGTCGTATTCGCCATGTTACTTTTGTTCACGTTTTGCTGCTCGGCGTGTTTTTTCCGTTTATGGATTGTATATGTGCATCTGTTGATGCGTTTGCGAGATGTCATGTTTGCGATGTGTACGATTATAATATTTGATTGCAATATGCTAACTGCTACAAACTCTGTCCCTTTAAGCACTATGTTTAACAGTGTAAAAACTAACACACAGTTATTTGAAATATATTTTTTGGATTGGTATATTGCTGTTATTTTAGGTTAAAAAACATTCATCAATAAAGCGATCTTTTACGCCAATTCATAACCATGGATGAAAAATACGTCGGTTCATTACGTTACTCCTGAGACGAAGGAACAGTCAAAACAAGGAACTGGAAAAGGAGAATCGGCTCCAAAGGTAACCAAGACAGACGCTCTGTTTTTTGGGATGCGTATGGGGTAATTTTCATTGATTATCCTCAAGAAATTAAAACAACCAATGGCGAGAACAAAGCGAATTTATCGCATCAAACGCTGCAACGTGATGAAATCAAGGAAAAACGGCCGCATTGTACAATGTGCTAGTTCATACATTACTCGGATTATTTTCTCCTCCCAAATATTGCTTGGTGGTAAAATATTTGCCAAGAGCAACAGCGAAGAGATAGGAGCCTGCAGTTGATTTCGACGGTTTACTATATCTCACGTTGATAATTGTATCGTGCGAAAATGAGTATTGACAATTCCCTCTGGAATTTTTCTCGTTTTCTTCAATTTTTTCTATAAAAATTATTTTTTTATGCTGATATATTTTATCCTGATGGTTCTCATCCTTATTGTTATTTTATTTTAAAAAAATTGATTTGTATTACCTAAAAATGCACTAACGAAATAAATTACCCACAAATGACAAAGAGGATAACTTGAGGTATTTCCTGTTCAATGTTTGTCACGCACCCGTCTATTCTCACTAAATATATGGCGGTATGGTCCTGAGAAAAATAAATGTCTGTTTTAGTATCGATATTTAAATACCCCTAAATGTATAAACTGGTTTGTTTCTTTAATAAATTTGAATATCATAATTTCGTATAATTTGCAAACTATACTTTACTTATATTGTTTGTGTAAAATTAAATAATTTATTTATTATTTTTAATTGTTGCTGATCTAAACATTGCATATTTATAATAAATTAATAACCATTTATCTTGGACACATTTTTGATTTCGTATTTTGCCATCTAGTGACAGGAAACTTTCAAACATAATCGTCATTGCGGCGTAAAAACAAATTAACGTATCGGTTAACGTAATTTTTCGGAAATTTTTAATCTTAAACTAAATTTTACATTTTCTACGTCATTTCAAGACTAATTTTGATGATCATGTATTAATCCCTCGATTTTATGTTGCTTAACACCTCAATACAAGAATTTTGCGCTGTTTAGAGGGAAAATATTGTAAAAATTGATTTGTGCGTTTCAAAAAAAAAACGATAAACTTTGAAACCTAACCATAGACAAACTAAACATTTTATTTGAATAATCATGTAATCCTCCAACTGTACATCTAAGTTCATGCTAAAGAAAGAATTAGGTCAATTGGTAATGTTTTATGGTCAAAAACTGATTTTTACTGAACATCATTTCAGGCCCTCATTTTACTTAGTCTTTGGTAATGAACTACTCTTGTCAATAAAAAGAAAATAAATAAATATTTTTATTCTTGATTCGAGCATAAAACTTAATAAAAAATCATTATTAGCCGACCGATTCTAAATTCCAGACTGTACAACATAAACATTTCAATTAGGTCAAATTTAATTTCGCCATTAAATGGTTTTAATACAAATTGAGTCACGTCTAAAGACATAAAACGTTTTTCATACTACGTGCGAGATTTAAACCAAAACTAGACTTGACCGGACTTTACAACATTGGTTCACCGAATTAAATTGTTCTACACATTATCTCATTCAAAAATATTTTGGAACGAAGTTCGTGTTAAGTGCTTTAAGTTATCTAATTTGAATTCAAGTGAAAATTTATTTCAAAATCTGTATGTCCTCTAACTAAAAAAGCAAAGTCTATTACGATTAGAATCTTTAATAAGCGATACGATATCGTAAATCTGCTTATTTTAAGTGACGTCGTATGTTATTATCGTTAGATTAAAGGTTAAGGATCTAATAATGTATTTTAAATTAAAATGAGTAAAAGCATAAAAGCCACTTGACTAATATAATATGCTACCGCACACATAGCTATGCGCTGGTTAAAAATTATTTTATAAAATATTAATAAATTTATCAAAAACCATGTTATGTATTTAATATGTACACCACCCATGTACGTACGTAAATATCCACTTCGTTGAACGTTGTGTATGTTATCAAAATGTGTGAACGTTTACCCCCGCAATATATTATAAAAAAGGAATTATACTCGTAAGACTACATACGAGTATATAGGTTGTGTTTTAACGTGTACCGCTATTTATAGATGTCTTCTCTCCTGCTTTTTGGTGGGTTTGTGTCCGATATACTGAAAATCATTTAGGTGTACTAAATACATACATACCAAATTTGATGGTAGGTGTTATAATTGGAGGTTGAATTTTCCAACATATTTTTCCATTCGCACAGCTCATTGTTATGATTTTGTTCGTCCTGAGTGATCAATATTACAGCGTAATGTTTATTATTTATGTGGTAACGTAACCAGTGTTGTGTATTGTATTTCGAAATTTTCTACATTATCATGTCGAAAACAGCGTAAATTTAATATTTTTCCAAAATAGATCTAGCGACAAATGAACAACATATACCCTCATTTTATTATGAAATATTACCGTTCCGTTTGCCTCAAATCATAATAATAAGTAATGCAATTCAGTGCAAGAATCCATTTTAGAAACACATACAAACGTACGACCTAGTTCCCTTTCAGTTGACCATATTCAAGAACTGCTTCCAAAAAACATCTTTTTATCATTTTTTTTTGTTTCCGGTAAGTCGTTTTCGACTAATTGTCCTAGAACAGATAACCGAAAACGACCATTTACCAGAAACAACAATTCACTTCGATTTCACTTCGGGTGAATTGACGTTTTCGATTAATTGTTTTTTCGGTGATTTGTTTTTATCTTAGCTCACCAAGAGTTAAGTTTTTCGGTAAATTGACTTTGGTGAGTTATCGCTTTGCAAAATTGTTTTTTCGATGAATTGAGGTTTCCGGTGAACCTTTTTCGGTAAAATGTTTTTCAACAAATTGTCGTGGAACCTTAAAACTACATTTCCAAAAACCTTTTGCTTCACACAAAAGCTATGCCAGTATATTTAAAGAACCCAGTGAGTTAAAGTGAAAATCGGCCAACAGAAGTGGCAGTTTCCACAGGAGCTTTAGTGTTTCGCATACATTTTGAAAAGCATGATATTAATGAGGAAATCGATTGTGACCAGAAAAATAGTAAAACAAATTTGGGGAAAACTGGTCTACTTTATTTTCCAAAAGTTTAAGCGGAAATGACGATGTTTGATAAAAAAAACTAATTACGAAAAGCATTCGAAAAGCACGAAAACGACTCTAGATGCTATAAAATTCGTCTTTAACATTTTTCCAAAATTAGCGCTGAAATGACGATTTTTTAGTTGTCTTTAAAAATCAAGTTCGGTATATTGCGACTTAAGTACGAGTGCATTCGTTGTACAAGAAAGCCGGATGGTACACACTTCTCAATTTTTTACTTTGATTTTGGTAAATGGTTCAAAATCACTATAGTGAAGTTTCCGACAAACTAAAAAAGACAAAAAACTTTACAACAGCCCAAAAAGTGTAAACCTAGCCTTTCACAAAAAAAAACTTGTTTTGTAGAACGAAATAAAATGCTAATAAAAATAAGTCCACAATGGCAGGCTAATTTAGCCACAACAATGAGCCATAACCATTCAATATATTTTCTATAAACCATCATATCTATGCGGTGGGCAGTTATAGATTTTTTTAATTTTAAAATTTTGCTGTAGTTAAAAGTGTAGTGGCGGTTCAAAAGTCAATGACAAGACTTCGTAAAGATGTCTACGCTTAACGGTATATGAAATCATGTTAATTACGCAATTCTTAAAGTTTCCTAGAAGCCAACATATTTATGCGGTGGGGCTGTAATACACAGACTTCAGACACAGTTCATACTGGACGGATCTTTTCGTTAAACAAATGTATTTTGAACGAAGTTTTGAAATTTTGGACCAAACTTTCCCATTTCGTAACCAATTGATGCAATTTGGTTGGTAGGATAAGATTGGGTTTTTCGGAAAAAAAAAAAATACAAAAAAACAGTTCTGGTATCAGGAGTCTGGTTCTCATGTTGGACGCTACTTGTTAAGTATTTTACTATTTACTCGTATTACAAAATTATTTGAACGGGGCGTTTGGCACCCATGGAGCTTAAGTGAGTCCATCGGGCTGCATGATCAACTGCATCATGCTTATATAAATCTGTTTATGGGAATTTTTAAGAATCTGGTTAAATCCAAACGGATTGATTTTCTAAATTTTTTCAGAATAATGATTTCGGCCGTAAAATAACGGAACCTAGAGTTAAGAAATGGGGCGTATGAAATTTAAGAGCACATTTTTCGAAAGATACGCTAAACTCTATAGGGAACTAGTTGTGACAAAATTCGATTAAGTAATTTGTTTAACTTAAGCAAAAACGAAAATTTTATCATCATAATTGGATAATTTCTGAAATAAGCTCGAATAAACATTCCGGCAGTCAGCCCGATTCTCAGAGTTATACATATATACATAAATTAAGCTAAGACTGCAATTTTTATTTGCAGATTCGTATGTGACATTAATTTAGCGTAAATTGGTTAGTTAACAGTTAAGAATTCAATGACATTTATTAAATAGTGACATCTAGATTTAAGCATTAGAAGTCGTTTTATAAAAGTTGTATGTCAGGTAATTTTATAGAGGTATAGTCTAAAGCAAAACTATCGCAAACGTTCGTGGATAATCTGGAATAGTGTCTTAAGTTACTGTGTTAGTTAAAATAGAGTACGCGGTAGTTTAAATGAGAATTTGAATAGTTGGAAATTCTTGTGGTTGTCGTATTCTAGTGTTGGTGTATAATAGCAGGAAAATTATTGAGGAAATGTTTCTGGTGTTTGCGGAACTATTCTAGTAGTGGTGTAAGTATTCAGTAAATATTAGGAAATTATTCGCTGATTATTTCCGATATATTCGAGAATATTCCGAAAGTGGTGAAAATATACTTTTATAACGCCACTAGATTTATCGTCTGCGCATTGTACAGCTCCTTGGCTGGTGACGGTGCATTGGCATGGAGCGGCACATTCGTTAATATATTTCGTTAACCATCGTCCCAAAATGTAGGTTAATTATATATTGCATTGCACATTGAGATCATAAAGGCGTTAACATAGAAAAATGTTTGTCTATTATTTAATGGCTTAGGGGATGATAAATGCTATTTTGTAAATACATACAGGTATAAATTTTCGTGCCAACCCCAAGTAAAAAAGTACCAAATACAGACCAGAATTATGTAACAGTACATCACTACATAAAGGAAATTAGTTTTGGGATACGTGATGAATTTTTTAATGCACGGTGAAATGGAAACAAATAAATTGTCTAAATATTATTATGAACTACGTACGGTTAGATGCAACAATCAGAATGGAACATTTTCCTGGAGGTGATAGAGAAATAACTCAACTCTTGATGGTTAATTTATTTTAAGCCCTAAAAGCTTCAACTAAACAGTTTGTTGGTGGGTTATATGCATTCGCAAGTAGTCGTGTGTGTAAACTTGATATTATTTAACTCTTCTAATAATATTAAAATTTAAATTTTAGATTGAACTACTTTTTATAAAAATCGCTCTACTGTGTCAACTGCACAAGTTTTTGCTAATAGAGCGACGTAAACTTTATAATGGATTATTTATATTTTATATGGCAAACTAAAAAATTTATGACAAATATCAACATTAAATTTTTATAATAATAAAGTGTTCGAAAATTACTAATAAAAAAGCTTTTAGCAGCGAGTTGGACTTTTTATATTTTTTTTTTCTGCGATAGTATTGAAACCGATACTTAATGAAATTTTTTTGGTTAACATCGAGTACAAAATGATTAGTTGCAGAACTATAAGTGCTGCAATTAACTTTTATAACATTTTATATCGATACTACTAGTGATTACCATTAAGGAATTAAGATGCCCCAAATTAATAATAAAAATTGTATTCTATCAATAACTTAGCTTAACTTAGAATCAGTTTGGAATTGATCAATTCTACACAGTATTTTTGTCCTTGATGAAGAAGTTGGAATTCGCCCTCAGCTACGTATTGGATCAGAAAATGCTCTCTTTACAGTATTATATTGTGCCTTTCCAGAGTCCAGTACCACAACTACCTATAAATCTGTTTACCATGAGTATACTGCACACGCTATTTCAATTCGCAAAATGTTACATTTTTCGATAAAATGTTACATTTTTCGATAAAATGTCCTTTAATAGTTTTTGATTTGGATGCAGTTATCAAACATAATTTCTATTGCTGTATTTGAAATCTGTCTAGAGGCTCCATATAATTTTCTTCTTGATGTTGACCATATCAGTGCACCTAGAATACTAATAGTGACGTAATTTTATGTCAACGGTTACAGTCTTTGACTATAGATGGCAATATAATCACATAAATGATATAATATTCTTCTACAATATTTTCGTGAAACCTTAATCGCGAGCTATTGGTAAGAAATAATTTATTATTTTATGGTTAAATTATGCATTCAACAGTTCTTTCGTTAAACCTCTAAATATTAATTACTTTTTACGAACATTACTGCCATCTATAGTTCAGAAAAAAAAACTGTAGACATAAATATGATGACGTATCAAGTAGGTGTATTTACAACAATCTCGGCTAATATTAAAATCCAAACATTTTGTAGTTTTCTAGATGTTTTTTTATTTTGAATCGATGATTTTATTCTAATTCTTAATTCCTTTTAATGTATTGCTCGTACGGTTAATGAAAATTAAAAAATGGTCAAGATAGCCCAAGTTAGCCAAAAAGAATCAAGCGAAGATCAATTAGTTGATAATATGTCGATAACCCAGATTCACGGTATAAAAATGTCGATAATGCAGTATATTAATAAAATGGAAGAACATTTGATAAGTCAATAATCTAGGACCGCAAAATCATGATCTAATAATTAGGCAAACCATTTACAATCGGTATATGGATTTTACAATTCATTTTTGGCTGAGTAACAATTTAAAAAACAATAATTTATGGCCCGGCCTAGTTGCAGAAGTTTGAATATGTTTGGTAAAAATGAGGTATTTCTCTTAAGCCTTAAATCTAAAAATTAAAATGATGTTTTTTCGTATTAGGGTAATTTACACTAGAAATTTGATGTACCCACAAAACTATAACTTTTGAAGTTTTGGATGTAGTTTCAAGAACTATATTTTAGTCAGATTATGATTAGAAATCCTAACTAGTTAATCTTAACAACAGGAATCGCTTAGTCTAATATTCTGTATTAGAATCAAGGCACATTCTAAACGCCTCAGCTCTTATCATGCGGATCGTGCTATCTGTAGCTAAAGCCCGTCATCACTTTCTTGCTTGTTACCGGAAACTTATCAACTTTGAAAACAGATTCCAAATCGTCAAATAAAGTAAATAGGGCTAACGTTTTCTTTTAAAGTGCATGCTATGGAAGCGAATTTGGTCTTTCAATAATTATTCTTTTACAATTTCATTCCGATTAAAATGTTCAGCTGATCTCTTTTTTTGATCGATGGTTTATCAGTCTTTTAGGTTACCCTAGCGGAAACAATACAACGCAGTAAAAAACGAAATTTCGACTAAATATTTGAGAAATTGCGGCTGTCTCCAGTGCCATGATTACCTTTCATACAAACACTTTATATAATAACTTATTTACGGTTTTCAACATCTTTTTAAAGTCCCAGAAAATAATAATTTTACTTAGGTAGACATTTTCTAAAGTGAAAACCGGAGCGCAATAAGTTCATTCGACGGACGTTGTACTTTATTGAGTACTTCAAGCCTCGAGAGGCGGTTAAAGCCTCTTTTTATAGAATCTCTTAACTTCTATTTTAAGGCATGAGTTTGAAGAACTACCTAGTTAACCTTAGATTACGCTCACAAATAAAATATTGCGCGTAGTTGTATTAGCATGAACGTAGTTTTTAATAACTGTCTAGTTATTATTAAAACTCAAAAAAGCTGCAGGTTTGAGTCCGAAAAACTCAAGATCGGAACCCGTTATGACTAAATAATCAGGGGAGGAATGTTGTATACTATGACAATTTTCGACTTTCGACTTAATTTATGACTCACTTTTTTACAGTATACATGCTGTTTCATCTTTCCAATTATTATTTTTCTATTGTGGTCTCAGCATAGCAAACTAAGTCGAAAGTCGGAAATTGTGATGATATTACATACCGCCCCAGCTGATATATATTTGCCGGCATCGGAATGAACTTATTCTATTGATATAATAGTGATGCGTAGCATAGACAAAATGTACCCTTCCCAAAGCGGAATTTTATCTAGCCTCAGGCTATCAAGCAACAGCAGCTTGATTTCTCCAAAAAGAGGGGGGGTAGATAATCCATCATGTTCCTTCATATATAGTTAAGACCAGTATGTCGGACGTTGAGGAATTAACTTGAAAGTCTGACTATATCTCGAATACAAAACATACAAAAATTCATACTGTTAAAGTTAGCCGAAAGTTTCCAGCCGAAAGTGAAAAAATCGATAATGCAGATAGTATCTCGACTACTTCAGCCGAAAATTAAAAAATTTATGTATTGAATTGAAATCCCAGCCGAAAGTAACTAACTAACAAAATCAGCCGAAAATAAATATACAATCGTAAAAAACTACAATTAAAACTAAAATACCGATATTAATTTATAAGTTTCTTATGCATATAAATACGAGCATGAAACTTGAGCTGGAAAATTTTCCAGCGATAACCATCGACAAACCGATTCAAATAAGACCTTTTCCAGACATAACACTTTAAACGTTAAGTTTCTACAAATTTTTGAAATTTGCACGTGTATTTCACTCCCCATAATTTTCCCGAACTCACAACATTAAACTTGACCTGGAAAATTTTCCAGCGATAACCATCGACAAACCGATTCAAATAAAACCTTTTCCAGACATAACACTTTAAACTTAAAGTTTTTATACATTTTTGAAGTTTGGCCATATACTTTATATACAATTCTAAGCATAAGAAACTTATAAATTAATATCGGTATTTTAGTTTTAATTGTACAGGCTGTCCGCCGGGAAGGTATACTACTTTGTTTTGCCGCCATTTAGGCGAATATTAGTATTGACAGTTCATACTTGACAGTCGTGAAGTAGACACGTGGCAAATTTATTATGGAAAAATATTCGATAAACCATCGTGTCAATAGGATGTTACAGCTCGCCCATGACAACCCCGATTTTCAAGAAAAAATCATAATGAGTGACGAGGCACATTTTCATTTAAATGGATATGTGAATAAACAGAACAGTCGGTTCTGGGCAATGGAAAACCCTCACATTATTCATCAGTCACCTTTACATCCATTAAAAGTGACAGTCTGGTGTGCAATTTGGTCAGGAGTAATCATTGGACCTTACTTCTTTGAAAATGAAAACGGCGTAACGGTAACTGTGAATGGGGAGCGATATCGTGATTTTTAACGTCACAACTGCATACTTTGGGCTTGATTAACATGTGGTATCAACAAGACGGTGCCACATCGCATACAGCCAGGATTACAATGGAATTACTGCGAGAAATCTTTCCACAACAAGTTATTTCAAAAAATGGTGATGTTGATTGGCCTCCACGGTCGCCTGATTTGACTGCTCCGGACTTCTTTTTGTGGGGATGTCTAAAAAGCAAGGCTTATGCAAACAAACCTGAAACGCTTGAGCAACTCAAACAAAATATTCGTGATGAAATTAATTAAATACCGCGTGAAATGTGTGAGAATGTAATGAAAAATGTGCACAAAAGGGCTCGCATTTGTGAGGCTAATAGAGGCGGACATTTATCTATGATATTATATTCCATACATAATTGCCGACATTAAATAAAAGATTTATCAATATAAGATCCATTCTCTTTCATTTAATCAAAAATCATAAACAAACAAAGTAGTATACCTTCCCGGCGGACACCCGTTAGTTTGTTACGAATGTATACATATTTTCGGCTGATTTTGTTG
Source organism: Nephrotoma guestfalica (assembly GCA_963691935.1). Taxonomy (NCBI): domain Eukaryota; kingdom Metazoa; phylum Arthropoda; class Insecta; order Diptera; family Tipulidae; genus Nephrotoma; species Nephrotoma guestfalica. The sequence goes on along the minus strand of OY829913.1, from coordinate 56,879,828 downwards.
GTTAGTTACTTTCGGCTGGGATTTCAATTCAATACATAATTTTTTAAATTTTCGGCTGAAGTAGTCGAGACACTATCTGCATTATCGATTTTTTCACTTTCGGCTAACTTTAACAGGCTACAATATATACCATTATTTATGCATATTTTATGTATTCGGTATTCGATACGTTAAGAGATATCGTAAATTTTCGATAATATCGAATAAAAACGCTATCGAAAATTTCGTAGGAGGCCCCTAAACACCTTTAACGAAGAGCGAATGACAATTCAGTTGAGCCCGCCATAGCGAGATCTGAGTAAAGGAACACCGTATTAAGCCTCATCGAAATTTTCCCAGCCGAAAAAATGGTAATGCAGATTGTGTCTTTGCTATCCCAGCCGAAAAAATATTTTATAGCCGAAGGATATATTACTCGATAAACCTAGTTCTACTATTACCTCCAAATATTCAGACTACAGCAAAAATCTGTCCAAATTCTACGACTTGTAAATTACAATAAATTTAGAAATGTTCGAAACTAAATTAATAAAATGTTTTGTAACTTTTGAGTTATCTACTTTCCCATCGATCCTACTATGGCCATTATACAGGCCATACCTCTGGTACCCGACCATATCATCGTAAACATTTAATCGTAGACCTCACATCGTAAATATTTAACAAAAGACCAATTAATTGTAAGATCAGTAGAAACATGAAGATTAACAAAAACATGCAAAACATGAAAAGCCTGCAAAATGGCTTATTATGGGAAAATACGTATACCGAATTTTTATTTTTTTAGAATGGATTCGAGTTCAGCATAAAAATATGATTTTAAAATGCTACTGAAGTTAGTCGAAAATTTCAGCCGAAAAACCTGCATTATCGACATATTTTGTATCAGGTGGCAGTACAAAATTTTGTTGATACTAGCCGAAAATAACATGTTATTGAAGTTAACAGTAAATTTTCGTCGAAAAAAATTTGAAAAATCAATGCCACATAATTCGAATGTTTAAAGGTCACATGAACTGGGTGAAGTTAGACCAATTCGCAAACTGCTGGATCCCATGTTTATAATTTGTCGTGTTAGGGGCCACTGAATTTGAGTTGAGGTACTAACAGTGAACACCTATGCCAAAAATCTGGCCATATTTTATGTGCAAGCTGAACGCATGTTTAGTGGTAATTTGTACTGGGTGAAGTTTTTAATTTAAACCACTATGATGCTACATAAAATATGGCCTGATTTTTAGCACAGGTGTTCACTGTTAGTACCCCAACTCAAATTCAGTGGCCCCTAACACGACAAATTATAAATATGGGATCCAGCTATTTACGAATTGGTCTAACTTCACCCAGTTCATATGACCTTTAAATATTCGAATTATGTGATATTGATTTTTCAACATTTTTGTGGGCGAAAATTTACTGTTAACTTCAATAACATCTAGTTTTTGGCTAATATCAACAGAATTTTGTACTACCACCTAAAACAAAATATGTCAATAATGCAGGTTTTTCGGCTGAAATTTTCGGCTAACTTCAGTAGCATGATTTTAAACCTATAACATATAATATTTTGCATTGTATTGCATTTATGCGGCTCAAAGTCCTGTTTTTCAAAATCTCGTATTTCTTGATCCCATAATTTAAATTCACCCTTTACCCCACGGACTACGTTTCCTTAACTAGTTTTACGATTAAGTACATATACGATGTTATGGACGTAAATCTATATTTCTTCCTCCTCTGTATTGGACAGGGGTGTAATGTGGTATAAAAATTCGAAATATTCGAAACTAAAGTATTAAAATGTTTTGTAGCTTGGTTACTCACTTTTCCATCGATCCTACTATGGCTCCAAATTCCATTTGGGTTTACTTAGGAATATCACCTATACCTAATCTTATGGCCATAGTAGGATCGACGGGAAGTGGGTAACCCAAAGTTACAAAACAATTTATTAATTTAATTTAGTTTCGAAAACTTCTAAATTTATTATAATTTAGGATATGGACCAATCTGGTAAAATTATATAGCTCCTGACAGATTGTTGCTGTAGTCTGATTATTTGGAGGTAATAGTAGAACCAGGTATATCGAGTAATAAATCTTTCGGCTAGAAAATATTTTTTCGGCTGGGTTAGCAAAGACACTATCTGCATTACCATTGTTCGGCTGGGAACTTTCGACTTATTTCAATAGTATCTCTGATTGTCACTGTTAGCCCAGGATTCGTGATTGTTTTTGATAGGTGGCTCATGTTGTTTGGTTCTTTTTAACCCCTTTGTTGGTTTCCAAAGTGAGTTCTTTAGTTTAGGAAAGCCACGGAGTCGCTTATTTATGCTTTCGTTCTTTATTTCTTTTATAAGTTGATTTAGTTTGGTGCACAAAAAATTGAGGATATTTTTATGTTATGAGTCTACTGCCAGATTTGACAAGTCGTTTGAGTTTGCTGAACAGCCAGAAGTCACACGGAGCTAAATCAGGCGAATACGGTGGTTTCGGAACGATATGGGTGGAATTTTTGGCGAAAAAATCACGTAAAACCAATGCAGTATGAGAAGGTACATTATCGTGGTGCAAAAACCAAGAGTCGTCGACTCATAATTCCGGCCTGTTTTTACGAATAGCTTCGCGCAAACGACGCATAACACTCAAATAGTATTCAATGTTGACAGTTTGGCTGGTCGGAAGGAATTCGGAGTGCAGCACACCTCGATAATCGAAGAAAACTGTCAACATCACCTTGATTTTTGACTTGCTTTGGCGTGGTTTTTCGGCTTCGGCTCACCTTTGGCACGATATTCGGCCGATTTATCGTCTGTTTCTGGGTCGTAAGCATAGATCCCAAGACTCATCGCCAGATATAATTCGTTTCATGACATCCTGGTAGTCGGAATGCATTGTTTCACAGACGTCAACAGACGTCGTCACAGACGTCGGTTTTTGTTTCTCTAGTTGCTTATAACGGGTGATTTTTTAAGAGCTTGAGAACTTTTTTTTAAAAAAAAACGCATAAAATTTGCAAAATCTCATCGGTTCTTTATTTGAAACGTTAGATTGGTCCATGACATTTACTTTTTGAAGATAATTTCATTTAAATGTTGACCGCGGCTGCGTCTTAGGTGGTCCATTCGGAAAGTCCAATTTTGGGCAACTTTTTCGAGCATTTCGGCCGGAATAGCCCGAATTTCTTCGGAAATGTTGTCTTCCAAAACTGGAATAGTTGCTGGCTTATTTCTGTAGACTTTAGACTTGACGTAGCCCCACAAAAAATAGTCTAAAGGCGTCAAATCGCATGATCTTGCTGCCCAACTTACCGGGCCATTTCTTGAGATGAATTGTTCTCCGAAGTTTTCCCTCAAAATGGCCATAGAATCGCGAGCTGTGTGGCATGTAGCGCCATCTTGTTGAAACCACATGTCAACTAAGTTCAGTTCTTCCATTTTTGGCAACAAAAAGTTTGTTAGCATCGAACGATAGCGATCGCCATTCACCGTAACGTTGCGTCCAACAGCATCTTTGAAAAAATACGGTCCAATGATTCCACCAGCGTACAAACCACACCAAACAGTGCATTTTTCGGGATGCATGGGCAGTTCTTGAACGGCTTCTGGTTGCTCTTCACTCCAAATGCGGCAATTTTGCTTATTTACGTAGCCATTCAACCAGAAATGAGCCTCATCGCTGAACAAAATTTGTCGATAAAAAAGCGGATTTTCTGCCAACTTTTCTAGGGCCCATTCACTGAAAATTCGACGTTGTGGCAGATCGTTCGGCTTCAGTTCTTGCAGGAGCTGTATTTTATACGGTTTTACACCAAGATCTTTGCGTAAAATCTTCCATGTCGTCGAATAACACAAACCCAATTGCTGCGAACGGCGACGAATCGACATTTCACGGTCTTCAGCAACACTCTCAGAAACAGACGCAATATTCTCTTCTGTACGCACTGTACGCATTCGTGTGGTTGGTTTAATGTCCAATAAAGTAAACTGAGTGCGAAACTTGGTCACAATCGCATTAATTGTTTGCTCACTTGGTCGATTATGTAGACCATAAATCGGACGTAAATCGCGAAACACTTTTCGAACCGAACACTGATTTTTGTAATATAATTCAATTATTTGCAAGCGTTGCTCGTTAGTAAGTCTATTCATTATGAAATGTCAAAGCATACTGAGCATCTTTCTCTTTGACACCTTGTCTGAAATCCCGCGTGATCTGTCAAATACTAATGCATGAAAATCCTAACCACAAAAAAATCACCCTTTATATAGCTTCTAGACCACGTTCTTTGTTTCGCTAGACGGGATTGATCGTTTATACATTTCGGAATATCCTTTCAAGTGGATTTTTTTTAGTAACATTAGTTAATTGCTCGTTATTTACTAGTAGAATCTCTTCTCTTCTCCTGTGGGCCGTGGTTGTGGCGACACTCTAGTTGTAGTTGGAATCCTTTCTCTTGTAACGTTACGGTTCGTTCCGACTACCTAGTATCTCGCCCGCAAGATCTTTTATTGGTTATTTTCAATTTTCTCCCATTTACGGATGTTTACTGCGTCTTCTATTTGCCAGTATTTTATCTTCAGCTCTTCTATTATATTCTCCTTCTTGCAGATGGGTGCATTCCTCTTTGGTCATTAATTTCTCGGTTCATGTCACTTTCGTAGGTATACTACTCCATACTTTCATTAGCGAACTTTGTGACTAAAGCGCTATATGCGTCGGGATCTTTAGTATTGATCTTCAAAACATTATTGTTTAGTGCCACTCCTCTATAGTCGTTTGTTGACCAATCTTGCATTATTCTTGTTGCTGGTGTTGTTGAGGTACAAACACTGGTTCTGTAGTTTCATTAACTTTTGCTTCTGACTGCTACTTCGATTTTTTCTGGTGTCTTTTCTACTGTTAATGCATCCAATCAGTTGCTCTTGCAAGTTTCTCATCATCGGTATTAAGCTCAGCGTTGTGCTGTTTTCATTATAAGTAGTAAGAGGAGTTTAAAAAACTTCTATCAACCTGGTCTTCTTTAGCTCCTCATTTTCTTTATTTATCTTAGCGATTTTATTGCTAAGTTGTGATGCCATTTGATCAATTTCGCTAAGCCTTCTGTGTAGTTCAGTATTTTTGTTTTTCTTCTGTGTCGTGGAGAGTGTTTGCCTAGGTGGTGTTCTAGACATTTTTTAAGTTCGTATGAATGGGTATCGCAATGGTTGGCGCATCCCAGGATCCATTGAGTCGGCCTCGTTACAGAGAGTGAAGTTTTGTTGTGAAGTTATTGCTTTAAGTCTAGCTGCTTGAATAGCTAGCCACCTGAACATTAGCCCAGAGTTATTAGTGTGGGTCAGTGGAGGGATCACCATGTGCAGGTGATGTTGACATTGGGGCTGGTATATAGAATTTTTAGACCGACGCCGCCCCCCCCCCCCTATTTTCTAATTTAAAAGACAAATTGCATTCTTCTTAATCATAGAATTAGGAAATTTGTTAAAACTTTAAAATTTAATTATTTGTGCTTATTAAGCTGCAAAACCAAAAACACAAGAGTTTTATGAATTTAAAAAAACTGCAAATTAGAGTTATATCGCTTTTGGTCAAAATGTTATCGTAATTTATGAAAAATATAAATTGGATAGATATCGTGGTTGTTGTACACTGCGCGACTCATAATATTTTATGTGTTTTGATTTTATTTGATACTGATCAAATTTTAATCAAAAATAAAAATTTATGTTTCACATAAAAGCGATTGCCAACGGAAGCACATAGTGATGAAATATGGCAATCAATGTAGAAAGACAGGAGACATATATTCCAATTCATGTATGTACATATTCGTCGCGTTTCTCGCAAACCGAACAAAAACAATCTACATGAATTCTGTATGTATCGAATGATTGTTATCAGTTTGACATTTTGAAATAAATATTTGGTATATATGAAATTGGCAGAAAATCATCGTCATTCAAGTGCCATCACAAGTGTGTCTCACGATCTATTTGCTCACTCAATATGCTACAGATTTTAATCGTATTAAATAAAAATGTATTGCATATAAGTCCTAGGTACAAACCGATTAAATAAAGTCGACCGAAATAAAATTAATATTAATTATTTTGTATGTGCGGGGCTAACCGAACAAAAATATACTCGTATTATTATCCACATGCTTCACCCTTGATTATATTTTATCGTGTGTCCCATGCTCGGTGGGTGGGTAACAACATTAGTCGGAAGTCCGTCATAAAATTCGCAATATAAAAATTGAAAACGTAGTCCTATACCGTAATGTAACACAATATTTATATAACTGTGCTGTGACGTAACTTTATGACATTTGTAAAGTAGTAAAATGCATGCGCGCGATTTTCCTCTATACTGATTTGATTGTGTTGGTTTGTTCGTTCCCTACTGGGAAAAAAAGCACAGATGAAAAAAAAAATCAAAATAAATGGAATATTTGTGTATGTGTTTGTGAAAAAGCTTTCATACAATTATACACACGCATCAGAAAAAATAAATTGAATTTCAATTTTCGTATATGTGTGTAAGGAATTTGTATATTTTTAAAGCGCGTAGTGTAGATGTATAAAAAAGCTCTTTCCAATTTTTTTTTTTGAGTGTTGATTTTAATCGTAATGTTATACATTAAACATTAACTTTTACCCAAAAATATGTAAAATTAACAAAAACCGAGATCTTATAAAATTCAGCATAATTTTTCTCCCTTTCTGTTCACATTTTGAACGAGCAAAGAAAATGTTTGAGTTCCCCCCCAAAAAAAAAAATTATGCTTGCTTAATTTTTTATCAAACCGAAAAGGTTTTATTATGTATTTTAATAAAAATAGATAAAATAATGAGCTTTACATGTATCTGATATATATTTAAAAATAAATAAAGGGAAAAACATTAAAAATCTACCTTACGAACGGCGCATGTCGATAGATTTCTGATGAAGATAATGATAAAATGTTTTCAAGATAAAAGACGGAAAATTTTCCCATGACACAAAACCAGCACAACAGAATTCATAAATTTAACAAAAAAAAATTGTTTCTGTTGGCTGCTTGCTTATATTTCCCGAAAATCGAGTTGGTTTAATGTTCGTTCAAATTATTATAAAAGTTGGACATGCTTTGGGCGAGGAGACCGCACACAGCACTAGAAAAGTTTAAAATTTTATACTTTCGTCCGGTTGTGTTTTGTGGCGAATTTTAAAGTTACCGTGACATATTAGAGAACAACAGCGTTTTGTAAAGCGAAAAAAATCAATTGTGACGAAGGTTAAAAATTATATTCTTATCGTCATGGAAATTTTTATTTTTATATTTATACATTTGATATGATAAGTTCAAGAAGAAAATATAATTTGCATAAAGTGGGTTACCATGATAAAAACATCGATAAATGTTTAATTATTAATGCCATATGCATAAATGACGTTATCCACTGTTACGGCAATTTAAGTCTTTACTTGAAATTGAAACGGTTGAATGAAATCTGACGGTTTTAACAAAAAAATTGTTGTTTTATTTTATTTTAAAAGCATTGATCGCTTTTGACCTACAAATACTGGCTGCGACTCTGTTTTCACGATAATTAAAATATTTCTTATGGATAACGAGTCAAAAAGTTCCTGCATGATAGATTTTTTTTAAATTTAAATTACTAGTCCGCATTCCTTTCACATTTTTGTAGAATTATAATAAACCGGGCATTAATGCAGTGGTCGAACCTGTTAGTCCCAAAAGCGGTTCTTAAACTATTAAGTATAGGGGTTTCCAATAAGAGTGATATGATTTCTTTAAAAAAAAACTTTCAATTGTTGCACTCTCATAGCGAGCACACTTGGACGATTATTACGACTATAAAATGGCAAAAGCGCACGAGAAGTTGCAATTGGAGAACGATTATTTTGATAATAAAACTGAATAATTTTTAAACGTTGTTCTTGCGAATATCTCACCATGATGAAATTATAAACATTACTGAAATTACAAATGGCCGAAACGTCACTTAAAAATCATATCATTCCTATTGGAAATCCCTATATAAAAAAGACATTTAGATAGATAGAGCAGAGAGAGTGTTTTAGGATATCAAAAGGTTTTAATTTTACGACGTTTGCGTCTCTCCAAGTGAAGCATCGTACAACAACAAATTATACAACCCAATTTTGTTTGGGTCATTTGGCTTGTTTTCGGTAGCAATCACATCACTTATTAAGTCGACTTCATGCAGTATATCATGTTTGGCTTCTGTTCTTATTGTCCTTAAATCGATTTTCCATTGTGCAAACCGACAGTTAAATCGAGACCGAAACCCGAAAAAGCTGGACCACTACAGGCAAAGTAAGTGGAGAGAATAATAGCGGCCAAAACATTTATCTTCGGTTAAAATGTCATTTTTCTCATTTTCTTCAATATGATAGTAAACACAGGTGATCCATGGTCTGTTTTAAATATTGCTATATTGCTAACGTAGATTTTTATATTAGAGCTAACTAACCAAACTATAAAATATTGGGAGTACAAATTAATTCGAACTATTTTAAATTAAAATGAATGAACAGACTAATTAAAATATTGTCCATCGCGAAGTGAACCGGTGATCTGCTAAATCGTATTACATCAAACGAATTAATTGTAGTCTGTATCGCATGCCCGTAATGGAATCACCAGGTTGAAGCAGCTCCTAGTATACAACGCCTCTTTTGTCCCACCAGATACACAGCATAACCTTCGAAACATGAATCTTCGTCTTTGGTAATGATGTTGAGATCGATGGCAACGATTGGCCGGGCAAAATGTAGTATTTTTTCCTCTTGGAGTTATCGTAAAAGATCCACTTCTCGCCACCAGTCACTATTCGATGTAAAAAACCATTTCTTGTTTGCATTTCAAGCAGCTGCTCGCAAGAAAGAAATCGCCTTTCCACGTCTCTTGGTGTCAATTCATAAGGAACCCAATTGCCTTGCTTTTGATCATGCCCAAAAATTTCAATCGTACGGAAACTGTATGTTGGGGCACCCTCAATGTACCGGCAAGATCCTCTTGCGTTTAACTCGGATCTTCATCGAGCAATGGCTCTAATTCATCGTTTACGAATTTTTTTAGCTGTCCCAAGCGAGGCTTATTTTTGAAGCGTCGAAATCATTCTCTACATGGTTTATCGGTTTGAACATTATCACCGTAAACTTCCATAAGCATTCGATGTGCTACAGCTGCACTTTGTTTCCAATTAAAATTAAAAATTAACACTTCCCGTAAAAGTTGTTTAGTTATCTCAAAATTTGACATATTCAACACCGTAAAAAATACGTTTTGCATGAAACTCAAAGCAATACAAACAGAATGTTAACGGCAGATGTCTAATCTGTCTGAAACAACGGAAATCAGCTGTCACTATGAAAACTTTATTATAGTCAGAACCATTTTTTGAAAACGGGCCGAATTAACGTGTATTCCCGATATGAGAGAGGAAGCCTGTAAATGGAGTATCTGGGAATGGAATGACAACAGTGGTACTATTCTGGTAATTCCCCGGGAATGGGGAACGGGGGAAAATTGTATATGAAATATATGTTCAAATATTTTTTTCCGGCCTACTGAGGGGAAAAATTTGATGTTAATATTTATAATTGGGAATAATTTTTCCATACCTAAATTGACAGGGAAAATTATTCCCGAATGAATTTTGATGCCAGAAAAATTGTTTTTAAATAATAATTTCATCTAATTTCTTTTCCCAGTTCGCTATACCCGGGGCGGGGAATTACCAGAATAGTGCCACAGGAGGATCAAATTGTATCGTAACTTATTCAATTAACAGTTTAATTGGATGCAGTTAATAAGTAACCAGCATAATTGGCAATGACACAAACATAAATGAAATTGTTGTAAACTGAAATTTATACTAGGGAGTTACTTGCAAGATTTTTCGATAATATGATGGAGTGTTTTACAGAGTAGTTCAATTGGGAATTTCTAAGACGTCCTCCAATGCGAAGTAACCCCTTGGGATCGATGAATGGATCGAGTGAATACAAATGATGTTTGTCTGATAAGTTACTGCCCCCTGCGAAGTAAAACTGTTTCAGCTTCATTAATTTTAGCAGGATCAATGACACTTTTCTTTCTGTTAGTGGCTGATGTTTACCAAATTTCAATACGAAAACCATAATTTTCCTTAGTTTGAATCAGGATGAACTTTTTGTGATGAGTTGTGCTTCTGTCTTCTCTTATTCCGGTTGCTAACAAAACATTGACGAATTTTAACCGTCCTTCAAAGGAAACAACTTCCATAATAACCGCTTGCTCGTTTGATTTTGCCCAGGTAGAACAAGTGGTGGTACAAGTTCGGACAACCATTTTGGACCTTGTCATCATAGTCACCCGGATTTTGCCTTGATTCGAAATGTGACCAGTTGCTTCTAGGGCGATATTCAAAATTTTTGATGTTTTATTTGCGATAAAACTTTTCCATCTGCTGGGTACGACCGAAAGCAAATGCAAGACGGTTATGGAACAAAATTTCACTAACTGCCAAAGTAGGACAGCACACAGAGTTCTAGTCTTGATAAAGAAATTTGCTTTAATGGCGCAACTTTTACTTTAAATCACGAAACCATATGCTGCTTCAGAGGCATCGGAAAAGGTATGTAATTGAAGTGACGTTTGGCTCAGTGACGTTTGGCTCTTGCAGGTGGTTAAACAACTGGGAATCTTAATTTCTTCGAGATAACCCATATTTTAGTAAACATTTCTCCACATCTTATTTATGTGAAATGGCAGACTGGAATCCCAATTTAAATTTAGTAACCAAAGTTTTGATAGAATTATTTTAAAGTAAATGACTATCGATGGCAGCCATCCCAAGGGATCATATACTTTAGACGCAGATGGCAATATGCTTCTTTTAGTCCAATTGGTTCTTATGTCAACCTTTTGTACTTTTATGCCTAAGGTTTTAATTGATGAATCATGGATGTAATGCTTCTTCTTATCATTCACAACCCGTTCGAAGGTCATTGATGTAGAAGTTATTGCAAATGGAGTGAGAGGTCTTTGGATACAATGATTGGAAACTAAATGCTAAAAAGGGAGTACATGCAGTAATATACATTACAGTGTTGAGTTTACACACATCTACTTCAGTGTTTGGATTATCACGCCATAATATCATGTCAATTGATAATTACAATCCATCGAGTTTACCTTAATCGGACGATACATTTGTTCAATATCAGCAACACGTGCAATTAGTGGCTGTTATGCATGTATTACTTGAAGTATGTAAATCGGTAGACTCTGACTGTTTTAGATTTGGGTGTTGTATATTATGGCGTCGGTGAAGTGCTACTAAATTTGTGATTTTTGTTATGATATGAGCTGTGATCGTAATAGAATATGATTTATTCATTCGAGAAATAATTGTCATATCTGTTTTGCCATGTGTCGTTCCAGCAAATAATGACGCTAAGCCGTATATTGAAATGCGAACATTCGTTCCTTTTAAATCGATGTTTTGGATACAAGCGACATTTGTGAGCTTGAGTCAAGCAGTATTCGTTTTTGCTGGAATAGTACAGTTGGTCACACATAGTAACGCTGTTGGAAGTATTGTATCTTGTGCTGAATACAGTGTATGGAGTACTGAAGCCTGATTAGATTCAGGTGAGGAAGGCCTTGCATTAACCTCGTCTGTATTGGTTTCTAGAGATAGAACAATTGGTGTGTCATTGCAAAAGGTATGATTGATCGCCTAAATTGGGAATGATATAGCAACATATGATGGTGGTTGTTGCAGATAAGATAAGATGCCTAGTTTTATAAACACTTATTACTTGTATGTCCCATATGCTACACAAACCAGTCTCGATTATAGCTGTTTCTCGAGCTTCCGCTGTCATACAGAGGGTGATATTCATTTTACAAGAGAAAAATTAAGATTTTTTGATCATCTTGACTGATTAATATTTTGTATGCCCTCCTCCAGATTTGATGACTGCTTCTAGGCGCTGTGGCATACTTTTTATTAGTTTTAAAGTGGTTTCAGGAAATATTCGTTCCCATACGTGTCTTAAGTTATTAAAAAAATCATTTTTGTTTAACGTCCAAGACCATCCAGAGATTTTCTGTTGGGTTAAGATCCGGGCTCTGGGGAAGCCCATTCCAATAGTTTGATTTTATTTATTTTTTAAATATTGCATGGCAAGTTTGGAAGTATGTTTGGGATCATTGTACTGCTGGAAGATAAACCGCCGTGGTAACCCAATTTTACGTATTAAGTCTTTTAAATTTGCTTTCAACATGTCCACATATAACCAGCTGTCATAATATTTTTAACTAAGCACAAATTACGAACTCCAATTCCAGCGAAATATCTCCATACCATAATAGATCCACCACCGTGGCTTTTATATTTTGAGCTGCATAAGCGATTCCAGGATTTCTCCAAACTCAATCTCGTTTTTTAGAACCGAGGAGTTGAAATTTGCTCTCATCTGACCCTAGCACATGATTCCAAAAGTCAAACCCATTATTTCTATATTCTTTAGCAGATTTTAATCTTTTCTTCATATTTGCTTTATTTATGAAGGGTTTCTTTCGCTGGATACATCTAATTTTTCCTTTTTCCCGTAACCGTCGACAAATGTCAAAAATGTCGAGTTCGTGTCGAAACTGAAAAATTAGTTTTTGATTTTTCTTCACTTCACTGACGATTTGACTCTCTTCCTTTTCTGATGTGTCTGAAATTGGCGATACGACAATCCAATATTACGGTCATTTACAATCCGTTGTCTCAAATCAATCGAACATTCGTTTTGCCTCGGCATATTGTATGAACTAAAAAATTCTTCGACAAAAGGACAGTATGTTTTTTAAGAAAACAAACAAAATCATTGAATTTTGCAAAAACTTACCTTAAACCTAAGTTTATTCGGGAAAAACTGGATTAAACATCAAAACAAACAGTATTAACTTAATTTTGCCGCGTCGATTATTTCACATCACCTAGAAAGTGCATACGTACGCAGATAAAGACGAAGCGCAACTACGATTTTGTACGCAGATCTGCGATCAAGGACGGCAGTGAAGTACCTAATAAAAAATTAACAAGTATACGTATATGATTCTAATTGGATTAAGAAACTTCTTTCGTGTATTAGTGGTACCCTGTAAAAACGTATTTTTTAACCAGACAGATATATAAAAGCAGAAAAAGATGAGCAGTGCTATCCCTTTCTAAAGAATTATCCGTTTCCGATATTTTTCAAATTGGAATTTTATAAAAAAAATAGTAAAAAATCCACGAAAGACTAAATTTATTAAAATGAGTAATTTCTTGTATCTTAAATTTTGCCTATTAACGAAAAAGTACTAAGCATTGTTCTAAGATGTGACAAACAAGTTAAAAAGCGATTAGTTATAAACTGTCCATTTGCCATGTCCCAGCGGTCTTCCCAATATTAATTTGTTTATCTAAATTGTATGGCCCAACGCATTCACTTGTTTGAGTAGTTTATATGCCGAGTAAGATTTTGTGGATCACAGGGATTCTTCTAAAACGTCACCAAGAGGTTACAACAGCCCCATGTACTTAAAAATAAACAATCTTTATTCCATGTCCCGATTTCCAATCCCTTTCACTGTAGTGCCTGATTTATTTAGCGTTACCCAGGTAGCACCACGTGGAGGTATAAATCTCGGTCTTTGCCCTCGCCCCCTTTCATTTTCTGCCTCTTTCCCTTACTCCTTGCAACTGCAGTTCCACAAAAATCACTCCCCCTCTCCCCCTTTAAAACTTTTTATTTTCAATTAAGTGCCTTTAATTTTTCCCATAAATTAACACTGAAGGATTCGCACAAAAATCAGGTTTAGTAGGAACTACAAATTTTCTAAGATGTCGATTCCCACATACTGTTTGGTATTTTAACAAACGCCTGTAATGCCCCACACCGCCAGTTACAGATGGATGATAATAATTGATAATACCCTTAAGGTAGACCGTAGACCTTTCATAGAATTTATTTCGGCTTGAACATCCTGAAGTTTCATTATTTAGAGGTTCCACGTCGATCATCAAGATTCCAGTAGGTGATTTTAAAATTTTATTCGATATTCGCTTGGGCCGTGTCAGTGTGATACATGGGGCTATTATATTCATTTGATTATATTCTTAGAATAATAATAGTCCAAATATAAATAACTCAAACAGGTGAAAGCGTTGTGCCATACAAATTAAATAAAAAATTTAAAATTGGGGAGACCGCTGGGAAATGTTATATAGACTTTTCAATACTTAGTACATGGGCCTATTGTAACCTAGTACCCCTCTTAATGACGTCTTAGAAGAATTCGCGTGGCGCTTATAATATTATTCGAAATATAATCTACTCAAACAGTAAACTCTTCATGTTATACGTAATTACGAGTAATTAAAAATTCAGAAATCGGGAGGACGTTATATAATATGGCATATGGGCTTATTAGCTTTTATCACTTGAAACTATTTTATTGGCTTGATGGCATATTACAACAATCTTTTAAACCAAAACATGTTTTTTCAAAAAATTTACACTCAAAATTCTTATTAGAAATTAGTTAACAGTGTAACACTAATACAACGATATATTTGTTATTTGTTAAAAACTTCACGCCCTTGCTCAAGGACATAAGCGACAATAAAACAAAGAACAAACAATGTGAGGTGCAGAGATGTTTAAAACTAGGGCATTCTAAAAGAATTGATGGGAGTGTTCACTTAATTTTGTCACTCTCTGTAATTTTAAATGTAGGACATTTATATAAGGAATTACAAATTTACAGATAACACATGCAATCGTATTGTCAGTGCCGGTTACGACAGTTTTAGAAACGGATCTTGCACAGGTCGAAAGTTTCTTACTGGTTGGCTCGCTGTTCGATCAAGATCACGTATCACGATTATAGCGCTTACCCAACTTCTCCCATGCTTCACTATAATTTGCTTCAGTTATTCTGATATGCCGTAATAATGAAGCTGGATCATATTTCAACAACCCAGATACAATCTGAAATTTTTGTACGTTACTGTTGTCGTATAGAGATCATAGAAGAATAGCCAATATTGAGAATTACTGGAATAGTAGTTCGAAATAGAAGATTTTGTTTTGTTATTTTTTTTGTGGAATATACCAACAAAAATGATAATTCTGAAATGTTCTAAATATTACTTCTTCAGACCATTAACTTGTGTTTCTTACCTGTTTTGAAGAGCTTTGAATTAAACATAAACATTGAGAATAATCAGGTTGACAGCTTTTGTGAAATACTTAGTACAGTACTAAATTGTAGCAGTAGATTATCGCAAAACTGGTCTATTATGATAAATGAATGAACCTTCTGAACCTGTAAATTAGATTAAATTGACCCATTTTTAATAATTGAGAACTGATAATTATATACGCTGTGCAGAACAACAATACTGGCTCCTTCCTAAACGTATCCTTCATCCCTTATTTATCCAAACTTGATTGTGCATGCGTATATGTAGCGTAAATCCTTATTAACGTAAACAAGAAACTTTTGGATTTCGCACTCGCCCTCAATATATCCAACTCAACTATACAATATTTACGGATGCCTGTCATCGTATACATCTAATAATAAATGAACAAATAAATTACGCTATTATTTATTTATTCTTAAAGATGCTATCATTCTACATTGTTGTTGTCGTTATTGTTGTACGTCTGTTCGTGTGCTCATGTAACTAACTGAAAACTTTCTCTGCGCTTTTACGTAATAAAAAAAATTTCTTGAATGGGATTAAAAATTTATAACCTTAATTTATTGGTTTTTTTATAATTTGTGAAAATTTATTCTGTACAAAGCACACACACACACACACACACATACATAAAAAAAACGTAGAAGAAAATTTTGTTTTAAAATTCGAGGTAAAAAAGGCATTAATTATTTATTCTGGTATATAAGCTGTTATAATGATTCTATTAATTTTACTATTTAGTAAAATTTATGTTCGTCTCTCATTAAGATTCATCTTTGCCTGAATTTTTAAATTGTTTTGCGTTCATTTTCATAAATTACATCTTACATTACATCAACACACAGGAAGTGACCACCTCTGTTGCACAAACGCATACTTGGAAGTTTGGCTGCCCCAACAATAGCAGGGCATTTACGAAATTCGTCCATTCACTTGGAGGTCGGGTCTTGTGTTCGTAAAATTTGTCCCCCATACACGAATAGTGTATCTATACAAAATAATGAAAAGAGTAACTTTAAAATGTTTAGCAATGAAAAAGAGTAAATAACAAAACTTTATCAAAATCCATTGTATATCCACTAACAGTGACTTAAATGGCCGGATCGCTTGTAGTACTTGTTTAAGATTGTTGACGTGTTCATCAAATGTGCGGCCTAGTACAATGATGTCATCTAAATAAACCAGACATGTTTTCCAGGCGTCTTAGAACTTGCTCCATTAATCACTCAAATGTAGCGGGCGCATTACGAATCCAAACGGCATTACCACAACCTGGTAAATACTATTTTCTGCTGAAAATACCGATCCGTTTTTCAGATCCAATGTACTAAAAATCTTGGCCCTTCAATGCCCGGTAACGCATAACTGTCTTTCTTCTTCACTTCGTCTAGTTTACGGCAATCAACACAAAACCGTGTTGTCCCGTCTTTTTTCTGGACTAGAACCTCTGGCGAACTATTGCTCGTCACGTTCCATTTTGTTAAGTTAATTCGGTTGTTTGCTGTTGCTTCGAGAGAGGTATTAGTAATGCTGCTTGTCGGATTGAACATTTCCTATGGTGGTTGGTTCGATTCTATATGCACAATATTAATTTTTCCTAATTCGTCATAACTAAGAGCAAATATATCGACTAATTCATCCAGTGCTCCCACTGCGACATCTAACGGTTCTTCTGAAATATGGCTGCGCAGCCATATCTGTATATGGTTTGGTGGTCGATAAAATTGTTTCGACTGGCAGTTGGCATACTGAGACTACCAGGAAAATTTGGGGAAAATTGATGGATTAGAATTTTTACTATAATTTCATTCCATGAATGTTATTCCATCAATTTTCCCCAAATTTTCCTGGTAGTCTCAGTATGACCTAAGCTATTAGAAAAACAATCGAAAGTATTGGTTACTAGTGGAAGTTTTTGAGATATTGGCCAAAAACTGATATGAAATTGATAAAAAAATATAATTTTTCAAAAGGATTGGTTATGAAATGGCCTAGTTTAGTCCAGCATGAACAGATCCTAGAATTTTTTCCTAAGTTTTGGACCCCTGATCAATACTTTTATCCTAATTTCATCGTCATTCTTTTAACTAGTATGGCGGAAAGACGGAATATTGTTAAATTTCAAGATTTTATTTACCGGGTTCCTTTACTTCGGAGATCAATCAATAAGATCACTTTTAATATTTTTATTCCGCTGGGATGTTTTATTTAGTGAAAAAGAGATACAAAATGAATAATAAATTTCCGCTGGTAATTATATAACAAAATAAATTCTCTTTTGTGATTGTGCTGCCACTTGCAGCGAGTAGCGAAATCTCTTATTTTCCGCTGAGAAATTTCCGCTATCTTATACAGCATGAGTTTCATTAACCACCTTACCGGGCTCGTAGTTCATCCAATGCCACTATGCCACTTGCCATAGATCAACAACTAATTTCGCACCTTGCTGGTCTAATTTGGCGCCTCGCTCTGTGTGAAGATGATCTTATTGGGCGCTTTCCTCTGCTTGCATTTCCTTGATTTGAAGTCACAGCGCCTTAAATATATCTCCCATGTCCAAGGATGGTTTCTGTTGTTCAGGAGTAGGCGGGTGATTCAAAATTAATGTATTGTAAGCCGCACCGTTTTCACTAGCTACTGTTATGTTTGGACTGTGGATGGACACTTAAACACAAAGTTGTAAAGAAAACAATTAAAAATTTACGCTAACCTAGTTATTAGTAAGCCGAAGGAAGTTACTTAGGTTTGGAGATATTTTCTTACTTTTCTAGCATGCTACCACCGATATCACCTAAAATGGGTTTCAAAATGGATTAAGACTAGAAGCGACCTGTACCGGCCCCTAATTATATTATAAAATCAGCATTTTGATAGACAATATTTTTAAACTTGAATTGGCCTGAAAATCTTTTGAATTTACGTTCATATTCAAAATTGTCTTTTAGGTAGGTATACGCTTATACAGAACTTTCTTAATTTAAGAATGTCTAGTTTATTTATTCAACGAAAAACTTTTAAAAATTGTTTATTAAGTTTATCATCGCTGACCTGAAAATAATTTTGAATTTTATTTCTATGAAACATTGAATGAGAATTAAACAACAGGTGCAATAAAGCATTGATTGGCAAGTTGAGACAAAGAACTTATGAGCTTTCAGTGTTATCATTATAACGCCGAAAATCATAACGGATTTTTAAATTTTGCCAAATTTCTATTGAACATTTTAAATTATATTTTTAAAAGAAATACGAGGACAGACATCGTAAAATCTAAGAAGACGTTTATTAATCAATAATCCTCTGCGTAGAAATCTAGTAATTAAAAAACAATCAACTGCAAAACGAAACAAAATAGCTTTTAAGCTTATAAATAATTTAATTTAGAATTGAATGGTGTAGCTACTTGAGACTTTGCAGCAACTATAAAGTTTTAATTATTAAACTATAAAAAGTCTACTAAAGTTTTAGTTTGTACAGCCCAGTCTAGCCAACTAATCTAAGATATAATTCTCCTTAATTTTAATTCTCTAATCGATTTTTAAAGCTACGTATTTTCTATTCTTATAAATTTTACTTAAAGCGCAAAACTAGTAAAATCTAGTAAAACGAGAATGAGAATATACGCTGAGGTATTTTTAAACATATAAATGTAAAATTTCTCCAGCAGCCACAAATAAATGTTTTGATTCGAGATTTGTACTGCATGAGTATTCTGGTAGATTTATGAGCCCATGAAATTTGATGACTATCAATTGCCGTGTTTCATGACACCCAATGATCCGGATCAGTTCAAACTTTATATGGTAAACCTGAACCAAATTTTGTTTAAGATCACAAATGTTGATTGGAAATCTAGTAAGCGCCTTAGCGTTGTTTCATGAAACATGAACTGAACTGGATCAGAATATTGGATTCGAAAGCTCGAAGTAATTTCACTAATACTGGTAGATTATTATCAGATTCAACCAAATTATAAAAGAAACTCCATGAACTGGTAGAAAGTTACACAATCATTACATATGCCCTGCTCTAGAGGCTCACAATTCTGCTGTTAAGCTTCTAAACATAATAAAGCAAACTTGTGTATCATTGGGGTTCTACCGGTGTTATCTTACGTAATTTCCCTGCAACAAAGCTTACCGGCCTAGAGCGTATTCTTGATTTATATACCATTCTGTTTCTTGTCTCGTTGTAGCTCTTCATTATAAGCAGTGATATTTGTTTACCTTTAGTCTCAGATACATTTGGCGGTTGAGCTTATTATTTTCAGAAAAGATGAAGGTAAATAACAAAATGCTGTCTAAAAGTAATTGCAGTCGTTTATCCATCGACAGATTTTTGGTTCTCCGAAAACTTTGCCACTTAGTTGTAGGAGTGGTTAGTATTTCTTCTGACAGCCCTTATTTAAAATTTCATGCGGAATTCGAACCAACTTACCATATTCCAAGTTTATATTGAACAATATTTCAGGCTGAATTAAAAGTGATCTCATTACACAAAATCCAAATGAATTTAAAGATAAGAATTGGCATCTCTAGGATTAGCTGTTAATGGCCCTGAAACAGCCACCAACATTTTCATACTAAATATCGCAAATGGAGGGTGGTCTAAAATCCGTGAATCATTTCCTGGGGTTTGCGTATATTTTCTTATTTCTAATATTTTTCAATTCAAATTGATAAACTAAATTCCTCAATACATTGTTGTTCATGTTGTCCTTTCCAAATGGATTTATATTTGTAATTTCACTAAGAAAAAAATCATCGGGTAACACTAAAACTAAATTGATTGAATTGAATTGATTTACCACTGTGTAACGTGGGCCTGCTCTAGTTTTGTAAGGGGCTCAAAAAGATTCAGCCTGCGGTCTGTTCGGATATATCAAACGCCATTTAGTACACGGAGTGTGTTTTATTCGCCACTAGGTTGCATTGAATTTCAATCGGATTTGCATGTTGTGAACAGATCTATGATGTTTTGGGCCAGTGTTGTATGGTATTTCTTAGGTTTGGCCTGTGTGGATTAGAGGCTAGTAATGGAATGCATTTTATTCAACATGGAGTCAAATTATCTAACTTTTGTTTTAATTACAAACCGATTTGCATGTTGTGAAAAAAATTATGGTACTTTAGGTCAGCGTAGACTCAAGTTTTTTTTAATTCAAAAGGGTTTGGCCTGGTATGGTTTTGTGGAGGCCTGTAACAGAATGAAATATACATGGCACCAGATTACATTAACTAGCTCTAGTTTTAATTTTAGACCAATTTGCATGTTGTGAACAGAGAGCTATGATGGTTTGAGTCAGTGTGGTACCGAGTTTCTATAATATCTATTGGGATTCGGCTAGTATGCCTTAGTGTATCGAGGGCCAGTAACGAAATGTAATCTCTTCGACTAGAGGTTATATTGACTATCAGTAGTTTAATTTTCGAACCGATTGGCATCCGGTCCATCGAACCTCCCGGACCTTTAAACTATATATCTTTTATGAAAAAGACAAGAAAAAGTTTGTATTTATACTATGTATCTGACACAGATTTGCTTATCTATATTTCCGACGAACTAAAATAATTAGTGTGTTACATGCCCCATATGTTCGGCTAACACAATTGAGTCGGGTAGACGTCAGTGGAAACGAGGGGGTTCATTGCCGACATAAGAAGAGGGGCAGCACAAACCATTGTGTTATTTCGAGATTGCCGAAGAAACATCTGACTCAACCTCCCAATTCCCAAACACACCATTGACCAATATACAAAACGAAAATTATTCCATTATAACTAAAACAAAATTTATTTACTTAAAAAATGAAACCGAAGATCAATATTAAAACATTCATCGTACAAGTTTATGAAAAATTACGAATGAAAAAAAATTGATAATATATGTATTTCAATAATATTCGAATGACCAAAAAAAAATTTATATATCATATAAAATTGAATATAATAATGAAAGTGGATGAAGAGGTTATATATAAATTAAAGCTTAGAATTAAACTCACCCAGTTTTTCCGCAGAGTACTCCGTGGTTATACCGTGAGGCTGTGAAAAAAAATATTAACTTTCGTCCTACACTTCATACACTTTGTTTATGCACCGTATTAACGCTTACACTATTAGGCTTTAAATTTTTTTTTTTTTTATAAACTTTTTTTTTAAATTTCGCCTTTTTATAAATTTTTTTTTTTTTTTTTTTTTGATATATATATATATATATATATATATATGTAATTACTATTATTTTCTCACTAAAACATATTTTATAACTACTTTTTATAACTAATTATTATTTCGAAATAACCGCCTAGCTCTACCAGATGTTTGGTATTATAACTGCCGTTGTATTAAAATTCTGTACATAAACTCCCGTACGAGTAGCACAGTTCTTTTCTCAGCGTTGTAATCCGTTTGGTTACCGGAATGGAAATTGTTCCCGGTATCGTCCTTACTTATGGTGGGAATTCCGTTTCTCGCGTTAAATAGGATGAGAATGCTTAAATGGTTTAATCCGGAAGCGTTTTAATTCCGAGCCTACGTTATTCAGGCAATATTTTACTAAGCCTACGTGAGGCCACCGTCCGGCCTTTCGCCCCTTCGCCCGCGATTTTGGTTTATCGTAAAATATTCACGGCGTTTTAAACGTTTTGAGACACTTATTATCTCACTTATTATTAAATATGTTTTTTTTTTTTTGAAGAATTATAATCACTAATTACAATTATCAATTATAGTTTTTTATAATTAGTTATAATTTTAACACTCACACACTCTCTAGATTGAGTTTTCAATGCTTAGAGCATACTATGCCTGATGGCCTCACGAATTATACTGGAATTATTATAAAACCAAGATTAATTTTTCGGTCATGTATATAACGTACCTACTTGCAAATTACATTAGGTACATAACGAAGATCATACGATCGGGGAAAAATATATATATACCTCGCCTATATACTACCAATGTACCATTTTTATGTATACTTCCACAAACCTTATTTCATTATACTGGTGTTACTATACCGTCCCATTCTGTCGTCATAGCCAAGTATATAACCGTATCATTGTTGTGTATAGACAATACATTTAATGTTTAGGTAGTCATGTATATACGAGGTATATAAAGTTTGTTGACTGATATACAGAAAACATCACAGAACCGATTTTTGCGTAAATCATAAAATGCAAGACTATTGACAAAGGTATTGTCATAATTAAATTTGGTCAGCATTCTTTGAATCGATATTGATTATTAGATAGCCGTAACAAGTGTACTCTGGTCGTTCATAGATGGCACAATGAAAATCTAGTCTGATACATAATAAAAAATTGTCAAATAAATTAAAAATTTTCAATCTCCACAAAATTTATAATCAGCAATTAATAAATCTGAACTAAGTTTGCAGTTTAGAATTACATCTCAGGCACATTTTGTAATATGAACATTAGCGGCATCTATCAATAATTGGTATAAACTAACTATCGGTTTAGTTGGTATCAAACACAGTATATGTTATAAATTAATGTTTAACGATAACTTCTAATTTGTTTAACAAATTTTTTGTTTTGTGCCATCTCTGGTCGACTGGTATGAACTAACCATACAATTATTTAATCGGAAATTTAGACAAAATATTCATCGCTAGTAGACACACGGTATAAAAACATTAATACTGTGTGCCTGATACCAATTTTTTCAACTAAACTATTGACTTAACTAATTTAAGCTTAGTTCGTAAAACACAATACAGTAAAATTTTATTTTAATTCACTAATTTTATGGTGGTTAATTAGCGATTTAGTACGCAATTTAGGGTTAAATAAGAGGCACAGTACTTTTATCAGTGTTGTGCCGTAATGTCTACATCATGTAGATAATTAAAATTCTACATGTGTAGAGAATGTACGTAGACAATTAAAAATTTGATGTCGACAATGTAGAGAATGTAGACAACGTTGAAAATTATTGTTTCTGTTATCAATCAGTAAAATTCTATGATTTATTGTTTATTTAACCATTTCGGCTTCATGGAAGTTATTCCTACCCCGCTTATGAAAAACTTGAACCCAAGATTTGGTTGGGTTGGGTTAGTAAAGTTAATGCAAAAAGGTCAGAAACCTATGTTAAAAATTAGAGCATTATACATAGTTACATTTGTAAAACAGTTAGAGCTGGTAAAATAAACTGCTTTGAGCGACGGTTCGGCACGGATGAAGAAAATCATCACTATGCGATAAAAAGGACCAGTTGATGGAAGATTAAAAAGGTATCACATAGTGCAAATTTTATTCTGGTAAAATCACTCAAATACCTCAATATTTATATGAAGCTTGTAAATCCAGCAGACAAACAAAAATTCATGTGAAGGTCGATCCAGTATCCGTTTCGAAGATATACATGACATGACAGCCAGCATTGCACATAGATTTTCTAACATAGCAGCGAGCTTAGCGTGAAAAGAAGCTATAATTATCGATTATCTCGCTCGGCGAATTGTATAAAATTGTTTTTGGAATACTAGCAAGCAGATTCTGATTTTTTTAACGACCATTAAATACCTTGATTCAGAAAAGGCATCAAAAGTAGTAATGACATGTTGCCACTTACATAATTACTTACGTAGGAAGAAGGACGCCTATTTTTAAACAGGTTTAGCTGTGGAACATTGTTCTGGCCAAATTGGGACAGGTCAAAACCTTCATCTTCTGTTAATTTAGCACGGGATATATTCTGCGAGTATTTCATTACTGCAGATGCAGTTCCATGACAAAAAAGCATGATAAAATAATAGAAAAGAAAATGACAACCCTTATGGACCTTTGTGAAGATAGTCCAAATTTTTTTTTAGAATTTTTCTAAGTCTAGGAGTTGAGATATAGTCCACAGAAGTAACTATATCTCAACTCCTAGACAAAGAAAAATTCTAAAAAAAATCACGCGTGCTTCTTAAACATTCACGTATCAACCGAAATGCACCACTAGTTGGGCCAACGAATAGTTCCTGACTTCTTTGGAATAAATCTCAACTCCTAGACTTACAAAAATACTAAAAACAATCAGGCGTGCTCCGTAAACATTAACCTATCAACCGATGTGCACCGCTAGTTGGGCCAACTAATAGTTCCTGACTTCTATGGACTAAACAAAAAAAACTATTTAAAAAAAACATCATAAATGTTGTTTAAACATTCGTCTTTCAAACGATGTGCACCGCACAATAAAATCCCTACAGTTTTATTCTCAACGCCGAAAATTTCGATTGTTATGACAGTTTTTAACTATCGTGATAGTAAAAAATTTCGGGGCTGAGAGTAAAAATGTAGTGAATTTTTGAGCTGAGTGTAGAAAATGTCATGATAGCAATACTTTTCTTGCCATCGCATTCGTCTGAAACTGAATTTAGCCTATCTTCAGACACATATGAAAATTGGTCTTACTTCACAAACATGTTTATATATAAGTACATATTATATATACTCTCAGCCTCGAAAATTGCAGCTGTCATGACAGTTTTTTACTATCGTGATAGCAAGTATTTTCGGGGCTGAGAGTAAAAAGTGTCATGATAGTAACAATGAGTATTGCCATCGCATTTTTCGGGGATGGAATTTGGGCTACCTTCACATACATCCCTTATGGCACATTAGTGTACTATTTTAATAATAGATATTTGACAAAATACACTTACGAGTACTAGGCCTGTTTCAATTTGCAAGTTCACATCTTGAGTTACCATGATCTTGAGGAAATACCCAAAACTGGGGTAATAAATTTCATCTGTACCCGTGCCAATTTGCGGAACGGAACTAATTTTTTGCGCAACATATCACGGTCTGCGCGACGTTCAGTCGCCTTTAATTATTCGAATGCTGGAAAACTGTATTCATTCATACACAGAATAAAATTCTCTATTATAGCCGGCTATCGCCATTGTATGAATTTAAATAATGCAGCTGTCATATAAGATTGACTAGCACAACAATAAACTTGTAATCATGACTGCGCAAAACAAACTTGTTTGATATTCCGTTAATAATTTTTACAGGATTGCACAACCCTCCAATCATCATTATACACGCTCAAAATGATTTCCCAGACACGATTATTGTCAAGCATAAGCTTGCAGGTGTATGAGCACCTTTATACTTTACTATTAACTAACAAATTTGCGTTCCATTGAATATCTACTCAGCAAATAGGTCACTAACAGTATGGAACTCGGCTATTGTGTGTAAATGACCGTTATCGAAAGTAAATTAATGCTAAGTAAGTTGCGCCATGTGCATATATTAGCCTGAAACATTAGATAAACAAGAAAATGCAGACAACTCAAGAAATGTATACGACTTTGAAGTTCGTCCTAACTTGTACTAGACTTCCATGTATTGTAAATGTATTAGTAAAATAAATTTAGATGAAAATATTTAGGCGCACAAATTAAAATATGTACCTAATAACATGTATACCAAATAATCTAGCCCATATTCCGTATAAATAGTATGCAAATAAATAAAATGTATAATAAAATTCTAATAAGTAGTTTATCCTTTCAGCTTCCTCTTCCCTTTCATATTCAACTATAGAAAATGCAAAAAACATCGATAAAATGATGAAATTTCGAATAATTTGGAAGTTCAGGGATTTACTATGAAAATTCTAGCCTGTGATCCCTCTTCTGATATCGATTTTCATTTTAGGTATTGAGTTCTGCAATCATTGCCCTAGTTTCATCCTTCTACCTAGGATTTTGCCATATCTGGATATCACGGATCCTAGATAGAAGGATGAAATTAGGGAAATAAAATCGGTATCAGAAGAGGGATCACATGCTAGATTTTTCATAGTAAATCCCTAAACTAACAATAATTGTTATTAACAAAACTTTATATTATTTTTATTGCTTTCATATATAATAATTTCGCCTAAATGTTTGCTCAGTCAAGATATATATTGTTTATCAATACATTGATAATAATTATAAAGGTAGTTCTAATGTAATGACGTCATTTAAGACAAAAGTTAGGACATACTTCATTGGCACTTTCAAAATGGGAATAAACAATTTTGAACATTGAAAGCAATAAAAAAAACGATGTGATTACGTTCGCAAACTTTGAGAACATCAATCAAACAATACACCCATACTCTACATGGATGAAACTTATTTCAATTTATATGTATCGAGAACCAAAGGTCGTTCCAAGAAAGGAACTCGTTGCACTCACATTACAGCAGGCAGTCGAGGATCCAATATACATGTAATTGGATGTATAGGTAATATGGGTTTGATTCTTCATGAAATTAGAAGAGGAGCATTTAAGAAACCAGAAGCAAAAGAATTCATACGTCGTTGTCTTCGGAATGCTCAAAATAACGGGTGTCCGCCGGGAAGGTATACTACTTTGTTTTGCCGCCATTTAGGCGAATATTAGTATTGACAGTTCATACTTGACAGTCGTGAAGTAGACACGTGGCAAATTTATTATGGAAACATATTCGATAAACCATCGTGTCAATAGGATGTTACAGCTCGCCCATGACAACCCCGATTTTCATGAAAAAATCATAATGAGTGACGAGGCACATTTTCATTTAAATGGATATGTGAATAAACAGAATAGTCGGTTCCAACTGAAAAACTACGGGGAAAACAACAATAATAAGCAATAATCTATACATTGTCTACGAATAGTCTACATACTCTACGAATTGTCGACATTGTCTACGCCAAAATGAATTGTCGATGATATTTTCGACTCCAACATGTCGAAAATTTCAGATTACGTGTAGACGCACAACGGAGGCCCACGGTATAAGTTACTTGTAAATATATTTTATAGTAATAAAAGATTTCATTTACTCCAATCTCCGGAAACAGAAGTTCAAAATATGTGGATCACACAATCACTATTCGCATGAATCACAAGTAGGTATCGACGTTGTCTACAAGTATTCGATGTTGTTTACGGCTAGTCGACGTTGTCTACAAGTTATTGACACAATCGTTGATTGCATTTGACGATCTGAGTAACTTTTACGAGTTTTAAATTAAAACCAATTGCCCAGGATCAGTTTGACCAAAGATTTAGGACCAAATCAATGCAACCATTATTTGAAAAACCGACAATTTTCCGAATTTATTCTGAATTAATTCATTCCATCAAATCTAGAAATTACGTTGATTATAAATTTGATTATACAAAATACGTACGCGTCTGGCAAAACTATTCTCTAACCAAATTTTTGTTTAGGCTTCTTTTGTAAAATCTCTCTCCAGCTTGTTGAGGGTCGCCTTAATATGTAGTGCAGGTATTCATTGTACAATTCTTCTAATATACGTTTACTTTCGGAAAAGATAACTTTAAATAAATTTGAATCAACCTCGATAATCATCAACAGACATTTACGAATTGTACAAAATTGTTCAATAAATTACATAGATAATACTAAGAATCGTTTTTATTACCAAACAAACTGAAAGGAAGGAAGCTTTTATGTTTCTACATTTTGATTTATAATCAAATGGATTATCCTATAATATATATTAGGAATAAAAGCTTTCAGTGCCGTAAGTTTTTTTTAAAACATTGGCATGCCACTTTACTGTTCAAGTTTATGTTGTGTAAAATATGTTTGTATGAAAGCGTCAATATTATATATATATATATATATATATATATATATATATATATATATATATATATATATATATATATATATATATATATATATATATATATATATATATATATATATATATATATATATATATATATATATAATTATGAGTTTCGGTGTTATTTAATTATAAAAAAATTATTATTTATTCACAGAACACTTTTACATGAACTTTGTAATTTTATATGAACTTTATTTAATTTTAATTTAATTTATAATTACTATGTACTTATTGGTACATCACCTAAAAACTAACTTAATTACATTTAAATACTTCTATTTATTAAAATTATATACTGTTAAAGTTAGCCGAAAGTTTCCAGCCGAAAGTGAAAAAAACCGTTAATGCAGATAGTGTCTCGACTACTTCAGCCGAAAATTAAAAAAATTATGTATTGAATTTAAATCCCAGCCGAAAGTAACTAACCAACAAAATCAGCCGAAAATATCTCTACATTCGTAAAAAACTACAATTAAAACTAAAATACAAATATTAATTTATAAGTTTCTTATGCATATAATATGTTTATAAAGTATGAGATGGTCAAACTTCAAAAATGTACAAAAACTTAACGTTTAAAGTGTTATATCTGGAAAAAGTCTTATTTGAATCAGTTTGTCAAAACTTGCTCACAATTATCCAAATCTCTTGGTATAAATATAGATGGTTTACTCAACTTTCGAGTTGAGTTCCCACATGAAAATTGACCTGCAATTTTTTCCAGGTGCGAGCATCATTAAGACCTTTCATTTAAATCTATTTCCAACCATGACATTTTAAACGGTCAATATTTCGAAATTTTCAAATTTTGTGTGTGCGATATATTCAATCGAGTTTTCTCGGACTCTCCACATGAAAATTGACCTGCAATTTTTTCCAGGTGCGAGCATCATTAAGACCTTTCATTTAAATCTATTTCCAACCATGACATTTTAAACGGTCAATATTTCGAAATTTTCAAATTTTGTGTGTGCGATATATTCAATCGAGTTTTCCCGAACTCCCCACATGAAAATTGACCTAAATTGTTTAATTTTTTAAATGGTTTCATTTGATTTTTTTTGTTGTAGAAAACAAATATTTTTGGTAAAAAAACACTTTCGGCTGAAAAATATCGGCTGATACATATTAATATTTGACATAACATATTGTATTTTCGGCTGAGATAGCAAAGACACTATCTGCATTATCGATTTTTTTACTTTCGGCTGGAAAGTATCGGCTAACTTTAACAGGGTTAAAATTGTATTGCTTATTCTACGAAATATGTAAATTGGGATTACGCGTAGCCGATGCGCGTGGTATGTACGTCCGGTAGAATTAGGTGTTCAGCAGAATTCTACTTATTATTACATGCAGTTTGGAATGCGCATGGCTTAAAAGTGTGTGTTCAGCAATTTATGATATTATAATTCCTCCCGGGGGTGCACCAAAAGGGTGTCCTCGTCCTTCGGGTTTATTCCAAACTATGTCAGAAGTGTTGAGCATAGTTTGATGTCCCCTAGGTCTGGTACTGTAGTTGGAGCGGCTTTTCATGAATTTTCCACTTTAACTATTTTTGTATGTCTCTGGATGGCAATATAAATAAGTAATGCTACCAGTACGATTGTTGAAATGGAAACGCCCTCATGACTCCATTGTTTAAGGAAAACGTTCTGTTTCCTATTCTCTATGTTTACGTGAACGATTTCGTCGAAATTAAGGTCTGATATTAACTGGCGTGTCGCTTGGAGGTTGTGTAGTGCTTCTTGAACTTCTTTTACTTCGGTTTGAAACTTGTACGATTGGAATTTCTTGTTGTCGAATGTTATTGAACATTTCAAAAAGGTGATCAAAAAGTTACCATTCAATGAACGGTCGCTTAGTCCGCAGTCTGAGACTAACAACTCTTTCTTTGCATTATTTATAAAGAGCTTATTCTCAGCGATATACTGAATTATTGTTTCCATGTCACGTGTTATATTACAATGGCTTTTTGATCCCATCACCAATGGCTTGATACATTTGTCGCGGAATTCTCTTATATCACCGTGTTTTTGTACGAATCCCTTGTGGTTTGTTGTAGTATACAGCTTTTTATTTGATTTAATTAAATACTGAGGATATGTTTTTATTATCGTGTTGTGGTACTTGTAATATATAAAGTAGGTTATCGTTGTTTACCGCTATTTTTGGAGTGGCATACTGTAAAGTTTCATCTGGCAGACAAATAATTACAAGCAAGTCTTTTATCAGTCTGGTTTCTTTTAGGGATAGAGTTTTATTGCTGGTCAGTTCTGTTTTTGTTGTACTATTGCGTCTTGCATATCCTCTAAAATACCATTGATAGTATCAATGTTTATAATCGTTGCTATCATATCTATCTCCGTTAATATGATTTTATTTGCTGCCGTTGCGTTAGTTAATGCGCTATTGACTGTATCCGCTATTAGTTGTATTCTTTGATTGATCTTTTCGTTAACTTGAAATTGCTGATTATTTTGGTCTATTAATTGGTTCATTATACTGTTGATGATCCGAAGGTCCTGTGCGTCTGGATTCCCAGCAATCCATTTCCAGGTTGATCCCAAAGCATCCCATCGCGTTTGTCCGGTTCTTTTAATTGGCTTAATTTTGTAGAAATTGTCATGCAATATTTTTATTTTCTGTTCAATTATTTTACTAATTTCTAATCTATCGTTTACTCTATCTGATACAAATTTATCAAGTGATTTTATAATGTCTTCTAAATTACTTAAACTTATGGGGTGAATTATCTTAATATTTCCTTTCGGTATTTTGCATTTATTTACTTCTAACAATAAAATTGGATCTTGATCCAGATATTTAATTTCTAATTTTTGAGATTTGCAACAACGAAATATAAATATTAGCATTACAAATTTGGAAGACATTACTTTTTCTTCTTTGTTGCAATTCTGCTTAATCATTCTCATTTTTGTCAACTCTAAGTTGTCTGTTACGTTTTTAAATATTCTGTCTGCCTGTGCCTGAATTTCAAGGGGGTTTATTAGGTTATTTTGGTTTAATTTAACCTCATTTGGCGTGTAGCCGGTGGACGTGTGCACAGAATTATTGTATAGAGCCACTGAGAGTTCTATGATGGCTAGTGTATTTGGGTTCGGGAGTTTGTGCTTATTTGTGTTGAAAATTTCAATCACAGTCGCTTGAGTCTTTTCGACTTGGCCGTTTGACTCAGATGACGAAGCATATTCTAGTTTGATATTTAGATTATTGTAGATTATTATAGAAATATGCTTTGAATTGAATCGATTGAAAAATCGTCTCGTGATCCGAAACAATCGTATTCGGAATACCGAAAAGTGTAAAATATTTTGAAAGGGCGTTGGTTATATCCATCAAGTTTTTCGTATTTATTGGGACCATTTGTAAAAATTTTGAAAGTGAGTCTACAATTGATAAAAAGCTCATTTTGTCTATGTTGAAAATGTCGATGTGGATTCGTTCCAAAGGTTTTTTAGTTGTTGGTCTTGGTGATATCTTTATGTTAAATGGTTTTCGATCATATTTGTGAACGTTGCATACTGTGCATGCATTGATGTGGCTCTTAGTTTTGTTTGTTAAATTAGGGAAAAAATATGATCTTCGGATTTGATTTTCCACTTCTCTAATGCCTCTATGGGTTCTTTCACGTTCCTTGTCAATGATCGTATTTTGACGGTCAATATTGGTGACATCTTCTACCATTTTAGTAACGAAAACTAAATGGCCTTTTTGTGAGAAGTTGTTTCTGAACGATTCCTGAATTTTTCCGTAAAGGATTTCAGGAGCGAGAATCGTTGTTTGTTTCCCATTATGGTAAGTTTTGATAAAGTTGGTTATATCCTCCAACTCAAAAGACTTTTTTGAAATAATTATTCTGTATCAATTCTTGAAATTTTAAGACCAATTGGTTTCTGTAGTAATTCAGCGGACAATCAGAAAAGTGCAGTTTTTCCATATCGCTACTGTCGTCCGTGTTGTTAATTTCGGGCTCGTGTTCCTGTGAGGTGGCAGCTAAAGTTTCGTTAGTGTTGGCCTCGCTTTCGTTATTTAATGCTGACATTCAGCTGAGAGCGTCGGCCACTACATTGGTTTTTCCTTCCTTGTATATTACATTATAATCATAATTTTCGAGCTCGAGTCGCCATCTCAAAATTTTTGCGTTTTTCTCAGATGTTTTAATGAACGTTAGAGGTTTATGGTCAGTGACTAACGTTATTACCATAAAGGTATGGCTGAAATTTTTTCACTGCCCATATTATTGAGAGTGCCTCTTTCTCGTTTGTTGCGTAGTTGGTTTCTGTACTATTTAACGTTCTTGAGGCAAATGCTATGGGTCTCTCTAACTTGTTTTGGATTTGTGAGAGTACGGCTCCCAGGACGAAGTCTGACGCATCAGTCGTCAGGATGAAAGGTAGTGTAAAGTCTGGATATGAAAGAACTTGATCTGTGGAAAGTATACTCTTCAGTGTTTCAAATGAGGTAATATACTCTGGATCATTTGTATTTACCATCTCATCTTTTTTTAAATATTTTGTCATTGCTTTCGTTATTTTTGAATAATCTCTAATGAACCTCCGATAGTAACCAGATAATCCTAGAAATTGTTTTATTTCCACTAATGGCCACTCTAATATCTTTTTGATTTTATCTGGATTCGGTTTAACCCCATTTTGAGTTATAACGTTTCCTAAGAACTCAGTTTCACGTTTTAGAAACTCGCACTTATCCAGTTGTATTTTGAAATTAAATTTTGAAAGTCTTTGAAGTACTATGACAAGGTTTTTTATATGATTAACAAGGTTATATCCGACTACGATAATGTCGTCAAGATAGACATGACAGATTTCTCCAAACAACCCATGCAGAACGTTGTTCATGGCTCTCTGAAATGTCGCGGGACCATTTTTTTAAACCAAATGGCATCCGTGAAAATTCAAAATGGCCTTTATCGGTTGGGAAAGCTGTATTAGCTTGGCATTTCTCATCCATCGGAATCTGATGAAATCCGGCTTTTAGGTCTAACGTCGAAAAATAAGTTGATTTTCCCAAATTATCTAGGATTTCCTCAATTTGGGGCATTTGGGGATACTTACCATCTATTGTTTTATCATTCAACTTCCGATAGTCTATGACCACTTTTACTTTTCGAGTCCCTGATTCATTGATTCATCAAGTTTTTTCGGGACAACCCAAATCGGAGCTGAATAAGGGCTGTTAGAATGCTGGATAATCCCACTATCTAACATTTCTTGTATCTGATCCTCAACATCCTTTTTAAAATGATGAGGATAACGATATGTTTTTGTGTAAACAGGTGATTCGTCCTTTGTAATTATATTACGTTTTATGATGGTTTTTGCTGATAATTTTTCATTTTTTTTTCAGCAATACTTGTTGATTTCTTTAATAGTTTCTTGACTGATTGTGGAAATAATATCTACCGGAATGGGTTCCATTGTATCAAAATTATTAACTGTCAGTTGCAACTTAGGTAATTCTTTCAGTGGGTCTGGCTCATTAGACAGAATTTTCACCGTTGTTGTTGAATTTTTCGCTGTATACAGACCTGGCTGTATAGTTATGTCATCATTTAGTTTTGCATAATTTGTTACGATCCAGTCACCACTTTGTGATGTTTTAAACGTAACTGTATGGTGATAAAAGTTTTCCGTGGGGTAATAACGAAGAAATTTAAATGGTTCATTATTTAACGTGATTGAATTTGATTTATAATCAATTCTTGCATTGGTTTTGGCCATGTATTCCGACCCTAAAATTCCATCAAAGTATTTATGAAAATGAAATGTTGAAATGATTTATGAAATTCTAGTTCATAGTATACTTGTTCGAGTAAGTTTTATATGCCGAAAATATTTTTCACAGAAACTTCCCCTTTTGTTAATAGTTCTTTTGGAATGATATACCTGGTCTAATAATGTTCTTATTAGCCCCAGTATCAATTAACAATTTTATTGATTTGGTAGTTTCTTTGTTTTGGCATACTAAATAAGGTAGGAAGTTTAATCTTCCGTGTCCGAGTTTTCGTCCTGTTGAAAATTTTCAACGGCGTCTTGATCTTTTACGGGATCTTGTTCAATTTCGTGATTATTTATAAGCTTTTTATTAAACGTATACCGAGAATTCAGTGTCGGGTCTACCTCCATGGGAATTGGTTTTTCATTCGGATTGATTCTTCTCTGAACACTTTGATTAAAATCTCAATTATAATTTTGAACACCGAAATTTTGTTGGTTCGGTGGATTGTTAATTTTTGCTTGAAAACCATTTTGATTTCTTGAGACTGTGGAATCTGGTTTGTTAAAATTAGCTTTTTTTGAATTTCATGCAATTATCTCATTTGCACTGAACTTACACAAGAAAGCATACGCTTCTTCTATATCTTTGGGTTTTGCCGCTTGGGCATACCCAAAGTATGGCTTTCTTAATCCTGAGATAAATGCTGCCAACGCGTCTTCTTCAATAAATGCGTTGATGGCTGGCAAGCATTATTATATAAAGTATTTTGTTTGGATAAAGTTTTTATGCTTTGTACGATTTCCTTTAGTTTATGGAAATAATTATGTATTGACTGATTTTCTAGATGTTTGGTTGACCAAAGCTGTGATTTATAAAATGTCAGCTCTTGTCGATCTCCAAGTGCTTCATGGAGTATTTATGATTATTATAATTAGAATTATAATTATATATATATATATATATATATATATATATATATATATATATATATATATATATATATATATATATATATATATATATATAACGGGTGATTTTTTAAGAGCTTGAGAACTTTTTTTTAAAAAAAAACGCATAAAATTTGCAAAATCTCATCGGTTCTTTATTTGAAACGTTAGATTGGTCCATGACATTTACTTTTTGAAGATAATTTCATTTAAATGTTGACCGCGGCTGCGTCTTAGGTGGTCCATTCGGAAAGTCCAATTTTGGGCAACTTTTTCGAGCATTTCGGCCGGAATAGCCCGAATTTCTTCGGAAATGTTGTCTTCCAAAACTGGAATAGTTGCTGGCTTATTTCTGTAGACTTTAGACTTGACGTAGCCCCACAAAAAATAGTCTAAAGGCGTCAAATCGCATGATCTTGGTGCCCAACTTACCGGGCCATTTCTTGAGATGAATTGTTCTCCGAAGTTTTCCCTCAAAATGGCCATAGAATCGCGAGCTGTGTGGCATGTAGCGCCATCTTGTTGAAACCACATGTCAACTAAGTTCAGTTCTTCCATTTTTGGCAACAAAAAGTTTGTTAGCATCGAACGATAGCGATCGCCATTCACCGTAACGTTGCGTCCAACAGCATCTTTGAAAAAATACGGTCCAATGATTCCACCAGCGTACAAACCACACCAAACAGTGCATTTTTCGGGATGCATGGGCAGTTCTTGAACGGCTTCTGGTTGCTCTTCACTCCAAATGCGGCAATTTTGCTTATTTACGTAGCCATTCAACCAGAAATGAGCCTCATCGCTGAACAAAATTTGTCGATAAAAAAGCGGATTTTCTGCCAACTTTTCTAGGGCCCATTCACTGAAAATTCGACGTTGTGGCAGATCGTTTGGCTTCAGTTCTTCCAGGAGCTGTATTTTATACGGTTTTACACCAAGATCTTTGCGTAAAATCTTCCATGTCGTCGAATAACACAAACCCAATTGCTGCGAACGGCGACGAATCGACATTTCACGGTCTTCAGCAACACTCTCAGAAACAGACGCAATATTCTCTTCTGTACGCACTGTACGCATTCGTGTGGTTGGTTTAATGTCCAATAAAGTAAACTGAGTGCGAAACTTGGTCACAATCGCATTAATTGTTTGCTCACTTGGTCGATTATGTAGACCATAAATCGGACGTAAATCGCGAAACACTTTTCGAACCGAACACTGATTTTTGTAATATAATTCAATTATTTGCAAGCGTTGCTCGTTAGTAAGTCTATTCATTATGAAATGTCAAAGCATACTGAGCATCTTTCTCTTTGACACCTTGTCTGAAATCCCGCGTGATCTGTCAAATACTAATGCATGAAAATCCTAACCACAAAAAAATCACCCTTTATATATATATATATATATATATATATATATATATATATATATATATATATATATATATATCAGGAAAGCTTTTCAACTTTAGACAAATGTTTCAAGTGTCACAAATCATAATAGTTTTGGTATATTATAAACCGCAGATATCATATGTGATACTAAAATAACTGTAAAGCCTTTATAGCCCCCTACAAATTTGGATCAAAAAAGCTTATTCAAATAAAAATAATTTGTTTGTGGGACAGCTTAATTTCAATTGCAAACATTTATAGCTAAAAATTTACAGCCATAAAAAATTGGGGCTTTTATTATGCAAGCACGTACATATCTATATGAAATAAAAGTTTCACAAATCCTTTTGTAGTCTTTTTAAAATTATTTTTGTGTGTGTATGTATGTTGTTTTTCGTTTGTTTCAAACACACCAACTGCAAAAAAGCTCTAAAACTTGGTACTGGATTTGTGTACAATAATTTATAAACAAATAACATAAAATTTTTTTTTATGTTTTAGCATGACATTTTACGTATTTACTTACGTCTTCAAAAATAATAATAATAATAATAAAATAAATAAATAAAATGAAAAACTAAAGGAAATGAGAATAATAATGGTTTTGGCTTGAAGGAGTCGAAAAGAAAAATTTATCAACTGATATGATCTTAAATGTATAGATATGTGTTTCATAACTAAACTACAAGTATTAGTAACTCTTAGTTATTTCTCAATGCTAACTTCGTAATCATATTACCACACATCCAAAGTGTTGTATCAGCTCTAAAACACATACACACATACAAGTTTTTTTAAACTGCTTTTTAGGTAAACCATAAAAGCTTTTTATTTTACTCGTTGCTGTCTTCCCATTAGAATTGGTTGAACTACTTTTTGTTTGAATTTTTATTATGTTTGTTATGTAATTTGAAATCGCTCACATTTTTGTATATAGGATATACGTACATATATGAGGATGTTCGTTTATTATAAAGGAACTTTGCTACACACAATACACACATATTGGATATACATAAAAATACATTTATGTACGAATGAGAAAAGATAGAAAGAATTTCTACTTATAAATATTACAAAGAGTTATAAATTTTAAATTTATTTAAATAAAAAATGTTTACCTTTAGTAATCTAAAATCTAACAAAAAAAAGTTTAAATTAATTAAGATACAAGTGCAATTTAAATCGTCTAGATTATTATTGTAATAGACAATATGAATGTAATTGGAAATTTAATTACTTATATAAAATCTATTGTTTGTGACCGGTGACATATTGTACGTTGCTTGAAGCTTTATACAGCCAGAATAATGTTTTATTACTCATTTAATTTTGATTCATTTTAAATGAAATTTGGCACATCTCTTAAATATTTTGATATTCTCATTTCCCTAGATAATTCACTCTATATCACAGCCACCTAGATATAAGCGCCAGAAGATTCCGCAATAACATTTAAATCAATCAATTTACTATTTTCTATAACCACATTTACTTCATGCATTTGAAAGTTATCACAAAATAAAATTGACCGACCAAACGGCATGCTGTATAAGATAGCGGAAATTGCTCAGCGGAAAATAAGAGATTTCGCTACTCGCCGCAAGTGGCAGCACAATCACAAAAGAGAAATTATTTTGATATATAATTACCAGCGGAAATTTATTATTCATTTTGTATCTCTTTTTTCACTAAATAAAACATCCCAGCGGAATAAAAACATTAAAAGTGATCCTTAAAATGTCAAATTGATTGATCTCCGAAGTAAAGGAAATTTGGTAAATGAAATCTTGAAATTTAACAATATTCCGTCTTTCCGCCCGCCATTTCTTAAAGAATGACGATAAAATTTGGAAAGTAGTATTGATCAGGAAGTTTAAAGTAAGTTTTGGATAAAATTCTAGGATCTGTTCATGTTGGACTAAACTTGGCCATTTTATAACCAATTCTATTGAACATTTTAAAAGTTTTATTTACTTATTTTCAGTTTTTGGGCAATATATCAGAAACTTCCACTAGTAACCAATACTTTCGGTTGTTTTTCTAATATCTTAGGTTATACAGGGTGGCTGAGACCAAGTGTTACCAAATGAAAACGCTGTAATTTTTTTAATTTTGATTATTTTTTATTGAAATTTCGTGGAATATGTTGAAAACATATTACATTTTATGAAAAACATGTTACTGCTCCTCGATATGACCTCCTTTGGTTCTGATTATTTGATTCAGTCTTCCATAGAAAGCATTGCACGCTGACCGAACGTGAGCTTGCGGAATTTTATTCCATTCTCGAACAAGAGCTGACTTCAATGCATCCAGGAATGCTGGTAGTTTGATCCGGGGACATGATTCGCGGATTGGCGGTTCTTTTGACCGGTCTTACCGCGGAATCAAAAATGTGGGAAGTTATAGGTTCGATGGCCCCATTCGGTCGTAGCGCGGATCTGTATTGGTGGCTGTCTCTTCTCGGATTCTGGGAAGAGTTGATCTAGGTGGCCCCTGATTCTCAGATCTCCATGGACCCCGCGACGCGTTTTCCGCACATCTCCAACATCTTGGTGTTATAGTACCTTGTAACCCACAGCGGTAACAAAAGGGACCATTTGGTGGGATTGGACAGTCCACGAAGGTGTGACCAATGTCGCAACAATTGTAGCCGATGGAATGGTTGGTATTAGACGAGTTCGAACGATTACTTTTCGGGGGTTCGGTGACCACTCGAGTGGGGACTTTATAGGCGTCATTGGGCGCTTGCACTGCCGAGACCGATTCGTTCCGCTCGGATCGCGGAATAGGTGATACAGATGGACCGTTAACAGGCAGATTGACATCGATGGCACAATTTTGTAACTCGTTTATTACGCGGCGATTGGAAGAGGCGCCAATATTTGGGAGTCGAATGCGCTTAAATGCATCTTCCCAGGCAGAACAAGCACGAATAAGGTCGTTAATAGTTGCAAAGCGTTGACCGGTTAACTGTAATTGTAAAGCCAGTATCATATTAGACATGAGCAATTGGATGAATTCCTCGTCTCGGTAAGGAGTTCGGCACTGTAATGTCATAGCCCAAACATGATGGTAGAAGTTGTTGTTGTTTTCGAGCTTCAATGGATCTGCGGATTTCATACTCGGTCCTTCGATCCTTGAATATCTCTATGAATTGTACCTTCAGTTCCTGCGATGAGGCTAAGGGGTTATGACGGTTGTATGTCCAATACCATTGGAGAGCTATGTCTTTAAGCACAGTGCTAATCTCGACTAAGAAGTGGTCTTCGGGTATCTTCATCGAAGCCGCGAGTTGGAAGAAAAACATATCAACTGTTATTCCAGATGTCGAACCACTATACGAAATGCCACTCCTAGATAATTGTCCTCGACCGTAAACGTTTGGACGATGAAGCGAAAATTCTCGATCGTCGTCCAAAGCTAAGTTTTGTCCATAAACAGGTGATTGGAAATTGATATTATTTTGAGGAGCATTTGCGGGATTCCATTGTGTCCTTGGAGAGTAGATGCCCGGGATGGGTTCCCGGGTCGTTGGCCTTCAGAGCTACGAGTACCGGTGGTATGACATTCACTGTATGCTCGCTAACCGGTCCTTGACGTGGCACGTGAGATGTTGAGGAAATCTGCCTTGGGGTTGAAGCCGTAAGCATTGTCTCAGCGTTTCCGCCAGAATTGTGAACACCTTCAAGAACGGACGTTTGGGATTTCTTTTGTCCGAGGCTCAATAGCATAACTTGGTCCGATAATACATACTAAGGAAAACATACTTAGGTTATACTAGCATGTGTTTTTTAAGCCTTTATTAAAATTTACTTTGAAAATCAGTTGTCGATTCGCGCAACTTAGAAGATTTCGTAATTTTTATGGCGCAGATAATTGTCCATCTGAGCAAGCCGTCCATCAAACTGTGGACAGATTTCGTACCACATACTCTCTAGAGGATGCAATAACATCAACACGTCGAAGGAATGTGCGTACTGAAGAGAATATCGCCGCTGTAAACGAAAGTGTGGAAGAAGATTCAAATTTATCGATTCGTTGTCGTTGGCAGGAATTGGGGCTCTGTCCGTGCACTACATACACGCGTACAAGATCCAGCTGGTACAGGACTTGAAGCCACGAGACCATTATGAGCGTCATTCTTTCGCCGATTGGGCTCTAGAGCAGTTGGCAAATGACCCGTTGTTTTATCGTCAAATTGTGTTTAGCGATGAGGCTCATTTTTGGCTTAACGGGTTTGTTAATAAACAAAATTGCCGCGTATGGAGTGAGACCTATCCACAAAAGACCCCACAGACTCCATTACATCCATAAAAATACACTATTTGGTGTGTTTACACGCTGGTGGCATCATAGCACCTTATCTCTCCAAAAATGAGGCCGGGGATCGCGTTACGGTCAATGGAGATCCTTACCACACCATGATCATCACCGGATGGCAGTGATCCGGGCGAGATGTGGTTTCAACAGGATGGCGCTACGTGCCATACGGCGACCGCAACCATCGACTTATTAAAATCAAAATTTGGCGATAAGTTGATTTCGAGAAATGGACCTGTCAATTTTCCTCCAATGTCGTACGATTTGACACCTCTCGATTATTTCCTGTGAGACTACGCCACTGGTTTATGCTGATAAACCAGCAACAATTGA
The DNA here is from genome assembly GCA_963691935.1 of Nephrotoma guestfalica. Classification (NCBI taxonomy): domain Eukaryota; kingdom Metazoa; phylum Arthropoda; class Insecta; order Diptera; family Tipulidae; genus Nephrotoma; species Nephrotoma guestfalica. The sequence continues at coordinate 56,839,119 of OY829913.1, read as the reverse complement.
CGCCTTGGAGGCCAGCATTGTTTGTGTTATTCATGACATACGGCCAGCAGTATTCGAAAAAGTGGCCCAAAATTGGACGTCCAGAATGCGTTTCGTCAAGAACAGCCGCGCGATGCCCATATCGAATAAATTAATTTTTGATTACAAATTTTGATTTTTGAAATTTTTGATTAAATTTTTGTTCTATCGGGCTTAAAAAACCCCGTTACTTGGAAAATTTGGGGAAAATTTATGGATTAGAATTTTCACTATAATTTTTAATTTTCTGCGGCCATATAAGTTTCAGTTTTTGCCCAATATCTCAAAAGCTTCCAAGCTATTAGAAAAATAACCAAAAGTATTGGTTACTTCCGGAAGTTTTTAAGATATTGCCCTATAACTGAAAATAAATAAATAAACTTTTCTAAATTTTCAAAAGGATTGGTTATGAAATGGCCAAGTTTAGTCCAGCATGAACAGATCCTAGAAATTTGTCCAAAACTTACTTTAAAATCCCTGATCAATACTATTATCCAAATTTCATCGTCATTCTTTTAGAATGGCGGAAAGACGAAGTATTGCTAAATTTCAAGATTTCATTTTCCATTACTTCGGAGATCAATCAATTTGTCATTTTAAGGATCACTTTTAATATTTTATTCCGCTGGGGTGTTTTATTTAGAGAAAAAGAGATACAAAATGAATAACAAGTTTCCACTTTCCAATTTATAATGGGTTTTCCAATAAGAGGTTTCATTTTGAATAGCCCGCTATTTGGGCAAGGCAAAAGGTTATTAAAGAAGTCCTTATAAGTGGCCTCGATTAGTTTAATCCAATTTCGTCCATAAAAAATTAAATGTTTAATTTTGGAAATAGGGCAACGTATACTTCACGAGATATTCACATTTTAATTTGGGTCTCATGACATTGGTCGGCACGATCACTAAATTTATTACTTTCGATTAAAAAAGATCTGCTCCAGCCAAAGTTTTATGTATAAGCGGGTAAATATTTTTGCTCACAAAATGTCCACTCTAAAAATAATTTTAGAAGACGAGATTTCTCTCCATCCAGACAGAGAATTACCGGCTTTAGGCCATATATCTAATTAATTGTGAATTCAGAAATTTAATATCTGTGTAGCGCTTTTAACAACGGTAATTTGTGGAGTAAGGTCTTAGAAGAGGTTATATTCCATTGCGATAGCTGAATTATGATTTGTCATTAAAATAAGCACTCCACAATGGGAGTTTGAGCTATGTAGAGAGTATTGCAGGAGACCCAATAATTACTTTCGACTTATTTAACGTCGCTATTTTCAGTCTCAAGTTCAAGGATTGGGAATTATAAATGCTGAAATGACGGTAAGATCTGTAACGTGAAGCAAAATGAGCAATGCACACTGTCTACAACAACAAACATATTTAATTAAATGTTTGTAGTGGTATAGGTGAAGTCAAAGAAACTAAAAATGCAGTTGAATTCCTCAAGTAGAATCGCGCGTTACGATAGGCATGGTTTTAATGTTTTTCCTTTTAATGTTCCGTAGAATCCAAATTACCCAACAATTAATATTGATTTAACTCGCTGTATGCCTATCTCTGCTATGTAAGGTCCTGCAAAATTCTATTTTGATATGAGTCCAGGGTACTTTCAAGTTGGATTCAGTACTTTGTTTCTCAAAAATTCAGTACCAATATCACATCCCTGTTGTACAATGTACTATTTTGTAATGTCCTGTTTTGTTACATTCTGAAAACGTTTCACAAACTTTCACATAATGAGGGATAAGGAATGCTCGAGTACCAGGGTAGTCACGAAAATGTACCAACCTATATATACCGAGTATAGGAGTACTAAAATTTGCGGTCACAATCCATTATTCCTATATACTTTGTGTGGTACATCAGCTGCAGAAGTAGTTTTGCCTGGACATTTATCGTTAAACTAAATATTCGTATTGATGATGTAAAATCGCACAGAGAACTACTTAGTTATGGGGGTATAAATGTGAATATCTGATGACAGACCTAAATGTGGTAGAACGCCAACATATAAAAAATTTTATACCTCCTTCGGACAGCTAATCGACCTATATAGTAAATGAACTATAAAACAAAGTTTTGCATTCTAAACCGTAAATGACCGTTAATTGTATCCAATTTTGCCTTAAAATTATTTGTCATTTTTAATTAAAATCGCGCAAATGATCCTGATTGGGGGCGCGATGCGGGTACGATACGATGTTACTTTGGAAATTCCATTTGCATTTTTATTCATTCTAAATACTAAGATTTTTTTTTTTGGTGTATGTAGTCTAAAGTTCAGTGATATTAGTTTGTGTATATGGCATTTAGCCAAATTGAAAATAATTAAATTTGAACAAGAAAAAAAGCAACAACAATAATGAAATTATTACGGCTTTAATGTTCGTATATATACACACTTTTGGCAGAGTGCCATACAACTTTTTCGTATGGGGAATTGAAAATAAAATTTGCATATAGATATGTATGCTGGCTATTACATGTATCATATACATGTACATGTATGTGTGTATGTACTGCAATAAAAAAGGGTACATTTTTATCAGTGCTGATTGCAAAAATTCCGGCGCTGGAAGTGATACGATCTAAATGATTAGGATAATTTTGCGGTCATTTCATTGACATGCTTTTCGATACCCATTTATATCGAAATTTGTATTGACTTTTAAATTTTTTCAAAAATAAATTTATATTTAACCATTTGTGCTAAAAAATTCATATTTTGTATTGCTGTTCGCAGCAGCGTTAATTTTCCATTTTCATCTTATTTTACAACTGTTGGATGATAAACGACAGGATTTTCACGAAAATTGGATATACGCGCGAATACAAAAAACAAATTATCTATACAAATTAAACGACGTCCAAATCATTTTGTATTACATAATTTCGGAAAATGAAGGGGAAGCGCACACGGCGAAGATTTACAAGATTTCCCGCTTTTCTTTACATTCATACACAGACATATGCAAACATTCGTGCGATACCTATACCTTCCTTGTACACAAAGAAAGATGAAAAACTAAATCTTTTTTGAGTGATCTCTTCCCTTTTAATCATGCTAGATGCGTATACGATATTTTATCACTGAGTTCAGTTCGAGTTAGTTTATCGATACATTTCTTTGGAGTATACGCTGTCATACAGATAGAAGCATAATTAGTTATGTGAACTATATAGTATTACAAAATTGGATTATTAGTCATTGAGATACAATAAAACTTAATTCTATAAATAAATTCGTTTCAATACGGAACATGACATTGATTGATTAATGTGCGATAATTTTAAATACTTTTCGTTATGTGGATTGAATGTGTAGAGGTGGAAGGCGAGAGAAAATGTTAAAGGAAACATATAAAGTTTCATCACTCAAATCAGTTGGGTATAACACAATTATGTAAGCAAGTAATAAACTATTGATAGTGTGACGAAAATATACACTGACAGAGTCCGTCTTTATAGCAGCTTTGTTTATATTCAATTCAATATCGACCGGATTTTACGTGGAGTTTTATCAGTTTTCGGTCACATACTTAGTAATTCGGTCTTCTTACCAACATCGGTGTGTCAAATTGTGAGACTGTGACTTAATAAGTCTAACACCCAACGCTTCTACCAACAGCCTGCTTTTAGTCTAAAGCATAACGCTCGAAAAATAGTGCGGTCGAAAACTTACACTCAGATTTTGGAGGTTCACTGTTGTGTTATATCACTAGACTTCCAACATTAAATTATAATTAGTTAATAATTCTATAATATTTTTCGGAAGTACGTTTTTTGTAATGGTGCAATGCCGTAGCCCCTTATTTATACCAGTGGGAATAGGAAATAAAATTATTTCAACCACATTTTTGTCTAAATATTTTTTATGACTACAGTTCTACAATAATTTTACGTTATAAAAATTTTAGGGATAAAATTTTCCAATTTAACTGTATTTCGAAAATATTAACATTAAACTAAATTTCCTTACCACCGCCCCCTTCCCAATCCCGTAATCCAACCAAAGCCAAACTGGTACCGTAGGAAGCACAGTGCCTATCAAAATTAGTCGATAATGAAATAGCTGTCGAATACTATTGCCAACTTTCGTTTACCATTAATTTTATTTCATTTTATTTTTATGTATTTTCGTCACGAGGGGCGTGATAGAGAGATAATGCGACAACAGCAAAACTATCCACGTCAAGCAACCGTTGCTGGCGTTAGTACAAATTTGGGAGACCAAATTGCGGGCAGTGCGGGGAGTATTATAAAAATAATTGTAAAAATTAGAAGGAAGCGAGATCATCCCCCTCTCCCGCCTGAGGCATGCCCCAGTGCATCATTTAGCAACAGTCTGCCACTTCAAGCAGTGCTGGGAATAGAGGGGATGTCACGCTAGCAAAATAAAAAATTCTAATATTTGAGAACAGGCCAAAACTAAAAGAAATCCCTTTTAACGAACTTGCTATAGAATGATTTACTTCAAACAAGGTATAAAACTGTTACATACATAAATCTCAAAATCATGTAATCCTAAGGGACATTTTTAGTTATGGAGAACTCTAATTTTGGCGAGCTGGACAGAAATTAACATAAAATTCTGTAAAATGCTTAGCCCAGGGTCATTTTTAAGGACTTGCTACTGAACCAGTTTTTTAAGCTTAGGCTAGAAATAGCTATTAGTACGTGCATCTCAACGAACGGGAAGAAAATCTAAATAAGATTCTTTGAAATTCCTGGCTCAAATTTCATTACTTGGAATTTGCTGCTGAACGATTTTCTTCAAAATTGATCTAAAATTAGCTATTGGTGCGTGTGTGTATCTCAGTCATGCAGCCTTTATCCGAGAGAAACTTTTAGTTAAGACAAAATAATTCTAATTTTGGTGAGTCGAACAAAAAATTTAAATAGTCCAGAATTCATTTTTAGGAACGGTTTTCTTCAAATTTGGTCTAAAGTTATCTATTAATTCGCGTTTCTCAAACCATGTAGTCCTAGCCCGAGAGAAATTTTTAGATTTAGCGAAATAATTCTCATTTTGGCGAACGGGAAGAAAATTTAAATAGCATTCAATGAAAATATTAGCCCAGAGTTAATTTTTAGGAGCTTGCTATTGAACTTCAACTTAGTTTGACATTTTTATTCGTGGTGCAAAAATTCTAATTTTGACAAGCGGATGAGGATTTAAATAAAATTCAGTGAAATTCCTAGGCCAAAGTTCATTTTTGGGGACTTGCTACTTGAAATTACTTTACTATTATGGAAATTTCCGAATTATCGCATATTAGTTTTTGTAGTTCCTTTTCTATTACTCAAAATAGGTCAGTTAAATGTCTGAACGAAAAAATCGAATTGGATCAACGCGAATTTAATCCTAATCATTTGAAAAATGGTTTAACTGCATCCAACTTATGAAAATTAGGTTCATCAAATTAGTATTTTTTGAAGCAAAGTTCTGAAGTCATAATTGAATTCCCATTTTCACCATACAAATCGAGTATCATCCCAACCTCTCAAAAAATCAATCATATCGCCAACACTCACATTGCCGACAACCACAATGCCCAAAAACATTTTTGGTCGACAATTATAATTGCCACACGCAACTACATTACCGACACGCACGTCACTAATATCACATCGCCCACAGGAATTTTGACCGACAATCATAATTAGCGCACACCACCGGAAAATGGTGTCCTAGCGTCAAAATTCTAAGGTTATCCAATGTTACTTGGGTCATTAATAATGATGTTTTCCAATAAAGAAATTGTACCAATGCGGATAAGTACGTTTCCAATGAAAGCAGCATTTGGAACAAAATGTATGTTTTCCCTACGGTGGCTCTATTCCGGCTTTTCCAAGGGAATATCGAATTTAAAATTTTGTTTATGTTTTTCTAGCAGATGGAAATCGTTTATTCCCCAAAGTAAAAAAATTCTAGTTTTAATTCTATTTTTAAATTCGGGAAAAATAATTCCATTTGATTGCAGTTTTGATATAAATTTCTCCCTAAAATGGAAATAATGTCTGCACTACACACGTGTGCAGTCGTGCATTGTCTTGATGGAAGAGAACTTTTTCTTCGCACAATGCGGTCGTTTTTTTTTTTCAAAACGTCATTGAAACGGTCCAATAAGTTGCAGGAATATTCGCCGTTGACTGTTCTCCCCTTTTGAAGATAATCGATGAGACTTATGCCGCGTGCGTCCCAAAAAACTGTGGCCATGACCTTGTTGGCCGATAAAACCGCCTTACTCTTCTTCGGCGCAGATTCGCCAGTAGAAATCCACTGTTTAGACTGTTCTTTGGTCTCCAGTGTATAGTGATGGATCCATGTTTCATCCACTGGGCTTATCTGAATACAGATCTGTCTGAAAATTTTAATTTGGTCTAATGACAGATGGTATTGACACATGACATCTGTGACATCAGACTTCTCTCTACGCCCTCGTATCTAACATGATTGTGGGGACTTTCCAATGTAGAGCAGTTTTGAACAATGTTTTATTTAATGAATCCTATAGTATCGTTATTTCGGAGGACTTACTTAGTGTATCGATATTCGTTTTGTCCAACTTTCATTGAACCGAAAATGGATCAAAAAACCTACTTCTCCAATGCAGATAGTGTTCTACAGATATTGGTGGTCACGATGCAAGTATCGCTTGCCAGATTTGCCCGATTTCGAAAGCTAGCACCGCTCTTATAAGGAGTTTGTAACGTGCAAGGGTTGAAGATTACGCGAGGTGTTTTGATCGCAATAACTTGATTGGTCAAGCTTCTGATGAGTACAGCATTGACCGACAATTTATAGGCAGTGTTCCATTGAGCTACTCTGCTATAAATTTGACATTTAAAACTATCTGAGATAGTTTGAAATTTGATGCAAGAGAAATTCTGCAGAGATGTCTACTTATATCTGAATCTACTTCCTTTACTATAAGTATATGAGACGTACATCTAGGTGTTTGGTAATTGTACGTCTTGGGTAGAGATCTTTATAGAGGCGTTATAAATATAGTTTTTTGAGGTTCAATATTCCTTCTACTCGCGCTTATTTTCTAGAATGGGGAAATTATGCCACACTAACAGCAGTAGGGTTACGAGCCAACTACTTATCAGACTTGTTTATTTGACAAATGGGTTGTACTGATAGTAAAAAGGTGTAATACGGGATAATGCTCACTCTATAGTGAGCCGCTGTCATTGTAATTTCGTAGTTATTACTGGTTTCGACTTATAGCAACTGATTGGTAACCTCGCAGTGATACTTGGTCTGTTAAAGCGTCGGTGTTTCAACTGGTTCAAAATATTGTATGTACACGATAAGGGAATGAATGCATGTGAACCCTATTTTATCGATCGAACGGCACAGTGATTAAAGCTTTGGCGTCTGGATCAGGAGGTAACGGGTTCGAATCCCGATAAAGTGATATTCCATTATCTGATTAGAATCTGTGATGAAAATGACCACAACTTTGACCTCCTGTCGGAGTGCAGAATTCATGGACCGACCCATCGAAAATTAGACCTATGGCCGTACGTCCTCGAATTTGCTGACAACGGCGTAAGGTAGCCTGTTCGGCTACATTAAGGTTGTATCGTACCTTCTAGATCGCCGTGTAATGAAGGTGTACTCACTGGTGGTATCATAGATCCTTGATAGCTTCCAATCTATAAAGTACTCATAAGACCTGTGCTGGATTTCGGAAGCGGGAGCTGAACCATGACCTGTAACAATTGCAGATTGTTATCTACCTTCGAAAGGAAGGACATTCGTTCAATCTTTCGTCCAATTAAAGTTGTAAATAACGAATATCGGATTCGTATGAACCACGAAATAACGCAACGTCTCGGAAGTGGCGGTATTATCGAACTCATCAAATCCAATCGAGTTAAATGGCTCGGCCACGTTGCAAGGTCTCCACAACAACGGATGATTAATAAAAAAGGTTCCATTAACAACCAGTCGGTGCTCGACGACGTCGAACAACACCTACGTATATTGGAATGTCGAAACTGAAGAACGAGAGCGATGGTGCGAGACGGATGGAGAACCATAGTGCAGGCGGCAAAATCCCCAAAAGTTTCGTATACAAAAATACCAATCATATCGAATAAAATTTTCGTAAGGCAAGAAATAAAAAAAATTGCAGTAATTCATCACACATGTTCAAGCAAGGAAATAATGGAAGACTTACAAAATAAAGGTCTTAAAATACTAGATGCTGTGAATATTGTTAAAAAAGAGAGAACAGAAATCCAGGAAGGCCACCAAATTATCAGTAAAAGGGGACTCCCTCTTTTTATGCAGGTATTTGACTACAAAGAGAATGTTCAAAACATTTATGGAATAAAAGGGATCCTTCACATGAAGGTGAAAATTGAACCAATGAGGAGAACCACAACACGCATACCCCAATGCAAGAAATACCAGGCATTTAATCACACCCAAAGATATTGCGGCTGGGATCCAAAATGTGTAAAATGCTCAGGTAATCATTTTACCCAGGCATGTACAATAGGTAGAGGCAATGTGCCAGCCAAGTGTACAAATTGTAAGGGCCAACATCCGGCTAAATATCGAGGCTGTGAGGTTGCTATACAACTACAAAAATTAAGAGATAAAACAAGAAATCAAATATCAAATCAGATGGATCAAAACCCACAACAAGCAACACAGGGCAAAGAAGTTCATTTGCCCAGGTAGTGAAAGGTTTGGGTTCAACCAAACATATGGGCTCTGAAAGTAACAAAATTATGCAAAACATTATGAACAGCATTGCAGCTATTACAAAGCGGCTAGATGACCAAAGTAATCTGAACAACATGATACTTGATCAACTGAGGAAAATGCAACTCCCTCAACGCAATCCAACAAAAAATGTTAAGTAAGAACACAACGTTCAAAATAGCAATCTGGAATGCGAATGGCATTATGCAACATATTCCAGAAATAGAAAAATTTTTAAATTCAGAAAAAATCGACATTTTCTTAATATCTGAAAGCCATCTAGTTAAATCTTCATTTGTTAAAATACGGGGTTATAACTTTTATCACTCTATTCATACAGCGGAAAGAGCAAGAGGTGGTTCGGCATTACTTATAAAAGAAAATATAAAACACCACCTAGAATCAAATATCGAAGAAGAAACAATGCAAGTCACTACTGTAAGGATCCAAATTAAACACAGACAGCTTACTGCCCCTGCAATATATTGTCCTCCCCGGCATAACTTGAAAAAGGAGGACTACCTTAAACTATTTAAATCGCTTGGACGTGATATTATTATTGGTCTAAACTTACGAAGTCAAAAGGTAAAGAATTGCTTCAAGCAGGGCAAACATCAAAATGTTAATTTTACTCTGGTGGTTCCCCAACATAATAGACTTTTATGTAGCAAGAGGTATATCCCAGAACTACATTCACATTGAAGACAGTAATTCTCTAGTATCGGATCATTCCCCGGTTATCATGACAGTCAGTGAAATGGTAATGCAAAGGGAGAGTGCACCCAGATTAACAAATTCAAAAACAAACTGGGACCTCTTTCGTGAAGTATTGGAGGAAAAAATAAATCAGGTACCGATCAGAAATCCCCACCAGTTGGAAGATGACTCAACGAAGCAATTCACTTGCTGCTTTGGCAAGTACCCCCATTTTACAAAATAAGAAGAAACTTAACATACCCTACCCAATGGAAGTTAGAGAGTTGGTAAGAGAAAACCGACAGGCACGTAAAACCTGGCAAATAACTAGAACACCGTAGAACAAAACAATTCTTAACAATTTAGGTAAAAGTCTCAAATCTCTTCTTAAAGAAGTTAAAAATGCATCAATCAGCATATATCTAGTTAGCCTAACCGATGAAAATTTTTTTGATTATTCTCTGTGGAAGGCGACGAAGGGACTCAAAAGACCCAAATTCAAGTGCCTCCACTTAAAGAGGAGGATAGAACCTGGGCAAGAGGTCCTAAAGAGAAGTCTGATCTGTTTGCGGATACCTTCTAACCACTAACAAGGCAAACGACCAATGAAAATATAATGTTAATCAGCAATCTAGATGATTTTGATATTGCCCAGTAACTCTCAAAGAATTAAAAGATGAAGTAAAAAGCAACATGCATGTTTAAAAAGCCCCAGGATATGACTTGATTACTTGCCAAAAAATCAAGGCTCTACCAGGTAAAGGATTTCGTAAGCTACTACACATAATCAATGCAAGCTTTCGGTTAAAATATGTTCCGTGGCAATGAAAAGTAGTAGAAGTAATCATGATAGCAAAACCTGTTAAACCACCTAACGATAAAAAATCATACAGACCAATTTCATTGCTGCCAATTATGACTTAAACCAATAATTGAGGACCGACAACTACTCGTAACTCCTCCACATCAATTTGGATTCAGGGAAAAGCACTCCACAATTGAACAGGTGCATAGAATCACCAACGTTATTGAAAGAACGTTAGAACGTAAAAAAGTATGCTCCAGCATTTTTCAGGACGTCGCCTGGACTGAAATTCAAGCTGCACATTTTCGTGTGACTTTTTCGTGTGAAATATGAGGATGAATACTCCGAATTAAAGAAAATCTGTGCCGGTGTCCCACAGAGGAGTGTCTTAGGACCAGTCCTGTATTTATTATATACAAGGGATATTCCAACAACAGATGAAGGAACCATAGCCACCTTTGCAGACGACACAGCAATCATGGCCATTGGAAGTAATGTCGCTGATGCAACGAGCAAACTCTAGAAGATTACCAATGCGGTTTGTAACTGGACTAAGCACTGGAGAATCAAATGAGACGAAATCCACGCATATTAACTTTACATAACAAAGGCTTCCCATCTACCGATAGAGATTAACTCACGACCGGTGCCATATGCAAACAAAGCTAAATATCTTGGCATGACACTCGATGCCAAGCTCAAGTGGAGAGAGCATGCTAAAAAGAAAAAAGAAGAACTTAATATTAAGTTCAGAAAAATGTATTGGCTCATAGGTAGAGGCCCTGAGCTTGCAATATACAACAAGCTGCTGCTATATCGGCAAATACTGAAGCCGATATGGACCTACGGTATTCAACTCTGGGGATGTACTAAGCAAACAAACGCCGAAATGATACAGACGTTTCAAAATAAGGTTCTCCGTAGCATCGTAAATGCTCGGTGGTACGCAAGAAATGAAGACCTTCACAGGGACTTACAGATGGAATACACCAAAGATGAAATAAAAAAGCATGCCGCCAAACACGAAATAAGGCTCCAGAAACATGGAAACCTCTATATTCGCTATATGATAGATAACCCTGTCGTTGAAAGAAGACTTCAAAAAACGAGGCCACTCGCTCAATATTTTAAATAGGTTTAATTAATTTTGGGACTAACCATTGGGTTTCACCCCAACAAATCAGAATTATTTAAGAAATGTAAAATTTGTAAATTTGAAAGATGAATTGCTAGATGAGCACCGTCTCAGTCGTAATTAATAAAGCAAAAAAAAGTAATTCATGGACAACGTGGGGTTATCAACACGTAAATGAAATGAGTTTTGTGGTATGTTGGCCACTTTACATGCAGTAAGGCGATTGCAGAGAACGAAACCAATTGATTTAATGGATTAAGGACACCAGTGCAAAGATTACTTCAGTAAATAACCTATAAATGGAGCTGGCCAAAAGGTCTCTTCTTATTCACAAGTGTCTAAATTAAGAAAGAAAATTACTAGATGAACTGAAGTCAGTTGGAATAATTTAAATTAAAAAAAATCTGGTACATACTTGTTAAAAGTGCTAAGTTGAATTGGTATTTTACGAAGTGAAAAATTTTTTGTAAACTTGTGGTTGAATTTTCTCGTAAAAAGAAACTTGTATACATTTTGCTATTAATTTATTTTTAGTAATAAAGTCAGAAACTGCAAAAAACCTTCAAAACAATTTAAATGTTTATATGGACATTTTATATTTGTCAATTCGTCAATTATGGCGTTTAAATATAGAAAAAGAAAAAATAATTTCAAATCAAAATTTACTTGGTAAAAGTGATCAGGTCATGGACTAACAAATTTTTCGTTTGTTAGACTTCTATCCGAATGTTAAGTGAACAACGGCACTTTATTTAGTGCAATTCGTTAAAGTACACTGCGTTTATTTGGATCTCCATTTATTCACTGGAATATACATAGGCCCGCAACCTTTATGGTCATTTGATTTGAAAATGAAAATCCCTCAATGCACGACTGGTTAACGGATGTATATTTCATTCCACACAAAAATTACAAATCCTTTTAAATATATCTATTTGCACACCCAAACAAAACAATTAGGTATACGATATCTACAGGCAGAGAACGGTAGAACGCTGTATTCGTATTGTTACAACATTTTCACAAAGCTAGTAAATATGATAACAAGTCATTTTGTACTACATATAAATTTAAATATTTTAGCGGCATGGCAGAAACCACAAAAATTATTTATAATCCACCATCCTTTTAGTATACCGCTTTGAGGCAAGAACAACCACCAACCACCAAAAATAAAACACAAAAAAAAACGCGGAAAACATTTTACAAGAATTTTATTTTGTTTCTGTGAAATAAAAGGGGAAAAGAAAACAGAAAAAATTTGCGGATAAAAAAGCACAAAATTTTCAAAGGTAAATACCTAATAATAAAAAGTATGAGCTTTTCTGGTATTGATCTACAAAAAATACATAAACAAAGATAAACAAAATATTTATGAATTGAATTCAACCGCCATCAAATTTAATTTAACTTACTCGAGTTACAAAATACTGTAGTCGTCGTCGTGGTCTTCTTCTTCATCGTGCATGGGTATAAAGTTAATTATTAAGTTTCGTGTCTAAGTGGAATTTATTTAAGAAAAGCTGTATGAGCTAAAATTATCCTTCGCTGAAATAAACGAAAAAAAAATGTAGTCTGCCATTTTTTCCCTACTGTGTCAGCCAATCAACCCAGTTTTATTTTTATAAAATACGTACTTGTATGAATGTGTATATGGACTGTACATTGTCCTTGTGCTTTTTAAGAAAAGCTAAAATTATTACATTACGACTACAGTACTAGAGTATGCAAACAGAAAAGTAGAGCATGTGGAAAATATCTTTAACGATAAATAACATTAATTTAAGTTTTTCAATTCAACAAATCAATAAAAATAAATTATTTATATCCTTACATGCACATATGTATGTATGTATGTATGTAGGGGAAAACAAAAAGGAAATTAAACAAAAATTTTATTATACGGAAAATGTATAGGCAATTTTATTGTCGTATTGAAAATTTTGTCGTTTTCCCACAAAGTTGAAATATACGGGTGATAAATATAAGAGGAGCCCTTTTACCTATTCCTCTGTGGCAAAAAAATGCCATACCGTAATGTAATGGCACACAATTTGTTTATAAAGTAATTTCCTTATCTTCTACGTTTTTTGTTGTATTATAAGAAAATTATTAGTTGTATACGCCTATATGAATACATAGTTTAAGAGTTTGGCCGATTTGTATTTGTGATAAGCAAATTACCAACTTCGAATATTGTATAAATTATTTCGAGCAAAATGATACGGGAAAGGTATTGCGTAGCGATCTATAGTTAATCTGGCTACGCAAACTTCGAATTTATTAGTTCATATAGTATGCATATTTTTATCGGGAAAGCACTTCAAGACTATATAAAAGTTTAAATTATTCACGTATTTTAATATTCATTCGACTTCATTTATAAAAATAAGTATATCGGGTGTACATTATCATAAATTTCACGATTAATGTAAAAGCAGCGTACGTGTAATTCATTTCGAATAATATATCGAAATACGATACTAGCTATACATTATAAATAAATTTGTGTTAAAAATGAATGAATGAATGAATATTCGTGAAAAGCTGGCATACAAATTTAGAATCAATTTATGTAGATTGAGCAAAAGGGGAAATGCAAAAGTGATATACATTTTTGATGCAGCAGCAACACTAAATATCGAAGCTTTTATAATTTACGTTATTTATGATCAAGGCCATAAATGTGGATGCTCCAATGTTTCTTACTCCATGTTTTTATGTGTATGTGCATTCGGGTGGAAGTGCAGCTCACATTGGGTGAGCAAAATCGATTAGCATGTGGACGTTTAGTAAAACTATCTCAATTAAATTGGATTGATTTTTGGATAGGTGCTATTGCTAAATTCCATTTCCATTATTCCAAAAATTTAAGTAACATTTATTTTAATTTTCCAAAATCCATAATTCCAAATTCCATAACATAATTGCAATTTATTTGTATCTTAGCGAAATTTGTTAAATATTCGGTTGCACCCATGCTAATTTGTTTTTTAACACACGTTTAATTCTTTTATATTTTATAATATTTGTTTTGTTAATAGGTCTTATTACTTCACCTGCTTCCATCCTTTTATATTATTGTGCGAGAGGACTATTTCTGCTCTCAATTATTCATTTTGTATAATCCACTGTGTTTTTTTTCCACGATGACTTTTTAAGTCTTTGGGTAATTGCTTATGATTGACTCATTGGCTCAGAAATTTGGCTGTTTCGTTAATGGAACATTTTTAAAATTTTTTGGTAACTTTCTTCACACCAGCATCATCTAATATGCACTCGAATTGTTTGAAATATCGGAGGAATGCAGTCGGGTGGTAAAAAAGCCAAAGCTTTAAGCATTTGAGTTTTTAGCAAGAATTCTTCTGAATTCCCATATTGTTTGGTTAGCTTTAGGATTCTCCTCCAAATCAACTAACCACAATGGAAAAAGCATCCTTCAAATTTGGTATTTAGAAAATATTCCAAAGCAGAACGATGTATCGCTACTTCAAGCATGTAAAGTTATCCCAGTTTTTCATCCGTCATCCTCCCTTTTTTATTATTATTTACACGAAACTATTCTATACCATCCCAGTGTTTTCATTTTATACCTCAACACAACAACAAATTATCCCATCCCAGTTTTTTGTATCCGTTACGCCAGCCGGAACCATATTAGCCGGAACCAAACAAATATGGCACAAGTAGCACGATGCATTGAGCATCATTGTACACAATGCGGTTTTTCAGCCGGAACATTATAATTCCAGCCAGAACCTTATAAAGCCAGCCAGAACCATACTACACCCAAACCAACTATGATACAAGTAGCACGATGCATTGTGCATCATTGCACACTAGATAATTTTTCAGCCGGAACCTTATAAATCCAGAAACATACGATTTTTCAGGGGGAAAACCTTAGAAATGCAGCCGGACTCATACCCTCTACAGCCAAATTAACTATGTCACAAGTAGCACGATGCATTGAGCATCATTGTACACAATGCGGTTTTTCAGCCGGAACATTATAATTCCAGCCAGAACCTTATAAAGCCAGCCAGAACCATAGCCAAACCAACTATAGCAGAAGTAGCTCGAAATTGAATCCTAGTCTACATAAGAATTTTATTGAAATCTATCAATTTAATTTAAATTTTCTCCGCCACCAACATATTCTGAATCCTATCCAGATTCCGTTCCTGGAGGCGTTGTATATTTATACTTTAATTACTTTTTGTTTAGATTTGGGCAAAAAATACTCGCGTGGATGTATTTGTCAAAAATCACGTGGAGACGTTGAACGGCATTTTTAAAATGGCTCTTGCTTCCCAAAAAAAAGCCGAAGAAATAATGCGAATAAGACATCTTGAGTATGCGAATATCAATGAGTCAGAAGTGTCGCTAATCGAATCAGATACGATCATTGAAGTCAAAGAAAAGAGCTTGGAAGAAAATTGGAAGGGACTAAACAAAAACAGCAACTCACAAATCGTATTGGAAATAAAAACACATAGAAGTAAAACTTCCATATTACAATCGCACGATAGAAGCTACAGGGGAAAAATTCCAATTTTAAAAAATGGGCATATCAGTACTAACAAAAGCGGCATAACCACTATCAATATGTGTCCGTTTGATAGCATTTTTTCTATCTTTGCCGCATTATGTTTTGATGACAGGCAACTTCGAGATGTAATGTTCGGTCAAGCTAAAACTAGCAAATTTTCCGGATCTTTGGAAATTTTTTACAATTCCTCGTCAAACATCGGAAAATTATCTGCGGAGATTTATAACAATCGTAATAAATAACAGATCTTTGTATTTTAAACGATGATGTTACTTTCAGTGTCAATATTGAAGAATTTGTGATAAATGTGGAACTAAACTCGAAAGAAAGTTGCCATTGCTTTCAACAGACATTAATGAACTGGATCTGAAAAATGTGAACAACTCAATAAAGATAAATATTCGGGAATCTTACTGTAGGCAGCACTTGTGGCAGCTTACATAATGTAAATAAAGTGTATAATAGTGTAATAACATTGGAGGTCGAGCCGCTAGATCCACTAGAAAAACAGCAAAAGCATTTCACTGCACATACACTTAGAACCGGTGGCATATGGAAAACGTACGACGATTTGCAAAAGGCCGAGACCAACACCAACACTTCTCGAAAAATGCTTGCCTACATGTTGTTCTATTTACAAGAACCCAAACCAAACAAAGTTCTTCTGAAATTTATGATTTTAGTTATATTTTGTTGTTTTTTTGTTTAAACTTTTTTTTTAATCCGCTAAAAGGATCAGGAATTATAATGTGCCCAAATAATTCCAGTTGGAATTTTAGCTAGTTCACGATGATCATCAACCATGCTTAACGTTTATTGCTATGAATAGTTCACACCGACTTCATATGGTTCTGGCCGGCTTTGCGGGTTCTAGTGGTGTTGGCATTGTAGTGCATAACGTTTTGATCGTTCCGGAAACCAAAAAATGTTGCACTATCGTCCAAATTGCACTGCAACCATAGTGCAAGAGCAAAAAATTAGTTTTGTAAACATTTTGTTTCGACTGGATTTGTAGGGTTCTGGATAGCACTATATGGTTCGGCTATAAAATCATAAAGCGCACAATGATGAACAATGCATCGTGCTACTTGTGTCATAGTTAGTTTGGTTGTAGAGGGTATGAGTTCGGCTGAATTTGTAAGGGTTTTTTCCCGAAAAATCGTATATTTCTGGATTTATAAGGTTCCGGCTAAAAAATTAGATAGACAATGCATCGTGTTACTTGTGTCATAGTTGGTTTGGCTGTAGTATGGTTCTGGCTGAAAAAGCATATATTGGACAATGATGCTCAGTGCATCGTGCTACTTGTGCCATATTTGTTTGGTTCCGGCTGATATGGTTCAGGCTGGCGTGATGGACACAGTTTTTTCTCGTTTATTTGTTGTTCATGTAAAACAAATTCATATTTGGAAATAGTGAATTGTGTTTTGGCAATAGTAATTTTGTATATTTTAAGATCGAGATCACATTACGCCATAATATTATTTAAAAACATTAAGAGTAACTTATAATAAGGACCCCAGTGCCAGCCGTGTATTAGGATTGGCATAATCTTCCAGCTTCGATATGGCTCTATATAAATTTATATGAAAACCGTTTATAACTTCCAAACCCTTCCTGTAGTTACTGGTATTAGTCATTCCTCGTCTCGGTGGGCTATATTTTTAGATTAGGACCATAGTCCCTGAGAAGTTTCAGCTCAAAGTTTATGTGGGTTTATACTTGTAGCGGTAGTTATTGGTGTACCGGACTATATTTGTGGAGTTCTGGAATTAGTAATGAATATTTAAGAAAAGCTTCCATTAAAAGTTAATTTGGTATCGTGGTTAGGTTTTTGAAGATTCTCAACAATGTCTAAAATCTCTTAATCTCGTGAAATAACCCAAATTCGAAAATTCGTATCTCCAAAACCAAATTCGTATCTCATAACTGTAAAACGCAGTAGATGTTCCCGTAAACCAATAGCAAACATAAAGTGGAAACAAATATTATTTTTAAAAATTAAAATTTTTATTTTCTGTACAAGTACAATAGAACCGAATTCAATATCTTGTATGACCTCCTCTGGTGCTAATACACTCGAAACATCGTTGGTTCCTTTTGATGGTTTCTTGGATTATTTTACACCATTCAAGCTTAACAGCATTAACCAGCGCAGGTATGGTTAATGGGGGTTTACTTGTTCGAGAGGATTTAGGTATGGGCTATTCGCTGGCCAGTTCATTGGCACAATATTTTCATCTCTAATGAAATTTTTGGAAACGTTAGCATTACGAGGCTTAGCATTATCCAGCATTAAGAACAAGTCTGGACCATACCTATCCGCATAGACCTTGACGTGTGGTCTGAGAATTGAGTAATCGATCCTCCATCAATGACTACGAGCTCTGTCTTTAATCCCAAACTGATACCCCAAACCATTATTGAACCTCCATCGAAACGATCGGTTTTTTGTATACCGGGTGTTTCTTTTAAACTGAGACGATCAAATATCTCGAAAAATAGCCACTCTACGGAAAAAATGTCCATAATCAAAATTTAATCATACCGCGGGGGAAATACATTAGTGCAAAAAATAGTCCCCTACCCCCCGCTTTGTAGGTGGGGCGGGGGTAACTTTTAAACTAAGATAGGAAGCCATATTTTTTATTGCAGATACGGATTTACGACTAAAAGTACGTATGATTTGAATGAAATATTTTGTTCGGTTCATGATAGATGGCCTTGTAATCGACGAAATTAAATTTTTTCAATTTCTCCTTCTTAGAACACACGCATTCGATTCTGCAATACGTTTGAAATAAAAAACATCACGTTTACATTGGAAATACTCGAAATTCGTCATCAAAACAATTTATTAATGTAAATGGCAGATGAATAAAATAATTTTAGCTTAAAATAAGTGTTCAAAATGATGGCCTGCGACTTCAATGCACTTATTAATACGCATTTCAAATGATTGTACACAACTGAGAAGTGTGTCTGGTTGAATTTCAGCACACGCATTTCTGATTCGCTCAATCATGTTCTCACGTGTTGTTGGTTCTTGTTTGTGAACTTTGTCTTTGAGATAGCCCCACAAAAAGAAATCTGGCGAAGTAAGATCTGGTGATCTGGCAGGCCAATTTACCGGACCAGCTCTACCAATCCAGCGACCATTGAAATCACGATCAAGTATTTCACGTGCCACCACCGAATAGTGTGCAGGACAACCATCATGTTGAAACCACATGTTCCGTCTCACTTCTAAGCTCAAATTTTCAAGTAATATTGGCAGTTCATTTTCCAAAATATTTCGGTACATTTGACCATTCAAGTTGCCTTCAATGATGTGGGGGCTTATGAGTTTGTTGCCAATTATTCCACACCACACGTTGACAGTCCAAGGACGCTGATGTTCAACTTGACGAAGCCAGTGCGGATTTGTAACACTCCAATAATGCATGTTGTGTCGATTAACCGTTCCATGGTTTGTAAAAGACGATTCGTCAGAGAACATTACGCAACGAAAAAAATTGGGGTTTTGTTGTATTTGTTCACGTGCCCATTGATAAAAAGTTTTTTGGAAATCAGCGCCATGAAGATCTTGGTGTAAAGACACATAATATGGATGATACTTGTGCCGTTTTAAAATTCTCCAAACACTGGTGAGGGACAATCCGGAATCGCGAACTATTTCTCGTGTAGTAACATGAGGACTATGAGCCACTGCTGCCAATGCAGCAATTTCATTATTTTCTCCAGTGACTGTTGCTATACGGGTCCTCTTTTTCGGTTGAACATTTCCATCAGTAATAAATTGTTTGATAGTACGGCCAAATGAAGCACGTGAACGAATCCTATCCGGAAAACGTTGAGCGTAAATAGCAACAACATTTTCAAGATTTCTGCCAGCTTCTTCATAAACCAGAATCATTTCAATTTTCTCTGGCACAGTTAAACGCTCCATTCTAAAGTATTTTATCGTTTATTTTGCAATTACGAAAAATATGAAGATAAGAAATAACACAAACGTTAAATGTGATTTACAAAACTGAATAAATTGTTTTGATGACGAATTTCGAGTATTTCCAATGAAAACGTGATGTTTTTTATTTCAAACGTATTGCAGAATCGAATGCGTGTGTTCTAAGAAGGAGAAATTGAAAAAATTTAATTTCGTCGATTAGATCGCCATCTATCATGATCCTAACAAAATATTTCATTCAAATCATACGTACTTTTAGTCGTAGCATCCGTATCTGCAATAAAAAATATGGCACCTACAAAGCGGGGGGTGGGGGACTATTTTTTTTGTACTAATGTATTTCCCCCGCGGTATGATTAAATTTTGATCATGGACATTTCTTCCGTAGAGTGGCTATTTTATCGGTATATCGCTCTTCAATGCGCCTATAGACCTGATTCCGTCTATCATTGGCCAACAAAATCGCGATTCATCCGTGAAGAGTACGGCCCACCAACGTCGCAACTGCCAACTCCTAAGTTCTTGACAAAATTTCAGTCTTGCTGCACGATGTCTAGGGAGTAAAATGGGGCATATGGCTGCTTTTCTTGATTCAATCCCTGGTTTTTTGAGGAGATTGCACATAGTATGGAATTCATTTTGAATCGATTTGGCTGTCCTTTTCCTATCTCTTAGAGAAGCCGTCATTTGAAGTTGTGATGCTTTTTCTGCCCAATCCAGGTGTTTTTTCATATGATCCCGTCTCATGAAAACGTAACCAAACATTACGTACCGAACAATCAAATACTCGTAAACGTTTCCCTCTTGGCTCAGTGTTGTCACTTTTGCCACCTCCGTAGCTGTTAGACGAATCCTAATTCGCGCCATTTTGTTGACTTATTGCAAACAATGATTTTCACGCAATTTGTATTTGAAAACAAATTAATTTTGATTTTCACTTAATTTTTGATATTGTTTTACGGGAAGGTCTACTGCGTTTTTCAGTTATGAGGTACGAATCTCGTTTTAGATACACAAAAGGACAAAATTAATGAAAAATATGGCATTATTAGTTTGGGTAAAATTGATCTACAACGAACGTTAATACCCTAGTAGCTAGTGTTTCTTATTTTGTCGATTTTATCGATTCGACTTCAGTAAGGTGTAGACACCCTTTTTCAACAATTAGGAAACACGACTTAGGAAACAAGCTTTATCTGGCGAAGTTTATGAAACCCTCGGATAGTTTTAGGAAAGGTCGCTGTGTTTCAACCATCGCAATCCCAGGTGGTTTTTAGAGGTCGCATCGTATTAAAATATCTAAAATTGTATTTAAAGTTTATCAATTGTATACTGAAATTTCTGTGTTGACAAAAAGTTTAATAGTATATCTTCAAGCACTCAAGAATGCAAAGAAGATGGGCACACCATTTTTATCTACATCTAATAATTTCTTAACCAAATTGGGACACTCTGCTTAACCATGGATCAATTTGAAGATTCGATGATAGTTAGCCAGTGGTTTAATCCTTTTACCTTATTGATGCTTCAAGGTGTAATAAACATTTTTATATTACATAAGAAATCTCGAATAGCAAAGGCAGTAGTAAAATATAAAAAAAGTTTGTGAAATTAGAATTTGGTTGACAACACGATTATCGTATAGAGATACCTGTTCTCTAAAGTTTTCAACTGTGCGCATTGTTTTAGGCTTCCACTTGAAAGTCATTAAGTTCAAAATGTTTATTTCGTTAAAAAATTTAATTCACTTGGAAATGCTTTTCATATTCCAAGATAATATTCAAATGTAGTAAATAAAGATAATCTCTTATCTTTCTAGCAATATAATTTACATAAAAAAAAATTAAATCAAACTTTTTTTGCTTTATGGTTAGCTTGAAATGAAAACTTGAATTTTTGTTAAGCTATTTTCGTCTGACTCATAATAATACGTTCCATGTATTTATGGAAAAGTCAAAATTGTTCTGAAAAAAAAAATCGTTTATCATTTTAATCCAACAAAATATTTACATAAAATAACATTTTATAGTTTTTTGAGGAGCTATTTCTATATTTGCTTCAAAACAGACATTTTTATTTCCAATTTCTAATTTATTATATTCTCGTTTATTCAAAGTGATAAATTTTATCTTTATGTACAGCAAAAAGTTTAGATTTTTGTATCTTCATTTTCCAGTTCCTTAATTCAAGCATAGTGTAGTTGTGCTTTTGTTATAGTGGCATTGCGCGTCTGTTTTTCTATTTGAAGGGAGAGTTTTTCCGTCTAGACTTAATGGCTTTTAAATCATTTCCTCTAAATAAATTTTGAAACATAAAAAAATTGAAGTAAATGATCATTTAGTATAGTCAACAATATGTTTCAAGTTTCGTCGAGTAGCTCTATAATGATGTTGTGATTATGGTGGGTTATGTCTCAAGTTCAAGCTGTTGTTGCAATTATGGCAAAATGTGGTTCTATTTAATATCGCTACAGTGCTTGGTACACAAAATTTGACTAAAGGAAATCCGAACCTCTGATCATTCAAATGGAAAATTCTCTATTTTCGTATCAATATTACAATTGCCTGATTATCAATTCCAAATAATCTTTTATTAAAATTGAGCTTGCAAATTACAATTGCACACGAAAAAATGGAGGGGCCTGGATGTTGTGACGAACTGTCGATTTTATTTTACCACGAATTGATTGATTGGACTGTATGACCAATTACGGGAGATTTTGTATTCTGAAAATATCAATTCTTATTACTAAACATGTATTTATCGCCTCGAATCCGAAACGTTGACATCTCAAAAGCAACTTAGAACTACAGCAACTATACAAAATAATCAAACAACATCAAAGCGGACTTATCTGGCCAAGAATGATGTGGATGTAATGCTTTTGTGTGAAACTTGGGAGCGTGAGGGTAAGACGTTTCCTGTAAGTGGGTACAATTTTCTGTCTGGACCGAGGGCGGATGGCTTCGGCGGAGTGGCGATATTGGCACGGACTAATATCAGCATTGTACAGTGCGGCACACCGTCATTCGAGCGCATCGAAGTCATCGCAGCCCAAACTCGAAATCTGGACAGAAATTTGTTATTTGTAAGTGTATATGCAACTCCAATTGAATCAATGAGTGATAGAGAAAAAAAACCTGAGAGATTTTCAAATTTTGTGTGACTGGGTGGAAGGAAAAAGTGACGTGATTCTGGGGGTGATATGAATGCGCATTCGAAAGTATGGGGGTGTGAAAGAAATGATGCTTGGGGAAACTTGTTGACTCACCTTATTTTGGATTCCGATCTCGTAATCCTGAATGATGGTGGGTTAACTAGGATGGCGTGTGTGGGGTGGACAGCCGGTTTGGCGGCCCAAGTCACTTGGAATGTTACGGATGAGAATTTGGGTAGTGATCATTATTTGATTAGGATATGAGTAGGTGGTATAAATGTTGATATAGACCGTAAGGTCATTATGAATGGTAAGAAATGGGTCGAACGTAATGCGATTCTCATAATGAACGAAGCAAACGAGGTTAACCAACTTGAAGACGAAATAGAGAGAGTGAACGAAATATGAAATATACATGTAAGAGGAAATGAATGTAAGGTGAATGGTTGGTGGAATAAAGAAATCCAGTGGTATGAAAGGAAACGGATAGCATTGAGAGAGTTCAATAGGTATATATGTCATGAATGCAGAATAAATTATGCAAGGATGAATGCAAGATTGAAAAAGGCTATCCGTAGAGCGAAGAGGAAAAGTTGGTGGGAGTATGTGTCCAAAATGACACATAGAACCACAACTAAGGATGTATGGGATAAGCTTAACAGAGTGAGAGGTTATAGAGCGCAAAGCAGAAATGCAGTGTTAGATCACAGAGAGAATGGAGATGTCTTTTTACAAATGATGGCGGATGTGTGTAGTAATTTGAGCGATAGATATGAAATTTTGTTACCTGATAATGAAAGTGAATTTACGAACGACATGTGTAAGGAATTTGAATGGGAAGAGTTCCGAGAGGTCTTAAAAACATCCAAAACTACGACCCCCGGAACTAACAGAGTGAGTTATAAAATGATTGGCAGATTGGAATTCGAAGCCAAGACGGCCTTGCTTCGAATTCTCAATCAAGTATGAATGAGTATTCAAATACCGGAAAAATGGAAGGAAAACAGAGTGGTACCTATTCCTAAAAGAGATCGGGACAGAAATCTGGCAACAAATTACAGGGGAATATGTATTTGTTAAAATTGTGAATGGTATGATGAAAGGACGAATAGACAAATTTGTGAATGAGGGTAATTTGTTGCCAGAAACCACCTTTGGGTTCCGTCGCAACCACTCTGCTAATGAATGTGTAGAAAAGTTTGTGTGGGAAGTGCGAAAGGAAAAAAAGCATGTTGTGGCGGTATTTTTGGATATAGAAGGGGCATATGACTACATGGTTCCGGGGAAACTTTATCAGATCCTTATGGGCCTGGGGTTTCCTTGGAAAATTTGCAAATGGGTGTATGAGTTCATGGATGAAAGAAAATTACTTATGTGTGATAGCGGGTACAGGTTGGAGTAAAGTAAAAGTAAAATTTCACCGACTCGATAGGTTTAACTCCTCGGACAAGGACATTCTGCAATTTGCAGATGACTTTGTCCTGTTGGGCAAGGAGATGACCATAGAGGAGTCCTTAAGTCGGGCCCAAGAATGTGTGAATGTGTGAATGAGCAAATTGAGTGTGTAAATTTGAATAGGTATTTGGGAATCTGGATTGATAAGCGATTGAGTTTTAAAGTGCATATAGAAAAATTAGTCGATAATTGCAAGAGTAGATTTAATGCAATCAAACGGGTGAGTAAACCGGAATGGGGAGCTCATCCTGATGTGACTGATATGTTACGAAAGGCGCTAGTGTCATCAAAAATTGCGTATGGACTGAGTGTATATGGTGATGGATCCAAAGTCGGTTTTAAAAAGTTGATGAATGTGGAGAATGCCTGTGCCAGGGTAGTATTGTGCGCGATTAATTCAACCTCAATACACACGTTGCGGTCTGAATTGGGTGATTCATCTCTTAATTATAAGAAGGAGTGGATCACCGTGCGAGAGACGATGCGAATGTTGACTAAGGACAATAAATTGGTGAATGAAATGAAAGAGAGATTGCAAAGAGGGACGGACTACCAAAAGACACAAAGATCACGGGGGATTTTGGAAAGTATTAATGTATTTTCCAAAATTTGACCTGTAAATCCGAAGTGCCCTCCGAGCAATCTAATTGTTTGTTTAAAGTTTGGTGATACAACAAAAGCGATGATGATTGAGTTGTCGGTTAAGAGTGAGTTTTTAAAAATGCGAAGGAATTATTTTGCCCATGTGGATGGAAGTGTATACAGATGCTAGTGTGAATGATGATCGAGTAGGTGTAGGAATTTTTATTCCGTCAATAAGGAAAGAGAAATACTACGAGTGAATGCCAGCATCTGTATAATGAATGCAAAGTTGAGTGGAATTATGGAAGAGAGGGATCAAGTTGGCAATGACACAAGGGAGGAGGAGAGTAGTATTATTCTCCGAGTCCCGGAATGGATTGGAATTAATTAGTAGGGGAACTCATGATAATGTGTATGGGGAAATGTTGTATGAGTACCTTCAATCGTGTGGGAGTGAGGTCATTCTGCAATGGATACCTTCACACCTACAGATTGAAGGTAGTGAAAGAGCCGATATACTTGCAAAATGGGGTTCTTTGGTTGAGGAGCTAAACGAATATGAATTCATGGATGCAAGAGATGTACTTCGCATGTTTCAGGTGAATCTGTGGACAAAATGGGAGAGACAGTTTGTTGAAAAATGTCAGGTGAAAGGTAAGAAGTACTTTGAGTTGGTTAGTTCTCCGTTGAGTAAACATTTCTTAAAGGTACTCAAGAGAGATACTAGAATGACAAGAACAATGGAACGAGTGAGATTAGATCATGGAAATTGGAAACAATGCTTGAAGAAACGCAATTCGATTGAGTGTGACTTATGTGACAGCTGCTTGGTTGTAGAGGACATCGAACATTTGAGTTTAAAATGCTCTGCATTTAATCAGAGCAGACAAATATTCGATGTTCTCTTGAGTGCAAGGAACTTGCCAGAATTATTACGAATGGGAATGAACGTGTATAAGAATGTGTATGATTTTATTAGAATGAATCAGATAGAAGTACGAAAGGGGATCGATGAGTGAAAGATGAGCGATTGAAAAATTAAAAAAAAAAATTTGTAAAAATTGTAAAAAATTATAATTTGAAACTGGGCCAAATGGCACCAAATTTGGAGCTAGAGCCAAATAAATATCGGATAGGAGAAACAACTCTAAAACAACCAAAACAACACACTCAATTGCACGTTCTCACGAGCACTCATCTACCAAATTCACCAGAAACTAAATTCACTATTCAACCCAAAAATGCTATGACCACCTTACATTCGTCATCTATCATGCAAAATAACCAGTGTCGTGCGTCTACACGTATTTCGTAATTTTCGACATGCCGGTGTCGAAAATAGTGTAGAAAATTAATTTCTGCGTAGACAATGTCGATAGTTGGTAGAGTATGTAGAGTATAGACAATTTGCAGATATTGTAGAATATTCGTTTTTTATATTTCCCTTTGCGTTTCCCAGCACGAGGTTAGACTAAGACTTTTCGATGGATTTCCGGAATTGATTTATCATCCAAATTCATGGTTATAAACCCTTGAAGTGTAGTATGCAATTTAAAACACTGTGAAGTGCAGTCTACTCGGTAAATTAGCGTACTTCAGTAGAGTCAGCATCTCGAGTAATTTGCTTACACCACTAGCACCCGTACCTTTGATCCCAAAAGTTTGACGCGATCCTTTAATATTTCCTTAATCGTTATTCGTTTCGATACTATACAGCCATCGGTGTGGAATCCGGGAAGTACTTGCTACTATTAAATCCCATAATATCGATATGAACTTGTTCAAATCTATTACTGGTTGGTTGGTATGTGAACTTTTTCGTAATTTGTTTTGTAGTTGTTCTGTAATTCTGGAATGTGTTAAATTATGATAAGAATCGTAAAGTTGATTGCCATTCGAGATGTCACATAAAATGTATTTGTCCGATCCAAATATTGGTAATTTTTGAAAATCTCAATTTGGATTTGATTCGATCAATGCGGTAAGTCCTTTATCTGGTTGTTATGCGTCATCAATTGTGGCGACAAAACGTCATCTATTGTGGTTCCAATGTGCACTGGTTGAATTCGTGACAGTATGTCAGCAACAACATTAGAACTTCCCGAGATGTGCCGAATATCGGATGTAAATTGTGCTATTAAGTCCAAATGGCGTCGTTGTCTTGGTGAGGCTTTGTCCAAATTTTAGAGGTTTATGATCCGTAAAATGAACTCTCTTCCTTCAATAAAATTTTTTGAAGTGTTTGATTGCTGCATATGCTGCTAGTAATTCTCTGTTGTGTGCGCTGTGGCGAATTTCAGCTGCTTGCAACTTACGTGAGAATAAAAATAAAGGTTCTCAACCCTTTTCTGTAAGCTGCTGTGATACGGCTCCTACACCTAAATCAGACGCGTCAACGAATATTGCGAATTTCGCATTTTGAATCGGATGTGCTAATTGAGTAAGTTTTGCTAATTTAGATTTGTACAATTCGAATGCTTTAGACGTTATTTCAGTCCTAGGAATTTCTGATTTAGCCATTTTTTTGACCGTTCGAAGCAAACCGTCGATGGTTTTCGGTTGTGGAAATTCTTGAATTATCTTAACTCGTTGTTTATCTGGTGGTGATAGATAAGGCTTGATTGGAAATTTAGAAACCTAATCTTTGAAGAATAATATGTACGTGTTTTAAGTGTTCTTCCATATTTTTTGATGCTGTGAGTAGATCGTCGATTTATGGGAACATGAACCTTAAATCTCTGAACAGTGAATGTATCAATCTTTGGAAAGTTTGTGCCGCGTTTCGTAAACCAAATGTCATACGCGGAAGCTCAAATAATCCAAAGGGTGTAATTAATAATGTTTTCTCGATATCTTGTGGTTCCACCGGGACTTGATGATAACCTCTAACCAAATCGATTTTAGAAATTGTACGGTACATGATTCGAGCTGATGAGTAAAATCCGTGACAAATAGTACTGGATACCGATCTGGTTTTGCCAATGAATTTAATGCTCAGTAATTGCCGCATAATCGCCAACTACCATCCTTTTTGGGTGTCAAATGCAGAGGACTGTCCCAATTGCTTTTAGATAGACGGCAGGTGCCTTGCCATGTCTCGATTTCCGTTTTGGCTATGAGCATTTTGTCTGTACTTAGTCTACGAACTTTTGCATGACATGGCTGACCTGAAACTACAGGTGCATGCAATGTGTGATATTATGTTTTACAATGTTAAGACATTGTGATTCGTGAGTCACTGATTTCAAATTTTGTAAAACTTTTAAAATACCCGGATGGTCTATATACCGTCTAATTTCGGTAAAAAAAATTCAATTAATTTTCACAAATTAATCAAGGCCCTTTGCTACTTTAAACAGTTCTATAAATTGAAATTTTTTCGAAAGTCCTGACTTAAAACAATAAAGTTGTCGGCAAATATATTTCAATTTATTTTTATTATTATTAATTTTTTGTTCAACATATCAGAAGGTCAGGGAAGATTGTGATTGCAACACTCTTAATCAGGGGTCTATTTAATTACTTACGCTTTGAGCATAAACTCAATACAATCAAATATGTTAACGATTCAAGGACTTTTTGCTATGTAATGTTGTTTTTCGGCGATCTTTCTGGTTGAACTCAGGTTATGTTTGAGTGAAGTTGTGGTAACGTTAGATATAAATCAACACAATCAGATACCGGAATGACAATACCGAATTTAATTTTTTTTATCAACGGAGCATTTAGGTGTGTCATATGTATGATAATGCTGTATTACGAACGTGAAGTCTCTCGGTTAGATGGTGTTGGATAGGGAAATATAAGGTTACAAGCAGTATATGATGGGATAACCCGTAGAGGTGAATTAAATAACCTAACCAGTCTATTATGATTGATGCCGAATACATATGATGAATATTAGTATCCTTTACTTCAACCACAACTAACCCAAATTAATAAACTAACAAGTTAGAAAAGACTTAGCTGCGGTTCGCCCTAGTCGGTTCTATGACTAGCATCCTCTCCTAACTAACCTTATCTGTTAAGGATGCAGGCTGGGTCTGGGCCCGCATGATGCTGAAATATTATTCGCATTCAGTTGCTACTATTAAGAATAATAATTTCAGTTCAGGTCAGAATCGCGTGACTTTCTTAACGAAACCAAATAAACAGTTGGTAATGTCCTTGGGTTTTATCGATAATCATAACGGTAACTGTATGAGACTAAATATGGCTATGAGAACAATTCTCTTTTTAGTATGCCGTTTGCCCTGTAAATCTTAGAAACGGATGCTGTATCCACCCAGCAAGAGCAGTAGCTCAGTAAATCCAGCTCAGCTTTACGCTTCAACCACATAAACTCCCCAATCACAGTGCTTGTGTGGTTTTACCACATTAAAATATATTATTGTGTGACTAGGTATAGAAAGTGTGATTTATCAAGTGTCGGCGGTACAACACATTAACGTATAAAAACTTATGTTCAAATTTTTCAAATGTGGAGTAGGAATGAAGATCTCTATCTTGAAAGTTTCATTCACAAAGAAATCAATCCTTTCAAAGAAATCATAGAATTTGCTGATTGCTAAGTTAAAAAATAATTTTCGACATTGTCGATATATTTTCTACATTCTCTACAATGTCGATGCCATTTTGTTAAATCTCTGTAATAAATTGTTTACATATTAATTAACTGCGCGATGTAGAAAACACGACAGAACACTGAAAATAACTCAACGTTACGCCAGCGTGCGTATTCCAAACAATCCCATGTATATATTCAAAAGAAAAGAGGTAAATTATTATCAAAACCAACACTTCCTTCATCCAAAACAACAAACTTTTCTTAAAACTGCACCCAACTCGACTTACTTAAAAATTCGAAAACTATTGTTTTAAAACCAATAGATGGATCACGACTTCAGAGAAAGTGCAAACTTGCAACCTTCACAACACGATCGCAACACCCCTCTCAACCGGCAACCAAGTGTGACACATTCACACGCTCCACTCATAACCGTCACTGAAGCCTCACACTCAGCGCCATCTGGTCCCAAGGCACGCACATGGAATTTGTGCTATCCAGATGTTCTGGACGAATTATTCATCAGCACACCACCATGTACAAAGCCAGCTATCCATGTACATAACTTCAGAAGCATGATCCTGCACAATATTAAGACCTAGAACTCATGACATATCAAGGATTTTCCCTCCTCGATCTATACATGTATAATCGTATAGGGATACTTGACACTATACCGGGCGAAGTAAAATTACAGGTATTATTTATAATCTTGGTTTGGTTTTTAAGCTAAAGCTCAACCCTTATACGTACCCATGACATGTTGCCGCACTCTACTAAAATAGTAAAACAGCCAGGTTACTAAGTAATTGTCAAGGCCGATGTCGCGTTCTTACCTAATACACTACAAAGGTTATCCGAAAATAAACAACAGTATTATGAGTCGATCTATATAAAACGGATCAGGTTTTACCAAGCCCAGGTAATCTGATCAAGTTAACTATTCCTAAATTCAAAATATACAGAGATTTCGTTTAAGCAAATATTTTCACGTTTGTTTCACCTTTTGTACTAAATATTTACGTGGTTCCTTTTATACAAATAATAGAAGAGGAACCGATTAGCATTTCCAATTACGACAACTCTTTGTACAATGAAATATGAATTTCAATTCACCAAACATTCGTTGCTTTTACTAACCAACTGGATAAATCACATAATTCCTGTGAACTGTAAACAGATTACGGGTGTATCACGAGATATATATGGAGAATTTTTAAATGTTAAAACTTGGTGACATGACGTGATTCATAATTTCCGCTTAAATTTTGGAAAGTTGATCTGGACCAATATTATTGCAAACGTTATTTAGATTAAGTTTTTAGATTTAGTTTATTGTCGTTCTGCTCGTAAATCAAATATACTCCTCAAAACATTTGCAATAAACGAAAATGCTTCTATGGAAGCTGCCACTTCCGGTGGACCGACTACCGGCCAAAAATCACTGGCATTACTCAATTTACACAACAAATTTAAGTATGAAGTTTTACCTCGGTCAGTTAACCACACACACACAAATATTTTTAATTTGGCGATATAGTGAATGGTAAATTTGCAAAAATCTCGTGGCCAAAATTTTTCATGATTACTCTAATTTATTTTGCTAAGTAAAAGAATGCCAATATGCCTACTAGCTTAAATGGACACAGTTGCATTTGAGCATAGAAGATCAACAAAAAGGAATCTAGAATGCATCAACATTTATTTGTGGTGTACGTACATTTGGTTGCCTTTGTAATAATCAGCACATACAACATCAATTTCCAGACCTATATACACTTTGCACAAATCATGCCCATATACATTGCGCGAAATTAATAATAATATAAATTCACAATATTTTAGTGGAAGGGGAAGCAAAATATGTTAACATAATTTGGAATAGAAACAAGATATTTGATACAAGAGTTTTTGGAGGTGTAAAACTCCCGGTGTAAAAATGCAGAGACCTATATTGAATTGCATCCCTTGGGCAAAACATAGTCAGCAGATTCATCATTATTTCTTACGATTTGACTAGAAAAAGAGACCGAACATCGCTAATATGGTTTCCTGAAGGCGTGCTCAACGCTTGATGCTATTCAGCTCGTTATCATCCTGGCTG
This sequence comes from Nephrotoma guestfalica, assembly GCA_963691935.1. Classification (NCBI taxonomy): domain Eukaryota; kingdom Metazoa; phylum Arthropoda; class Insecta; order Diptera; family Tipulidae; genus Nephrotoma; species Nephrotoma guestfalica. The sequence goes on along the minus strand of OY829913.1, from coordinate 56,807,348 downwards.
AAATCCCAATCAGTGGTAGGAGATGGAAAGAGACCCGTAAAAATACCGGACCATTATTAATTGAGTTATTTAAAATGTACTTAACTCAGCAAAATTGAAACAGATTTTGAGCGCCCTTAATACCAGAGAAAAAGGGTTCTAAGGAGAAAAGGATTACTTGTGGGGCCCATCATGGCTTAGTACTCAGTCCAACTCTTTGAAATATTATGTGTCGCGAAGTTCTTATACTCCAAGTCCTCGAGGAGATGACGTCGCAGTCTCTATAAAATTGGATAATGGCTTCAATTCCTACAATGGTGCACAAATCGATGTCAAAATTAGCAAGGCTCTCATTCGAAGAATACCGAACTTTAGCCGACCAACCAACGGTGGCGTAGATTACTAATTGAGTTGCTATAATTTTTTATGCTTCCCCTATTTAGGCTCAAGCACTGCAGGCGAATTCATATCAGTAAAATGTGAGTTCCATATACCGCAATGGTGCACATAAAGTGATTAATGCCTGGCGATCTGTTTTAAAAAACAGGCCTGTGTCAATGCGAGAATGTAATATTTCATTTACTTGCAATGGCACCAGTAAACAATACAAGAGTACGCAGAGAGGTCGAAGAACGGTCAATAAACTAGACGATTCAGTCTAGAAATAACCCTCTGAATAAACCGAAAGCATGGGCATCTCGACATCTTATCTGTATCGTAAATTTTATAGCGTAACGATTCGTGCGAGATGTGATGGTTCCAGTGTTATACGGATTTAGATACCGGTATTAGTGAAGTGCCTCACACGGTTATAGTGGGTGGCCTGTGTTGAACTTTTCCACATTCCCCAGAACAAAGGAGGAAGAAAACATACATAAGCACAGACACACGTACGGAGAACATTTTGACGATTTCGAATTTCCCACTGTTTAAGATTTCAGCTACTAGCAAACGGTAAATCTGCAAAAATCTCGAGGTCGACAATTTTCATGATTACTATACTTTCTTTTACGTAGTAAGGAGGCTGCATATGTTAGAGACCAATGTACGTAAGTAATGAATGTAAGTAAATCAAGAATACATCGCTCTTAAATTCTAAATAAAAAAAATTTAAGTTTATTAAGCCGAAGTTTGGTAGAAAAATGATTTTATCAAAAATTGTCTTTTCTGCTTACAATCAGAAACAACACAACAACAATAATCTCCATTACTTTCTTTAACGTAGTGAAATAAAGAACAGTAATCATGCAAAATTTTACCTCCGAAGTCAAAAAAGGAATTTTGTGTGGTGCCGTGTAGACTAACTGTCTGTTTATTCTCTACAGCCTAGACTGATGGGGATAAAACGTCATACACATACTCTCGACAAACACAAACTAGTTAATTGCGAATTCGAGATTACGTAGTTATTTTTTTCATTCTGCCAGTAAACGATTTTGGCAAAACAAGATTACTACATTTCATAATTTGGCTTTTGCTGTTGCACCGCTAATGCCGCTATTCCATGCGAATAAAAAAGTTACTCAGTAAAACTAGAACGGAAAAAAATATAGACCGACTATTAGGGTGAACGGCTTATCCGATTTTATTTTGCTGAACAAATTGTTGTTGTGTTGCCATAAGTTTTCGTAAAACATATCAAGTTTAGTATTTTTGATGCCAACCAAAAGGAACAAACTATCACCACTCCTTTTAATTTTATTTCAAAAACAATTTTCTAGTGTATGAGAAGTAAAGATGTTTTCTGATAAGTTATCCGAAAGTGACAGCTTCCACAGGAGCTTTCTCGTTTTTTGCAAATATACTTTGAAAAGTATATCATTCATGAGAAAAACGACTAAGAACTAACTGATTCAATTTAATTTGCAAAAATATCGGTTCACATCACTTTCTCAAAATTTAAGTGAAAATAACGACTTTCGACAAAAAAAAATTGGCCCTAAACGGATTGATCTGGATGAAACTTAGCTTTTTCCATAAATTGCGAGTTCGCAGAGATTTTTGGCCGACATCGGTCCACTGAAAATGGCAGATTCAATCGGAACTGTTTCGTGTTTTGTAAATATTTTCAAAAGTATAGATAGCATTTAAGAAAAAATTTAAAAAAAAAGATTGTAAATAAAATTACCAACAAAATAAAAAAAAATTATTTTACCAAAATTCGGCATCTCTACAGTCCAGCCGAATTGACTATACGAAAAAACTTCATACTTAAACTTTCTCGATAAATTGTGAGATCCAGCGAAATTTGGTGGAAATCTATGTACGGAAGTGCCAACTTCTCTTTTTCCATATTTGCAATTATGTTGAAAAGATTTAAATACTCTTAAAGGTTAAATTTTCAACCAACAAGGGTTGATTTTATTGGTTTCCTGAAATTTAAGTAGGGATTTTATTTTTTGGTTACACAAGACAATTTTACCAAAAGCCCGGTAAGTTTAATTTTTTGCTGCAGCAATGAACAGGGGTTTGAGATTTTTGTACACATTCGTGGTAAAAGAAAGTCGTGTGTCAGCCACAGTAGATAATAGATAATAAAAGATAATAAAAAAGATAAAGATAAATTGTTACTCGACTCGGATTCAATGCCCTTATTATATATCGTTTATCACAGTAAGATTTTAATCTGAAAGTTAGACGGTATTGCTTATCTTAATCGTTTAGTATATTATATATAACTTTGTAATGAAATAGTAAACCGATTACGAGCGGTATGATAACAGCACCACAAAAAATTACATTTTTCGTAAAACTATTCTAATCCCGCCGAAAAAACCAAACCCAACCAAAAGTACATCACCAAAAGATGATTATCATAATGTTGGAAATTTCGGTCGATCAGTTTTTTCCGATTTTGCGGTATTTTTAAATAATCACACTTTATCGATTTGTGAACATAACATAAAATATAAGAAAGATAGTGTAAATAGTAATTTATCTCATTTTACGTAAAACGAACAGATACCAGAATGCTACACAGGGGGTGTATAACACTATGATATATTCATATATCATTGCTGATAATTTCACTTCTTCCTTCCCCCGTACGTATATGCCCACATATTAAAATATATTATCATTCTTCTTAAAATCAAATTAATCCATTAACGAGTTTTTATAGTACCTAAATTCATATACGACACAGTGGCAATAAAAAAATAATTTCACTAATGAAATTGAAATACAAATTTTCTTCGTTCGCTCACATATAACAACACAACAAAAAAAAAATATATAATCTTAAATTGATACATCATCTTCATCATCATGACTATCAAAAAAAAAGTTATTATTTTTCGGGTAGATGTATATGAAATTCTTAAATATATTTTATATGTTGCAAAGCATAATACATAATGTATTTTATGTTTTGACACTTTTTCTGCATACTAAATATTAATTCAAATTGCTTTCACTTTTAAGGTTTTCGTAATTATGCACTCCAACGATAGATAATATTCTTTACATTTTAGGAGATATAAGGAGGAGACATAATAAACTCTGAAAAGTGAAAATGCGTATCCGTCGACATTATTTTGCAATACTTATGACCTATAACAAAATTAACTTTCAACATTTATTACTTTGTTAAGCTCAAATTTTAATTAGCTTTTATGTAAAATATAAGGAGTTATTATTTTCGTATATTCTCGTAGCTTTGAGACTCGTGGAAATTTTCTAAATATCCTCACACATTCTTTTGTGAACCAACATGTATAAAATACAAAAGATTGTAATCTCTATAAAAGCTCTCTTTGGAGGTACCCTCGAAATCCCGGAGTCAATATTTCGGAAAGCAAAATACCGGAATTCAAAATCCCGGAAATCAAAATTCCGGAGATGAAAGTCCCAGAAATTAAAATCCTGGAAAACTGGATATAGATTTCAAAAGCACGAATCCCAGGGATATAAAAATCAGGGATTTCAACAGCGATTTAAAAGTAAACCGAATTCTGGTATTTAAATTCATCTGGGTTAGTAAAAATTTTGATTTTTGGAAATATATATTTTCAAGAACCTACTTTAAAATTCACAACAAATTATGGTCAAACGTAATTTGTGTATTTTTTTGCAAGTAAATCAGAAATAACAACAAATCAAAAACCACCAGCTTCACCTGTCTTGATAATTCAAATCGAAGCATTAGTTTTCAATTTTTGTGGAATAATTTATTTAAGGAACTGTTCGGCTTAGATCTGTCTAGAATTTGCAGCATTTTCTTATTCTCCTATTCTTCTAATTGTTTCGCTACGCTATACGAGCTTCTGCTCGCAACAAGCTCAAACGATCACTGATAATGTGATTAAAACTGTATCCAGTTTTATTAGCATACTTCTCGCTGGCCAGGATATATTTCTAATGATTTTAAAGTACGTGCACTTGAACAGTATCCGTTGCATTTACAGAATTGTAGTATGTTCCAAATGACGTTTATAAGCCAATGCACTGTCTACCATCTTAACCGCGAATTTGATTAACGAATGCTTTTATTGGGACAACCATAATCGGTTTCATTTCCATTCGTACATTAAAATTTTTTTGTTTGGATTAAGATGTGTTTACGCCTATTTATTGAATTTGGCTCAATAATTATTTCTCGTATATAACTCGGTAAATTAGCGCACACTATAGAACTATCAGCTCGTGTGATTTGCATATTGGTAAATAATCGTACACTGGTACTTTCTTTAACTTAAATCATGGTTGTTTATCGTGATTCTTAAACGTTTCTTGATACGCTATATAGCATCGATACTACAAAATCGTCGATGTAATCTACTTCGAGTATTGTAAAGAACCCCAGAAGATACTAGCGTCTTGAAAGAAAATTCTGAATCTACCACTGTATTAAAATATTTGAATTTTCAATTCCAAATAAAATGTGACCCAATAAAATTTAATTGTGTATAAAGTTGTAATTTTTAATACAGTTTATTGTTTTTTTTCGAATATTTTAAAATTATACTAACACTGCTAAGGCTTTTACAAGAAATATCCAATTTTCTTATTATTCCACTTTCCCCTATAGCACCACTATATGCATAGGAGTACGTCATTGTCATTTTAAAATAAAGCCTAATGGTTCCATTAAGGCTGTATGGTACTCAACAGTGGCGGCGCGTGATAGTTTCGGAGACGGAACCAAGTTTAAAATAAAACCAAACCAAGATATTTTCTAAATTAAAAATTAACTTTATTTTCTTATTTCTGAACAAAAATATTATAATTCAATAACAATTCAAGATAAAAATCCATAGCGTGAATGTCACCTTTATTCCTCCTAAAAGTAGCTGTAACGAAAAATAAATTAAATAAATTTTCAAATTTATGAACAAATAGTTCTTCTATTGCACTTACCCTAATTTTATTCTTATATGTTATTTTATCATACAATTTCACTTTAGGATTTGTAAATCAAAGGACTGCGTCTCGCACTCAAAGCAAATTCGTCTATTAGTCTGTCTTGGCCCATGGCATTTCTTGCGTAAGTTTTCACACGATTAAAGCAACTAAAAGATGTTTCTGCTGAAGCCGAAGAAACGGGAACAGTTAAAATTAAATTACCCAGCCTGTATACCTCGCCGAATACTGCTTGTAAATCATAACCAATGAGAAATTTGATAAACTGGTAAATATTTTTCAAATCAACAAAACATTTATCTGCGTAAATTACTTTAAGTTGTAATTGTAGTAAAGTTTTATGAAAAATGATGAGTATGACTTATTTAAGTTTTGCAAGAGTTTATCTGGAAAATTAATTTTATAGACTTATAGAATTTTATAGAGAATTTTTTACTTCTAATAACGATATAAATTGAAATTTGGTCGAAGAAGAAAACCTGTAATCCATTTGTTCAATAATATGGTTCGACGCCTTAGATAAATTAAACCAAAATAAAATTGTTTTTTATCAATTTCTCCAATACCCCGTTTCGATATTTTGCCATTTTGAACCTTTTCCAACGTAATTAAACCTGCCCAAAATCATTCAAAAATGGTTAGTTTTTCTCTTAAAACTGTAGAACAAATTGGGCCAAACTCTCAGCATCTCTGTGTAACGACACATCGTAAAATCCAAAAAAACCTTCAATGAATGGGGCTGTCATTGGGACTTTTATTTGAAAATCGAAAAATTATTGAAAACTGCGATTTTCTCGAAATATCAGTTGTTTCATCTAAAATTATAAACAGAGATTCAGTTTCAATTAGCTCCTGAAACATACGATTCGACATTACTTTTGATATGCAGCGAATTAACTCATTTTGTATGTCATGAGAAAGTCCAGAAAATACGTTTGATGGTTTTTCAAAATGTGCTTTGAAAGTTGGATTTTCATCACACAATAAATTTATTAGTTCTATGTAATTTCCACGATTTTGCGAAGTACTTGATTCATCCCGTCCTCTTAACGCCACCTCCTGCTTTCCCAAGAAACAGGTAATATTAATCAATGATCTTAAAATGTTTCGATTAGTTTCCGATTTTTTAAATCAGTAAATCCTTTCGAAGTCCAAGGTGTTTTCTCTCTTGAAAACAATAAGCATGGCCAACAAAATAATGCATTTAATTTTTCGCAACCAGGAAGCCATGGATGAGAGTTATAATAATTTACAGAAAAATGTCTCGTAAATTTTTTAATTTTTGTTTTTAAATTTGTCATATTCGGCATAGGCCGTCCATCAGTAAAATTTTTTGTTTGTCATCAAACGATCTACTACTAAAATTTGTTTTAAATATTTGCTCTATAATGCAATTGCAATCCATTTTTTGACAGAAAATAAAATTAGCTTAGCAGATGATAACACTAAATAAGTTTATTTATTTAAGCCGACACCTAAACACAAAATATCGCAAAACTCCAAAAAACATAAAATAAACTGCTTCGTCAGTTGCTAATTTTCCTAAATATTTTGTTCGCTACAACAAAAACGTGTTAAAGATGTGTAAGACGGGAAACAAACGTGTTGAAGATTATTTCATAGAACACAAAAAAAATTGATCGAGTCTCCTAGTTTTCTATTATTGAATTACAGTTAATCAGTTAGTTAGTTCCAAATTTATTTATTAGAAAATAATAACTAAAACTAATATGAATAATTATCACATTATTCATAAACAATAGTTAATAAATTAAAAAAAATGTACTTGAACAAAAATCTTTACGGAAGCAGTGCTTCCGTTGCTTACTATGACGCGCCGTCACTTTCATAAACGACATTTAGTAAAACTCAGATTTTGACCATAAAATATTAACAATCGACCTAATTCTTTCTTTAGGATGAACTTAGATGTATAATTGAAGGATTAATACACGATTATCCAAATAAAATGTTTAATTTGTTTATGGTTAAGGTTTCAAAGTTTATGGTTTTTTTGAAACGCACAAATCAATTTTTACAATATTTTCAATATTTTCCCTCTAAACAGCGAAAACATTTTGTATCAAGGTGTTAAGGAACATAAAATCGAGGGATTAATACATAATTATCAAGATTAGTCTTGAAATGAACCAAGAAATGACCAAAAAAATGTAAAATTTAGTTTACGTAACAACACACATGAGCCAAAGCAACTCAGGCAAGAAGTTATGAGTAAATAAGTAAAATACAAATAATCTGACAAATTTGAATAAATTTATTTAATTATAAGTGTAAAATCTTATACTGATTTATAAAATTTAAGAAAACCTTGTTTTTGACGTAAGCTTTCAACTGTGAAAGTTTTATGTTTTTTTAACATCATCCAAGCGATTAAATAAGTTCAGACCTCTATAAAATATAATATTTTGAGTACACAAAAACCTATACTGTGGGAGACGATAATTTAATGAATTTCGAGTGATTCTTTCAGTAACGGTGTAATTTGTAGGAATATCTAGATTAAATTTCATTAGTTTTTGCCTGCTTTTATAAATTGTCATTATATATTCATATAGTCGATTAGGTCTGTAACTGGAAGAATACGCTCATCGTAGAGCAATTTTGTCGGGGTAAGTAAAGGGAGACATTTAATAGCTTTAAGTGCTTTATTTTGTCTTACTTGTAAATCTTTAATATGTTCTGAACTGGCAGATCACCATATCTGAATTAAATATGTTATAAGCTGGTACGCAGATTCGGTGGTAAGAGATATCCTACTCTTCTTAAGCCTCCTATGAACGGATACATTTTGCTTTTTATTTCACTTATGTGTTCCGTCCAATATAAATTACTACTCATTTTGAAACCAAGGAAGAAGTTTACACCATTGCAAGAAATTTCATTAAATATGTTTTCCGATGGATGGTTTAGATAGAAAATCAAGCAATTGATTATTGTCTAAGAAATAATCATTTAGTTTTATAATTTCGTGTTGCATATCCGTTTTCAGTTCAATGTATGAAGAGGCTTTGTAGATTAAAGCCGCGTCATCGGCAAATAGTTGAATTTTTCCTTTTAGTGGTAAGCTGAAAACATCATTAATATAAATCAAAAATAATGTAGGACCAAGAACTGATCCTTGTGGAACCCCATTAAGTACTCGCATGCTTATAGATTCAAAATGATTTAGTCCCACAGTTTGCTCTCTGTCTATAAGGTAATTTTCAATTAATTTAATTGCTTTACCAGAGACTCCGAAAATGGACAATTTTTCTAAGAGAATACGCTGACTGACGCAATCGAACGTTTTTTGTATATCCAAGAACAGACAAGAGCTGCAATTTTTGGCTTCAATGGATTCATAGATATTTTCAACAAGGTTGAGGGTAGCTGAAACCGTACTGCAATTTTTAGTGAACCCATACTGATTTTTATCGATTATTTTATTGAAGTTTAAATGTTCTACGAGAGATTTATGGACTATCATTTCAAAAATTTTACTGAAAATAGGTAGTATAGAAATTGGTCGATAATTAGTAAGAAGGGAGGGGTCACTTATTTTCAAAATAGGAATAACATAAGATTTTTTTAGAACTGATGGAAATATGCAATGATCAATCCAAGAGGTTATCGCTACGATCAGAGAATTTGCAATGATATTATTCAAGAGTTTAACTAGATTAGCGGAAACTTTATCATAACCAGGAATACAATTTTCTTTCAAGTTATTGATACAGTTATTAACCTCATCTGTGGTAATATATATTTTGAAAGTTATTTAAGGATCGGCTAATTGGCTTAGGTGTTATAATATAATTATTAAATGAGTTCTGTACTGTTAAATTTAGTCCGACTTTTATAAAATGTTCATTGAACTTGTTTACAATTTCTTGTTGATTAGTAATTAGAAGCACAGTAGTTGAAGTAGAATTCCTAGATGAAGCGTTATTATTGGTCAATATTTCATTAACTAAACCCCACATCTTTCTGGGATATGGAAAATTTTCCCTAAATTTCGACGTGTAATAATTTTTTTTTAATTTCCGCATTAACTTTGTAAATTCCTTGTTGAGTAAATCATACATTTTCTTATAGAAATTATTTTGTGGATAATTTTTACTAAGCTTATAGAACTTATTTCGAATTTTACCTTTAACTTGCAATAAGGGGTTGAACTCCGGTTTATTATATGATGAACATTTGATAATTGTAGAAGAGTTCGTGGTATTATCAAAGATAGAGGTTGTTAGGAATTGATAGACTAAAAGTTTGGGTTCTGTTGGTTTTGGTATTTATTCATAACTGTAGTAATAGCTTTGTTGTAGTTATTTGATTCTAGTTTTGTGGATGGTTTTTGTTGTTGTTTTCTTCACTAGGATAAACTTTATTAATAATGGACATACAATTGTTCTTCAAAGTTCATCAATCACAATTCGACAATTGCTGGTAATACGATTGGAAAAGTTCTCATCAATTTGGTTTATAATAAAATATTTATTAATTAACAGACTTAATCGGTAGTTAAGAATCTGAGTGGCCCAATTGCCAAGTAAATTTTGATTGAAGTCTCTAAATAATTATTTGGTTTTAAAATTGCAAGTTATATTTTCGAGGATATTGAGAAAAGATGGGTGACATGTATGTGGTGGTTTGTAAAAGCCTGTTACATGTAAATTTAATAATTTAGAATAAAGTACTAAATATTCATTTTCTTCAATAATTCCTGATTTCGAAAAGCTAAAATCTAGGTCTTGGTGAACATACATAGTAATGCCGCCACCGCCACGATTTTCGCGAGTACTATACTACTACTAAGGCTTATAGAGGTATAAATTAAAAAATTTGGATTATGATGTATAAAGAATCGTTTCAGTTAGGATGATAATGTCTATATTTTGTTTTAATGACAACAGAACATATTCTAGCGCATCAAGTTTGTTATTCAATCTATTTATATTTATATAAAAAATATTCAAAGTCAACAGATCTTTGGTTTCCTCAGAAAATTTAAATAAATTTAGGTAAAGTTTATTGTCACTTACAAAAGACATTTTTTTCCAATATTATAAATATTACATGTGATTTACAATATTGCTTATCTAAAAAAAACTATATGAAAAGTAAAAAAAATGGTTAAAGATTCGAAATTGTAATGAATAAATAAAAACAATTAAAAAGTTAACATTATGAATTTTATTAGAAAATAAAATGATCTGCTTTATAATGCAAGTTTAATTGGCTTTACGCAGCAATGACGAATAATTCTTAAAATACGCCACAATGACGATTATTTTTGAAATTTCAGTGTTACTAGATACTCAAGCTTATTAAAGAAACATATCTGTTTGCATACATTCATGGGCATTTAAAAATCGATACTAAAAAGGAAATTTGTTTTCTCAGTACCATATAGCCTTAAAAAGGAATTCAGCAAAATTTGCTTATTGCTAACAGAAACAATAATTTTCAACATTTTCTACATTGTTGACGTCATTATTTTAATTGTCTACATACATTATCTTCACGTGTAGAATATTCATACGCTGGCGCGTATTCGATTTCACCAAAAAATATTAAAAGTGGAATTTAATTTTCGAACCATCAAAATTCGATAAAACTTTGTTTGGCTATTTCGGTTGGAAATGGCTCACCATCAGCCTATACTTTGGTTTTACACTTCTGGGACACCCGTATGTAGTAGGGGTAATATATGTAGAGTATACAACTTGCAAAATCATAAACCACAAGATGTTTTCGCTTCACATACGAGTACTCTGCAAATTATTGTAATTTATGCGATAGATGCTTTAAATTAAATTCAAACTTTTTTAAATTATTAAAAGTTTTAATGATACGGCGAATTTAATAAACTGGTAGTTGCCTTCTCCATATCCTTTTTCCGGTTTGTATACTATTTATAGCATTTTGGTTGGAGTTAGTGCAATAGTTTTCACTTAGTTTTAAAATTTCAATTCGTGGTATTATTCATGTATAGATGCTAATGATCATTGTAATACAATTTTAATCCTTCAAAGCTTACTATAAAACTTTGTTGCTCATATATAGTTGAACTTTATCATCATATTTTGTATATACCAAAGTATAAATTTGAAACTATCTAGCATATACAATCTAGTATGTAAATATGTATAAAATTTATGTATGTACGAGAACATTGTAATATTTATTTATAGTTTGATCTTAGAGATTATACATTTTTCTATTTACTTCCGCATCATTTAACTTTAGAAATGTTGTGTCTTCCTTACTCTACTTTCCTCCACAAGCGAAAACTTTTGATTTGGCAAAATTGTTGTTAACTGATAAACACGATGTATGCTTGCTGTATAATAAAGTTGTACATCCTTTTTCATTCTATTAAAAAATAAATTGAAATGTTTAATTTTATTTCATTTTTTTTTTAAATATACATTGTAAAATTGATGACATTGTTTTAATTCTCAGACATTATACAATATTATGATGTATCTCGAATTTATCAACAATGATACGGAAAACTTAAAACTATTCAATTGTTGGCCATGTACCAACATATAGGTCATGGTGTAAACGAGTATTGTTCTTATATAAGTGAGAATAACTGTGCTTATTCTATAGTTAGTCATTCTCAGGGGATATGTACTCGTATATTTATTTATTTATTTATTTATTTATTTTACCAACAGTATTAATTTACATCTGGTATTTTTAAAATTAGGTTTATTTATATAAATCAAATTTGAATAAAAAAAGTTTTTAGAATTCTTTTAAGTTCATATCTGGACAAATTAAAATCGAACACGGTAGATACATTATTAAATACACGGCTAGAATTACAAACCGGGTCCGACATACCAAAATTAGACCCATGGAAGTGCAGATTAATCACTAAGCCTCGGTGTCTGAGTGATCTCACTGGGGCACGTATTGAAAACAAGGAAAGTAGTTGTGAACAATCAATTCGGCCCATTATAACGTCGCGCACAAACATTGCGGAAGAAATTTGTCTTCGAACGAACAATGGTTCAATATTCAATATCAAACAACGGCCTAGATACGGCGGAAGCACATACTTAGGAGCGTTTACCTCTCGAGGAAGTCGCCTTAAGGCAAACAGCATAAATCGCTTCTGGATTGATTCTATACGGTTAGAGGAATTGATATAGTACGGATTCCAGATAATTGACGCATACTCCAAGTGCGATCGAACAAATGAAGCAAAGAGGACTTTTAGAGTATATGGATCATGAAAGTCTTTGGAGAAACGGATTAAAAACCCTAACATTGAATTAGCCTTATTAATACATCTGTCAATATGGTCCTTAAACGATAAATCTCGTGAAAACAAAACCCCTAAATCTAGAAAAGAATGAACTCGCTCTATCATAACGCCATTTAAGAATAAACTATTATCATGTCCATTACGTCCATAACGTCTTCTAGAAAAGTTCATAACTTTACATTTCGAAACGTTCAGGCAAAGCTTATTCAAGCTACTCCAGTCGCAGAAAACGTTTAATTCCTGTTGTAGATTTAGCAGATCGCGATCATTTCTAATCTTACAAAAGATTTTTACATCATCAGCGTAAATCAGAAACTTACAATGTTTGAAGCACCGCTTCACATCATCTATGAATGCAATAAATAATAGAGGTCCAATGTGGCTACCTTGTGGGACGCCAGACAAAACATTGATGTCTCTAGATAAAATATTATTTAAAAAAACTTTTTGAGTTCTGTTCGTCAAATATGAAAAAATCCACTTTAAAGGAAGGGCATCACACTTGTTGAGCTGTCCCAGTTTCTTTACCAATAAAACATGATCAATTTTATCAAAAGCTTTGCTAAAATCAGTAAACACTACCTCAAAAAATTTGTAAACAAAGCAAGATTTGTCACAGTTGACCGTCCGGGGTAAAACCCATGCTGGTTTACTGAGATGGAATTTTTAATTAAGAAAAAGATGCGGTCCTTGACCATCGATTCAAATAATTTAGGAATAGCCGATAAGATAGAAATACCGCGGTAATTTTCGATATCCGTTCTCCGTCCACTCTTGAAAATTGGTTTAATGAAACTGGATTTCCAAATTGAAGGGAAAACCCCACTTTTCAAACTCAAATTGAAGATGTTCGTCAGCGGCTGAACTAAGACCGAAGCACACTTTTTCAACACAAGCAGGTGAATTTTGTCCGGGCCACAACTCATATTCACATTTACATTCAAAAGAGCGTGCAGAACGTCATCGGTAGTAAATTGAAATTGAATGTTTGGATTATTATTAAAAACAAGATCGTCATTCCCACTCGAAGACGGGACATACACATTTTCAAAAAATGCTGCAAACATGTCAGTGATAATTTGTGGATCACTAGCCGTCAAAGAATTGAAAGACATTTGCGAGGGTATACCTCTACATTCTACAATTTTCATTCATAAATCGAGGAAAACAAAAACTAGCCCCTGAAAGATACTATATTTAAAAAAACACATATATATTTATGAATGAAAATTTATGAAAATCATATTTCTATGATAAGCACAAATTTCATCAGTTTAGCGGCGTTTAGAAAGTTTTAAAATTAGGCTTAAATTATTTCTGGTTTTTTCTAGAAATCGGGTTTTATATATTCCGTCTTTCAGGCGCAATTTTGAAATTTTTTTCCCCGTTATTTTGGCTCCTGGACTAGCACTAATTTTTTCCCGTGAGCACTAATTAGCACAAATTGGACTTAATTGGTATGCAAAGTTTCATTTTGAAATTCGAAAGTTTCTCTGCTGCAGTTACCCACACTTTAAAATTGCATATAAAATAACTAGGAGTCCCCTGTGCAATTACACAAATTTATTTTCTTCTTTTATTGTTTATTTATTTGTATACAGTCATGTGGGACTCGAGACACTACCAATTACTTCCACTTTCGGCTTCAATCGAATACATAAGACATAAACGGCATAATTCGTGATCCCGATCTACATCCTCAACCACTGTGCCAGTTGGTCGGCAACTTTATTATTTGCAAGGGACAAACTTCAAATTTACATTCTGTTTTTTGTGTTTTACTTTTGATTTCTTCTTTTTCTTTTTTTTAAGTATTTTAAAATTGTCAAAAAACAAAAATAATTTTACTGGAAAGCTTCGCTCAATAACATTATTCGACGATGTTATCCTAATTGTTTGGGGTTTCCAAAACTTTAACTCGGAGTGGAAAATACTGTATAGTGTAGTGTATATTTTCTATGACTAAAACATGGCTGAAAAAAAATCGAACTTTTGGAAATTTTGGCCCTGTGATGTAATTACAGTGCCGGCGTACGGCTGCCAAACAGGGAACTGATATTGGCGAACGGTCGTAGGTAGTTTTGCTCGTTAAAATTTTAATTTAATAATAAATATTTTTTCATTATAGATTTTCTAAACAAATAAAAATAATAATACTTTCACAATTTTAATATGGCGGCAATAAATATTGATATTAGTGCAGTGCGTGTGAAGGTAAAATTTATTCAAAAAAGACAAAAATGTTGTTTGTAAAGGTGACTATAAAAATAAATTCCATAGAAGATGTTTAAGAAGATCTGCGATTGCAAATATCAAATATGGCGCAAAAAATTTCAACTATATTGAAAAATCAACTAGAATTAGATAGTAAACTTACAGTTATCACAAATGGGTTGCAGTAGCAAATTGGTGAATTAACTTCTAAGGTTACTTAACTGCAAAATGAAAATAAAAAACTTAAGGCCCCGATGCACGTGCATTGCAAAAAATAGCACTTTTTGTGGTACCATAGCATAAAAACTAACCGTTCCATCTCTTTCAATGTTCTCTCTAGTTTTTCCGCTACATCACTTCAAAATGTATGTGATATTCGGTAAAAACGTAAAACTTTTGGTACCATTGTGGCTCTATCAGGCGATAAAAATTACGTTATGATATACCAAAACACGCAGAAAAAAACTGAAGTTATTGACGGTGGCTTTTTGCAAAATTATAGGTAGTTACTTAAAAATTTGCAAAAAACAAAATCCTTTGGTAATTATTTATCGATTTATCAAAGACACATTTGACACATGGCAATTTGGCCTTTACAGTTCTTATGGATCAAAAGTATTCGGATATTTAAAAAAAAAATTATGACGAACAATGCTAGAAGGTACTGTTCTTACATAATACATATATGTGTTTTCGATACATTTTGACGTATTTATATAGAAAATAACAGCAAGAGGACGTTCGATGTACACCTGATATTTTGTAGTGGTGTGTATGAAATTACGATTTTCTTTCAAGTATACTGTATGTAAATTAGGAGTAGTTTGAATGTACTTTATAACACAATGTATTTGATAAACACAAAATGAATGAAATTGACAATGTGTTGTTGTTGTTGCATTAGTGATTTATCAAAATTTTTACGCGAGAATTGGTTTCAATTGGATCAAATTTTATATCCACAATTGAGGATCCACAATATTACAAACATGTCCTGTCCCTATATCTGGTTATTTTTAATTCGTTAGTCTTTGTCGCACACTCTAAATAATGGTGAATTAATAATAATGATATTGGCAACTTTAGTTCTCCGGAACTTGCCAATAAACCTTCAATCCTAGTGTGCCATCGACACAAGTCCCATTTATAGAGAAAATCAGACAATCATCCATCAAATGCATATTGGAACAATTTGGACCTGACACAAGTCGCATCGCAATCTAATAAATAACGCAGTTGAAACCAGTTCTGAAATATTGTGGCCACATTGCTTCTCATTGTTTTTGGCGACATTGACGTGTATATGATTGATCCAATAAAGGTGCAATTACCCGCTAAATTATCATTTGGCATAACAGATCTCTTGTCTTGTGCTGATCCTCAACCACCCATAAAATGAAGAGACCAACCGTAAAAAACGGTAACCAACTTGGGAAAAAGGTCAAGTACGAACACTAAGTGGAATCATTATTGAGAACCTTTTCTACGGCAAGTCAACATCAAACAACATTCTGTAACCAAAAATCACTTATGGAAATACACCATTTTCAGCAATTACCAGATTACTATCAGTGAATAAAAGAGGACCCCAAAAGACGTATTTATATTTTAACTTGTTTTACCGCAAAAAAATTCCAGAACATTTTTGATCAAATTCTTAAATTACAGTAGTTTACTCGGTTCTTCATTGAGGACACTCGGAAAAATAGGAATTTCAATGGTTTTAAATTTAAAATGTTAACAAAGAGCGTAGCTCAGAACCGGTTCTTCTGACAAAATTAAAATTGAATGGCACTATTACCTGCTATTAACAAACGGTGCAGTAATGAGAGGCTAATTGCTAATGAATATTTATTGCTGTAAAATTAGTAATATACAGATAAATCAAGCACCGTCGTCTTGACAGACAAAAGATGGAAACTTCAGAATGGGCCTTGTATAAACTATCGGCTATCATAAGCTATCTTACTCACATTGAGCGTAATACTAAACACATTTCCAGGTTTTTAACATCGGTTTCCTTGATAGCAAAACTTAATAATGGTATTACCTGATCACTCAAGCCGAATCATGAAGTTCTAATAAAATCTACACCCCTAAATTTGGCCTGGATCGCATCTACCTCCTAATTTTGTTCGATCACTCACATTTAGAGTAAAACTAAACACATTTCCAGGTTTTTATCATCGGTTTCCTTGATAACAAAATTAGGTAATGGTAACACCTGTTCACTCAAGCCGAATCAAGTTCTAATAAAATTTACATCCTCAAATTTGGCCTGGATGGCCTGGATGTGATTAGTATTACACTATGTATAGGGTTTTCCAATAGGAATGATATGATTTTTAAGTGACGTTTCGGCCATTTGTAATATGTCATGATCTGTCATTTTTTGTTTCATTGTATTCAGTAATGTTTACAATTTCATCATGGTGACATATACGCAAGAACAACGTTTACAAATTATTCAGTTTTATTATCAAAATAATCGTTCTCCAATTGCAACTTTTCGTGCGCTTTTGCCATTTTATAGTCGTAATAATCGTCCAAGTGTGCTCGCCATTCGTCGAATTGTTGAAAATTTTGAGCGTACATTTTCTCTACATAATGTTGAGGTGCCAATAAGACAAAGATTCGCTCGAAGTAATGCAAATATTGCTGCCGTTCAGGCAAGTGTTGCTGAAGACCGCAATTTGTCGATTCCAAGACGTTCTCAAGAATTGGGACTGTCTCAAACCACAACCTGGCGGATTTTGAGAAAGGATTTGGGTTTGTATCCGTATAAAATTGTTCTCACTCAAGAACTGAAGCCATTGGACCACCGTAAACGTCGTGAGTTTGCTAATGTTGCCTTGGAACAACCTGCAAACGATAACGATTTTTTTAAGAAAATCAACTTCTCCGATGAGGCTCACTTTCATCTGAGTGGTGCGGTAAATAAACAAAACTGTCGATTCTGGTGCGAAAAAAATCCACAAATTATTCATGAAAAACCATTACATTCACCTAAATTGACAGTTTGGTGTGGTTTTTGGTCTAGTGGAATCATCGGTCCGTATTTTTTTCGAAATGAAGCAATGGAGATCGGTATAGATCGATGATAACCAACTTTTTATGGCCGAAATTGGAAGAAGTTGATCTTGACAACAGTTGGTTCCAACAAGACGGGGCTACGTACCACTCAGCAAGTGCAACAATTGAATTATTGCGAGAAACGTTTGGAGATTCGATTATTTCAAGAAATTGTGATATTGAATGGCCTCCAAGAAGTTGTGATTTAACACCATTAGACTATTTCTTGTGAGGTTATTTGAAGGCATTTGTCTTTAGCAATAAACCAAACTATCTCATCGCTTTACAAGGCAATATTGAACGTGCTATTCATGACATACGACTTGATTTAGTAAAAAAAGTGCTCGAAAATTGGGTTCATCCAATTCGTTCCTGCAAAAGAAGTCGTGAAGGCCATTTGAATGACGTTTTATTCAGAACTTAATTGTATCGATTGTACTTCACATTAAATAAAAAACATTTCAATTTCCTTAACAATTAGTGTGTTTTTTTGTTAAAGAAATCATATCACTCTTATTGGAAAACCCTATATATTTGAGTGATCGAACAAAATTAAGGGGTAGATGCGATCCAGGCCAAATTTATGCGATCCAGGCCAAATTTGAGGGTGTATTAGAACTTCATGATTCGGCTTAAATGAGTTTAGTATTGCGCTAAATGCAAGTGAATAAATATAATTAGGGGTAGGTACAATCCAGGACAAATATTAGATCAGTAACGTTTTAAAATTCAGTAATCATTGGAATAAAATAGTTAAATAATTAATAGTTTAAAAATTGCAGCTTTGATTATAAAATTAAATTTTTTATAATGGTATTTTTGCAGTTTGAAACTATTTTTTTTATTAAATTAAAAGCGCCTAAATGTTCTCTTTTTTACACATCAGTCATAAAATATGTTGTTTTTGTACTTTTAGGATAAATTTAGTAAAAACTTCGTATCGGTGATTTTAGGCTTTCATTTGCAATATTTAAATCGGTTGTTATTATAAATTATGACTTTATCTAAAGCCTAAACTATTAGTTGAACAGAAAATTGAGATTAAAATTATAAACATTCACGAGCTTAATTTTCTTATAGATTAAGTAATATTTTCGAGATAACCGAAGTTCGTCAGATACAAGGTTAAATTAAAATTTAGCTACTACTGACATCAAAAAAATGAATTTTGGTTGACATCTGTTTTAGTATGATAAATCGTAGTTTTAATACAAAAAAAGTCCTTAAATTATCGTAAAGCTTAAGCTATAAGCTGTACCGAAAATATGTCGTCTGGTAC
Organism: Nephrotoma guestfalica; assembly: GCA_963691935.1. NCBI lineage: Eukaryota > Metazoa > Arthropoda > Insecta > Diptera > Tipulidae > Nephrotoma > Nephrotoma guestfalica. Next base: position 56,788,161 of record OY829913.1, on the reverse strand, counting down.
GATGATGAAACGTTACAACAAGTAAACTGTAAGTTTCATAATTGAAATTATTTATTTTGTTCGTATCAAATTTTCTTCATTTGTCAAAAGTATGAAAAATATACACAGAAATGAAAAGAATTTTCACTTTTATTGTGACGTATGGATATAACTATACACGAGTATACCTATAGAGAAGATCTGGATGGAAATAATTTTCCACTCTACTGTGCGTATATGTATGTATGCATGTAAATGTATTCCATTATAAAAAATTGTTATAATATTTTATATTACATGTTTTGTAGTTTACCATTAATCATTGTCATTAAAATTGAATATTTTTTATTGTTGTTATGTTTTTGGGTATCCGAATATTTTAAATGATATGAAGATGAATACACAACAATATCCATTTACAATGAATAATAAAAAATCATAAATTTTGTAAATACTTCATTTTATATTTTGATTTGTTACACTCGCCAAATAACATAAAATAATAATATGCTAATATTTGGCGGAACATGTAAATCGCAGAGCTGCGTGTGTGTATCTATCTGCTGGCCTCAATTGATTAAAAATTTTCCAAACACACAAAAAATACATTAAAATGTTTTTATTTTTTCTGCGGCAATGACGCTTTAATTGGACAATATGGAATACACATTTGTGTATCGATTGGCCAGCAAATAATTACTATATGTAAAAACTGATTCTTTTAGTCACGGTGAATTATGCATAACGCGCGAATATATAAATTTTAATCGGTCATCTAGCACGGCGTATAATTAGGGCAGGCCGAATATAAAAATCATCATGAATGGTGATGGTGATGATGACATGACGATGATTGTAATCTTTATTATATGTTAGAGGGCAAAACTAAAATACATACGAAATTAAAAAACCATATATAGAAATACGACTGTGCGGAAAACTGTTTAATTTTTCACATTTTGGTAGTAATGCACAAGGAATCGTCGAACAAGTAGGAAAACCAAACAAAAACCGTAAAAAACGAAAATCCTGTAATAAATCACAATTTCTTTTTTGTGTGTTCGACTTCTTTGCGTTGTTGTTCATTTTAGCGCACGCGGTTGGCGGTGGTGAAAATATCAAAAAGCCATAATAAGAAAATTGATAAATATGAAAAAAATAATAATAATGATAGCAGTAACAATAGTAATAATATAGGAAATATATAAATTATAAATTTATTGATTTTTCTTATGTTCGATATAGAAGTACACGAGTATGTACTCGTAGGTACATTATGCCTTACTTACATAATTATTTTTGAGGCGAAATATTTCTTTCGTGGAACAGTTACTGTGTCCCAATGATGTGGGTTGTAATGATGTCACTTTCTGCTGTGTTTTGTATATAAATAAAAATGTTCGAAAAAACGATATAGGTTAGAAAATGAACAACATTGTGTCTTATACATATCAGTCTTAAAAGAACAATTTATGGCATATTTCATTAACATTCAATTGAACTACATAGGGAGGATGAATATAATTAATTTTTTAGTACACACATAAATTTTTAAATGTCCTATGAATCCAAATTTAAGAGTTAAAAACGACATTCAACACAAAGAAAACTCACCAAAAGCGAACTGTAAAGTTAGTCTAAAAATATCAATCCTTCAATGGGGCCTGTGGGAGTCCTTTTATTAAATGCTGTATAAGATAGCGGAAATTTGAACGTTAAATAAGAGATTACGCTACTCGTCGCAAGTGGCAGCTACATCACAAAAGAGAATTTTTTTGGTTCTATAATTACCAGCGGAAATTTTTGTATATTTTTTCACTAAATAAAACATTGATGCTCTCAGCCAAAGTTACAAATATTTGGTTATCGTGAAACTATAATTGAATTGAACGAATGAGCGAATTTGCCAAATATACACTTCGGTTTAATTCAACCATCTACATTTTAGCCTACTGTATTTCTCTGACTTGTATAACTCGTGCTATACAAAAGAAAGGCAGTTGTGCTTATAAGCACAAAAAATCTGAAATGTATGTATCATCGTGTAAGAGAATAGAGAAAAGTACAGGACAGAGCAAAACAAATTGGATTCAATTTTGCCGACGCCACACTTTTGCCACGTCTACGCCTACGTAAAAACCCCCAGTTTTAATTCTTTAAAATTAAATAATTTTGAGTACATAAATTAGAAAACAATTAAAATTTGGTTAAACCACCTCTATTTTTAGAGGCATGTTACATATACAAGTATTGATTATATTGTGAATTTGATCACTATTTCTCCTTATTTTTTCAATATTTTTTTAGGGTGGACACTGTAGGATCGGATGTTTTATATACGTTGGACTTACGTAAGGCCCAACAATTCTCGATAGGGTTTAAATCCGGAGAATTGGGCAAGGAGCTACATCTTGCATAAAAGTGTAAGAGTATTGGCCTTGAGGTAGCGACCTCATGTAAGGTGTTAAAACCTTTTTATATTGTTCTTTTCTCATGGTTTCCTCTACGAAGTATATTGGACCAGATCCATCTACACTAATGCAGCTCCATATCATTACTGATGGTGGATGTTTTATGCTCCTGAAGATGCAGTTCTCCCTAAACCTCTCTCCTGTTCTCCTTCTTACGAACTGGGCCGATTCTGTAATGGCCTCTAGCCTACATTCGTCACTAAATATAACCTATAAATTTAAAAAAAACTCTTTAATTTCAGATTTTATTATTTAATTTTTGAAAAAATATAATGAGTGCTTAAAAAATCGATTTACCTTCTTCCAGTCGTCTATTGTCCAGTGCTTATGAAGCGTAGCCCAAATAAGACGTTTTGTCCTCATTTTTCAGTGAGTCTCTTTGGGTTTCTTTGCTCATGAATTTCAAATTATTTTCATATAGCCTTTGTCGCAATATCATTGTTTTGTGCTTTTCTAAGGCCGATTGAATAATTTTCCAGTCTGTTCTGGGGTTGTCTTCTTGATCTCCTTACAGTTTCTTCCCTTGGTCTCATAAAATGTACTCCCAGATTGAAGAATCTTTGCCAAATTACTTACTGATGAGCAAAAACTTTTTCCATTTTTACAATCTCGCGATATGAACGGTTTTTGGTTTTAATAATGCTTCGATAGCATGTTTTTTCACTACTTAGGTCCTTTTTTCGACCCATTTTTGAAAATAAATGTCCCAGTCTAGACTTTCCAAACACACACACACACACACTTTAACTTAAACACAAGTTTTTTTAACGAAATGACAAAAAACCATAGATTATTTCTTACGCTCAGTCACAAAATTTCTAAAAACACCTTGTCAAACCGCGCGTCAAACATAAAATGTGAGGATAAACTAAAAGTAAAATATACATGCTATTGATCTTCTTAATCCTTTTTCAGGTAATAATTATATTACGACCTTTTAAGAATATCGTAGAATGATCTTAAAACAATAACAGATGTGATCCTAAATGCATTTTATTACTTTGAAATATTTTAAAATATAAACCAATGGCAGAAATTAGGAATCTCCAAAATACTAATAGTGTCCATAATTCAATGAACAGAGACCTGCACCTCCTTCCTCAGTCTCACCTGAATCTTCAACGATTCCTCTAACAAATATAAAAGTCAAAGTGATACAAGTGTCGAAAGCATAAAAAACGATGAAAAGAAATTTTTTCTTTTGAGTATGAAAATTCTTTAAATTAGTTGGTCCATAATGATTTAAGTAAAACCGTTTTATTATTAATGTTTTATAAAAAAAAAATTTGCTCCAAGGTTCATTTTTACAATAATCAAATTCTCTCATTTTATAAAAGAGCCTGGAAAATTCCACAGAAAATGAAAATTTGTTATAAAAACAGTTTTTAAGTTTCCTTACAAGACGTTATTGCATAAACCAGAAAAGAGTTTACATTTTTGGAGGAATTGAGGTTCTGACAAGCCTCCGATGCCAATATATCAATACATGCCATTCAAACCAAATTTGCCATTTGTTTTAATTTTGCATCTAAATTATTCGAGTAATGCCGTTAACATTCAGATCAGACGTTCTGTTAAAGAGTCTTCAGGAACAACATGCCAATACACGTTTTTCGGAGAATTAAAAGATCTCTGAAGCTAATATGTTAACAATTCATCGTTCACCTAAATTTGATATTTGTTCTAACTCCAACATTATTTGAACCAACAATTTTTGATTAACATAAAATTTCTGATAAAATATTGGGTATATAAATAAGTCTCCGCCGTTCGACAAAAGATGATGCCACCAGTAAGTTTTGGTTAAAATTGATCGATTTAAAACATCATATCCTAAGGTTGGACATCTGTCAACAACATAACCTTAAAATATTAGCGATTTTATATCAGCATCAAATATATTTTTTTTAATTTGAAGAAATCTGCAGCTGAGGCACATCGATTGTTTGTAGAAGCATATGGTGAAGCTGCCTTAAGTGAGAGAAGTTGTCGAGAGTGGTTTCAAATGTTAAGGAATGGTGAATTTGACGTCGAAGACAAAGAATATAGCGGGAGGCCGAAAGTGTATAAAGATGCAGAATTAGAAGCATTATTGGATGAAGATTCGTGTCAAACGGAAGAAGAACTTGCACTTACATTAGGAGTGGCTCAACAAGGGATTTCATGTGATCTGAAGCCGAGTGATGTTGAACGCCGACCTTTTCAGCAAATGGATTCACTACGATAATCCAAAAAAGAAGAAATCATGGGGACCACTTGGTCATGCTTCAACATCGACAACCAAGCCGAATATTCATGGAACAAACTCATGTTATATTTGGTGGGATTAGCTTGGTGTCGTGTATTAGGAGTTGCTAAATTGAACGAAACCATTACAATTGATGAGATTGAGCCGAGCACTTCGGAAAAAACGCGCCCACTACTACTTCAGACACGAAAAAATTATTTATTCTCCTGCATATGTGTAATGCCGCGCCGAGCAAAACATGCTTGAAACTGCTCAATTGGGTAGTTTTACCCCACCACCACTGTATTCACGAGACATTGCTCCGTCTGATTACCACTTGTTCTGATCGATGACGCATGGCCTGTCTGAGCAGCAGTTATTGGATTGATATATGGATAACTTCAAAATATGAAGCATTCTTCCGACGTGGTACTCATATGCTGCTAGAAAGATGGGCAAACATAGTGGCTAGCGCTGGACAATACATTGAATAAATCATAACCTACCGTTATTTCACAATAAATGCCCAATTTTTGATAAAAACGGCGAAGGCTTATTTGTATACGAAATAAGAAGAAAACTTTTCTAAGTTAAGTTCTATCCAACGTAACCATTCCTCAGAACCATATTCGGTATTCCAAATGGAATTCAATCTTTATTATCACAGAAACCTAGTCGATAGAAAAACATTAAAGAAATGGATAAGCTCCTTTCAAGTTGGCCATTTTCTAGAAATAATTCATTCAATTTTCATAAAGCAAACCTAGCCAAGCCAAATGTTTCACATTTTTTTAGTTAAATTCAAATAGGAAATTTTCTTAGCTTAATTCAAATCAGCTATTATATAGAAGCAATGCCTTGTAGCATGTCATCTAAATTAGATTAGAAATGGTTAAACTTCGTACTAATTAGTCATTTTCAGATTGTTAATCGGAATCGGAATCATCCCATCAATCCATCATCATCCCGATGGGCCGAGAGATGAACCATTTTTATTAAAGTATGTTATTTTCTAGAACCAACCAGGTATTTCATTTTCATAGTAGAATTTGGGTTTCTTCCTCCTCCAAACACATAAGGACTCGATTTACTTTAAGCCAATATCTTGAACTTCGGGATTTATGTTTTACATTTGGAATTCAAGCCTCTCGCAAGTAATAGTTGCCTGGTTTCAACAAACTGATGTCTTGTATAGGGTTTTCCAATAGGAATGATATGATTTTTAAATGAAGTTTCGGCCATTTGTAATATGTCATGATCTGTCATTTTTTGTTTCATTGTATTCAGTAATGTTTACAGTTTCATCATGGTGAGATATACGCAAGAACAACGTTTACAAATTATTCAGTTTTATTATCAAAATAAACGTTCTCCAATTGCAACTTTTCGTGCGCTTTTGCCATTTTATAGTCGTAATAATCGTCCAAGTGTGCTCGCTATTCGTCGAATTGTTGAAAATTTTGAGCGTACATCTTCTTTACATAATGTTGAAGTGCCAATAAGACAAAAATTCGCTCGAAGTAATGCAAATATTGCTGCCGTTCAGGCAAGTGTTGCTGAAGACCGCAATTTGTCGATTCCAAGACGTTCTCAAAAATTGGAACTGTCTCAAACCACAACCTGGCAGATTTTGAGAAAGGACGTGGGTTTGCATCCGTATAAAATTGTTCTCACTCAAGAACTGAAGCCATTGGACCACCGTAAACGTCGTGAATTTGCTGAGTTTGCCTTGGAACAACTTGAAAAAGATAACGAGTTTTGTAAGAAAATCATCTTTTCCGATGAGGCTCACTTTCATCTGAGTGGTGTGGTAAATAAACAAAACTGTCGATTCTGGTGCGAAGAATCATTCACCTAAATTGACAGTTTGGTGTGGTTTTTGGTCTGATGGAATCATCGGTCCGTATTTTTTTCGAAATGAAGCTGGCAACACCGTTACTGTCAATGGAGATTGAACTCAACCAACTTTTTATGGCCGAAATTGGACTAAGTTGATCTTGACAACATTTGGTTCCAACAAGACGGGGCTACGTGCCACACCGCAAGTGCAACAATTGAAAGTTTTTTTTTAAAGAAATCATATCACTCTTATTGGAAAACCCTATATTTCTACATTGCTACAGTTTCATTCAATCACAAACGAATCAAAATTAACATAGGAAGACTAAATGTTCCGAGTCCAATTTGACAAGTAGACTGAAAACCGCTCCAATATTTTCAAAACAAACAGAACTACTGCACTCTTGATACATGAACTTCGAAATTATTCTAAAAAATCGTTTTACAAATTAATATTTTTATACTTAGACACATTTATTTCATTATCTGCTGACAGCTCTTTAGATCCAAACCTAATTTTGGATTCCTTTAGTGAATACAAAAAAAAACCATTAAGGAAGAAGTACCGCAAGATACAACATTTTTACAAAGTTAGGAACCTTGAAAAATAGTAATAAAGTAATAAGCTTCGAGAACTTTGTAAAAGATAAATTTATGTTATGGTTCAAACTACCCACCAGCAAACATTAGCTAGCATGCCTAGTCGTTCACATAGCTTCCAGGATATTAAACAAATATTTATTTGTTGTTATTTACAAATAAAAATATTAATATTAATTACGTTTAATTAACTATTTACCATCTAGATTAATAACTATAAGAAGAATCAGGCTAATTTAGATCCAAATCTGAACTTTATTACCACAAAAAGCTATAAACGACATTATGTCAGTTACACCAGCAGGTATGCCTATACAGGAAATTTTTTTGCGAAATTTCACCAATTACCAAATACATTGTACACGGGTCTCTGGATTATGTAGAGAGAACCGAAAATTACGTTGTCTTGTATAATTATTTTGCTCGCCATGTAAATCATTAAGATACAATTATCACATGCCTCCTGACATTTAAAATCTAACACACTTCAAAAGCTTTTATAAAAGCATGTAACGTTTTATTTTACTTTGTAAATATTTTTCACCATAAACAGATGAAATCGATAGAAAACTTAATGCTTATTAGGATAATTACAAATACCAGTAAGAAAGACGAGGGTGTCCCAATAAAACGGTTTACTTCGCTCAACTATATCATGCACCAGAAATTAGGAAAAATTGTGCTAATAATTTACAAAACAATTGTAATCGGGTATCATGAGATCTCCGCAATTTCGATAATATCAATACATTTTATTCATTAATTTAAGTAGCGCCATTCATTGGGACACCCTTTATGCACAACAGCAAATGCTTTCCACAAATATTTCCACAAATACTTTCCTCCTCCTGCTCACCCAAAGTATAAAAGCATTAACATGAAAAACAACATACATTATACACAATAGAAAATTTTGAACACTCAAAGATAAAGAAAAATCCCCAAAAAATTGGAACGAATATAATTCCTCTTACCGTTCGTTGCTGACGAAAAATGCTGTGTATTTTCCGTATTCTGCTATACCATTCCGTTTTTTCTGTTTTGTTTTGAATAATTCAGTTTAAGAACAATTTTCACGATCAAAAGGTGAATTTAAGTATAAAGGTGTGCGTAATATGTTAAAAGTACCGAAAACAAAAAAAATTTTGTTTACGGAAAATATTAAAGCTCGATGAGGAAAATTGAACATGAAACTGGCTCATTGAATATTAAGACAAATTGAATTATGTATATGTGCGTGTACGTATATGCACCGAGATTTCCAAAACCGCATTACATTTATAGAGCTGGCATATATAGGTATGTATATATGCGGAATAATGGGTTGGGAAAACTATTGCTTCTCGTTTCCGTAAGCGATACTAAAACACACGTACCTACACGTAATTTTATTTGGGTTAAATAAATCGAAAATTCCGTACATTTATATGTCTCTGTGTATAAAATTTGTACATTTCCATTTCCTGTCGCTGCTGCTTATTTTCACATACGACGATATTGTTATGTATACGTGGTGTAATGGAAATTTAAATATTTTAATTACGTACCAAATTCACTGAATTTTGTATTGTTCTGCTTTTTCGTTTATGTAAATACTCGTATCTATGTATAACGTATATCAACATCGTTAAAAGCTAAATCGGAACATATACTCGTGTACATATATTTGAATTTCATTTGAATTAATTATAGAACATGCTGCTCGAGGACTACCTCTATTTTTGGAGATATTTTAGCATTTAGTCGGCAAACGGCAAAAAATATTTCTTTGGTTTTTACCTCTCATCTATAATTACATTTGTTTCTGTACCGTAAATAAAAGTGTATAAACGATGTTTTTTGAAATGTCAAACTGAAACCGCTTTATTCGAATTATTTGCGATAGATTTTCCTTATTACCAAAATTTTTCTTGAGTTGAGTACGCCTGTCTACCGCTTTGACATAAAGCAATTTATTCAGTTTAGCATAAGCATTACTCAAAGTTAAATATTTGGAAATTGTGTAAGGTAAATTTACAGTTTCAATCAACAACAAGCTTTCAACAAGTCTACGATTCCTTTTAGATCCAAGTCCCAGAATCAAATGGGGATAAATAGGGGTTCCCTGTAAAAAACGATTTCTTCTACCACAAAATAACTCATCGCGACAAAAATACCAAAACGTCCCAAAAATGTTATAATGTTCCAATGTGTAGGTACAAAATTCAAAAACGCTTAGAACAAATTTTGCGGATTGCACAATTAAAATTGGCATTAAACGATTGGTAAATGTTGAAAGTGAACTTTTGCATTCTTTAGCCATTCGGTATACCGAACTCAGAACCGAAACATTTTCCAGACAATGCCGTCACCAAATTCGCACATCTCCTGAGAACGTAATATTCAAAACTGCTAAGATTGTTGCTTCTAATCTAAACCATACATTCTTCCGCCCAGTGCGTTGCATCAGCAAGCTGTTATGAGACAAAAAAACACAATTAACAAAGAATTTGAAGAGACTGGTTCTGTCGAGGATCGAAAGGTGTGGCAGACCAAAGAGTGGACGTTCTAGTGAGAACATTGCTGCTGTGGCCGAAAGTGTCGCGAAAGAACCTTCAACATCGATATCACGACGTTCTCAAGAATTAGACATTCATCCATCGACTGTTTGGCGAATTTTACATAAGGATTAACATTTGCATCCTTACAAAATTCAATTAAAACAAACAGATCATTATCAACGCATAACTTTTGTCAATTGATTGTTAGAACATTGTGCTGGTTTTTTAGACAACATCCATCCAATCGAAAATCCTCGGATACTTTCAGAAAAATCTTCACATCCCCAAAAATGTACGGTTTGGTGTGGTTTTTAGGCTGGCAGAATCATTGGTCCATTTTTCTTCGAAGATGCAAATGAAAGAGCTGTTACTGTCAATGGAGAGCGCTGTAGACAAATGATTGAAGATTTTTGTGGCCTCAATTTGAACAGGTCGATTAATTTCACGTAAACTGGCCACCTAGATCATGAAATTTAACGCCATTAGATTACTTTCTTTGGGGTTTCTTGAAAAGTAAAGTTTATGTGAATAAACCAATGACAATTGCACAGCTGAAAAATAACATTCGGACCAAAATTGATGAACTTAATGCGGTAATGTGTGAGCGAGTTCTTAAAAATTTTGATTGTCGTATAGAAGCCTGTAGAAGTGATCGTGGTGGACATTTAAATGATGCCATTTTTCACATATAATTGTTAAAAGCCATATTTTTACAAAAAATAAAAAACACCAGATTACACATTTTGTTCGAAAACTGAGGCTTGAGTGCTGCTGTTTCACTAACCTACTAGATGCACAAAATTATTGTTATTGTTGATTGATGCAAATAATAATTAAATTTTATATTTACAACTAGTGCGCTGATAAAATACAGAAGAACTTCCAACTCTCAAGTCGCGGTTTTCGAACAAAATTCGTATTCAGAAACATCTAGGCGCGACTTTTGAAAGACCCTTTATAAAACGATCAAATGGGGTGTTACCCACTTACTTATCTAGATGATCGACTCCTAGTTCAGTAATATAAAATTCAATGTTTCTCTTAATAACCATTCTCCCAGCATTAAATCGGCAGTTGCAGGGAACATTACTAGGACCACTTCTTTTCTCCTTTTACCACCATGATAACACCGACGATATGCCAATAATCATATTTTCTATCAGCACTCGCAAGTCGACCAAACGCTGGTCAATCTTCATCAGCAACCATAGACACGAAGAAATCATCCACTTCATTGAAAATGGATACTATACTAGAAAAAGTTCAAAAAACCAATCCTAATGTACTCTTTGAGGGCAGAGCATGGCCAAATTTAAACCCGAAGCAAAATATTAAGAATCTGCTCTTCATCAAGAAAAAAGAAGCCCGCAGCATCTCGGTTGATAAAGCGCGGAAATGTTTTTCCTCGAAGAATGAACTAAGGCTAAATAAGGCACACATGTAACCCATCGCAACCTATAAATGCATTCGCAATTCCGAACCCATACACCACATGTTTCGCGCAGAAATTTAGAGGAAATTTGTATTTATTTGGCAAGGTAAATGAACTTTTCGCGAAATGAAAAATTTAAAATTGCAGATCGTTTTCGAAAATTTTAAGGCAAGATTTTTCGATTAAAACTCATTTTCCTGGTTCAACGGCTATACGAGTTAGGCCGAACACAATTCAGGTTTTAGCGAGAATTAATAGAAGTTAATTATAGAAATTTTCATCGAAATAGGATGCGGATATCAAGATCGAATGAAATTTTCTATCATTTCTATCACATCAAGCACACTCGCGTCCTAAGTACATGTAGAAGTAAATTAATTATTGAAATCGTGTGTGCCGTAATTCACTGGTTGGGTTGGCCAAAGCTAAATAATCAAGGTATGCCCGAATAATCCGTTGCGTAACTTTGGCATAGTGCCTAAGTAATCTTATAAAATGACACTGACGATAAGAGATTTAAACCGGAACTGAACCCGAAAACCGAAAATTGATACTTTTATTGAACTGAAAACCGAAACGGTAACGAAGTTTATAATTATAGATGTAACGTGAACCGAGGTCGCAGCGCAATTTTCAGGTATCGGTTCCCTCTTTAAATTTCTGTTATAACATTTAAATTTTGAGTATAGAACTAAAGCATTTGTCCCTCTGCCTCGAGAACCGCCTAACCAGTAAAACCCCCGCCTACCTATAAAATTAGAAGAACGAAATTATAGCAGTCCTAGCCAAATAAGATGATCTTAACATACAAATGCCAAAAAGCGCCAGGTTATGAGTAGTAGTTACTAGTATCGTAGCTAAGCACAATGCTACTCGAAGTTAAATCTCACGTACCTGCAAAAAGCAACCGCGCCTTTCATTCCGCTTGAACCGATACGCATTTATAGAATTTAAATATACTAAAGGTACACAGCTTGAAGAAAAGTTTCGTCTTCCCTGGTTTTTACGGCTTAACAAGCGTTCATCATGATCAACAAAATATTAAAATAAATCGCTTACACCAAAGATAAAGAAAAACGTTTGCGCAACAAAACAAAATCATCAAAACAACACATCTCACTTTATGCGGGCCCGAGGATTTGATCCACAGATTTAAAATAATATACGTAACGCAAAGGCACATTTTTCATGACATTTTGGCAGACTTCTGGTGTTACTTCAGCAATTTCGTGTCTAATGTTGCCCTTAAGCAATGAGGTTGTGGTTGGTTTATTGGTGTACTCCTTTCAATTCAAACACCCCAATAGGAAGTAATCGGGAGGGGTTTAATCAGAAGATCATGGGGGCCAGTCGCTATTACCACATTTTGACATTATTCAGCCGGGAAACATTTCTTGCAAAATTTTCATCGTAGGACGACCTGTGTATGACCGTCTTGTTGAAACCACATGTTCTGTAGACCTAATTGAAGGTTAACAGTAACTATCACAGAATTGTCTCTAGCATCCTCAAAGAAATATGGCTCTATGATGCCGCCGACCCAAATGGCGCATCATACATAATTACTCTACGAAGGTGTAGTGGTCTTTGGTGTATCAATTGAGGGTTTTCAGCGCCGCAATAGCGGCTTTTCTTTTTATTAACAAAGCCCAGCCAAGTCGAAATGTGCCCCATCGCTCATAATGATTTTTTGCTAAAAAATGGTAATCGTCTATACCGAGCTGTAAAACTCGAGTATTCCAATATCACCTTTCGTGCTCATTTTCCTGCAGCTCTTATGTCAATTAAATTTTATAAGGGTAAAAATACAAATCGTTTTTGAGAAATTTTCTTATCAAGCATATCTGAAAGATCATCAACTACATATAAGCACTAAAGAAATCTTAAGCTTTTTTAAAAGAAATCTTAAGCTTCGATTTCACAGCAACAATAGCATTCAATACCATAAATTCATTTACACAGCCAAACAAAAAGGAGTTACTGTCAATGAATTCATAAAAATCCAAATCAGGTAAAAGGTAGAATACCTACGGAATCCCCAAATTTGCTTAACGCAGTTAAAATACCTTCGGGCGAAAATTCAGTGTTTGTGGTGCCTGCGGAAGATAATACTTCAAGTTTTCAAATTCTTCCAGGTAGATTAATCAATTTATTAGTTTTGTTACTTATGAACTTAAACGAATTACAAACCAATTCTAAACTTTTTATAAGCCAAATCTCTATGTTCTATTAAATTTAAAATACTCTCGTTTAACCAAGGTGCTGTTGAGCATTTATTAATACTTAGCTTTCGGGGTACACGATCTAAATCATTATCTCCAAAAATGAACGTAACGGCATGCTAGTGAAGTTTATCCAAACTAATCCAAAAAATACAACAACACAATCTTATTGTAAAAGTATTGGTGGAGGCAAACATTCAGGCGAATTTATATTGAGTAATTTAGAGCAGATGTGACTTTTTAATTGGCCTTATAGGTACATTCCAAAGTCATTCTAAGTATTTTCTAAGCATTTAGAATGAACTTCAGTGATACTGGTGGACTACTGAAGCAAAATGGAGTGTCCTATGCAAGTTGTATGATTTTCTAATGGGTCTGACAGGGTGGGCAATGAGATTTAAAAATGTGACTTTTTAATGTGCCGTAGGTACATTCCAAAGTCATTCGAAATATTTTCTGAGCATTTAGCATAAATTTTAGTGATGCTGGGGAACTACTGAAACAAAAAGGAGCATCCCGAGCAGGTTATACGATTTCCCAAAGGGTCTGGCAGGGTGTTCCATGAAATTTTAAAATGTGATTTTTTTAAGAAGCGTCAGATGCATTCCAAAGTCATTCTAAGTATTTTCTAAGCATTTAGAATGAACTTCAGTGATACTGGTGAACTACTGAAGCAAAATGGAGTGTCCTATGCAAGTTGTATGATTTTCTAATGGGTCTGACAGGGTGGGCAATGAGATTTAAAAATGTGACTTTTTAATGTGCCGTAGGTACATTCCAAAGTCATTCGAAGTATTTTCTGAGCATTTAGCATAAATTTTAGTGATGCTGGGGAACTACTGAAACAAAAAGGAGCGTCCCGAGCAGGTTATACGATTTCCCAAAGGGTGTGGCAGGGTGTTCCATGAAATTTTAAAATGTGATTTTTTTAAGAAGCGTCAGATGCATTCCAAAGTCATTCTAAGTATTTTCTAAGCATTTAGAATGAACTTCAGTGATACTGGTGGACTACTGAAGCAAAATGGAGTGTCCTATGCAAGTTGTATGATTTTCTAATGGGTCTGACAGGGTGGGCAATGAGATTTAAAAATGTGACTTTTTAATGTGCCGTAGGTACATTCCAAAGTCATTCGAAGTATTTTCTGAGCATTTAGCATAAATTTTAGTGATGCTGGGGAACTACTGAAACAAAAAGGAGCATCCCGAGCAGGTTATACGATTTCCCAAAGGGTCTGGCAGGGTGTTCCATGAAATTTTAAAATGTGATTTTTTTTAAGAAACTTCATGTGCATTCCAAAGTCATTCTAAGTATTTTCTAAGCATTTAGCATGTACTTTAGTGACATTAGTAGACTGTCTAGAACTATAAGAGTGTCCTTAGTAAATTATATGACTTTTTAACTGGTCTGACGGATGATACGGGTTTCATAAGATTTAAAATTGTGATTTTTTTTAATGGACCTAAGGTGCATTCCAAAGTCATTATAAGTATTTTTAAGCATTTACTGGTGAACTACTGAAATAAAATGGAATGTACCTAACGCACACAGTATCACTGAAGTTCATGCTAAATGCTTAGAAAATACTTAGAATGACTTTGGAATCTACCTAAGGCCAATTAAAAATTCACATCTGCTCTAAATTACTCAATATAAATTCGCCTGAATGTTTGCCTACACCTATACTTTTACAATAAGATTGTTGCTGTTGTATTTTTTGGATTAGCTGAAGTGGTGCATTGTTAGCACTAGTAGTACTAGGTGGTTTTAATTAGGTGATTCCTGACTACTGTCACGCGACTTTCACCTAAATAATGATCTGCAGAAATGTCCAGTAATTGTCATCTAAATTTGAGATGACTAATATCTACCTATCACCCACAATAATCCAAAATTTCATATCTAAATTTGAGTTATAAAGACATCAGCACATCTGTCGTGCATTATTAGCGCTAGGTGGCTTTAGTTAGGTGTCTCAATTACCAACTTCATGAACTAGCTAAACCTTAACCAAATTAGGTTAAAAATAATTTCAGTACACCTAGAAGATCAAAATACGTTTCAAACAACCCGAAGTCGTGCATTTCTAGCACTAGAACACTAACACAATCACGACCTCCAGGAATATCCCTTAATGTTCATAAAAATTGAGCTTAAATGACATCAGCACATTAGAACTCCTTTCCAAATCTCATGATTCGTGAAATAGGTCATAGGTATAGTAAGTACAGATAGGCTTCCTAAATCAACCTATTGCTAATGATGCTCCGCTTAGTGTTTTTGGTCTGTAATTTCCAAAAATCTTCTAACAAAACTTCGTGCTGCGAAATTTTATTTTCTACGTGTTCTTACTTTATTTTAACTCTAGTGTGGATTTTAACATTTTCATTTACTAGTCAAGTTTTATTCTAATCGTTCTACGGTTCCCACCTGTTTTAGATGAAATATTTTTATTTCTACACAGTACTTGGTCTGAAATTTTTTATATAAATTGTTGTCTGAGACATTTTTTGTATTTTTGTACTCAAATGTATAAGATTGTAAAATTTCCAATAAGAATTATTATTTTCCTATTTGAATTTGGTGTAACGATTGGGTGTTACACCTAACCTAAAAAAATATACAAGAAAACCTCAAGATTTTACATTACAAGGTAGCACTTTGATTGATTTATTGATTTGAATGTATGGCCTAGACTAAGCAAGGATCCTGGATACGCCGGGCGTTCCGTACACCCTTTTACACATAATAAGGTGGAGGGATAGGAAATATTGAATATGATAGATAGGTTGCAAACACCTAAGTACTCAACATTACAAGACAGCATTCAACAAAATAAGGGCTTACCTACTAGTATAAGCACTACTTTCTAAACTGCTTCGACATTCGCGTTTAATCCACTGTGTAACATAATATTTAATCCACTGTATATAAATTTAATTTAACGTTACCAATAATATTTCCATGTTCCAAACTATATAAACTTTTATGTAAAAGCGTAACATAACTATAAACCATTCGTATCTATTTATGTAAAATATTAAAATAGAACATTGAAACATTTCAATAAAATACTAATTTTTATTTCAACATTTTTATTGGTAAAGGACATTACGTAACCATACTGTTTTATGATTTCATAGTCTTGAATTAAATCATGAAATTTTATTGTGCCACATCAATATTTTGTTTACTCTCCGAGTCCTCGGAGGGGTTACACATGCCATTTTAAGTACTTGCAGTATATGTGATTTTATTGTCATAATCATAACAACAAGATGTGGGTATGGAGAAGCATCAAGACCTCACATCAAACGATATATCGTTTATCGATTTATTTCGTTTAAGAACGGATGATGGTTATTTTAAATTTTAACATAACAGCATCAAAAGATGAATGTAATCTGATTAGAAAATCAAAAACTATATAGAGGTATAATGCTATTTAGCACTTAAACGATTTTTTCATCGCACGCAAATTCGTTCAAAAGCACCACAAAAACGACACATTAAAAATACGTTACCGGGAAGGTTAAGCCCATTATATACTACTCGACTATAAATACGAGTATATATTGATTCGGTATACACGCTTAATGGTAATTATATGCCGCTCTTTTTATCTCATTGACTCGCAATCAATCATACAAGTGGACTTCTAATAATCAACGATGTTATTTGTATAACAATAGAAGAACAGATACCAAATCTTTTTTTTTCTAAATATTACGTCATTTTAAAGAACACACAAAAAAGTTAAGTTTTTCAATCTTTGATAATATCTTGAAAGGAGCGCCATAGGGGAGGAAAAAGTAACAAAAATAAATCCTAAAACCTGTTGACGGATCTTGATAGTCGATGTATTTCATATTCGGTGCGAGAGTTTCAGTAGATTTAGGGTGTTTTGCAAAAAAAAAACATTTAGTGATAAGAGATTTGTTGGAATAATTTGAGAGGTCATTTCGTCGCGTTGACACGTATGTTAAGTGGCACACAATCACATATTTTAAATTTTCTTAATTATTGAAATTACAGGTAAATTCTTTCTTACATCCAAATTATTTAAACGTCATGTTCTGGTTATGGTTTTTACTTCAGCCGCTTCGTTGAATTTATGTACATATATTTATTTTCATAAGGGGGCAACTAGAGGGGTGAATAAAGTATAAAAATTACTAGATAAAATACTGTAGATAACGGCGATTACGGGTTAGAGAAATATTCCACGAGACATCACAGTCTTGCTTCCATTCTATTTAATTCTCTACGGGGTTTTTCTGTTCCCTGGTGATTCTGTTCTTAGTAAGTAAGTAAAATACAATAGGTTGGGTCTTGATTTTACTCACATTTTGTAAACGGTACGCATTTGCTAAATTTATACCAAAAAAAAATATTGACACTGACATACGAGTATGTGTACGAGGCCTCACCTCTTCGGATATAGACTTGAGAACTGTTCGGGGTAAAATTGGATAGTCTAGCTTACGATTTTTAAATTGTCTAACGAATTTTAAAAGGGCTTATGGTTATGTGTTCTGAGAAAAATTTTCTTCTGTGAACATTGTGAATAAGATTCATTCCCTGATTCTCACCTTATTCTCACCTTCGGGGAGTTCAGGTAATATTCATCATATATTTGTGCTGAATAGGATCTAATTATGATAAATTGTCTAGTAAAAACCCGTGAACGTCTATAGGATATGTAGCATAACGTATTGGTTCTCCGCACAATTTTCTAAAAGGCCTCTTCATGGGTCTTAGTTTTACTAAAATTGAATGATCTTGACGAGGCATAATCGGTGATTTCGAATATTATATCGGATTAGACAGATATTTTTTAAGTAATATGCTTTCAGATTTATTACGATATAAAAAAATTCTGGCAGTCAAGAAAGATGTTTAAAAAGCCTTTTGAGATTTTTATTTTTTCAGAGCATTCAGATAAAAGATTTTTGGTTTGATTATTATTGTTGCTTCCAATCAGATATTTCGGCTTTTCTATCTGAATTTTTTGTTCAAATAAAAACAAATCGAATAAACATTAATTCTCAGATAAAGGCTTTAATAAAAAAAACGACATTTAGACTAAACAGTAATAAAACCCAAAAGTATTTTTCTCCAATATAGAAGACATAATCGTTCGCAAACAAGTATGTGTTCTCGACCTACTCAGACCGATCTAATATTCACACAAAGAAGTTTACAGAGGAACTATTGTTCTATATTTTACTACAAAAGGTGTCAGGTAGCAATTGATCCTTTTGCAATTCCTCTCAATTATATTCCCCAATACCCCAATTTCCATTAGATAGTTGAAAATTTCTCTCAAATGTAAAATAAAATCCGGCAAATACGGGCATTAGACTAAACATAATTTTTAAGATAATTTAAATTACGGATTTTTAAATGTAGGTTACTTGGCTGATATTAAGTCCAATAACGCTTGATTTAAATTTTCACACAAAAATCGGTCATAGATCGATAAACTCAATACTGGAGGGTCAATTATGTAAGTATTACAAGTTTTGTTTTACGACAAATGGCGTTAAAAGGCTTTTTTATGTAGGACATTTTTAGGTTATCGTAACTGCGAGGTAAAAATTTCAAGGTAAAACCTGCATTGGATTTATTTTTTATGTGTGTTAGTAAGTTGAATTCGTAATGGTTAGATAATCGACCCCCAAATGTACGATTAAAAAAACCTAAACCTCCTATTTAGGTACAATGGCTATTTTTTCTAAGCGTATCCCCGTCGCTATATAAAGCGGAGGTCAAAAGGCTTTTTTATTTGAGGCATTTTGCTATTTAAGACAATTTCAAGTCATAAGTCGAGCCTCTAGGCCCGCATACGTTAACTAATCTTGGATATGATTATATATCAAATACGCATCCTATGATACCAAAAGGCTTTTTATTTAAGACATTTTGGTATGTCGTAACTGCGTTTTGTTGTTCATAGAAAATTTGTCAACATTTTTTGAGTCGAATCTTGTAAGCCGCACTCGAAATAATTACATAATCAGTTGCCTAGTTGATAATCCTTAATAGAAACAAAACCATAACCAACTTCATCACCACATCAAACAACCATTGCTAAAGTTACAAAAAAGTACACATAAAAAAGGGGATAAAGAGAACACAACTTTGGAAATACAAAAAAAAATGTGTAAATATAGAAACACATCTCCGGCAAGCCAGTATTATCATTAAGAACAGATCTTCGGGCTATCAATCACTAATCTGAAATTAAACTGATCACCGGAACCTTTGCGGAGGGGGGGGGGGGGGGGAGGGCTTGCATTGTCTTTTAGAAAAAAATTAAATGTACAATAAATAAATTGAAATATGAAGAATTTTGTACGTGCGTCAATAATAAAATATAGGAAAACGCCAGTGTATGTGTGGGCGATATGGCAGGCGATAGTAAAGCAGGGACAACTCGAGTTATAAATGTCTACTTTAATAACACCAGCCATATCACTCACACATACACTGGCGCTTTTCTATAATTTATTATTGACGCACGTGCCAAGTTATTCACATTTCAGTTTATTCAATCCCCATTGTAAATTTCTAAAGCCTATGGGTTTATTTTTGGTAATAGCGCTAAAATGACTCATCCAACCATAATTTTCGACTCCTGTACTCCTTAGGTATTTTAGGGAAAGCCATAATTAGACTTCTGGCCTCCTTATTACAATTATAACAAGGAATAATTCTATTTTCCTATGATTCGAATTTCCCCAAATTTCATATATCTCAGTATGACCTTAGCTAATAGAAAAATAACCGAAATTACTGGTTACTTGTAGGAGTTTTCGAGATATTGGTCTGGAAACTGAAAAGAACTTAAATGGCCGCAGAACATCAAAGAATTATAGTGGAAATCCTAACCAATAAATCTTCCGCAAATTTCCCATGTAGTCTCAGTAAGAAGTTTGCTATTAGGAAAACGACCAAAAGTATTAATTACTTGTGGCAGTTTTCGAGATATTGGCCCATGAACTGAAAACAACTTATATGGTCGCAGAGAATCAAAAAATTATATGGAAAATTCTGACCGGTAAATATTCCCCAAATTTCCCATATATCTCATTTGATCTCAGCTATTAGGAAAACCACCGAAAATATTGGTGACTTGTGGGTGTTTTTGGGATATTGAAAGAAAAAAAAATTATAGTGAAAATTCTGACTGATAAATTGTTCAATAAATTGTAATTTGTGAGAGTTTTCGAGATATTGGCATATAAACTGAATACAACTTATGTGGCCGCAAATAATCAAAAAATGATATGGAAAATTTTAACTGTTATATTTTTTACCAGTTCCCCATGTAGTCTCAGTATGACTTTAGCTATTATAGAAACAACCGAAGTATTGGTTAGTTGTGGGAGTTTTCGGGATATTAGCAATAATCTGCCCCAAAAAATTAAGGCCGCAGAAAATCAAAATATTACTTAGAGAATTCTAATCTTTCCAATCCAAAAATTCAAATGCAACCTTCCACAACTATTTTCATATTTACTCGTAAAGAAGTGGACGAGAACCACCCATGCATAACCTCTAAAATCAATCTAGAAACCAAATTTCATAAATATTGGTTACGAAATGGCCAAATTTAAACGTATGATAAGTTAGCCAGAAGTCTTTTCAGCCCGAAAAGGCTTTTAATTTTGTATCTTAGCTAAAAAAAACTCTTCAAATCAAATTACAACAAAAAATATTTATACAATTTTCAGAAATATTGTTGATATTCATATTTACACATTTAAAAATAAAATCTTCTTTACAAGGAATAATTTTTTTAAAAATTTCTTGTGCCGATCCCATAAATGTCTGGACCAAGTGCGTGGTGTGGTTTCAGGCTTCTGAATATTCATTAGATAATAAGATAGCAAAACCTCATTGCGATATCTTGGGGAATACTGGTAGAAATAATTTATTGAATCATTCTACCACTTGGGTATTATGAATTTCTGTAAATTTATAATTTTCCAGCACCAATCTCAAAAATGTCTGGACCAATTAAAATAGAACAGCATTCACCACTGTGCACTATCGGTCAAATTAAGATACCAAACATTTTTCAGTTTATCGGTTATTGATAAGCTAAATTGCTGGAAGTTTTATTGACGATCAAGTGAAATTTTCTTATTATTTCTAATGAAACCTGAAACCAATACCCATTTCGTTCAGACATTTCTGAGATTTACAGAAATTCATAATACCCAAGTGGTAGAACGACTCAATAAATTATTTCTACCAGTAATTCTCTTGATTTTCTGCATAGTACGCAAAAGACAGTATAATATAGGGTGGGCCAAATACATTTTTTTTAATGCAATAAAACAAAAAGTTCCCAATATTTTTTAAAATTTATATTTTCATTGTAACAATCCTTCCGATTAATTATGGAATATAATTTCATTCATATGACTGCCTCGGCTGGCCTTAACGTACCCCTTACGGTCAGTCCAATTTTTGAGCACATTTTCGATGGTATGCGGCATTATGTCTTCAATGGCAATGCGAATATTCTTCTTGATAGCGTCAATCGTTGCAGGTTTACCGGCGTAACACTTATCTTTGACGGCACCCCAACGGCGTCCAACGGCGTCAAATCACAGCTCAGCATTTCGGCTGATAATTCGATCTTCCAAGACAGTGCACAAAAGATCAATTGAAACGTGTGCTGTGTGGCACGGAGCGCCGTCTTGTTGAAACCAAATGTTGCCTATGTCCTTCTCTTCAAGTGCCGGGCAAAAAATCGTTTATTATGGCGCGGTAGAGCTCATCATTGATAGTAACGGCGGCTCCTTGCTCATTTTCAAAGAAAAAGGGCCCAATGATGCCACCGGACCAAAATCCGCACCAAACAGTCACTCGTTGAGGATGCATCTGCTTCTCTATGATCACGTGCGATTATTCCGTGCCACAAATGCGACAATTCTGCTTGTTTACATAGCCGCCAAGATGGAAATGCGCCTCATCCGAAAAGATGATTTTTTTGCCAAAAACCGACATCTTCTTCAAGCCGATCGCAAACCCACTCAGCGAACCGAAAACGCAATGGATGGTCTCTTTGCGTCAATTCCTGAACCAATTGAACTTTATACAGTGTCATTCCAACGTCTTTATGCAGAATTCGACACAATGTTGTGCGTGAAATATTCAATTCTTGAGCACGATGACGAGTTGACGTTCCCGACGACTCACGCACATTCTCGGCTACAGCATCAACATTTTCGGGTGTACGCTTGGTTGGCTGCTTGGTTCGTGTTGGACCATGGAGCTCCCGGTGCTTCGTTTCTTCCGAAAACCGCACGCAATTTTAGCACACATTCTGCAACATTACTATGATTTTCGAAGTAATGTTTCAATATTCCCCAGCGTTGTTGAAGCGTATACACAACCACTTTCGTTCAGCGGAAGGGTAAAACATAAAACTAACTTTCTGTCAAATCAGAAGTGACATAACCCTTACCATACTCAAAATAACCGCTAGTTAAAAAAGTTAGATGGTTCACCCTGTATATTTATTTATTTGGTTTTGGACTGTTTTTTATTTATCTTTTATTTGAATATAAAATATATGGATTGTTTGTTAGTGGATATATTTATATTATTGAAATCTTACAAAAAAGTATTGCGTAATTTTAAAAAATTATTATTTTCTCTGGATGAAGTAAAGTTTTATAGATAATAGATAAAACATAATCAGATTTCTTTTTGTTGATAAATATTTTTTCTTGATTAGAAAAACAAAATTCGGGATGAAACTCACATTTTGATTGTTTTTTAATTTTTTTCGGGCTGAGATTTGAATTTATCATGGAAACACACCACATAGAAAAAGTCTTTTCGCGCCAAATTAACAGACATCGAGTTTAGTTCAGCATAAGCAGATCCTACAACTTTGTCTAAAACTCACTTTAGAATCCCTAACCAACACTACTAAACAAAATAAAACAAAACTTGTACGTAATAGGGGAGAAAGATGGAACAATGTAAAATTTCGAAATTTGATGTACCTAGTTTCTTTAGTTCGGAGGTCAATCAATTAGAGTGCTCTAAACCTGCACCGACCAAATTAGCCCGCCTGAATGAAACGTGTACTATAATTTGTTACAACGAATTCCGATTTTATTACAGTTACCGTTTTCGAGGAACGAGTGGTCGGTTTAGCTTTCCATTAAACCTGCACCGCCAAAATTGTAACTTTTGATGTAGCTATGATATCGGGATGATTCTTGGACCAGAATTTATTACAAATTAATTGCATTGAATAAGTTAGTTCAATACCACCCCTATAACTTGCCTAAGGGTACATTTCACCCCAAAACGATTATATATTTCATTAATGTCAATTTAACCAACTTTAACAAATTTTTTACACCAGACTGCCACCAGATTTTGGGAAAAATGTTACAAAAAGTCTTGTCGAGAGTAGGTCAGCCTTATCCAGTTGTGTAAAAAATTATTTTTGTGTCAGGATACGCGGAATTGGCTCCCAACGGTAGAGGCTTCAAATAGGAATTTAAGGGTCGATTTTACCACCTTTAATAATTTATTACACCAGACCGCCATTAGATATTGAGTCAAATGTTACTCCTTGAACATTGTGGTGGGTAGGTCAACCTTATCCAGTTGTGTAATAAATTATTTTTGAGTCAGGTTAGACGGTAATAAAATCGGGATTTGTTGTAATAAATTATAGTACACGTTTCATTGGGGGGGCTTATTTGGTCGGTGCAGGTTTAGAGCACTACCAATTTGTCAATTTAAGAAAATATTTTACCATTTAATACCGCTGGAATGTTTTATTTGGTGAAAATAGATGCACAAAATGTTATTAGATAGTGCTGCCACTTGTTGCGAGTAGCGTAATCTATTATTTGCAGAGTTCAAGATTTAATTTTTAATGAATCAATTAAGCCGTAATGAACTAAATACAATTTATTTACGTAAAAAAAATATTTTTAATTTTTTTACGTAAATAAATTGTAATTGCGATTGTGATAAAAGTTTCGGCAATATATACACAAATGGAGTCAAACCATTGTGTGAATACGTAATGAGCGTTTGATTATTTGATTCGACAGTTAAAAAAGCCTAATATTTTATTAAATAATATTGGGCATTTGATTTCCTTAAAATTATACTTTCCATTTGGTTTTAATGCTACTGAAGTTAGCCGCAAATTTCAGCCGAAGAAAACCTGCATTATCGATATATTTTGTATCAGGTGGTAGTACAAAATTCGTTGATACTAGCCGAAAATTACATGTTATTGAAGTTTACAGTAAATTTTCGCCGAACGAAATTTGAAAAATCAATATCACATACGAGTAGTTCGAATGTTTAAATGTCATATGAACTGGGTGAAGTTAGACAGCCTCGTAATTAGCTGGATCCCATGTTTATAATTTGACGTCCCTTAAGCTAGCAGAACCCATACAGCAGAATATTACAAGATAGTATGAATAATTATAGGCTAATAATAGGCTAATTAAATGCTCTACTAAAAAATTTTGGGATCCACCCCTTCCAACAAAAACGATGGGTTCTACTAGCTTTAGAAAAAGTTAGCAGAACCCATATCGAAAAATATTTTAAAAACAATTGGAAAATTAAAGGTTAATTTTAGGCTAATTAAATGCCCTATGTGAATTTTATTATTCTGCCCATTCTAGAAAAGGCATAAGGTTTGATCATTTCAGAGCTAGCAGAACCCAAATCGAAAATCGAACCAAAACCGAAATTAGAACCCAAAACAAGATCAATTAACATACAAATAATTTTAAACTCATTATGGCCTAATCAAATGCCCCATTAAAAAATTTTGGGCTCCACTAGTTCTTGACCAAACTTCAGGTCATTTAATCTAAAGCTAGCAGAACCCAAATCGAAAATCGGACCAAAACCGAAATTAGAACCCAAAACAAGATCAATTAACATGCAAATAATTTTAGCCTCATTATGGCCTTATCAAATGCCCCATTAAAAAATTTTGGGCTCCACTAGTTCTTGTCCAAACTTCGAATTTGGGTTCTGCTAACTTTTTCTAAAGCTAGCAGAACCCACGCTTTTGTTGGAAGGGGTGGAGCCCAAAATTTTTTAGTAGAGCATTTAATTAGCCTATTATTAGCCTATAATTATTCATACTATCTTGTAATGTTCTGCTGTATGGGTTCTGCTAGCTTAAGGGACGTATAATTTGTCGTGTTAGGGGCCAATGAATTTAAGTTGTACACTAACTAAGGCACTAACAGTGGACACCTGTGCGGAAAATCAGGCCATATTTTATGTAGCATCATAGTGAAATAAATTGAATTGAACATGCGTCCAGCTTTTAATTTATTTCACTATGATGCTACATAAAATATGGCCTGATTTTGGCATAGATGTTCATTGTTAGTGCCACAACTCATATTCATTGGCCTCTAACACGACAAATTATAAATATGGGATCCAGCTAATTACGAATTGGTCCAACTTCACCCAGTTCATATGACCTTTAAACATTCGAATTATGTGATATTAATTTTTGAAATTTCGTTCGGCGAAAATTTACTGTAAACTTCAATAACATGTAATTTTCGGCTAGTATCAACGAATTTTGTACTACCACCTGATACGAAATATGTCGATAATGCAGGGTTTCTTCGGCTGAAATTTGCGACTAACTTCAGTAGCATTTGGTTTTAAATCTATTTTGGATATGGGCCCTACTAACCTTTTCTAAAGCTAGCAGTACCAACCGTGTTCGCCAGAATGGATGGAGGGTTGTACTATTTTTAAGGACGTTACAAAAGGTTGATTAGAATAGAATATAAAACATTTTTAAAATGAAATATGAACTTTACTAAAATTTTAAATTTCATTAATATTTTATCACCGAAAACAAATGAGATAATTAAAATCGAAAGTATTTCAGCTAACGCGAATAGCAGTAAACCGAGGGATTTTTAAATAACAGATCAAATCAATCTAAAGTAGTTTACAAAACTTGTGTAAAAATTAAAGCTTATTTTGAATAAAATAGAATTTCATCAAATTTGAAAGTTGACGACAAGATAAAAAATCGAAATAGCTTATTAGATGCGGTATAAACATACCCCTAAATATATTACGTTCTCTAACTCAATCCATCGATATATAATTTTATTGAAAGCTTCGAATTCGATACAACGTTCGTATCTAAGATCTTATAAATTTCCTTAAACTTGTCGAATCTATAATCGAAAATAAGCTAAGCAGAAATTTTTACGATTTGTCATTTGGAACAAAAACTTAACCCAAAAATAAATCAACAACATTAAACAATATCTTGATTATAGCGTATCGAATTTATATAGCTCAGTGATAAATCAATAATTTTTATTATTTCTTATTTATTTATTTCATTTATTATTTAATTTATATAAAAAAAATATTTTATTTATATAGCTTTCTTAAAGCTTTCTTATTCTTACCTAATAGAATGAATTAAATAAGGTTAGAAAATATTTAAAAACTAAAACAAAAAACTATTAATATAAATAAAATAATTTAATTTTAGTTTAAATAAAACAATTTGCTATTTTATATATTAGCAACAACAACAACGAAAAATTAGTGAATGTTATAAATATTTTGTTGCTAGTTACTTAATTAAAATATTTAAAATAAATATATATAAAAAAAATATTAATTTAATTTTACATATTTAACGTATACAAATTTTAATTAATATTATTTTATTTATTTTCATGTTTTTTGAATGTTTACAAAGTTTAGAGAGAGACCGTTTAAAAGTTTAATTTTCTGTTTAATTGTTAATTAATGAATTAAATCATTTATATTTTACTATAAATGTTATTTTGTATATTTACCAATTATGTTTCATTTATAATTAAATATAATTTATATAATATACATGTGTTAGTTTATTTTTTTGTTAATTAAATGTGTTTAGGTTATTTTCCTGAATTGAAAATATTTATTTAAATTTATGAATTGAAAATGTGTTCCTTTATTTACATATTATACATAATTAAAAATTATTGCTGCTAATTAACTAATTAAAGTATGTTTTTAACAAAAACAAAAAAAAAGTAGCTGGATAATGAACTAAATTATAAGATTTTTTAGAAAATTGAAATTAAAAACACACCAAAAATAGTTAAAAATTTATTATTGTTGTTTTTAGTACCAAAAATATACCTAAAATGAGGATGTCAATATTTATTGATACAAATACCAAACTAAAAATTTAATCTAAAAAATGCGTCATGTAAGTAAAAACTCAATTAAAAATTAAAGTAATAATATATTTTTAAAAAAATTCTTTATTTACTTTAATCTTCTTTTGGTTTTTCTTTTATAACAATATCATCAATCTCAATAACCAACAAACCAAATTGAGTCAAATGAATTTCATGAAACCGCAATAAATGTACGAATGAGCTTTACAAAATAGTGCGGTTACATTATTTATACAGTCTGCCTAACTTCTTTTACTATCCATCTAATTGACCTTAACACTTATTTATATCTTACTTAATTTGTTAAAATTTTTAAGTAGTTTAAAAGCAGATAATCGGCTGAAATTCGTAATGCACTTTTAAAAATCATTTTTATTTGATAAAGTTGTAAATTTACCATATCAATATTATAATAATTTTTTATTGCAATGATTTTATTTATAAATAAATTAAAATCAACCGCAAACACGAATGAATGCCATGCATTTTGAATTTATCTTTAGAAGACACATACGCATGTAGAACACATATAATTACATAATACAGACTCTCGCTCGGCCCGTTCAACATGTTATGTTGAGGAATAGCCTACGATGTTGAGCGAGATGATCATTAATTGATGAATTGGTTTTCTTAAATAAATATTCGATGTTGAAATAAATTTTTTTTTTTTTTTATAATTTATATTCTTGTTTGGAGGGTTGTAGCCCTTTGGCTACAATTATATTATATTTTTAGTCGATCCTGATTCGATCTTGTAGATCATGCGGTGTCTTCCGTCGCAGCCGTCTTACTGGGTTTGAATCATCCAACATACGACGTATCTCAGCATTTTGGTGTAGACTAATACGTTGCATGTGCTTTCTCGCGTGTTGGCTTATTTCTTCACTAACGAAATCCATCTTCAGATCTCTATGGAGGTTGTCATTTCTTATGTACCACGGTGCATTAACTATTCCACGAAGGACTTTGCTTTGAAATGGCTGGATGATATTGACATTGGTTTTCTTCATACAACCCCAGAGCTGAATGCCGGTATAAAAGCAATTTATTATGTAGAGTTAGCTCAGAATTTCTTCTTAAAAGCCAATCCAACTTTCTGTATTTGACGTTTAACTCTTCTTTTTTCTTTTTCACATGCTCTTTCCATTTTACTTTCGCGTCTAGAGTCATGCCTAGATATTTTGGTGTGTTTGCATAGGGAATTTGCTGGGAGTTCAGTTCTACTGGTATCCAGTTGACCTTCTTCTTGGTAAAATTTACGTGAACAAATTTTGTTTCATTAAGTTGTATTCGCCATCTCTTGGCCCAGGTACTGGACAATATTAGTAGCTCTTTGCAATTTGCTTGTGGATTCTTCTATGCAATTAGCAACTGCTAAGATGGCCGTATCATCCGCAAACGACGCTATGTTAGTCTCCTCTATCGTTGGCAGGTCCGAGGTGTATATAACATATAAAGTTGGTCCCAGAACGCTACCTTGTGGTACCCCTGCTGATATTTTCTTTATTTCTGAGTATTCGCCATCTAATTTTACTCGAAAGTGTCGGTTAGATATGTAAGATTTTTCTCTTTGTAATTTATATTCCAAACCTTTATGCCATACTCTGTCAAAGGCCTGTGCTACATCCAAGAAGACGCTTGAACATACTTTCTTTTTTTCAAGTATGTTTTCAATTATGTTTGTAATTCGGTGTACTTCTTCTATTGTTGAATGGTTCTCGCTGAAGCCAAATTGATGTGGAGGAGTAGTTCCTCGAATAATTTTGAAATTATTGGAAGTAAGGAATAAATCGGCCTATACGAATTTTTGTCATTTAGTGGTTTGTTTGGTTTAGGTATCATAATTACTTCAGCTACTTTCCATTGACTTGGAACGTGTTTAAGTCTGAACACTGCATTAATTATTTGGAGTAGTTTACGTAGTCCTTTTTCAGGAAGAGCTTTTACTATTTGTTCTGTAATTAAGTCATATCCTGGAGATTTTTTTGTATTTAGGTTAAGATTGATTTCCTCTCTTATTTCTTGTAATGTGACAGGAGATATATTGCAGTTATTGGTGGTATATTTTCCTCTCCAGTTTGTCTAGGTAGAGGCTGGAACGTGTTCTCGAGGTGGGTTGCAAACAACGAAGCTTTTTGCTTTGCACTTATAGCCCATGTGCCATCTTCATTTTTTACTGGTGGAATTTGTAGTCGCAGGTCGTTTGAAACTTTTTGTCGCTTTCCAAAGGGAGTAATCGGTATCTTTTTCTCCAGTAAGGCCACTCAAGTATTTATTAATGGACTCGTTTTTGATTTCTTTAATTAGCAACTTTAGTTTATTGGATAAAAAATTTAGAGTTGTTTTATATTCTGGCTTTGTCAGGCCTTTCTTGCTTTTCGTTTTGCTGCAACCAGTTCCCTAACTTCTAGAGGATAAATAGAATTTCGGCGCATTTCCTTTGAACTTGACGGGCTACTACTCCACGCCGCTTCTTGTATACTGTTGTTGAGTTGGTCTAGTTCTTCTTCTAGCTCTATCGGGTATTTAGTTGGCACCTGAAGTTAGTACTATTCTTAATGTTTTATTTGTTGTTGTTTGCATCATTTTAATAGAGCATGGATTTCATTTCATTTAGAGTCTTGCTTATCTAACCTGTTGCTTAGAGCTTGAAAGCATTGCTCTTGTTTAGCTAGACGAATGTTAAGAGTTTCCATGCTTCTTAGTATCTTTTGGAGCACTGCTGTACCTTCAGTAGTGTCCTCCGAAATAATTGGTTTTGTCATGACTACTTGCGAGTACAGATTTGGTTTTGGTTCTCCCGTTTTACTAGCATGAGGTGTAGGTTCCTCTTTGGTGGAAGTTTGATAATTTTTTACCGATATTCCTGGACTCTGTTTTCGCCTTTTATTTCTTATTCTTTGTAGCTCCTTAGCTATTTCACATCTCCGGTAGTTTGCGGGATGTGACTTATTGCAATTGACACATTTTGCAGCAATATTTATACTAACCGAGCATACTTGGGCATGATGCTTTCCGGTACATTTCACGCATCTAGTCTCTCATTGGGAATATCTCTGCGTATTATTAAAACCTTGACATTTTTTGCACTGCGGTATTAACCCGCTATTTTTTTCAATGGCTCTATTTTAACTCTCATGCTAAATATTGCCTTGATATTATACACATCTTCCACTTTTTGTTTGTTATTAAAAGTGAGCATAAATAGTGGAAGTCCTCTTTTGTTATTTTGAACTCCTTGTTCAGTTTCGATTTTTTCTTTCTTAATAATATTTACGGCATTTTCTATTTGATAACCCTCTTGCTTGAGATCCTCAATAATTTCCTCTTTTGCGCAGGTTGGGTGAAGGCTTCTAGCCATAACTTTGATTGGGCGATCATTCTTATCCTCATAGGTAAACCACTGATGCTCCTCGGAATTAAGCTTTGTAGCCAAAGCTCTATAAGTTTCAGAGTCTACAACATTAAGTTTCCAGACGCCGTTGTTTAGAGATACGAGTTTGTACTCGGCTATCGTAATCGATTTCATAATCGATTGTATAGTGGAGAAATTTTATATCCCGACGACATTTATTGGTGGAGATGATTTTTCTTTTGGTTTAGCTAGTTGTTGTTCTAGAGCTAGTTGTTTCTTGATGATTAACTGAGTTCTGGAAACCTCTTTTGGAGTTGATGGTAAAGTCACTGCCATTTCTGGTGAGTGTTGCCCATTCCTTTTCTTACTTGGTCTTTTATTCCGGTTCAACATCCAATTTGTTTCTCTTTCTAATTCTTCTTCATCCGTATGGAATGAATTAATGCCATCATCGACTGTTGGGCTAGGTGTCGTCCCAAGTTCTGCACGTGTTTCAACTGCTTTTTTGAGTTCTTCATTTTCTTTCTTTAAAATTGTAAATTCTTCTTTCAATTTAGTAGTAAATTCTTTTATTTCTCTTAGTTGTTCACGGAGTTCAGCATTTTCCTTCTCGTACTGAAATATATTTCCAGTTGATCTTGATAATTTGAAACTTCGTCCAAATGGGTTAAACATGATTGACCCACCCCAGAATCTGTTGGGCCTGCCTCCGAAGAGTGTGGATTTGGCAGCATATCTGCTGCTGTATCACCTGGGGTATTACATTCCGTATTTGTTGTACTCATTGTTTGTTTTAGTCAATTTATACCACTGGCATTTGGTCTCCGGTAACACTTTGCTACTGTCGAAGCAGTACCTGCCCCCCGCGACGAGGACGCGGCTACCTTGGTGTTACCTAGGTGTACACAGAGACAGCCAAAGCCCTCTGAGTACCCTAGGCTGAGGGGCATGAAATAAAATAAATAACAAAGCAGAACGGAATATACAGGGTGACGCGCAACGAGAAATCGCATGCGCACTCACCAAAAAATTACACTAAGGCCTCGAGTTGCGTTGATTTGACTTGCGACAGTTCAACTTGCGTCACTAAAAGTTTTAATACCATAAATTTAAGTTGCGTCGTTTTTTTACGCAACTGGAATTTTTCTTCCATTTTAATTTGAGTACATAGACGAGTATAATGACAAAATAGTTTTGTATAGATATATAAATGGAAATCTTCGTAAATACTGTATTAATAAAAAAAAATCAGTTTTGTTTCGGGATTCAAAAAAACTAAAGAATTCTCTGAAGTGACAACAGAGGCACAAATTAAATACATCATTATAACAATTAGTTCACTTTTAGTTAAAATGGAATCTCTTCTTTTACTGTGGATTGAGCAGCAGATGCAGAAAAGCATGCCACTAAGTAAACTGATTATACAGCCGAACGCTAAACAAATTGTTGACGTTCTTCAAGAATCTGTGCCAATAAAAAGTGAAGCTTTCAAAGAGGAGTTCAATGCTAGTGGTGGTTGGTTCAATCCACACAATATTCAGTTAAAAGGCGAAGCAGCCAGCGCCGGTCATACAGCTGCTAAAGAATTCTGCAAAATTTTCAAAGCTGTGGTATTAAAAGGTAGATACACCTCGAAACAGATCTTTAACGTCTATGAAACTGGCCTATTTTGGAAACGTCTTCTAAAAAGAACTTATATTTCGAAAGAAGAATCAACTGCTCCAGGATTTAAAGCAGGCAAAGATCGCCTAACGCTACTTTTAGGAGGCTAATAGTGATTGTAAGCAAAAGCCATTTTTGGTTTACCATTCCGAAACTCCGAGGGCTTTCAAGGGCATGGATAAAAAAAGGCTTACCGAATTTTAAAAAATATTGTGAAAGTCAAAATTTAAATTTTAAAATATTAGTGTCAATCGATAACGCATCAGGGCATCCAACATATGTAGACGATATAAATGAAAACGTGAAGTTCCTATTTATGCCACCAAACACAACGTCAGTCCTTCATCCCATGGATCAAGGAGTTATTTCTAATTTCAAGTCATACTACCTTCCAAGAACGGTTACTTAACTTTTAAATGCCAATGATGCTTGCTAATGATGAAATCACTATTAACCGATTTTGGATGCAATATAATAATTTGAATGGCGTTACAAACATCGCTGATTCGTGGGAAAAAGTGAAAAGGTCTTGTATGAATGGGGTCCGGCACAAACTTTGGCTTGAACGTATTACATCTAATGTAGAAGTTGACGAAATTCCTCGAGTTAGGACAGACATAGTTAATATAGCGCAAAAAGCCCACTTCTTTGGAATTAATGAAGCGGATATCGATGAAATAATTAACATGGTATCCTCACTCAGGACTTAATGGAAATACGCTAGCGGGAAAATAATGTACTACAGAAAGTTGATCCACTATCAAAAAAATATGCAGATTTTAAAATGGTATCACACATCGGGCTAGTCACCGTAAAAATGCACTTAACAAAATTGCGATTTCTAAAATCGATGCTTCGATGTCCACCATTTGCCAAAATACAACCGAAACGCACGTTCGCTGCTTTTAATAATATTCGATGCTTCGATTATACGTTCCGCATCTCCTAATCGGTCTGGTAAGAGTAAACCAGCTCTTTATAATAACCCTACAGAAAAAAATCTAAAGGATTTAGATCATGAGACCGCGAAAAAATGGCCATACAATGGACCCTCCCCATCCAATCCAGCGACTTGGATGATTTACGTTCAGGTGTTGTCTCACTAGTTCTGCATAGTGAGTGAGAACTCCATCATGCTGCAATTCATCCAAGTCATTTTGTAGAAAAGTAAGATAGACTTCCCCGTTGATCCGACGTGGGTGTTCAAAGGGGCCAATCAATTTTCCATCGACTATTCCTGCCCACATGTTAACTTCAAATTGATGTATAAACCGACTACGCCACACTTTTTTGGATTTACGCGGGCCTGATAGTGCAAATTATGGATATTGAATATCCTCCCCCTTTTAAAACATGTTTCGTCACTCCATAAAATGTTGTTAAAAACTGCGAATTTTCTTGGCATCGACGCAGTATTTCTTAACAAAATTACCATTTTTCATGGTCAGCAGGTGAAATATGTTGTACACGTTGCACATGGTAAGGGTGCAACTGATTTATTTTTAAGGGCGACCAGGGACTTCGCCTACACTGTACATTTGATGTACGTTTTGAAATACTCTGTAATCGGGAAAGCGTCCCCCATTTGAACATTGTCTCTGGTCTGCTCTTGCTGCTGCTCGGGCCTTGCCACTATATAAGCCATAAATCAAATGCATTTCTGCATATTCGCGTGGGAATAAGCCACATAGCTTATTGACATTTTAATTATAAACGTCCGCGTCATTTAAACATCAACAAATTATTTTTGAAAAACAAAGAGTTTACAAACCCATTTGACAGAAGATAATACTCGTATAGCTTACGAAAATGATGTTACTGGAAAGGCACACTCTTTTAGATCTTATTAAAACACAAACTTAAACCAAAAAATTACTCTTGGTTTTTTTTAAATTAATTTGTTGGTGGGTGCTCATTTTCAATAAAAACAGCCAAGTAAAGAACTTTTTCTTTTTTTTTTTAATCCATGCAACCTTTTCTGGGGCCGAAGCACTCCCTGCTCTTTCGCGGTTGATTTTCTCGTCTTACTTTACGCATCCCTGCCAAATCGAAGACGTACGGCTATAGGACCGATTTAAGTTACCATCTGCGCATTGCATAGCTCCATGCCAGCCTATAGTACTGGACATGGAAGATGGGTCGGCCCATGAGTTTTGCACGCCGATAGGGGGTCGTAGTTGTGTTCCCTTTAATCACAGATTACAATCTGTTGATGAAAATTTCCTTTTGCATCCTGCCCCTATCGGGATTCGAACCCGGTACCTCCCGATCCAAACGCCAAAGCTTTAACCACTGTGCCTTTTGGTCGGTAAGTAAAGAACTTTACTTGGCTGTTTTAATTGAAAATGAGCTCCGCTCAATTATGGGACACCCTTTATATATAAAAGGCTGTTTCTTTGTTTGAATACAATCCTATAACAGTCGTTTCAACAAATGAGTGTATTTCATAAAGTTTAGCCGCAGTTCGTATGTTTTTGGTGTATGAGTGACAGAAAAAGTGATGACAATTGCGAAATTCCAATTGCCAATTGCTCGATCCAGACGAAAACCGCATGTTGATGTTAATCTTGATATACATTCTATTATAATGCTAATTATGATTACAGCTGTAGCGGTTAAAATAATGCAACCAAAAGTTCTAATCGTATGCAATGCAAAAATAACATCTCGTAATCTCACCGCAATTAGTGGCACAACAATAAATCGCTACCCGGTTATTTTATCACATGTAACTGGTACACTGCATAAAACGCGTTGTTTTCAAATCGCTATCCATTCTGTTTACCACAATTTTTGATAAACAACATATTGACGAACAAACAAGAAGACAACGGGAACAATACGACACGACGAATGCAAGCAAAGCCAAACGAATTTACCAAAACAAAAATTTTCATATCACTTTACATACGTTATACCAGTGCAGTTTTTGAAATAGAGACGAGCTCCACTCGGCTTTTTAAGTAAACTAACCTCTCCCTACACCTGTTCCTTGCCTCTCACAATCATGCGACCATTTTCGATTAACTGTCCAAAGCGACGGATATTCCCCGATATCTCAACAACCATAACTCTAGCACTTGTGATCGTCAAACTCATACTAACGGTGCGAAAACTAAATTTTTAGATTTGGAATATCGGCCAACTTAATAGCCTGGGCAGACTGAGGAATAGTTAAATTGGTTTAACAAAATTTGGTGAAGTACTCTAGGAAATAAAATTCAATTCGGTTCGACACGCTACGAAAAATTCAAAAACCTACTAGCAAATTCAAACTTTTCCATAGGGTGCTTGATTGAATTTTGCTAAACCAGTTTAACTAATCCGCAGTCTGTCCAGGCTATACGCACCGCGATAAAGCGCAACATTTATCAATTGCACAACATGGGTTTATACCAAAGAGATCTACCAGTACTAATTTAGTTGAAATCACTAGTAAAATGGTTAATTAAATTGAAAAACACAATCAAATAAACGTGGTCTAAGCAGACTTGAGCAAACCGTTTTATTCTACTACTTTCTGCCTTTGTACATTCGGATTCTCAGTTAAAATCGTTAAATGATTCAACTCAAATATTTTGGAAAGAAATCCGGATCCCACATGGGACTTTGGATATTTCTTGTTTTCATTTACCAAACAGATTTCATAAGTAATTCTAATATATTCATACCATCAAAGAAACGCGAGATACTGAACGGTTACAACAAGACATTAGTAATCTTAGTGTCTGGTATGTCCGCAAAAAGTTGCACTTGAATATCAATAAATGCAAGATAATGTCATTCCACAGCAATATTTTGTAATCAACATTTAATCAACAACATTGCAATTCCATGTTGTTATATGAAGTTATAGTTTATGAAACAACAAATTTAGGAGTTACGTTCATTGTAAACATTTTTTTTTTAACCCATGCGATCTTTTCTGGGGCGAAGCACTCCCTGCTCTTCCATGGCTGATTTTCCCGTCTTACTTTACGCAATTCCTGCCAAATCGAAGCCGTACGGCTATAGGCCCGATTTAAGTTACCATCTGTACATTGCATAGCTCCATGCCAGCCTATAGTACTGGACATGGAAGATGGGTCGGCCCATGAGTTTTGCACGCCGATAGGAGATTTAACCACAGATCGTAATCTGTTGATGAAAAGTAAAAAGTTTTTCTTGTTTTTATTAAAGGAACCTTATTGGGAAAATGACAATAATATACCTTTCCATCTTCCATGGGGATGTGGCGCGATTAAGACCAGATGTCAGAATTATAAATAACTAACGCCTTTCGTAGTTAATCACATCTACCACAAGGCGATGGAAATTATAATCGACTATGAAGAACTATCGCGAATAAAATTGTGTGGCTTGAATTGTTACCCGAAAAACAATAAATTTCACATTGCCGAAATATCGTTCACACTGACTTTGACGATAGTGGTGTCGGGAGATTAATCACTCTATTATGGCTTTCACCATATCACACATTCGCCGGCAGTAACAAAGCTACCCGAGTTTTTATTTGGTATTATGATTTTCGCTTTTATTTTGGTAATACCTTGACCTGCGGTGTCGTCAGTGGATTCTGGGATTTCCGATAAACTTGTTATTTCTTGTCATAGAAATGGTGGTGTATGTCAAAATTTCTCACTTTTCAACGTCAGTTTTGTAAATCTCTTAGATTGTATTATTGAAACTTACTTTGTAAAAGTAAATTTTAATTTGTTCCCTTTATAGAAACCTGCCTAGGGATATTAACCAAACTAACTGAAGGCTTGGTAAGCAAATGTTTAGTTTCTGACTTTTGAAAATATGGTCCATACGGTTTGATTTTTGAGAAGTTGAGAAAATTAGAATTAGTGTTGTTATGCATATCTACAACTTCCTGTTGAAATTGGTGAATAAAAAATTTGAGATGGACCAAAAGGCAGCAAGCACTGTAATTAAAAAGAAGACTATATGATTGTTATATGATAAGGTTAAAGTCCCAACCAGCCAACTGATTAGAGCTTAATTTGCGACCACTAAAATCCCAGGGGACAGTTGTTCAATTATGAAGAGAAGTCTATTCAAATGATCGTCGTAGTGTTAACCGAAATGGAACAAACAGCGTACAACTGCGCGTTCACGTCGCTGGTTGAGGACATATGCCGGTTGTCATGTATAACAAGCTGAACTATAATACCATAGACAGACTACTGGTTTCATAACTGTAGTTTTGAGATCATGATTTCCTAAATGAGAACTGAATACACACACTACAATTTATTTTGTCTTCTCGTTTGGTTTTAAATAGTAATCGAGTAGGAGTTGACAAAAATG
The DNA here is from genome assembly GCA_963691935.1 of Nephrotoma guestfalica. NCBI lineage: Eukaryota > Metazoa > Arthropoda > Insecta > Diptera > Tipulidae > Nephrotoma > Nephrotoma guestfalica. The sequence continues at coordinate 56,750,274 of OY829913.1, read as the reverse complement.
TCAAAAATGCCTCGGGATTAGAAAAAATATCTCATTTCGAAACTATGTATAAACCTAGTTGTAAATCATGATTAGGCATGACACATTACAACGAAATCATGTTTAATTCGAAACTATAGTTATGAAACCAGTAGTCTGTCTAGGGCATTATAAATTAAAAGTTAGGAGTTTTAGTTTTGTTTTACACACGTACTAGATAAAATAAATATTAAGTTTTTCAAACAATCACGTCGAATACAGAAACCGCGGCAGCCAATCGAATGAGGATTTTAAAATGCATTTCAAAATTACAATTGCTATAAATCAAAGTAGCCTGGAAAACAAACGCAATAAAATAGTTGCGGATCTAACACAAATTTTACTTTAATATAAATCGGTTCATAACTATGTATAGAAATCCCAAGATCCCACATCCAAGATTTTTTAAATTTTTTGTTTTTTGTTTTTTAACTATTTTGTGTGATTTTGTATAATTTACGTGATTAAACCAATTAATCGTTAAAACGACATGATGAAAAATCGGGGATTTTTATCCATATAGTTACGAACTGGCTGTAATTGTTTGAAAGCCCATAGAATTTCTAAGATATTATGATTTAAAATTTTATTTTATATTTTTTTTAATCCGCAATCGATTCGCTCACGCGCATTCTATCGGCGTGAATATCACAATGTTTGCGTCTACTACATAAAGGGTGTTTTTTTTAGAGGCGGAGAACTTTAAATTGAAATAAAACACAGAAAAATGTTTTTAATATCCGTGAAATTGGCTTTATTTGACAGATAATTCGCACGCGACTGGGGCGTACATGGCGTACTCTGGAGGTCCTATTTTCACACACTCTTCGCAGTAGATCAGGCTTTATTTCGGCAATAATGTTTATCGGTGTAGACATCATGCGCTGTGTGGCATGTAGCCGAGGCCATGTGTCTGCAACATTAAGCTCTTTCAATTGAGGCACGAAAAGTTAGTAGTCAAGTGTTTGAACCAGACCACCATCATTTTTGATGACATATGGACCAATGATTCCACCGACCTATAAAGCGCACCAAACGGTATTTTCTGGATGTATGGATGTCATGTTCTTCCGATAATGGCTTGTGGATTATCGTCGCTCTAAATGTGGCAATTCCGTTTATTGATATAGCCATTTAACCAAAAGTGTGCTTCATAGCTGAACAAAATTTTCAAATGAAATTGTGGATCAATAGCAATGTTTCTTTTGGCCCATTCACGAAATGTACGGCACGATGTCGAATTGACACATTTGAATGATCATCTATACTACGCTGCACACCGATTGTTGTGTGCGTACTCGGGATCTGTATTATCGTTTAGAGTAAACGTATTGCGAAAACGATCCATAGTTTCTCGAATTAATCGTTCTGATGGACGATTATGAGCACCATAAAATGCACGTAATGCTCGACGAGTTTCTCGAATTTAACCACGTTTTTCAAAATAAATTTGCAAACGTTGCTCCGGCGAGAGTCTATTCACGATGAATTGACAAACAAAAACAACCGGGAACTGTCAAATCGGCTGTCATAGTAAGCAGTGTTGCCAATTTAAAATTGTCCGCCTCTAAAAACACTATTTACATACACGATCATTATTTAATTAATTGTTTATTAATTAAATAATTCAATAAATGTTTAATTTCGTTTTATTAAAATTTCAATTTAAAATTCAAATTCCAAACATTAAAATATCATAACTGCCCAATAGGAAGCCTTATGGCATTTATAATAGACCTTGTTAGATGTCTCCATCCTTTCAAATGCGAAATGCTAATTTGAATGAACATACGTACGAGTATATCGTAAAAATTAAGATTTCCAGAAGAAGTATACTCGTATGTTTTATCAGGTGCGCAAGTAAATTTCCGGGTTTCATACATAGATGGTGCTAGCGACACATCTAGTTGCATTTATGTCAGAAGTTGTGTTTTGTTCATATAGCGTGGACAGTTGTTAACGATAACCAGTTGTAATACCGGCACATATCGCAACGCAAAATATTTTTTCTAAGAACGAAAATGTCGAGTTTTGTGCCAGAAAAACAGCATTTAGAAGAAGCTTTGCTTTTCTGCTTCAACTTGCTTCAACTTCAAAAAATGCAGCTGAAGCACGTCATTTTCTTGAGGAGGCCTACGTCGAACATGCACTATCGAAAACTACCGGTGAAGATTGGTTTAAACGCATCAAGAGTGGCGATTTAGACGTTGAGGACAAGAAGCACTCCGGAGAAGAGCAAAAACATTTGAAGACACCGAACTGCAAGCGTTATTGGACGAAGGTGATACGCAAACTCAAGTCATCTTGCGGAGGCATTAAACACGACTCATCAAGGTATTTCCAAACGTTTACATGCTATGGGAAAAATTCAAAAGGCGGGAAAATGGGTACCGCATGAGTTGAGTGAGAGACAGATGGAAAATCTAAGAGCCACTTGCAAAATTTTGGTTTCATGACATGAAAGAAAGAGCTTCCTGCATCGAATTGTTACGGGAGATGAGAAGTGGATCTTTTTGAAGAATCCCAAACACAAAAAATGGTAGCTTTCACCTGGCGAAGCATCAACATTGACAGATCTGGCCTCCTCAGATTATCACTTGTTCCGGTCGATGGCGCATGGCTTGGTAGGGCTACACTTGGCCAGTTTCGCAAAAGTGCAAAATTGGTTGGATGAATGATTTCGATCCAAACGCGTGTCGTTTTATCGTCGTGGTATTCACGTATTGCCAGAGAGATGGCAAAAGTGTGTAGATAACGAAGGACAATACTTTGAATAAATCATTTTTTATATTTCTATTGAAATTTTCCATTTTTCATTTTTAAAAAAAAAACGGAAATTTAGTTGCCCACCTAGTATACTCGGATATGCTCCACGATTTGTAATTTGAATCGTTCAAAGATTCTATAAATTAGACATTAAATTTGCCATTAAATAGTTAAAAATTCGTTGCAGATATACAAAGCCATAACTTACTACTTAGCTTACGGTCGGGCAGTAGCAATCTAAAATTTAGCACTATTATTCAATTTTAAGTGAACCCCCAAATCAGAATGCTCCAACACCACAAAATATATGTTGATCGTTCTTTCGGTAAAAAATTGCATGAATTATTTAAATATAAATAATGTGCAAACTTATAAAAATAAAAATAATAATTATATATATATATATGTTGTGTATGTACTTGTATTTCACAACCAATTTACCGGCTAGGAATAATTTCAGTTTATAGTCAGACGGCATGACGCCATCATTTTTTACAATTGCGGATTACTGTAATGCCTCGTTCGATTGCAATAAAATTATTATTACTACGAATTGTACATGGTGTATATTTTTTGAACCCTTAAATACATTTGCAATATACAAGTTATAAGTATTGCATACATTACATATTGTATAACATACGTATGTCGTTGTTACCCCTATATGTTGTATACAGACTTAGCAATGTAAAATAATTTTGTTTTATTGGCTAATTACCCAATTAGGAAATATAAGACGTGGCATTACCAAAATAATATACGAACTGTAGAACTGCTACTACTAATTGTTTTATTTTATAACACCAAATAAGTGACTTGGACATACATATGCTTCAAACTATGACGACACTATAGTCGCCTGTTTGAATTGTCCGATTCAGTTAACGTACCGTGAAATGCCAAGATTATAAAATTTAAAATCGACGTTGATTATTCAAAATCCAGGCTAAATCAAAGCCTAATCGAAAAATGTTGCAGTTTTGTTCTGAAAATTTTGACTGAATTCAGCTAATGTATAGGGTTTTCCAATAAGCGTGGTATGATTTCTAAAAAAATCACACTAATTGTTAAGGAAATTGAAATGTTTTTTACTTAATGTGAAGTACAATCGATACAATTAAGTTCTGAATAAAACTGACAGTTCTGACTTCTTCTGCAGTAACGAATTCGATGAACCCAATTTTCGAGCACTTTTTCCACTAAATCAAGTCGTATGTCATGAATAGCACGTTCAATATTGACTTGTAAAGCTTGAAGAGAGTTTGGTTTATTGCTAAAGACCAATGACTTCAAATAACCCCACAAGAAATAGTCTAATGGTGTTAAATCACAACCTCTTGGAGGCCATTCAATATCACAATTTCTTGAAATAATTGAATCTTCAAACTTTTCTCGCAATAATTCAATTGTTGCACTTGCTGTGTGGCACGTAGCCCCGTCTTGTTAGAACCAACTGTTGTCAAGATCAACTTCTTCCAATTTCGGCCATAAAAAGTTGGTTATCATCGATCTATACCGATTTCCATTGACAGTAACGGTGCTACCAGCTTCATTTCGAAAAAAAATACGAACCGATGATTCCATCAGACCAAAAACCACACCAAACTGTCAATTTAGGTGAATGTAATGGTTTTTCATGAATAATTTGTGGGTTTTCTTCGCACCAGAATCGACAGTTTTGTTTATTTACCGCACCACTCAGATGAAAGTGAGCCTCATCGGAGAAGATGATTTTCTTAAAAAAATCGTTATCGTTTTCAAGTTGTTCCAAGGCAAAATCAGCAAATTCACGGCGTTTACGGTGATCCAATGGCTTCAGTTCTTAAGTGAGAACAATTTTATACGGATGCAAACCCAAATCATTTCTTAAAATCCGACAGATTTTGGTTTGAGACAGTCCTAATTCTTGAGAACGTCTTGGAATCGACAAATTGCGGTTTTCAGCAACACTGCCAATATTTGCATTACTTTGAGCGAATCTTTGTCTTATTGGCACTTCAACATTATGTAAAGAAAATGTACGCTCAAAATTTTCAACAATTCGACGAATAGCGAGCACCCTTGGACGATTATTACGACTATAAAATGGCAAAAGCGCACGAAAAGTTGAAATTGTAGAACGATTATTTTGATAATAAAACTGAATAATTTGTAAACGTTGTTCTTGCGTATATCTCACCATGATGAAATTGTAAACATTACTGAATACAATGAAACAAAAAATGACAGATCATGACATATTACAAATGGCCGAAATGTCACTTAAAAATCATATCATTCCTATTGGCAAACCCTATATTTATTTATTGAGCATACAGCATAAAGTATTTTTAATAAAATCAAGCAATAATTTTTTAACGCGTCGTTAGTTTTTATAGTTTTTTACACGTCTAATCTCAATCGAAACCTCATTCCAAATTGTAAAAGAGGTAAACAGACGCAATTTGTTGTATATATTTGAACGGTTAACAGGCAGTATTGTTTTAGTTTGTTTCAAAAAATTCTTTAAACTTAGCTGATATGTGGTCAAATTCAAGAATCACATCTTAAAAAAAGAAATTCGCAATATAGCACGCGGAGAATTACTAATGATCTAACCAACAAAGTTCGAACATTTTTAGGGCATATATTTTTATGAAGCTTAAACAATATAAAGTAGAATTGGGGTGTACTACGAAATTCCGGTTTTCAAAATCCCGGTTTTATTTTCTTGTAGTTCTAAAGCCTTGATTTTGAAAAAAATATTTTTTTATTAATTCGGGCCGGCCGGCCGTACTAATAATGTTTTAACATAAAAATAAGATATTTTACCCAACAATTTACTAGAAAAAACCAAGGCTGCGAAGTCAGAGTAGGAGGGGGGTCGATTTCGTGAAGTCAGTGCTATTTTATCGGAGTCGGAGTCGGAAAAAATTGAACTCCCATGTTTTTGTCAAATGACACAGCAATGCAACACTTTGAAATGCAATAATTGTAGAGGCAGACGGCATCGATAACTCTCACGGGGATGCAGGAGGTCGCTGCGCTCCCCCCTCCGGGCTTAGCGCTCCGAGGAGCGCTAGATTTGAACTTCGGGGGACGTAGGTGCCGAGATCAGCGAAAATGTCGCACTGCGTGCCACACGTAAAAAGAAAAATACTTGCACCATTTTGTTATGCAAGATTTTGTAATTGCAAGGTTTTGTACTTGCAACATTTTGTAATTGCAACATTTTGTAGTTCGATTTTCGACATAATCGGTTAGGAAATGGCCAAGTTTCATTCCTATCCGCCTTATTCCAGAACTTTCAAAAACGCATTTTTTGAATCCCATTTAGGACCCACATGTCGAATTTCAACTAAATCGGTTAAAAAATGGCCCACTTCCATAGCGATGGCCATATTTCAGAACTTTATCACAAAATCATTTTCGAAATCCATTTCCATCGCACGTGTAGAATCACAACAAAATCGATTTAGAAATGGCCTAGTTCCATCTCTATTGACCGCTTTATCGAAAAATCATTTTAGAATTCCATTTCCATCGCACGTATCGAATTTCAACAAAATCTGTTAAAAAATGGACAAATCTCATCCCTATTAGCCATTTTCTAGAACTTTATCGAAAACTCATTTTTGAATTTTGTCAAAAAATCATTTAAGTGACGTGCCATTTTCTCACATGTCAAATTTTAAAAATTCAAACCGGGATTTCCTAAAAATTTTGAAAACCGGGATTTCGTCTCACACCCGTAGAATTGATCTTGTGAGTCTCAGTTGAACCTGTCATTTATACAAATTCCCAGATTATTAACCTGATTTGCAAACTTAATCTTCACACCACAATAAAGATATCGCGTATCACTGGAAAACTTCTTTAGAAATCAGAATTGCTCGCGTTTTAGCGATGTTCAGTGAGATTCCATTAGACTTGGACCAAGCCAATATATTGGATAGATCAAAATTAATATTTTTAAAGGTTTCCAATATATTTTCACTAGTACCACCAACTATCTGTTAAGTAGCTAAATATAAGTTTAAGTGCGCTATTGTCAAAATTAAAGAAAAGCATCAACATTTGTAGTAACAAAACATGATCCAAAGAGTCGAATGCTTTGGAGTAATCCAACAGTATTTGAACAACAACTGAGTTATTTCCGTCAAGATGACAACATGAAGCAGAGTAGTCATTGTACTGTGCTTATTACGAAATCCGGATTGAAATTTATTTAGACAATTACAATTAGCCAAATGCTGGTTGATTTAATCACGAAGAATGATCTCGAACACTTAGGTAAAATGGAAACTAAACTAAGCGGTTTAAGACTATCCAAAGAATCGATACCCTTCTATATTACAATCGGAATCACAGTATTCTCCAGATTTCAGGAAATTCAGAACGCATGATACAACTGTTAATCAGCTATGTCAAAGGTGATACAATATATGATAAAATATTCTTTAGAAATTTTAAGTTTATTTTATTGTGATCGGCTGAATTTGATTTAATAAGATACATGGTTTTGGAAACATCTTACGTTGCAAAAATAAATGTTGATAATTGAAGGGTCAAAGTCAGTAGAAACACCAGACCTACTAGTCCCAAATCCAATATGGTTAAAATTACTCCAAATTCGTTTCATGGGCAAATTAATTTGGGCACTTTTCCGCTACTTTTTCTTTAAGAATAGCCCAGATATTTTCGTTGGGATTCATATCTGGGCTATTCGCTGGCCAATCTAGGATTTGAATGCCGTTGGTCCTAAATTTTTTCGCCATATGGCACGGAGCCTTGTCATGCATAAAAAATCCGTCCCCATTGAATTTTTCATTCATAGTCGGTACCAGTTGTGATTGCAGAACAGTTAAATATTAATTCGCGTTCATTATCCCGTTTACTATATAAAGTGGGTAGAGTTCTCATGATATTGCTGACCAAACCATGACTCTAACTGGTTGTTTGACCTACTGTTGGACACAGGAAGGTAAATATTCTTCTCCTTTTGATCTACGAATGGTCCTGGAGATTAGTAGTGTCAAAGCCATTATAGTCTCGCCAAGATCAAGTTGAAAGAGACATTTATTGAAAAGTGTAACTCTAAAATATTATTAAAAGAAGGACTTTTATTGTTTGTACCTTTTCCCAGTCTAGACCATGTAAAATGTCCATTTTCCCATGTTTTTCTTTGTTGTATCATCCTAGAGTTTAACCTTTGCTTCTTGCAAGGTCATCTTCGACATAGCTCATATTGAAAATGTCTACGTCTCACTGTCCACTAACAGGACAATAAATACTCGGAATTCATATTTTATCGAAAACGGTTCTCAGATATTAATGACTCATAAAAGGCGTATTTTCAGTGTATGTTAAATTTTTATTGCACAATTTCATTGGATTGGTCGATATCTAATGTGTCAACTATACAAAAGGTTGCAGTTCAGGCTTTGGAAATCACATTACCATGAATTTCGTATGAGGTGATAATAATTTGGCCACATCTGTATATTACTGGGTTTGATAATTGATATCTACCTGTTTTCCATCGACCATCGCAAGTACTCATAAGCACTAATGGTTTTTATATTTGATAAATCATCTTCTCATAACTGCACTAACATTTTATAATGTATTCACCAGCTCTGTAGTAATTATATTGCGTGTATCTTAGTTTTTTTGAATTTTCTAAGAGATGGCGTAACTTTAGTACTAAAGTGTTGACATTCCACATTAAAATTATGTTTGTCATTATTCGTGAAAGCGTAAGCAACATATTTGAAATCACGTTTAAACATGTCGAATTTCGTACCAAAAAACAGCATTTGCGGAAAGCATTACTTTTTTGCTTTAATCAAAAGAAAAAAGCTGCCGAAAGTTTTCGTTTGGTTCAAGAAACTTATGGTGGACAAGCACCAACTCAACAGATTTGCAAAAACTGGTTAACCAAAAAATTCGAAGATGAAGAATATAAGCAATATTAAAGGAAAACGCAGCTCAAACAGAAAAAGAGCAGAACAGTTAAATGTCACTTAAGCAGCCATAAGCAAACGCTTACATGCCATGAAAATGATTCAAAAAGAAGGAAAATGGGTACCACATGAACTGACTGAAGTCAACATTGAAAATCGTTTAATGGTTTGCAATTCTTGATGAAAAAGGATTTACTAAAATAACCCTAAAAGCAAGAAACTCATGGGTTGATTCAGGCGAATCATCCACATCAACAGCAAAACGAAACATTCTTGGAAGTAAGGTTATGTTGTGCATTTGGTGGGATCAGAAAGGAGTGGTGTACTATGAGCTAGTAAAAATGAACGAAACTAGTACTGGTGAACGTTACCAACAACAATTGACAGATTTGAACCATGCATTGAACGGAAACCGTCCGATTCCAGCCAGCAAACAGCGTAAAGTGATTTTGCTGCACGACAAAGCTCGACCACATCTCGCAAAACAAGTAAAAAATACGCTGGAAATACTTAAATTGGAAATTTTACCGCATGCTCCCTATTCACCAGATTGTGCCCCATCAGATTATTATTTATTCCGATCAATGCAAAGCGATCTTCAAGACCAGCACTTCAGAAACCACAAAGAAATCAAAAAATAGCTTGACAAATGGGTCGCATCAAAAGACAAACAATTTTTTCCGATGGAATCTATAAAATGCCAGAAAGATGGTCGAAAGTCATAGATAACGATGGAAAATAAAAGGTGTCCGAATAAGAAGTTCAGATTTAAAAATTTAATAAAACAAAAACATTAAGCCGTTTTTGTTTTATTAAATTTTTAAATCTGAACTTCTTATGGGGACACCCTTTATTTATATTTCCAAATTTGTTGTTTTGTTTGAAAGTACAATCCTCCTGGTTATTTATGGAAAATGATTTCATTCAAATGGGAGCTGCGACTGGCCTTGGCGTACTCCATTCGGTCAGTCCAATTTCTGAGCACATTTTGGTTGTGTGCGGATCTATTTCGGCAATGGTTGCTTCAATATTTCTTCGTTCACGTCACCCCACAAATAAAAATCTAAAGGCGTCAAATCACAGCTCGCCTTGCCGGCCAATTCACGTCACCATTTCGACTGATAATATTTCGCATGTGTAGCATGGCGCGTTTGATTCCATTGATCGGATCGGCCCCGCCGGCCTCATTTTCGAAGAAATACGGCCCAATAATGCCGCCATGCCACCATCCGCACCAAACAGTAACACGCAATGGATGCATTGGCTTCTCCATATATCCTTGTGAATTTTTCGATCCGCAAATGCGACAATTTTGTTTGTTTACGAACCCACCGAGATGGAAATGCGCCTCGTCCGAAAAGATGATTTTTTCAGCAAAATCTACGTCAATTCCGAGTTTGCCGCAGGCCCACACAGCGAATCGGTATCGAAGCGGCTCTTCAATTGCTGAAATAATATGCTGAGTTTCTGTCAAAGAAAGAATGACATTTGTGTTGCCAGAGCCAAAATAACCGATATGTCAAATCTGAACCGGTTATTATGACATTATTGTTACATACCAATTAACTAACTTGCAATTCAACAAAAAACAAAATTGTGAGTTTTTTTTGTCTAAATCAATCAGCGAGCTTTAATGATAGAATTTCTATTCCCAAATTAGAAATTAATCAATTTAGTTAAAATACGAAGCTTTCACGCATTTTTATTATTTAGAAAAATTATTTTTAAGCACAAATACATACACAAATACTCGTATATTACGTTTATGCTTCTTCTAGATATTTAGAATGTATATTTAGCATATTTGAACTATGTATTATACTATCTACTACTATTTCTACTTTGTACACCTAAAGTATTTCTAAATCCTAAAATTCAATTCCGAAACAAACTATATAGAAAAAAAACTAAACTTTGGCAAACAATCAGAAGTAGAAACCATTAAATCCAGCTACTTTTTAAATATTTGTTTAAATTTTTGATTATGTAGATAAAAATAGTTTCTTTTGTAAAATAAAATTTAAAATATAAAATTTATTAAAAAAATGTTAGTTTAAATTATTAAATTAAATATTAGAAGTTTTTTTATTATATACTAAATATTTGTAGACCGATAGATAAATATAATTTAAACGATTTATTTTCTTCTTGTTCTATTACATTATCACGAACTATAGGGAAATGCAGCAAATTCATCTGAAACGTCGATGGCGACACAACCTGGTGGTTCGGTGACATCGAGGGCCGCATCGGAAAGTAGATCAGGGCCACCCGGATCAAGTAGTGGTGCAACAACAAGTACACATACACATGCAGGTACACATACTGGAGCAAAATTTCGACACGGTTTGCTACAGCTTATGATACACACAATCGATCCTTTGCATGATGGTGAGTTTGTTCTAGTTCAATCATTATTATACATTTTTATGTTTGTCGATTATTTATTAACTTATGTTCCTCTCGCTATGTCTATTATTGTTTTATGTATATAACGTAAAATTAAAAAAAATAAAATAAATCTAATAAATTTAATTAAAACCAATCAGAGACCATATTCAATCAATTCATAATTTCTGGGTTTCTCTCTTTTTTTCTGGTACCAGCAAATATAACTACATAAAACTATAATACGAATATTTTATTATTTTAGTTAGTTAGTTAACAAACAAACAACAACAACAACAATCCTTGATCAATCGCTATTGAAGCTAAACTATAAACTTAGTATAAAATCAAATTTGTTTTAATAGGAATAAAGCACGTAATATTGTAAATTATTTTTGGTTTTGAGTTTGTATTTTTACATCAAAATCATCAGCTCAGTAAATATTATGTGCGCAATATTCAGGTACCATCTGCATAAATCATACATACGCCACCATAAAATTTACCTAGAGGTAGAGAGCTTTTTTAAATTACTTTGTGCTGGCAATATTCATTTAATTAATTGCAACATACCTACTATACTATACAACACAGAATAAGAACTTGTAACAATTAATCTAAGATACACTGTCCGACAATCCACATTTTATCTGAGTATTTATGTTACTGTATAAACTTGTTCTGAAGCTCGTGAAAATTTTATTATCCGCAACCAAATATCAATATAGAATCATGAAATTATCTCGCTGATGTCGAAAGTATCTATCTGTGGTACTATTCTGGTAATTCCCCGGGAATAGGGAACTGGAGAAAGATTTTATATAAAATTTTTATTTAAACTTTTTTTTCTGGCGTGCTGAGGTAAAAAGTTAGTGTTAATTTTTTTGAAAACAAAATTAAATGGGGAATAATGTGCCCAGCCAATTTAGATTTGGAGAACTTATTCCCAATTTATAAATATTTACATCAAACTTTTCTCCTCAGAAGGCCGGAAAAATAATATTTGAACAGAAATTATAAATAAATTCTTTCCCCAGTTCCTTATTCCCGGGGAATTACCAGAATAGTGTCACTGATATTATGCTTCTGTCCTATTATCAAAGAGATCTCGACGACAGAAAATTCAGACAGCGACACAAGAAATTAATATTTCTGCCATTCCTTAATCACAGAGAACGCCAAAAGAGACGTATGTGATGTTGGCCCGAAAACCATCCCGAAAAAACCTTTTAAAAGAAATGTTTGGGTCCTCTCTTAATTAAAAAAGGCCTTTCAGCCCGAAAAATAATACAAAATAACAGAAAATTAAAATCCATTCCGAAAAAATATATTTAACATTTTGCTCCGGATCTCAAAAGTTTGTTCTTCTAATATTCAAACTAAGTATGTGGTAGATTAGTAAAAATTCAATATTGCTATAATAAACTCCAAAATAAAAAAAACCTTCATGTTTCGACAAATGTATCTCAGCCCACATAGGCCTATAAATATCACAAATGTGGCATATGCTTAATAAGACTAACAGTAAAATGTATCCGCAAGGCGATTACCATATGATGAGGACAAGGGTCATATCCCAGCCATTTGCTTGCATCCAATGGTTTTGACTGTGTGATGTATGAAAACGGCCATGTTTTACCATGTGTATCTCTGTTCACAGAGGTTTAAAGATATAATGGAATATGTTATTTACTTCAACGGCCATCAACAAAACACACCCGCAAGGCCACTACCATACGATCGGTCATATAAAAGCCATTTGCAACCATTCCGAAAAACGCCTTTAAAATATAGGTGTGTTTCTCCGCTAAATCAATTAAAAGGCCTTTCAGCCCGAAAAATACACCACACTTTAAATTAAGAAATTTAAAAAACAATTCCCTCAAATAAAATTGATTGAAAATTTTTTAATTGAAAAATGATTGAAAATATTTCGGTTCACAGAGGTTAACAGATATAACTGTATATGTCTGTATCATGCCTTCGGGATGTGTTTTGTTAATGGTCTTATCAAGCAAGTAAGATATTCCGTTACATATTTAAACCACCGTGACCAGAGATATACATGGTCAAACATGGCCGTTTTCATACATCACACAGTCAAAATCATTGGATAGCAAATGGCTTGTAAATATATGACACCTATCCCCATCGTACGGTAATAGCCTTGCGGATGTGTTTTACTGTTACTCTTAGCATATGCCACATTTGTGATATTTATAGGCCTATGTGGGCTGAGATACATTTGTCGAAACATGAAGGTTTTTTTAATTTTGGAATTTATTATAGCAATATTGAATTTTTACTAATCTACCACATACTTTGTTTGAAAATTAGAAGATCAAACTTTTGAGATCCGGAGAAAAACTTTATATATATTTTTTCCTGGTGGATTTTAATTTTCTGTTGTTTTGTATTATTTTTCGGGCTGATAGGCTTTTTTAATTAAGCGAGAACGTAAACATTTATAATAAAAGATTTTTTTCGGGCCACATATGTCCAAAAGAGTGTTATAACAGTCATCGAAAATGCAATTTCTGCGACTGAGTCATAAGTATTGGGGCAAAGTAACAGTCATTCTTAATAAAAGTGAGACATTTTAAATTTTCGACATCATCCCATTAAGGGATTTGGCCGACTCTTTTGAGGTTACGATTATCAGTTTTAACTTCGGATTTATGGTGGATCAGTCCATTGGATTCAAGCCAGCTCCCAGATATGTTGGTTGTGCCATACTGGCTTGGAGAGGGATGGGGTGAGTGGTAGGTGTTAAATTTGTATTAACTGTAGCAATGGGTGCTTGATGCGGTGATGATTTTGTTTAAATCTCAACGAAATATTGTGCCACAAGTTGAACAAATTAAACAAGTTTTCCAAATCGATATCAATTAGCACGCTTCATTCTACCTGTGGTAGTCAATGTCCTGCGTTTTTTGCGTATTTCCGAATTGTCTACATGTTGATGTCGAAAATAGTATAGACAATTGATTTTTGAGTAGACAATGTCGAGAATTGGTAGAATATGTAGACAATGGGCGCATTCAGGGCACCTAACAGTTGGGAACATGTTGAGTAAAATCAAAGCCAACGTTATGAAAACGTTTAGTATTATGAAATTTTGAAATCAAATTGGCGATGATTTCACTAATCATGATGCCAACAGTTGGCGGTCCTGAATGCGCCCAATGTAGATTATTACTTTTTTGTTGTTTTTTCCATTGTTGTTCTATACGTGTTCTATACGTATGAAGTAGTCATCTTTTAGTTTTCCAGTTTAAATTGGGTTTTACCTATATTTTGGCAGATAAAATCCAATTTTTAATAAACAAATAAGTGAGATTGAAAATCTTGGTCAATCGATGTCCTCAATATTGGTACAACCGTAAGCGATTTACGAGGCTAAATTCGGCTATGGTTTCGCTGTGCCCAATGTGCCGTCTGTCATGAACATTTTCGAAACAAATACTTCATTTCTGAGTTTAACATCCGTTTTTGAGCAACGTAGTTGGGGTGGTTGGACTTTTATCTAAATTAAATACAAAAAGAGATGTTTCTTACAGATAATGTGGTTTTCCAGACTAAAATTGTTTGATAGCTGTGATGATGATCTTGTCTGGAGCAAGAATACAGGTATGGCTTTTTAATGTAAGCGATATTCATTTTTCTCAGGTTAGCTCAGGAATCCATTTGTCCCAGAGATTTTCCTGAGGTCCTATTTTTAAATACGATACGAAAACGAGAGTACAAGATTCCTATTAAATTTTAAATAAGAATCGTACGACCCTGATCCAATTCAAATATGAATCTAGTACATTCGTTTACGTTTCGTGTTCAGAAATAGGCCACTGGTCCTTTTTCATTGGAGTTCCCTTTCTTGCCACTCGCCCCCAGAGTGGGAGAGATAGATACAACGACAACAACTTGAACACCAACGTCTTCAACACCAACCATTTCTTGAATTATTACAAGGTTGGGTGACCGCTTGGGAACATCATAGCAAAAATTGAATAATGAGACCTCCTCCCTCCTCCCCTGGCCAGTATACCTTCAGTATATCGGAAACGTGAAGGCTTAGCAACACAATTAAAAAAAGAAGAGAAGCGAAATTCTCAACCTCAGTGCAGTATTATAAAACAGTGATGACCGACCAAATGACACCGTGGTTAAAGCTTTGACGTTTGGCTCGGGAGGTACGGGGTTCAAACCAGGCAGGATGCCAAAGGAAATTCTCGTCGTCAGATTACGATCTTAAAAAGGAACACAACAGCACGGCGCTATATGATGTGCAGATCGCTCTACGAAAATCGAACCTATAGCCGTAAAAGCAAACTGCGAAAGAGTTGGGAGAGCCTTGGCTCTAGAACAGATTGCAAAAATAAAAAATAAAAAAAAACAGTGGTACAATAAAACAAAGGAAATTACTTAATATATTCTCTGGACGCGATGAATAAGGCGTGTGCACACATTATTTATTAACAACAGGCACATTAATGGAATAGAAACCTGCAGAATAATCGTAGCATCGTAACAAGATTCCATTCAAAAATGCAAACATAACCTTTAATGTTGATACGATCATATCATATCAATATTAAAGGTTATGTTTGGATTTTTGAAGGACGTAAATGAAACAACCAAGGATGAGTTCGATGAACCTACAAGCCACAATAGCAAAGCACACGCAAGAAAATGATCAAAATAATACAAGAAGGAGAGACTTCGATGCAAAAATTGGAACAAATAAAACCGGCCTGATAAACTATCTTATGGGTAAACCATCAATATAGACTCATCGACTACAATGACGCACAAACCAGATAATTCAGAGCAGGCGGTAAATTTCCACACAAAAATATACACATATGGACACCACCTGAAGCAGAATAACGAAATAAAAATCACGCAAATATACCACGTAATGACCAACAAGAAATTTCTCAGTGATCACCCACTGGTAAAATATCATAATTTAAAATTAATCCTGTCGCTGTAAAACGAAAAACGCAGAAAAAATTAAACACCGACACATTAAAAGAAGCAGTCATTAGTGTAGAGCAACAGTGGAAACAATCTAAGAAACCTATATGGAAACAGGTACCAACATACTCGGGTCGGTTATCAGGAATTCAGACGCAAACCCCCTGCATCAACCAATGCGTGTGAAATAATCAATGATTCTCAAAAAATGTGACCTAACCGAATGTATAAATTGGCAGGATATCTATCCTTCTTCAACGTAACCATAAAGATATTACCAATCTCACCCTCTATAGAATTTCACCAACAGTCAACCCGAATTTAAAACCGTAACAAGCTGACTTCAGACCAGGGCCAAGTTACACCAATGTTATCATATTAAAACAAAATCTATCTTCATTGAGCAGTCTATTGGATGGAGTTCACCATTGTACCTACTCAGATCTAGTTAGCCTCAAAAGAAATATCAGGAAAACCGGACGATGAGCTTCACATCACACCAATGAAATCGTCGGTTGTACTTTAGCGAAAAGAGGTGGAACAGATGAAGAATTATAAAGAAACAGATCAACAAAGAAAAAAACGAATGAACATTTTACACAAAGTCTGGAACGAAGGACAGATGGTCCGGTTTTTATCGAACCACAACGGTGGTTTAATATAATCTAGAATCGCCAGATCTTCCTGTGGCAATCTAACTATTGTCAAGTGCCTCGTCTGAAGACACTTCCACTGTCTCTCAGCCAAGAGTCTCGTAGCCACATTGACTGCCATCTGCTTATCAAAAATTTGATTGGAATAAGGTGGAACATAACCTCTAAAGGTAGGTGTTGTCCTAAGCGCTCCGCTTATAAGCATGAAAGCCGTTCTTTGCATCTTCTTCATTATCCCTATATATGTTACCTTATCCTGAGGTGGCCACCAACCGCTCACCCCGTACATCAGCATAGGTCTTACCACTGTGGTATAGAGCCAGTGTATCAGCTCTGGTTTCAAACCCCAACTCTTACCTATGGCGTTCCTACACGAGTAAATGGCTACATTAGCCTTATTCACTCTTAATATTTAGAAGGACTAGGAGGACTAACTACCGGAATTTTATATTTCTTAGTAAATAGTACCAGCTCTGTCTTGGAAGGGTTGACCCCTAATCCACATTTGCTGGCCCATTTCGTAACGATCAGGAGTGCATTCTGCATAACATCTTTAATCGTATCCAGATATTTTCCTGAGACAGCTATCGTTACTTCATCTGCATACGCTACCACCCCTGTCTCCTCTTTCTCCAGTTTCAACAGCAATCCATCATCACTATACTCCAAAGAAAGGAGGATACTACACCTGCCTGCGGGGTTCCTCTAACCACTCGTCTTCTAATGGTGGAGTCCCCCAGTTCCGAGGTAACAATCCTGCTTGCCAGCATCTGAGCATGATCGCTTCCGTTTTTACGGAATTAAAGGCACCCTTAATGTCCAGAAATGCTACCATACAAAACTCTTGCGAATAAATTGACTTCTCAATCGTGCGCACTCGTGCAAAGCTGCGTCCACCGACTTTCCCTTACCAGTACGCATGCTGCGACATTGTCCAATTTCTTGGCTCAATTTTTGTTCGAATAAGTACATCTACCAGCCTTTCCGACCTCTTTCCCGATTTCGGAATAAATACTATTCTGACCTCCTTCCATTTCTTAGGAATATAGACCAGTTTCAGACATCCCCCGAAGATAACCTCCAGCCAGGGGAGGATGACTGCCGAGTTCCTTTGGATCTCTGCTGGTATCATCTGATCTGGGCCCGCCGATTTATAAGGCTTAAAACCGTTCAGCCCGGAAAATGGGTCTGCATAAGAAGCTTTAATGATTCTGCACTTGAAGCTGTCCTTGACCCGTCCGGTCTAATTAAATAACTAGGACTGCCTGGGTTAGTAAATAGAATTTTCCTAAGGCGCGAAGTCTGATCCTCCTTATAGGAGTCCCAATCCCGAACCTGCCTTGTGTTCTTGGCCTTATTAAGGGCTGTCTTACACGCCCGCCGATAGGTTCCCAACTCCGTGGTCCACCACGTCGTTTTCTGCTGGTTTGACAGTGTTACTTAAAAACAAATTTTAGGTTCTTGAAGAACTTCATATAATTATGACGACTAAAGGGTTTCAATAGGGTAATATTTATTTCCATTAGTAGTTTTTTAACACTGTTTTAGAACTCTCGAATATGTTTAAATAGAAAACTGTGCAACATTAAAATGAGATTGAACAATAGTGTCGTACAGGTCCAATAAGGCAAAACTTGGAATACATTTACTAGTTCTCTCGCTCATCTTTATGCTTAACAGTGTAAATACTAACATATACTTAACTTTCAACATTTCTTATTGGATTCGTATACGTCTTGTTGTTTTTTTTGTTAAAAATGGCACACTCATCCCCAAACCAGCACTTCTTCCGAGTCAAAATTTTTCACCGATATATCGAATAAAAAATTGTAAAATCTATAATCCTTCAACATAAGACAGACACAACCACCCTACCATGTTGTACTCGTATAATGAATATATAATGCCGTTTTGTTTAAATAAACCACAAAAGTAAATTTAATTAGATGAGGCAGCTGAATACACAATTATTATCGTTATCGTTCTATTCTCAATTGATTAATGATATTTTCCATTCATATGAAAAATCATGAAAACTCATTAATCACTTGACAATATTCCGGATCCAAAAACAAAACACATTATTATTATAAAAAAAAATTAAGAATAACAAAAAAAGTGTTTATAGTAACAAGTTCTTGCTGTTCAACCAAAAACAAACACTGATTGACAGTTCAACAATAATATGTAAATCAATTGGCTTATTTATCATAACCAAAAAAAAAAACAAATTAAGTTTTCATTTCTAGCTTCACTTAACAATTGTTAATAAAACGTTAAATAAAGCAATTTCGAAAGTACTTTGTACAATCAAAAGTTTTAGTATAGGCATCTCACGTTTAATTATTATCTAGCCGACAATGAAATAATTAATTTTGGTTTTGAATAATTTATTTATTATCTTTTCAAAATTAATTATTTAATTAATAATATTATATTGTTTATAGTTTTATTTGCAACCAAAAAAAAATAAATTTAATTAACTATTTTATATTGAAATGTAACCCAGTTAATTCAATTTATGTTTTCTCCTATTTATAAGCCACACAAAATTAACTGCATAATAATGAAATTAAGAATCTGTTCCAGGAAAAGTTGATGAAAAAGCTACACAACTGCATGCCATCGCCTCCCTCAAAGTATTATTAGACGCAACCAAGCCGCAACGGGGCGCAGCAACATCGACCGCGGCGAATCATGTAAAAATTAATTTAAAGGAAACAACATTGGCAAGCGATCGGCCAAACGGGAATATTGATACAACAATTGATTCGGTAAAGTTTAATTTTAATTAATAATATTTAATTATTTATATTTATTTATTTGTGTAATTTTTATATGCTGACTGGGTGTGTGTGTGTGTGTGTGTTAAATATTTTAAATTATAATTAAGAAGATTCATATCACGTCACGGATTATTGAATACAGAATTTTTAACATGTTGATGGTCGCATTGGCATCCAGTAGATAAAGCGATCGGGGGAAGTAAATAGCGTTAAAATTGGATTGAACCCCAAAGTCTCTACAGTTCACTATAGTTTTCTAATTCAGAAGCAATTTTTTATTGAATTAATCAAATAAACATTAAAAATTATTCCATTTTTTATAGATGCGCGTTTATTTAAATTGTTTGCTCGTAAGAAGATAGTGTCAATAGGTGTCTAACTGTCAAACATTTAATCTTAAACCTAAAGAGCTTTTCATGGAGTATAAGACATATGTTTAGGCTCAACTTGTTTGAAGGCGTTTGAACTTTGTAGATGTATTCGTAAACCGAGCATCACAGCCGGTTTGGAATTTTGAAATGATTGCTCCATATGTGCATATATTAGTTATATTTACTGACATAATTCACGACATAATAGTCCGGTCTGAAACTAGTGCTACCAACTCCATAAGTCCTTCAGCTTGTTAGCGGTACCTGTTCATTAAGCACACATAGTTATTTTGCCCTAGATGACACAAATTAAACGAGCAAGATCGTTTTCAAAAACGAAGAAACGTAGCTGGTGGTACAGTGCGGTATTATTATTTCAGTCCAAAAATCAACTCAACAATCAAATGAACACATGTTGCAGAAAACTATAAAAGGGCTTTCAGCCCGTCGATTTTTGCCCGAAACCACATCAATTGGAGCACGGACTACTGAAAGTGAGTTGTTCAGCCATAAATTAGGGTGGTGACTGCGATGAATATGAACAAGCGCGGCACGGAGTTTCGAAGAGTGATATTGCATCATATCCGAAAGAATTACATTTTATGAGTGTGATCAGAAAACCAGACTTTATCCGTATACCGCGCTGACTAGTTTTACTTCGTAAAGAGAAACCTTCAGGACAAGTCATATCACTTTCTGCATTTGTATATCTCTTATCTCTTTTTGTATATGTATATCGTCACGTAGCTTTAACTTTTGAGGCACGGTTATTTTGTATATTGTACAGTCTCTTCCGGTCAAATTATTAGACACATTATAGTTGCTATTAAAAGTCACAGATATAACAGCTATTTTACAAAAAACACCATATTTATTGAGAAATATCAGCTATTTATTAATATTTTAACAATATTGGAAATTATGCCATATGCCATAAAATATGCTGTATAAGATAGCGGAAATGTCTCAGCGGAAAATATGAGATTTCGCTATTCGCCGCAAGTGGCAGCACAATCACAAAAGAAAAATTATTTTGTTATATAATTACCAGCGGAAATTTTTTATTCATTTTGTATCTCTTTTTTCACTAAATAAAACATCCCAGCGGAATAAAATATTAAAACTGATCCTTAAAATGACAAATTAATTGACCTACGAAGTAAAGGAACTCGGTAAATGAAATCTTGAAATTTAACAATATTCCGTCTTTCCGCCGTTCTAAAAGAATGACGATGAAATTTGGATAAAAGTATTGATCAGGGGTCCAAAACATAGGACAAAATTCTAGGATCTGTTCATCTGGACTGAACTAGGCCATTTCATTACCAATACTTTTGAAAATTTAAACCTTTTTATTAGTTTATTTTCTGTTTTTGGCCAATATCTCAAAATCTTCCACTAGTAACCAATACTTTCGTTTTTCTAATAGCTTAGGTCATACTGAAAATTTGGTCCTAAGTTTTGGACCCCTGATCAATACTTTTATCCAAATTTCATCGCCATTCTTTTAGAATGGCGGAAAGACGGAATATTGTTAAATTTTAAGATTTCATTTATCGAGTTCCTTTACTTCGGAGATCAATCAATTTGTCATTCTAAGGATCACTTTTAATATTTTATTCCGCTGGGATGTTTTATTTTGGGAAAAAAGAGATACAAAATGAAGAAAAAATTTCCGCTAGTAATTATATAACAAAATAAATTCTCTTTTGTGATTGTGCTGCCACTTGTGGCGAGTAGCGAAACCTCTTATTTTCTGCTGAGAAATTTCCGCTATCTTATACAGCATCATAAAATTATGCCATAAAATTTTAATATGAACTAATAATTAAATAACAATTGTTTTTAATAATAATTTTAAAAATAATAATAATTATAATTAATAATTATTATTTAATAGAACTTTTAATATTATTCTATTTGCTAAGTTCAAGGTTAAAAATCAAAAAGAGTGCGTATAATGTATGAACACAATATACAGGGACTGTAATGTGACCTGCTCTATGAAAAGGGGGGCTTAGGATGCTACTGAAGTTAGCCGAAAATTTCAGCCGAAAATCTGCATTATCGACATAGTTTGTATCAGGTGATAGTACAAAATTCTGTTTACAGTACATTTTCGCCCAAAAAAATGTTGACAAATCAATATCACATAATTCGAATGTTTAAAGGTTATGTGAACTGGGTGAAGTTTAACCAATTCGTAAATAGCTGGATCCCATATTTATAATTTTTCGTGTTAGAGGACAATGAATTTGAGTTGTGGCACTAACAGTGAACACCTGTGCCAAAAATCAGGCCATTTTTTATGTAGCATCATAGTGAAATAAATTAAAAACTGGACGCATGTTTAGTGGTAATTTGTAATGGGTGAAGTTAGACCGACTCGTAATTAAACATTCGAATTATGTGATATTGATTTTGCAAATTTTTTATCGGCAAAAATTTTCTGCTAACTTCAATTAGATGTAATTTTCGGCTAATACCAACATAATTTTGTACCACCACCTGATGCAAAATATATCGATAATGCAGGTGTTTTCGGCTAACTTCAGTAGCTTGGGCTTAGGTGTCAAAAAACCTATTTCCGCTTTTTTGCCGATTAGAATAGAGTATTTAAACATTTTGAAGATACAAACAACATTATTACATGTCAGAAAAACCTTACTTAGTAGTTTTGTATTTTTACGTGTTCTACGTGTTGGTTGTGAGACAAATGTAGTTCATCATCATCGCTATTCGAACTAACATCATCATCAGACCCGTCGTTGTCGTCATCGTTTTCAGGGAAATATTGACTGTAGACGGCACTAAACTCCTCATCAACACTCATTTTTCTGCAAAAGACCAACAGAAACGATTACATTAACGTGATAACGAAAAAGACGGCCGGCGCGATTACAATGATAACATTTGCAAACTCAACTTAACGCGATTAACTATACGATAATATTCTGAGCAGAAACAACCCTTAACGTCCTTGCATATGATAGTTAAACACCACGCAACACAGATAAAAGGGAACAACTAACGTGAAACTGACGCAACGAGTTTTTTACCTTCAACAGACGTTTCCTCGATAATTTGTGTTCGCACCTAAGCCCCCTTTTCATAGACCAGGTCACAAATATTATTGATAAGTCGTTAATCTATGTAGAACAATATTAGTGTATATATGGTGATTGTGCCTTAATTGTTCGTTGAATTGTATAGAAGAAGTTATCATAAGTCATAATAAACCAGTTTTACAAATTATTCCTGAAAGAATATTGCTGGAGCTAAAGTATCAACATAAAACATTAAATAAACGCGATTATGCACGAAATTTTGTGAGGCATATTTTTATCAGTAAGTTCTATTTACCCGGCCATTGGTTCGCTGCTTAAATAGACAACAACACATAAAACGACATACACTGTAACATTCATCCTCCCCTCTTAATAGATACCGATTTTCTATGGGCCGTTAAAACAACTGTTCTCAGATACCACTGCTAGTAATGTGATTCAAACCCTTCCATCATCGTCATGCTTATTAACGCTATAATTCGTCGCATAGGTAGGTTGTACTTTCAAATAATAGAGAGGATGAGAGAGAGTAAAAGTCCTTAAAGAATGACAAAGCTAGATTTAAATAAAATTAAATATGGATATATGATCAGTTCTCATGTATGTAGAGGAGTTTTTCTTTTTAAAAATCCAAAAATTTACTCACCTGGTTTTTTTCGATGCCACGCCCAAGTGAGATTTCCTGTAATTTAATAAAAAATATAACTAAAAATGTTTTTCGTTAATTCAATTAAATAGTTTTGAATATTTTTAATTATTAATCAATGTTGCTACAGTCACCGTTTCTTAGAATCTTCAAAAACTCTAGAAACTTTCGTTTTTCTAAAAAAAAACACTACGAAAATGTGTTTCAAAATCTGGCTTTATCGGTAGCCTTTGAAACAATATATCAGGTGCGCAGCCAAATTTTCGGGTTTCACACATAGATGGCGCTAGCGACACATCTAGTTGCATTTATGTCAGAAGTTGTGTTTTGTTCATAGCGTTTCTAAGAACGACAATGTTGAGTTTTGTGCCAAATAAACAGCATTTGCGGGAAACTTTACTTTTCTGCTTCAACTTGCAAAAAAATGCAGCTGAAGCATGTCATTTGCTTGAGGGGTCCTACGGCAAACATGCACCATCCAAAACTACCTGTGAAGATTGGTTTAAACGCTTCAGAAGTTGCGATTTCGACATTGGGGACAAGACGCGCTCCGGAAGACCAACAACATTTGAAGACACCGAGCTGCAAGCGTTATTGGATGAAAGTGATACGCAAATTCAAGGTCAACTTGCGGACGGAGACATTAAACACAACTCGCCAAGCTATTTCCAAACGTTTACATGCTATGGGAGGAGAGAAAATGTGTGCCGCATGAGTTGACTGAGAGACAGAAGGAAAATCGAAGAGCCACTAAATCAAAAGCCAAAAAGTCGTGACTTTCACCTGGCGAAGCATCAGCATTGAACGCACGGCCAAATCACTTCGGAAAGAAGACAATGCTTTGCGTTTGGTGGGACCAGAATAGTGCACTATGAATGTTTGGGGAATTGACAAATCAAATTAAAAACATTGAAATTCATATTCTAGAGGTGGCTGCGGAAACTAATCTAGTTGTTGGTAAACTGGAGGAAGCACGCAACCATCGGTGTGTTACTGTGGAATAGATACCAGAGGTGGCTGCACAAGGTTCAATTACTAGTGTCAATTCAGACAAAACAGGAAATGAAGGAAAATGGCAAACGGTCGGTAAAAAACGCAAGAAACGTAGAAACAGAAAGCGTTGGCAAAATAAGACAAAGACAAAACGGATAATTATTTCATGTTAACAACTAGCTACGATAAGACTATTTTGGTAATATTTTATGGTCCCTCATTTTTTATGTACTTTCGAACTAGTCGTGTCCCTCCTAAACTATGTTCGCTAAAATAGTGCCAGCTTGTCCCACGTACCGACATCATTTGTGGTACGCAAGCTTCATTTCGCTGTACCACTCAATAACTTTTTAGCAGTTTAGCATAGAAGCTTCATTCACGTTCTCGATTCATTTTTCGGCCGCATAATCATCATCTCCACTGAATGAATTTAAAGAACCTTCTATATCACTGAATGGAAATACTGATCCACTGTTCGTCGTTTAACTTCTTTGTTTTTGAGTTCTAATTCCTTTTTAATCAACTCATCCTTTTGATTTGCTTACTCACGACTTTGTTTGTTGTCTCCTACTATATGGTTCTGCATTGTAGAGTTATTCCGACTTAAGAAAATGTCACTGTCTAAACGGAGTCAAAATTGTTCGATCATATCACGATAAAAATTACTGTTTAGAAGGCAGGCTATTTTGTCTTACAGAGTCACTTTGAGCACTGTTGTCTTTTTGTTTATATTTTTGCTCATTTTTGGTGGTCACTATTTGTGGTACCTGACACTTATTTATTCCAAAATACCATATAACAGTGTCACAATAATACTATAATTCGGAATTCGATGTAAAATAGCTCAAAATTACCGTGTTCTTCAAGTTGTATGCAGTACTCACAAAACTGTATCAACCCTTTTGATTAACGAGGTGATCAATAAAAACACTACGCATGTGTAACAAGGTCAACGCTTGAAATGCTCACCACAATTATACACCTTAATTTTTCGAGAAAATAACAATTTCCGTATCGATGCTTACCGCTCTTCTGCGGAATTTTCGCGAACATACGCCTTACGATTCGCCAACTCCCGCCTTAAATATTTATAAAAAATACCTTAATCACAATTTTTGGAGTGTAATCCCGGTTGAGCCCCCAATTGTTGGATTTTATTTATAATTTCAGTAAACAATAAATATAATTTATTTTAGCTTATAATTTTATTATAATTCGACTTCTTATTTCACGACTGATTATCTTGTTATGCCACCACATTACCATCGGCTTTTATTTTATATGATCTATGTAAATGACCAATACTAACTCAAAAACGTAATTAATATATATATATATATATATATATATATATATATATATATATATATATATATATATATATATATAGATATATATATATATATATATTTGGAACACGATGGCGTAAATACATCCCCAAAATACCGTTTCAGATACTAAAACTGCTAACTGAAAGTTAAAGCCTTACAAACGGTATTTCTCCGTTCCGAGACTAGTAAAAGCCGAAACTTACGATCTTAAATAATTTAGTTACATTTTAGGTCGTTTTGCCACTTAAATTGCAAACCCCTAATTATGTGGCGAAACAAACCCAGATAAACCTTCAAACACTCACTCAGTTGATAAATAATTATCTGTCTCCAAATTATCCCTTTTCGCTAAATATTTGCTGAGAGCGGTTCTAGAATCTCGTGTGATTAATTGTCTGTCTGATCGAAAAAACCAAAAAGGCTACGATTTAATCGGATAATCATTAAATTAGAAATAATCGGTTGCGTAGCAATTTGCGGAGATAAAACTCTAGACTAATTTAACTGAAACTTAGTTGTTTGTTGAGAAAATAATAAATAAAACTTAAAAACAAAAAGAGAAGAAGAAGAAATTATATGTTAAATTTCGGCAAGGAACAAAACGTCTGATAGGAGACATTTATGTTCGAGTTATATCAATCACTATGTTTGCCCTTCTCTAATGATAATCGGCCCAATAACAATATGGAGGCGGAAAACAACGTGTAGCTTAGTTTGGCGCAGTTTTAATAATCAATATAAATTACCGTTTCGGCTTCTTTATTCAATGTCATTTCAAACTAGTTTGGAATAATTCTTAGCTTCCCTCAACAAACATTAATTTATTCATTAAATACTCGTGTTATTTTTGAGCAGTTTATCTTGTTTAATTAATCCTACTGCTCTACAGTTAAACACGATATTTATCTCCCACATAATTTACTACCCATTATTGTTTTGTGACGACTACTTATGAACGACAAAAAATATTTTTTGGCGAATAAATTTAAACTCTGTGCCAAAGCCGAAAATAAAAACAGAGTACAAATCAAATATCGTACCCACATTCACATACCGTCGTAACCAAATTACAAACTGTTTGTGAAATCGATTAAGGCAAGGGAAAACAAAACAAACATTTCTGCTCAATTTCAAAGTTACTTAAGACAGTAGAAGTTAAAGCAAAATTAAAAACCTAAAACAAACCTTTAATACGCCTCAATATAAATTAGCATCATCCACCCATTTTTCACTAACACCCCAAATTTCCTCAAAAAAAAATTTTTACAATTTTTAGTCCAGAAAATAGTGTAATGTATGTCAGTATATACAGTAATATACAAATATAGTACACACAAAAAATAAGTACTCACAGTTTGTGTGCTTTATACTTTATAAAGCACAAAAATTGTAAAAAAGCACAAAAAACCTTGAAATCATTTGCATTCTTTTCTATCTGATTAATGCGATCCCATTGTCGGCATAATTTTTCTTTTCTTTTACACTTTTTCGTTTTTCTTATATCGAGCTTTTTATATTCTTCTGTTGTTTCAAGACAACACAAAACAGAGCCGAACACAAAAAGTAGAATGAAAATAAGAAAAACAAAAAGTTGTATGTGTATTTTTTATAAAGAACGGCACATTTTGCTTTATTGATTTTCAGTTTTCTGCTTAGTTATATTAAACACACTCAAGATATTTTATTGGTTATCTGTTTTTTTTTATATACAGGGTGTATTGTTCCAGGAGCACAATACAACAGCAATAATAATAAACGATACGAGCTGTACAGCAGCCCAAAATGGAATCGTATTGAAAAAACTTTCGAAATGCTGGCCGACTGCTTTGTTGAGTCGGCTAACACTTTCGAAGTCATAAGCAATGAGCTTGGGGTTGGCTGTGATCGAATCAAACAAAAATTTACTAATCTACCGGTGTGAAGCTTAACGTTAATAAAAAGTGTAGCTACACATTTTAACGAAAAGTGTAGACTCAAAAAGTGTAGTTACACAAATTATCAAAAAGTGTAGCTGCAAAAGAAAAGAGTTTGAAATTCGAAATACGTGGTTTAAAAAAAATTATTAAAAATAAACAAAAAGATATTGAGAAGCACAATACTACAATAATAAGTTTTTATACCTTCTTTATGCAAAAAATAATTTTAAAGTAAATAATTTTTAATTCAGAAAATCATCGGAACAATAAGTGCCGAAAGTGGAATTTACTGTTCTCAACTTGGTACGGTATCTAAAATTTGCACAAAAAATTTGAAGACAATTTGCATGTTGTGATTGGCGAAATGGCGCTACACGTGGAAGTGCTTTTGGGACCATATTCACTTAATTCTTTAATAATTCAAAAAAAAAATCGGAACAATAAGTGCCGAGTGTGGAATTTAGTGTCCTCAACACTACCATGGTGTCTGAAATTTGTACAAAAAATTTCAAGACAATTTGCATATTGTGATTGGCGATACAGCGCTACACATGGAAGCGCAATTGGGGCCAAATTCACTTAATTCTTTAATAATTCAAAAAATCATCGGAACAATGAGTGCCGAGTGTGAAATTTAGTGTTCTCAACGTGGCATGGTGTCTGAAATTTGTACAAAAAATTTCAAGACAATTTGCTTGTTGTGATTGGCGATATGGCGGCTACACGTGGGGGCGTCTTTGGGGCCAAATTCACTTAATTCTTTAATAATTCAAAAAATCATCGGAACAATGAGTGCCGAGTGTGGAATTTAGTGTTCTCAACGTGGCATGGTGTCTGAAATTTGCACAAAAAATTTCAAGACAATTTGCATGTTGTGATTGGCGATACAGCGCTACCCGTGGAAACGCAATTGGGGCAATTGACTAAATTCTTTCATAATTCAAAACATCATCGGAGCAATGAGCGCCGAGTGTGAAATTTAGTGTTCTCAACTTGGCATGGTGTCTGAAATTTGTACAAAAAATTTCAAGACAATTTGCTTGTTGTGATTGGCGATATGGCGCTACACATGGAAGCGCAATTGGGGCCAAATTCACTTAATTCTTTAATAATTCAAAAAATCATCGGAACAATGAGTGCCGAGTGTGGGATTTAGTGTTCTCAACGCGGCTTGGTGTCTGAAATTTTCACAAAAAATTTCAAGACAATTTGCTTGTTGTGATTGGCGATAGAGCGCTACACGTGGAAACGCCTTTGGGGCCAAATTCACTTAATTCTTTAATAATACAAAAAATCGTCGGAACAATGAGTGCCGAATGTGGAATTTAGTGTTCTCAACTTAGCATGGTGTCTGAAATTTGCACAAAAAATTTCAAGACAATTTGCATGTTGTGATTGGCGATATGACGCTACAAGTTGAAGTGCCTTTTGAGTTCAAATTCACTTAATTCTTTAATAATTTAAAAAATCATCGGACAATGAATGCTGAGATTAGGGTTCAGTGTTCTCAACTTGGTATGGTGTCTAGGACACACCATCACAATATGCAAATTGTCTTGAATTTTTTTTTATAAACTCCAGACACTATCACAAGGTGAGAAAACTAAATTCCACACTCGGTACTCATTGTTCCGAAGATTTTCTACATTAAAAAGACTTTAAAATTATTTCTTGCATAAAGAAGGTATAAAAAGTTATTGTTGTAGTAACTATGGCATGCAGTGCACTATCGAACAGCACAAGTGGTTGAGAGAGGACTCTAATACATATCACATTTGGTGTGGTTAATCCTTGTGCTTCGTGAATCGTCGTGTCTTCACTAGATTCTGATATCTTAAGCTGGGAGATTAATTGTTTATCAGCTTTGGTAAAAGTTAGATAGAATGTGTTATCCAACAGAGATATCGACGACAATGTTGACGGCAGGTTTATAAATTTGGTTGAAATTTGCACGGTATTCATACTACTGATGTTAGGGTAGTATACCTCACATTCAACTATCATGTCTTTGTTACGAGTGTGCTTGCATCGGAAAATTGCTTGTTGACATGATGTAATCTGTCAATATAACGTATTTGGTTTTTATCACACAGAAGATATATTTTAGAACATTTACTAAGGATAACCACGAGTCCTATATATCCTGCATGAACCATCATGTACTCATCAATAAAAACTGTCTTGTAGGTCCGATTTCCATTTATTAGATACGAGGCAATCGTTTTGTAATTTAATTTGATTTCATTAAAATCATGGTTTTCCTGCTCGCAACGAGATGTTACCATTAATTTAATATCAGCAAGTTCTTCTTTTATAGCACATAAAATGAGATCACTTGCCAAGTTTATGCTTGTTTATAATCCAGGTTGATTTGCCGCATCCAGGTACATCCTGAATATTAATTTTCTTATTGCTGATCTTATGTGCATGCTTTCAGGTTTCGCAACCGTACATCAACCCTGATTTTAGCTTGGTGTTGCAGGATAGGACAGATGTGTTTAAGACTTTGTGTATCATGATGAATGTTGTTCTGGCTTTGTTGATTTGTTTTTTATATCTACATCTGTGTCACTCGTTTTGGCTAGAGTACAAGCAAGG
This sequence comes from Nephrotoma guestfalica, assembly GCA_963691935.1. NCBI lineage: Eukaryota > Metazoa > Arthropoda > Insecta > Diptera > Tipulidae > Nephrotoma > Nephrotoma guestfalica. The sequence continues at coordinate 56,719,818 of OY829913.1, read as the reverse complement.
TTTATATATCTTTATTGACATCTCCTATTTCTTCTTGGTTGATATGTATTGGAGTGTATATTGTTGTGTTTAGCTTCATCGTATTGGTTTTCCTGATATTTATTTTGAGGCCAACTTCTTTTGATCAATCTGATAGCTTCTGTACTGTATATTGCATATCGGCGTGTTTGTGTGTTAGCAGGCATATGTCATCTGCGTAATCTTGATCTTTGAGTTCACCACTATGAACTTGTTGTTGTTTTGAACTCGATTACCTCTCAATCCTTTCTAAATTTTGGATTGAGTGTTGGTGAAATTCTATGTAAGCTGATCATTGCTAGTTATGTTGAGAAGAGATATAATCTGCCAATTTTTGCATTCTCTTCCTAGGAATCGTTATAGTCAAGCCATATATTTTTTCATGGTATTAGAGCGGAATTCCACTGGTATTACAAGTGTTAGAGGGTTCGCAGTTTCCGACCTGTCTTCTTTCATATTTCAGCTTGTATATATGGTCCGTTCCATAGAGGCCTTGTTGTTTCTAATTTTAGCAATGACACCGCTAGCTCTCCGCACCATTTGTGGTTAACACTCGATGAAGGAGTTCAGGTTCATTATTAACGTGTCGTTGGTGGTGTTGTCTCCAAGATATTCCTTCCATTCCTCCTCCGTATCTTCGTATTGATGTTTCAGCTCCAACGTATTTTTTTACATATTTGCAACTTGAGTTGCCACCGTTCTTCAATTTTCTTCCTACATTTATGACTGATCCAGAGTTTACGTCTGAATTCTTGCTACTCGTCCGAGTGTGTTGGTAGCTACCTCGATATAGCCTTCTTCGATTTGTTTACATTGTTGCACTATACTGATGGCTGCTGCTTTATTGGTTTGGAGGCCGAGTATGAGCACTTCGCAAAATGTGTTTCTTGTGTCGGTATCTTTTAATATGTTGATGTTGGATTTTTTTCTTGATCCGTTTTATAGCAACAGGCTTAATTTTAAATTGTGATATTACCAGTTGATGGTCACTTTGAATGTCTGACCACTGGGCAATGAGAATTTTCTTATTGATCATTACGTGATCTATTTGGATCGTTGTTCTGCCCTCATGTAACGTCCATGTGTATTTGTGTATATTTTTGTGTGGAAATTTGCTGACCTATGAATAGTTGTGTGCGACGCAGAAGTCGTTGAGTCGTTCTCCATTATTTATTGCACACTGAGTATAATGGTTGTTTACCCAGGCTGGTTGACTATTCTTATTTTGTTCATTTTCTGTGTGCCCTTGTGATTGTGGCTCGTAGTTGTTTATAGAACTCATCGTTAGTTGTTTCATCTGTGTCGTTTAGGGCGGTTTAGGTTGTGTTTCGTAATTTTGAATGAAATCTTGTTACCCTTCCTCGCTTTAGCTGTTGTTAATATCCCCACACTTTATTCATCACGTCAGAGTATATAATCGGGTAATTTACTTCGCTTGTGTTTATTTCACCACTGTTTTTCCATCTCACTTCACTGAGACCGATAATTTAGATGTTTATGTGTTAGCCTTCTTGCTTCTGTTAGAGTTTTGATGTTCCAATTTCCGATTCGTGTCCGTGTACGATAGCTGAGGGTCGATATTTGCGATTTGCATTATTTATTGTAGTATTCGTTTTTGTAATCATTTTGAATTCGGATTAATGAATGAAGGGTCCAATCCTATACAGGGCTTCTGAGCAAGGTATACTGGCTTACCGTGGAGGGAAGATTCGTTCCATTCCATTATTTACTTTGTTCTATAATCTTCCCAAAAGGTGATCCAAATTTGTACTAATCCAAGCAATAGTTGCTTGATGTAGAAGGACAAGGAAAAACAAGCGTTGGTTGTACGCCACCTGTATTCTGGTTTAAGACAATATTAATTACAGTTATCGGACAGTTTTAGTCTGACCGACCAAATGGCATAGTGGTTAAAGCTTTGGCGTTTGGATCGGGAGGTACCGGGTTCGAATCCCGATAGGGGCAGGATGCAAAGGGAATTTTCATCAACAAATTACGATTTGTGATGAAAAGGAACACATCTATGACCCCCTGTCGGAGTGCGGGGCTTTTGGGCCGACCCATCTTCCATGCCAATATAGGCTGGCATGGAGCTATGCAATGTGCAGATGGTAATAAAATCGGACCTATATCCGTACGTCCTCGAATTGGCCAATATACAGCCGTAAAGGTAAGGACGTAAATAAGCGAACCGCGATAGAATTGGGAGAGCCTCGGCCCCAGAACAGTACAGGGAAAAGAAAAAAAATGAGTCTGGAAAAACCAAATTATTTGCACACCACATGGTTTTTTGGGTTGTAATACAACCAAAAACAACAAATCAATCAAAAAAACTCATTTATCCTACAAGTTTTATAGTACCCCAATTACTCGTACGTGGATCAAAGAACGGAAGTTAAAATCAGAAATGAAGTATTCGTTTCGAAAAGGTTCATGACACACAACACATTTGGCACAGTGAATTACTTTTAAACCATAGCCGAATTTAGCCTCGTACACCGTTATTTGATATCGTTACAAAACTAACTTCATTTGAACCAGAATGAAAATAAGTTCTATAAGGCCAGCAGAAGTACGTCTTATAAGATTTTCCCATTTTTCGGATTCCTTTTCGAAGGATTACATCACCGTAATCAGCAAATGTGACAGGATCCATTATAATTTATTTTATGAAACCTGGATTTATAAAATAATTTTGGTTTAGTGACGGGACCGAGATATTTCAATCTCACCTATTTGTTTTATAAAAATTGAATTTTAACTGCCAAAATATAGGTAAACCCGAATTTACCAAGGAAAACTATAAGATGACGATCCGCTACATAAAAACAATGGAAATAACAACAAAAAGCAATAATCTACATTGTCTACGAATTGTCTACATATTCTACCAATTCTCGACATTGTCTACTCCAAAATCAATTTTCTACGCTATTTGCGACACCAATACGTACACAATCCAGAACAACACTGCTAAAGCTATGGGCGAGACATTTAAATTAAAGAAACATGGCGGTTTTGCGTGTTTTATTACATTTTCAGAATTGTATTATAATGTAAGCTATACGTATATTAGTATAGGCTTATCTCCAACAAAAAAAAAAAAATCCGGTTGAAGCAGTGAAAAGGTAGCTTAGAACATTTTGTACGTTGAACGGCAGTAGATTTCCACACCGATATACACGTTACCTAGACTATTATTAATGTTTTCCTCGTTTATGTTAGCATACCAAAAATACAATGTGATGCGTTATCATGTTTAAATGTAAATCAAAATCCTTTTTTTGTCTGTGGAGATCAAAAAAAAACGTGCATGAAATGGATTATGTCCCAATGTTTCGTGCCAAAACATTTCTGTCTTGTTTTTGTAATTACCATATATAATTTTTTTAATTTAATTTGTCCGGGTAATTTGTTTTCCCTTCAAATTTTATTTATTTTAATTTAAATTTGTTTTTTTCTTCTGTAATTCCAGGAAAGTTCAAATTTTTTAATGGTAACGTATTAACTTCCAATATATAGGCGGATCTAAGGTTTTTATACACACTTACTTAAAATGATCGCTCTCAAATCTTAATCTTTATACGTTTAATACAAAATATTATAATATATATAACTATATGTAGTGTGTGGTATTTTGTGGTCATGATCGATATAATATTTTATATTTTGTTGATGTCTTTTGTATGTTTTACATAATAAATGTCTAACATTTTGTTGTCTTTTATACTCGTAAATAATAATAATAATAATAATAAATAAATATTGATTTTCTGTTTTATATATAAAGTATTTTATGTGATGTTTCATTTGATGTTTTCATTTTCATACATTTTATTTTATACTCTAATATCACAAATATTTTGATAAATTTTCCAAAATTATGTAGCCATAAATTAGCGTTTCAAAAATTTCTGATAAAATTCTTCTGTTCATATACATTAAACATAAATCTTTTGTCTCTCCATAAACGACTACATAATTAAATGTACATAATGCAACAATGAATATTTGAACCATTTTTGAAAATATTTTCTTTGAGCTTTTTCAAAAATTTCTATCATGCACGTAGTATTTACATTACCACCACTGTGCGTGATATAATAGTATGTAATGTATGTCCAAAATCAGAAATTTTTCTACTTTTTCAGTGAATTTTCAATTTTGTTATGTGTACAAAAAAATTTTTATGTATGTGTTTTACGATAAATATAATTATATTTTTAGTTCCTTTAAGTTTAATGGTCACCATAGCGATTATTGGTCAAAACCAAAAGAGAATTACATTTTTATTTCATGTAAAATATCAATCGTTTGTGTCGTGTTTTTAATGTGTTTCGATAACAGATTTCAAATTTTTGTTTATGCAGTGTTCCTACATGTGGGCGGCATACAAAGCCATCGCTTCTGGAAAACCTACTTCTAAATATTATAAATAGATTCAATTATGTTAATTGTTCCGGGATTACTTCGATTTAGGTTATTTACTTCAAACCATACTACTGACTTCTAATAACACAAATTTTTATAAAATATACAGCCGTGGCCAAAAGTATTGAGCACCCATGATATCTTACAATTTTTTTGGGAGTATCAATTTGAAATAAATTGAAAGACTATTTATTTAAATAAAAATCATATTTTGTGGGTCCACCGTTTGCCCTAACTACGGCAGAAATTCTTTTGGGTAGAGAACTTACAAGTTTTTTACGTTCTGAAAGACGTATGGCGCTCCATTATTGGTGAAGACAGCGTTTTAAAACTTCTTTGTTATTTATTGTGTGGCACCTGACTCTGCGTTTTAATAAACTCCATAAATGTTCTATGGGGTTCAGGTCCGGGGACTGGGCAGGCCATGTTTGTATTACCAAATAGTGTTAAAAATGAGGACAGCAATGCAGATTCTAGGACGTTTATGTTTTTTGAAGATCTCATGTGACCCTCATACACGAACATTTCGTCATGCAGCCCCAGACCATTATGCTGCCTCCGCCGTGTTTTACGGTTGGTACCACACACTCTGGACTAAATGCTTCGCCTATGCAGCGACGCACAAATGACACACCAGTGTATCGATTTTGTCCCAAAATGTGTGAAACGAAATGAGTGTAACCGGAAAGCTATAGTAGTAGTATTTATGTTTATGTTAGTTAATGACGCGCGAATAATTGGTTTGCTTAGCTTTACTATACACATGCAAACCACGTGTCATTGTTTTTTGTTAATTCTATTAACCCTTGATGAGATTTTTGATTCTTGGCACTCAAAGGGTTAACCATTGTAAACGCCATATTTTTGTGTTGTTTGAAAAACGAATCAAAATTCGTCATTTTGGAACAATATGATTGATCGAAAAAATTCTTTAAACGAAAGAAAAGACAAACTAATGCAACACTGAATCCGCCTTTACTTTTTAAATATTTAGGTATTTTCGATTTTTTTTTATAATTAATATTTTATTTTTAAAATTTATGAAATTTAGTTTGAATTTATTTATAAAATTTAAACATATAACATATAAACATATAAAATTAATTTATTATAAAAACAATATTAAATATAAAATACATTAGCATGTTAAATAATAACACTCTACGTGTTGTAAATGTGATGGCAGTATACTCAGATTTGTGGTGTCTTCTCTAGAATTTAGTGTTGATGGCCCTTAAACACCCACAAGACCCGGTTTACACTTTTAATATTATTATTTCCATTTACACTAAACAAAAAAAATCCCCGAAGGTCGCAGAGATATGCCGCATGTCACTAAAGGTTGAAGAGAGTGTCCCCGAAATGCCAGTATACTCAGATTTGTGGTGTCATCTCTAGAATTTAGTGTTGATGGCCCTTAAACACCCACAAGACCCGGTTTACACTTTTAATATTATTATTTCCATTTACACTAAACAAAAAAAATCCCCGAAGGTCGCAGAGATATGCCCCATATCACTAAAGGTTGAAGAGAGTGTCCCTGAAATGCCAGTATACTCAGATTTGTGGAGTCATCTCTAGAATTTAGTGTTGATGGCCCTTAAACACCCACAAGACCCGGTTTACACTTTTAATATTATTATTTCCATTTACACTAAACAAAAAAAATCCCCGAAGGTCGCAGAGATATGCCCCATATCACTAAAGGTTGAAGAGAGTGTCCCTGAAATGCCAGTATACTCAGATTTGTGGAGTCATCTCTAGAATTTAGTGTTGATGGCCCTTAAACACCCACAAGACCCGGTTTACACTTTTCATCTTATTATTTCCATTTACACTAAACAAAAAAATTCCCCGGATTCGCAGTGATATGCCGCATATCACTAAAGGTTGAAGAGAGTGTCCCTGAAATACCAGTATACTCAGATTTGTGGTGTCATCTCTAGAATTTAGTGTTGATGGTCCTTAAACACCCACAAGACTCGGTTTACACTTTTTATATTATTATTTCCATTTACACTAAACAAAAAAATTCCCCGAAGGTTGCAGAGATATGCCGCATATCACTAAAGGTTGAAGAGAGTGTCCCTGAAATGCCAGTATACTCGAAATTGTGGTGTCATCGCTAGAATTTAGTGTTGATGGCTCTTAAACACCCACAAGACCCGGTTTACACTTTTAATATTATTATTTCCATTTACACTAAACAAAAAAATTCCCCGAAGGTCGCAGAGATATGCCGCATATCACTAAAGGTTGAAGAGAGTGTCCCCGAAATGCCAGTATACTCAGATTTGTGGTGTCAGCTCTAGAATTTAGTGTTGATGGCCTTTAAACACCCACAAGACTCGGTTTACACTTTTAATCTTATTATTTACATTTACACTAAACAAAAAAATTCCCCGAAGGTCGCAGAGATATGCTGCATATTACTATAAATTGTAGGGAGTGTCCCTGAAACGCCAGTATACTCAGATTTGTGGTGTCATCTGTAGAATTTAGTGTTGATGGCCCTTAAACACCCACAAGACCCGGTTTACACTTTTCATCTTATTATTTCCATTTACACTAAACAAAAAAATTCCCCGGAGGTCGCAGTGATATGCCGCATATCACTAAAGGTTGAAGAAAGTGTCCCTAAAATGCCAGTATACTCAGATTTGTGGAGTCATCTCTAGAATTTAGTGTTGATGGCCCTTAAACACCCACAAGACCCGGTTTACACTTTTCATCTTATTATTTCCATTTACACTAAACAAAAAAATTCCCCGGAGGTCGCAGTGATATGCCGCATATCACTAAAGGTTGAAGAAAGTGTCCCTGAAATGCCAGTATACTCAGATTTGTGGTGTCATCTCTAGAATTTAGTGTTGATGGTCCTTAAACACCCACAAGACTCGGTTTACACTTTTTATATTATTATTTCCATTTACACTAAACAAAAAAATTCCCCGAAGGTCGCAGAGACATGCCCCATATCACTAAAGGTTGAAGAGAGTGTCCCTGAAATGCCAGTATACTCAGATTTGTGGTGTCATCTCTAGAATTTAGTGTTGATGGTCCTTAAACACCCACAAGACCCGGTTTACACTTTTTATCTTATTATTTCCATTTACACTAAAAAAAAATATCCTCGAAGATCGCAGAAATATGTCGCATATCACTATAGGTTGAAGAGAGTGTTCCCGAAATGCCAGTATACTCAGATTTGTGGTGTCATCTCTAGAATTAAGTGTTAATGGCCCTTAAACACCCAAAAGGCCCGGTTTACACTTTTTACCTTATTATTTCCATTTACACTAAACAAAAAAGAATCCTCGAAGGTCGCAGTGATATGCCGCGGATTAGATTATGTTTATTGAAAATTATAACAATTTCAACCCTGCCACAATTTTTTTATGTAGTTCTACACTTCTCTAATTTGTGTAGTTACACTTTTGATAACATTCCTCACGGTATGTGGTGATGCGTTTGCGCCCATGCAGAAGCTGTATCTGCACACGTTGTTTTAAACTTAACTCTTTTTGTTTCGGCATATTGCAATAATATCACTAAATTTAACAAACCTAACACCAAAAGTGCAGTAGATCACTGGATGTGTAAACAATGAGCATTGAGCGAAAGTAGCGAACTTATGATTAAATACAAAATGGAAAAATAATAAGTTTTATTGCACCAGATCATTTATTGCCACACCTGTGGTGTGAGTCATTGCTTTTAACCCTTTTTAGATGTCGAAAAAATAATCAATAAACAATAGAGGTTGTTTCCTCCTATACTTATCGTGTACGCTCAAAATTTATAGGGTGCTCAATACTTTTGGCCAAGGCTGTATATTTCGTATAAACCTACGTAATCAAAATTATTTGAAAAACTGTCTAGCAATTAATTAATGTAATTAGCTTACAACAACAACAACATCATAAGCTTATAGCGTGACCGAAAAACAACGATTTGTTTGTGGTACATTAAAATTCCTAATATTTGATTTTAATTTATTCCATTACAAACGAGCTTTTTGGTATTGGAAACAGAAGTCACACGATATGTACACAATAATGCAGTGTTGCTCGATTATTTAAAAATCAGAGTAGTTTGTTTAGAAGCCTTTTGTAGATTGGGCAGGCAAAATTTTATTTTTATTGATTAGGATATTGAAATATTATATGTGGTAAGGCCATTATCCAAAACTATAATTACTACTGAACTTACTACTTTTGAGGTGTTTGAAACAGCACCACCAAGATTCATATTATTTAATTTTTTGGTCTAATATATTCACAAATTTTATATAAACTAATAATTATTTTATCTCACACATATATCAGCAATTAAGATTTTCTAGTATTCATATTTTTGAACTGACTCGTAAAAAATTAAAAACCTCAAACCCCACCCCCTACCCCACAGAGAGATCGAAGCAAGAATCTGGTAGGAGGTCTAAATACACAACCCGCCCTTGTAGTTGTTGTAGGTTTAGGTAAAAGATCGAAACGAACATGTTTGCGAAATTTGAACTCCACGGTAGGTAATTTAGGTCCGTCAGCTGAAATAATGAGTTTTGGTTCAAAAACACTAGTGACTCTAATACCTGATAGTGAAGCCACCGGGGAAACAAGGATATCTCGACTAATAAACCACCAAAAAAGAGCTGCGAAAATTAAATTTAAGTAACATATTTTAATTAATTACACTAATTTCTGGTATGTATGAGTTAAAATAATTAAAAATTTGCCTGTGTGTTACATTTGAACCAATGATTGTTCCAATGCTTAATACATCTCAGCTCAAAAGTAGCGGAACGGGCCGTGGCTAGAAAGAAAGATTGTTGCGACGCAATGTGGCCATGCTATCTCTAATATGCTTTAAAAATATTTATAAAACAATATTTTATCTCCATGAAATGAGCCTGTGTTGCCCAGAGTTATAGATATGATCAAGGAATATCTGTAGCGTATATACCACTATAGATACTTATCTCTAGTTTCGGCTCCAGATAACTTAAGATCTTGTCTAGATACGATTTGGGATCCAATCCTGAATTCAAAAAATGGAGGGATGATTATGTTGTGGCCAACAAACGACCATCTTCTACCACGAATGTACATATATCTCGAATACACCACACTTCATTTCTAAAACGAAAAATTAAACCTACCGGATTTTTGATAAATGCTGTCTTGTATAATGAAACATCATTATTCCCGCTTAAATTTCAGAAAACCCAAAATGTCAACCCTTGTTAAAATTTAATCTTTAAATTTATTTGAATTTTTTAATTATTTGTAGTTCGTTGAAAATGTTATACTTTTTAATATCATCAAATTGAAAAAGCTGCGGATGCTGCCACTTTCGAAAAACCGATTTCCACCACATTTCGCAGGGTTCTCCCAATTTATGATAAAAGCTTTAGTATGAAATTCCATCCCGAATATTCAATCCACTGTTTCATTCAATCCCAAGTTAAAAAAATGATGTCAACTACTTTTGTATGAAATTTAATTTGTAAAACCGTTCTTCTCGTAAATGTTTTAACTTTTCAAAATAATTTATTTTTTTATTTCGCTGGCGCCACATCCCATGTAAGAGTTTGGCCACCTCAATAAAGTTACATTATCAGGTTATTGTCAGAATAATGATTCATAAATTCATTGAATCTTAGCCAGGACCCAAGCCTGCTGGAAGGCCATACTGCTGCTGGATGAGGCATACTGGCACGCCAGGGAGGGGGGTGGTTTCGTTTCTTTCCTATGCGGTCACCCAAAGTTGTATACTAATCCAAGCAACGGTTACTTGACGTCGATGATGTCGCATTATCTCGCTCTGCTACGCAGAAATATTTGCAAACTACGAAAACGCTCTGACCGCTTTCGACCAAAGTCCCTATGATCTTTCAATTTATAAAAAAAATCTTATGTTATTGACGCAGAGACATTTAGTCTGCAAAGCACAACATTCAGACATTCAGACACACATTGGTCATAAGTGCCACTACACATACTTATCTCTAGTAAAGGCTCCAGAAATTTAAGAATTTATCACCTCCAATTTTTTGCAGATTTACAATTCGCTAGTCAGGCAGACCGGGGTCGTGCAGATTAAATGTTGTTGGTTCTCTAAAGCCCATACGGATTGACTGATCGGAGTGAAACTTCATACTTAAGCTTTTTTCATGAATTGGAAGATCCCAGTGATTTTTGGCCAACATCGGTCCACCGGAAGTGACAGGAATTTTTTAGTGTCTTGCAAAAAATTGGAAAAGTATTAAGCATTTACGAACAAATGAATACAAACAAAAAGTTTATAAATTAAATTCCAAACAAAATTAGATTAGATCATTTTTAAATTTTACAGGGAATATAGAGATTTGAAAAAAAAAACTTCATTTTATTAAAATTCTCTACAGTTCAGGCGGGACTGACTATTCGGAATGACACTCCATACTATTTGGAAGTAGACTTTGTACCGTAAGTGATAACTTCTAAGGGAGCTTTTTCGGTTTTTACAATGATGTAGTCAGATGTGTTTACAATGATGTTGTCTGGTAAGTTTAACTTTTATCTTTAAAAATCAAGTGCGGTGTATTCGAGATCTACGTACACATTCGTGGTAACAGAAAGTCAGGTGTTGGCCACAACATATTCACCACTCCATTTTACTTTCTTTTACGTAGCAAAATAAAGTATAATAATCATGAAAAAAGTTGACCTTGAGATTTTTGCAGATTTACCATTCGATATATCGCCGAAGTAAAAAATTAGTTTTTAAAAATACCCGTTGCTCTGTATATGTGTGTATCTGCGTGTGTGTGCGTGCAGACTAAATGTCTATATCCCCTCTACAGCCTAGACGGTTTATCCGATCGGTAAGAAACCCAGTTATTCCAGTCATTTTTGCCTGAAATCAGTCCACCGGAAGCATCAGCTTTCAAAGGAGTTTTCTCGTTTTTTCCAAATATTTTAAAAAGTATAGCATTTGCGAGAAAAACGACAATGACCTAAAAGCTTATAAATAAAATTTGCAACAATATCAAACCGGATCATTTTTCCAAAACTTAACCGGAAATGATCATTTTTGACACAAAAAAACTGTATTTCAACAAAATTTCTGTCCTGTACTGCCCATAAATTGGGAGATCCCAGTGATCCCTTTTCCGTTTTTTGCCAATATTATGAAAACTATAGCATTTACGGGATAAACTACTATGAACTTAAAGATTCGAAATTCAATTTGCAACAATATCGGCTCAGATCAATTTTCCAAAATTTAAGTTGAAAGGTCGAATATCTTGAAAAATTTTGGCTTCTTGAGTTTTAGGACTAAACGTATGTGTCATCTGATGACGACTGATCATGAAACTTCATACATAAGCTTTTTTCATAAATCTGCAGATCCCAGGGATTTTTGGCCGAAACCGGAGTTCCGGTAGACCGGAAGTAGTAGACCCGCAGCTTACATATAAGCTTTTCATTTTTTGCAAATAGCTAGAAATGTGCGCAATAGCATTTACGAAAAACGGTTAAAAACAAAAAGATAGTAAATTAATTTTCAAACAAACTTAGTTCAGATCATTTTAAATTTTACCGGACATGACGAGTATTTCAACAAAATTCGGTATCTCTCAAGTCCCGCAGAAGACTATTCGGAATGAAACATCATATTTAAACATTTTCTATTGGTGATCCTTGCTGAAATTTAGTAGAAATACCTCTACTGGAAGTGGCAGCTTCCATGGGAGCTTCTTCATTTTTGCAATGATGTTGAAAAGTTTAACAATTACAAACAATGACAAAGAATTAAACGATTCAAATAAATTAAAAGAATAAACTATCAACATGGGTTGGTTTTTTGGAATTTAAGCAGAGTGACGATTTTACTTTCTTTTACTTAGTAATAAAGAATAGTAATCATGAAAAAATTGTATCTCGGGTTTAGACGATTTTTCCGATCGGGATGAAACTTCATAATTAAGCCGTTTTATTTTTTTCATTATTTCGATTCCAGTGATTTTCGCCGAAATTGATTCACCGCAGGTGGCAGCTCCTATATGGTCATCGTATTATTCGTTTTTTCTAAATGTTTTAAAAAGTATAGAATTTACGAGAAAAACGATTATGCATGGATATTCTAAGTATAATTTGCAACAATATCGAACCAGACCATTTTTCCAAAAGTTAACCAGAAATTACGATTTTTGACAAAAAAAATGTTTTTCAACAAAAATTCAGCCCTGTATGGCCCAGTCGGATAGATTGATCGGGATGAAAGTTATACTTAAGCTTTTTCCGTAAATTCGGAGATATCAGTCAACTTTGTTTGGTCGAAATAGTTTCACAAGGGACAGCTTCCATAGGAGCTTTTCTGTTTTTCCACCAGAAATGACAGCTTCAATATGAGCTCTCTCGTTTTTTGCATGTATTTTAAAAAGCAAATCATTTGCGAGAAAAACGGTTATGAACTAACAGATTCTAAATTAATCTTGCAACCATACCGGTCTAGATCAGTTTTCCAAAATTTAAACGGAAATGGCGTTTCTTGTCAAAAAACTGTTTTTCAGTAAAAATTTGAGCCCTTTACAGCCCATACGGATTGATTGATTGGGAGATCCCAGCAATTTTTGGCCGAAATCGGCCCACCGGAAGTGACAGCTTCCATAGGAGGTTTTTCGTTGTTTGCAAATATTTTTAAAAGTATAAAGCATTTCCGAAAAAACAATTAAAATAAAAAGATTATAAATGACATTTCAAACAAAATTAGTTCGGATCTAACTGCTACTCGGAAATGACGAGTATTAGGAATAAAACTTCTTACTAAAGCATTTTCCATTAATTGGAGGGCTATGCAGGTCTTAAATAAGACAAACCAAAATATCAATAGTTTGATACTAACTTCAAATATTTTGATATATTAGGTAAAATGTCATAACTTAATGGCATAATGCTTATAACGTATTACTGTGTGACAAAAAGCGTCAATATATCAAAATACCAGATCAGATTTAGATCAGGATTCATTTTAAAAAAATGAGTACAATTGAGCCAATTTATTTTATCAGAAAGTTTGTTAAAGGTTATTGCCCACCGAAAATATTCATCAACCACATTTCTGCAAATTTGGCTAAATTAGTGTTATACCATAAAAACCGCAGTAAGACATTAGTCCGAAAATCTAAACTTCCTACCGTTAAATTGATCAGTTTACTAAGACAATAGCGCAGCGGACCTCAAGACACATTATACTCTAAAATTATTCAAGTGCAAAAAGCAAAATATTGAATTGCAGCATTTAAAAATAAAATTTAAATTTAAGTTATTCAAAAATGATTAAGCTTTTAAAAGCACAATAAATTTAATTACCGAAAAACACAGTTCGAATGATTTTTAATATTTTCGGTTGTTTCATGGTCGAAATTTTTTTTATGATTTATGATTTAAACCACCGTTCATTATTAATTAAAACAAATTAAGGTTTAATGCAAATGTGGGATGAATTTCAATCCATTGGTGATGGGTGAGAGTAGTTGTTTAAATTTTTATTAGTTTATTATGAATAAAATTTTAATAGTTACGTAAAATATAAAGAACTTGTGTATCTTATCAATTTTACATTGCCAATTTCCATTAAATTTGTTCATTGCTTGTATACAAAATCAACTTACACTTCCGGAAATTAGATAGGAAGTTAATTTAGGAACTGCCTGCTATAAAATTGGTATCCATGTCTAACCAACATAAATCTTTGAACTGCGAAGTAGAACACCGCTATGCGATATTAAGTGTAATAGCACTTGAATTGTATGTTTTACTCAAGTTTATATTCCCCACATTATTCAAACCAAGAAGAATGTGTATTGCCCCAGGGGGCCACCGCAACACTAAAATTTTAAAGAAAAACTAATTATAAAATAATTTAATAATGGAATACACCAATAATTCATTTATACGCTTAAGCAAAAAATATATAATGGTTATTGTTATTAATTGAACGAAAACAGAACCTAATTATATTTTGACATGTCCACGCCATTACACTTTTTTTGCCCTGAATTAACTATTTTCACCTCAATGAATAGTAAAATATCTTGATGTAAAACACATAAATTGAATATACAGTTATGAAATTCAATCAATTGGGATTAGTATAAAATGTGTGTGTGTATGTTACACGGTAAAAAATTATGTTAATTTAAGATTTTGATATCAGTCTATTATCTTACATGTACAAATCACAACATGGAAAATATGAGTGCTTACCACCATAGACAAATGGGTACAACCACACATTATACACACAGCCGCACATCGACATTTTACATATACTCGCATATGTATACAAAAGGAAACCACAATGGAACCCTTTTCCGAAATGTGGATGCTAAAAAATGTATTCTAACATTTTAAAACTACAAGAAAAATATGCTTGTCCACTCATCTTACACAAAATTACTTAAAATGGTAAATAAATAAAGCTTTGTAAACTATTTTTAGAAAGTTGTCGAAAGCTGTACATATAGATTTTATTATACTCGTAAAGCATTCCAAAACAGTTATATGAAATTTAAAACATAAATTAATAACAAAGTCGTACAATTTTTTCAAAAGATTTTAATTAGTAACGATAATTCGCTAAGACTGGCAACTTGGCAATAATTTAATGAAAAATGTACAGTTAAATGTAAAATCTATTAAGTGATAAAAATTTAAATCCAATATAATCGTCATCGTTAAAATGAAATTTCAGTTCAAATGGTGGTTTAGAAGCTCAATCAAAATGTACGACATATTTTGATGTAAATAACGATATTAAAATGTAAAAGCACCAGGTGAACAGGGCCTTTAAACGTATTTAAAGATGTTCCTAATAATCACGTTAATTTCAAGCGGTTTATTTTTCTACAATTTATAAGATTAGTGAGTTCGGCCATTAACGAAACGAACCTAGATTTGCCAAAGAAACGAACGAAATTTAAAAACACACGATTTTATTTGTTCAGTACCTAAGATAAAAACCGTTTGTAATTTGATCTATCCAAGATATTTTTTGTAAACCCATAAAACGAATATTTATCTAGATAATCGATATCTGTAATACGATTTATATGTTCAGAAAGAGAACAATCAGTACAGCCAGCTATCAAGAGAGAGTTATGCATTTTGCTTGCTTTAAAGCCGACAGACGAACACTAAGTATAATGGCGAAGATTTGATCAAAATCGGTTGACTAGTTTTAACCCAGACAAAGAAACAAAGAATCAGTCAGACTCTTATATATATATATATATATATATATATATATATATATATATATATATATATATATATATATATAATATAGGGTGGCTGACACGAAGTGTTACCAAAACAAAACGCCACAGAATTTTTAGTTTTCGATGAATTTTATTGAATCAAAGTAAAAAATGTTCACAAATATTTAAATTTTCGAATTGCATTAGCAGTTTTCGATTTGGCCACCCTTAGCCGTGATTATGGCCTTCAAACAGCCTTCAAACGGCCTTCAATGGTGCTCCAAATTGCCATACAATAAATTAATCAAAAGTTTGATAACGCAATATAACATTCGAAACTGTTGAATTAACATAGAAATGGTTTGAACCATAAAACTGATGGAAAATGCCTTTGACCATAGACCGCGTATTAAAAGTCACTTAGAATATACTTGTCCCATACATTCGAATTTTGACATTTTGAATGAACATTGCTCTACAAAACAAGTCCTGAAAGCATGAAATGTACAAATCATTGACGTATAGGTGCCCAGCTGATGTTATACATCTGCTCTAACGGAATACTACCCTATAACATCAGTAGTATGAATACCGTGCAAATTTCAGCCAAATTTACAAACCTGCCGTCAACTTTGGTGTCGATACCTCTGTTGGATAACACATTCTATCTAACCTTTACCAAAGCTGATAAACAATTAATCTCCCAGCTTAAGATCCCAGAATCTAGTAAAGTCATGACTATCCACGAAGCACAAAGATTAACCTCACCAAATGTGATATGTATAAGAATCAATTCTCAACCACTTGGGCTGTTCGATAGTGTACCCCATGCCATAGTTGCAATTTCAAGACACACCCAATCATTAAGATATTTTTCACCAGTGACTAATGATAGACTACACTCGCTTTTAATGAGAGCTCGAGCCTACACTACTACTCTAAAAGTAAATCAATCCATAAAATTCAAGAAAAGGTTGGTTTATGAGAAATATGCAATTTACTATGAAAACGTCAACAAAATGGCATCAAAAGCATCTAAGTTCTATAACTTCGTTTTAAAATCAAACTACCTAATCTATGTAATTTGTGAAACTTCATTAAAACCGGGCATAATGAGCAGTGAATTTTTTGGCCATTATTACGTTGTCCACAGATGCGATCGGTCTCTCGAAACTAGCTCAAAGAAATCGGGTGGTGGCGTACTGAGCAGTACATTCTAAACTCTGGAATGCTCCAGTAACTTTAGCCCCATCGAGAGTCGAACAAATTGGTGTAAAAATCAAAATTAACCAAACCAATCTATTCATTTACGCAGCGTATATACTACCTCAGTCAAATAGTGATCATTACGCAACTTGCATCGATGCGATTGATGAAGTTATTAACACAGCAAACTCGTCAGATTTAGTTCTTGTGCTTGGTGATTTTAACCTTCCAAATATAATATGGAATCTGGACCCGGAACTAAATTAATATAACAACAGATGCCGAATCTTTTTTTGTGGACGCCATGGTCGGTTATAATTTGAAATAGATAAACACAATTACTAATAATCGTGATAGATTACTGGATCTTGTCTTCAGCAACGACATTGACACTTTCAAAATTTCAGAATCCGTGTTACCTTTTGTAATTAACGATATCACAAGTCTTTAGATATTGTATTTGATTCAACTAATTTAATGGCGAGTTCGGAACACCTACAACCAATCAAATACATCTTCAAAAAAACAAATCGTGCGGGGCTACAAAGTTACCTAGAATCCATCAACTGGCAAACAACTCTCAATTCCAATGATATAAACGAAAATGTTGATAAATTTAATGACATTATGCAGCATGGCTTCGAACATTATGTACCTATGTGCTGTAAACCATAAAATGCTCACCCTCAGTGGTTCGATGATAGACAAGTTGAATTAAACAATCGGGAGTCGAAAGCGTATGATAAAATGTTGAAAAGCCGGTTACATAGTAACGAATTTGAAATTTACTTCAAATCAAAATACAGGTCGTATCTCGATCAAATTCAAGGAAAAATCAAAGTAAATCCAAAACAATTTTGGAAATACTTTAGGAATAAACGCGAAATTGACGGATACCCTGCAAATATGACATATAATAATACCAGCTCCTCAAACTCCAAAGATATAGCTGACATGTTCGCGAAGTATTTCCAATCAGTCTATAAACCAAGCGTTACTAGTGGATTGTACGAACAACCCAGCAATACCAACGTAACAATAACTCCTCCTGTTATATATGAGGATAACATATTATCGGCTCTAAAGGGATTTGGAGACGGTTGTGGCCTTGACAACATTCCCTCTTCTATTCTGAAGGAGTACGCTGACATTTTAGCAATTCCATTATGTTACCTATTCAACCACTCCTTGAGCACCGGGGTGTTTCCCGAAAAATGGAAAATTTCAAAAATTACACCAATATTTAAATCGGGCAAACGAGATGACGTTACATGCTACAGAGGAATATCAACTACATCATCAATTCCAAAATTGTTTGAATTAGTTTTATGCAACAACTTTAAATCCACAATTGCGTGTGATCGAAACTCGCTTTACTTAAATATTGAGAAATGCAAGATCAATCATGTCTCAACATCTTGTTGAGACATGATTGATCGACATCAACATCGATAATGTCTTTCCATCGTAAAAGAAATCCGCTAATTACTTCCTACAAAGTCAACAACGAAGTATTGCTGCTGAGGGCATAGTAAGGATACAGAAACAGCGTAAATTCTTTATTGTCGATTTTACTGCTAATTTTGCAATTCGCAATACATAATTAAGAAGCGCTGTATCAACAAGTTAACGACCAGCACCCTTTTTGTATGCAAGTTGGCTAGAATGAATTGGAAAGTACATTACACATGAAAATTATCTCTAAACTTTCTATTCACTAGGCGTTCAGAACATTTAAGTAAGAACTGGAAACTTTTAGCAAGATCATACATCGGCTTTCTATCTTTAGGAAAAATACCACCTTTACTTACTCCTCGATTGTCGAATGAATCCTAAAGCAAAACATGATCTGAATATTTCCAAAAGATAAACTAATATAAGTGTGTAGTCCCTCCTGCAGAAACTCAGGAAGAATCTAATCTAGTCCTGGTGTTTGCTTGGAAAAAGATGATATATTATAAGCTTGCTCGAATCTAAAAAAAAATTCTTGTAAAAAGTTTAAAAAATCATTCGATCGATTTCGGCTTGTTAGGCCATCGTCAGAATTATCTACTGATGATGGCCTAATAAGCCGAAATCTATCGAGTGATTTTTTAAATAATTTGAAATTTTTTTATTTAAATTTCAAAAATACAAAAAAGACTATAGTGAATAAAACAAATATGTTTATGTATTAAGTATCAGTGTGTTTCGCCAAGTGCCTACGGCCAATAGTATTAACCTCGAACACTTTTCTAGTATTTACCTCGACCATCGGCCCTCATCGATATTAGCGGATGGATTACTAGTCGGAATGGTGTATATTCTTACAGCCGATTATTCAAAATTGTTCCATGTAGAGGTAGCACAGAAAGTTAGAGAATTACTGGTAATTAAATTGAATGTTAATTCTAACAAAAGCAAAATAGCCTATTAGTCCAAAGTGCAAAGAAGTAGGATATTCTGAGAATGCGTGATTGAACGCCACATTTTGAGGTATTATAAGTAATTTTCACAAAACGTCCGGACAAAAAAATGAAATAAAACCCCAAATATAGGGCATGTGAGATGTCTTCGGTGCTGTACCTCTGTTTAACTTAGAAAGATGTGAGCTTTGAACTGTTGCTTTTCTCGTACTCCAATTTTACAATAGTTTTGCTTGCAATTCCTTTGCAGTTATTTGATTGAACCTATTTTTTAATGAAGTTTCCAGTTAAAATCATATTTGTCTCTTGCAAAAAGGTTTGATTCAATTCCTCTTCCCACATCTTAAAAATCTGTTTCTGTCGAAAGATACATTTCGACAGAATTCCAGATTCATTGCGTTTTTGAAAATATTTTAACCGGAATTCCAGAAAACCAATTTCCTGATCATTTTATTTGACCACAAATTAGTTCAATTATATTCGGCTAAGCCCAATGACCCTACTTTCTGTAGGTTCCGAATTTATATAACATAATTAAGGTACCTAAATCACGAAACGGCAATATCAAAATCACTTACACACAATAATTTACTGTCATGTTTCGGTAATATGTTACTGAGATTAGACCTGTTCACACGTGTATTGTACAACATATATGACATATACGTTTAAACGAGTGTCCGATATAATTGTGCATTTTTCTGAATTGTTTGCAGATTGCCTTATCATTAAACGTAGCATGCGTTAAGTCAACATTACGTACTTTGCGAAAGATACATTACATTTTATAACAAAAAGAAACAATTTAGAAAAAATTACAACAGCTGCGGACATTCGTGCAAATTAATTTGCCACTGAAACAATGTCTTCATTACGTATTTATTCAAAAACTCACTAATTACTTTGCCATTGCAATTACATCGTGTGCAGCAAATATTCAGAAAAAATATCGAAATGGAATTCAAGGTGCAGAATATTATCAAAAATACAAGTAATTATTTCAAAATAATTACCTAATATTTACTCAACACTAATTCCTAAAACACAAAACCAATCATTTTCATTAAACTATCACGTACCGGATCTCCACATAGATAAAATTGCTCTCGATTCATCCTTAATGTTGCTTAAAAATTTGAGTTCTATCGTCAAAAGATAGATGCCACTACTTTAATTAAAAAATAAGGCTTATATTGGTGACTGGTCATAGAATCCAGACGATGTTTTGTATAATCAAAATAATTATTCTCGCTTAGAACACCAACAAGGTCAACCCTTGTTGAAAATTTAATCTTTATATTCGAATCATTTCAAGCTACCAACTAATGGAAAAGCTTCAATATGAAGTTTCATTCCGAATAGTTAATCCACGTGGTCTGTAGAGATATTGAATTTTGGTGAAATAAAGTTTTTTTTAATAAACTAAAACATTCGTCATTTCCGGTAAAATTTAAAAATTTTACCTGAACTAATATTATTTGAAATTTAATTTGCAATATTTATGTTTTAATCGGTTTTTCGTAAATGCTTTTACTTTTCAAAATATTTGCAAAACACTAAAAAGTTCCTATGGAAAGTGCCACTTCCGGTACCCCGATTTCGGCTATAAATCACTGGGATCTCCCAATTTGTGGAAATCAATCTATCCGAAGACCGAATTTTTCTTGAAAAACTGTTTTTTGTCAAAAATCACCTATTCCGCTTTTGGAAAGCTAATCTGGACCGGTATTGTTGCAAAATTAATTTAGAATCTTTTAGTTCATAGTCGTTTTTCTCGTCAATGTTATACTTTTCAAAATAATACAAAAAAACGGAAAAGCTCGCTTGGAAGCTGCAAATTTCGGAGAACCGATTTCGGCCAAAAATTACTGGGATCTCCCAATTTGCGGAAAAAGGTTAAGTATGAAGTTTCACCCTGATCCGGGCTTTTATCGTAATTACTATACTTTATTTTACTACGTAGAAAAGTAACAAACCACTGAATTGTGAGATGAGTACTAAGCGAAGAAATATAATATTTCGTCCTATCAACGAAGCACATTTAGATCAAAGCAATTTAAACTCGGATTCTAGCTAATATCACATTTAACTAAAAAGCTGTTTTCAAATTTTGGTTTCCTTTAACCTAGGCTTTATACTTCGAACATGGTGTTCAAATTAAAAGCTTACCTTGTTTTAGTAACTGAATCGTTTATCCGTCGACGGGCAGACGGCCTCGTGAAGCGTCTCGAGATTTAACTTTAAAATAAACAATAAGGTTTTATTCTAGAAACGCGTGATAGATCCATGTGTAGTTTGAACATAATATATTCTGAGGTTAAGATTACGAAACGATAACAGGAATATAAATGACGATAGTTACATGTTACAAACGACAACCGAGTGTAATATACTTCAGTAGAAGCATAATCCAAATAAAATGTAAATTCATAAAAAAAATAATCTTTCGCGTAACGCAATAACTTTTAACATTTTAATTTTAAAGCCAGAACAATAATAAAATAAAATTATAGAATTATTTTTTTGTGAAAAATAAAAATATATTTCAGTGTTTTCCCTTACATAGCGCGTCTCGTATACGACTAAGAAAAAAAATATTCTGGTTCTTAAATTAAATTGGTTTAACCTTTAGATACGATATAAGTTCAAGAAAATACAAGAGTCAGTAATAAAATTTAGAATTAATTTTGAAAATTAATTTGACATTATTATTTAGTTAGAAGAGTAGAATGTATTTTATCTATGTGGATCCATTGAAACCGAATTTAATGCCAAATGAAATGTTTGCGTTACACCGCATATTATGTAAGGTTCACAAATCGAAAAGGGAACGAGTGACTACAAGTTCGAAATGACCGCACAAAATTCATGACACATATCATGTAAGCGACAAGTCTTTTAACATTGCAAAAAAATATTTTTATTTGTTTTTTATGGCCATGGTAGATGTCGTTACATAAATCTTTCTTGTGATAAGGATAAATATTCAGATTTTTTATTGTTAGACTAGTGTGTATGTATTTAGTCGCGCGTACACACGACTTTAATACAAGTGAAAAAAAATTTTTGAAATTTGGTAAAAAAAAACTGGGAAAAATGCTGATTCAGGTTGCTTTTAGGTTCTCGTATTTTCATATCATTAGATTAAAAACGTAAGGTTTTTTATTTAACATTAAAATCCATTTAATTTTTGATTTATTTTTAAAATTCATGTAATATAGAAATAAATTTTTATTTTTATGTAAAATATGTTTTCGTGTATTCGATATACAGTATTCACTATGGATTTCATTTTACGGTACTGCAATAATAATGTAAAAATCTATATTCACATCTGTATACACCAATATATATACAATAGAGTTTTCTTCCTTATATTCCTAAAAGGATCCTAAAATAGCCCACCAGTCAAAATTTCTCGACTAGCATTTGTCTGTTTACGTATCCACAATGACCGAGTTTCTTCAAGTTTAAAATGGTTAGCCTAACATCCTATTTTATCCACAGCATTGTATAAACATTTAATCGTAAAACCACTTAATAGGAAGAATAGTTAACCGTAAGACAGTTAATCGTAAGGCAAGTTATTAGTTAGATTAATTGATCGTATGGACAGTTAATGGTAAACCACATCATCGTTTCGACAATTTGGTGCAAGTGTTCTCAAATACTCAAGTTGGCCCGAAAAACACCTTTTCATTTTTGGTGGGTTTCTTTGCTAATTTCAATGCCATCCCGAAAAATATCGTAATTGTATGGAAAACAAATATCTCATCCGGAAATAATTTTTTCATTTATGTATCTACGAAATTTGTATTAATTAATATGAGAAAGCTAAAATTATCCCGAAAAGATTAATAATGCGATATTATACAGATAATAATTGTAATATTTAAAATAATTTCCATAAATATTCAATATTAGAGCCTTATCCTTTTTCCATGTGTTACTATAGATGTATTGAACTTTTCCATTTTATGTGAAAAGTCGGTTAAATTAAAATTTTAATTGCTGGAATCCAGGAGGGGATATCTCCGAGATTATTCGGGGGATTCGAGATTATTTGCTCAAAAGTTAGATCCATCCATCTTAGATATAACACCAATAGGTCAAGTCTGAACGGTGAATATAAAGGCCTGATCTAAAGCACAATCTCAGTATACGGATATGAAGTTCTTAACAAAACCACAAAATTAACAAAAACAAACAGTCGGTAAAAGCAATGTTAGCAATGGAAACATAACAACAGACGGATTTCTTTTAATTTTAACTATTTTCTTTAAATAATCAAAATTTAATTTTCAGTGAAATAAATTTAAAAAAATTACTCGTAAATTGTAGAATGCACTATTTTCCCATTTACGATTTTCCCATTTGTTAATGCGTTGGAAAATCGGATCGCATAGAATATTTTGGCGATTTTTGGGTTACACTGTAGTAAATATTGGCCAGATCACAGAGATTCTACCGAGTAGTGGCTAGTATCAAATGATGGCACAAGAGGTGCTCTTTGAAATAAAATTGGTCTCATCAAAAAACTACGAGATTTTCCCATTTGTTAATGCGTTGGAAAATCGGATCGCATAGAATATTTTGGCGATTTTTGGGTTACACTGTATCCGATTGTGATGTATCCTGATTTCAGGAAAAATCCTATAAAGGCTTGTCTGGTGGGCCCCAGATTTATTTTTATATTATTTTTAGCTGAAATAATTTAAATGGAAATTGCTTGAAAGAGGTTTTCTAGTACCAGGAATCGATTGCGATGGATCCAGATTTCGTGAAAAATCATGTAAGACCTTGTCTGGTGGGCCCCGGGTTCATTTTTGATTTTTTTTCTCCGCCCAAACGATTTAAATGAAAATTGCTTAAAGGCGGTTTTCGAGTGCGACCCCGGATTCATTTTTAATTTATTTTCTTAACTCAAACGATTTTAATGGAAATTGCGTGAATAAGGTTTTCGAGTACCAAATCCTTATTTCGGAAAAAAATCGTGTAAGGTCCTGTCTGGTGGACCCCGGGTTATTTTTCAATTTTTTTAGCTCCAACAATTTAAAGGAAAATTGATTGTAGGAGGTTTTCTAGTACCAAGAACCGATTGCGATGGATACTGATTTCGAGAAAAATCGTATAAGGGCTTGTCTGGTGAGCTCAGGTAAATTTTTAATGGTTTTCTTAGATCAAACGATTTAAATGAAAATTGCTTGCAGGAGGTTTTCTAGTACGGGTGGAAGCCGGTTGTGATGGATCTTAAATTCGAGAAAAATCGTGTAAGGGGATATCTGGTGGGTCCCGGGTTTAACAAATGGGAAAATCTCGTAGTTTTTTGATGAGGCCAATTTTATTTCAAAGAGCACCTGTTATGCCATCATTCGATATAAGTTTATGCAACTGGTTTTGATTGCTATGCCAATGTACATATAACTGAATATTTAATAGTGCATTCCACAATTTACGAGTATTAATATTATTAAATTACATAAAATGTTTTGTCTTACTTATGAAAATATTTTTAAATTGTAAATTTTTTTAATTTATTTCACTGAAAATTAAGTTTTGATTATTTAAAGAAAATAGTTAAAATTAAAAGAAATCCGTCTGTTGTCAGGTTTCCATTGTTAACATTGCTTTTACCGACTGTTTGTTTTTGTTAATTTTGTGGCTTTGTTAAGAACTTCACATCCGTCTCAGCATAGGTTTCATATCTAAAATGGGTTAAATTTACAATTTGGAAAATCGGTTAAATTAAAAATTTAATTGCTGGAATCCAGGAGATATCCCCCTCGAGATTATTTGCTCAAAAGTTAGGTCCATCCATCTCAGATATAACACCAATAGGTCAAGTCTGAATGGTGAATATAAAGGTCTGATCTAAAGCACAATCTCAGCATAGGTTTCATATCTAAAATTGATTAACTTTACAATTTGGAAAATCAGATTATTTGCTCAAAAGTTAGGTCCATCCATCTCAGATATAACACCTATAGGTCAAGTTCAACCGGTGAATATAAAGGCCTGATCTAAAGCACAATCTCAGGATAGATTTCATATCTAAAATGGGTTAAATTTACAATTTGGAAAATCGGTTAAATTAAAAATTTAATTGCTGGAATCCAGGAGATATCCCCCTCGAAATTATTTGCTCAAAAGTTAGGTCCATCCATCTTAGATATAACGCCAATAGGTCAAATATAAAAGGTGAACATGAGGTCTGATCTAAAGCACAATCTCAGCACAGGTTTCATATCTAAAATGGGTTAAATTTACAATTTGGAAAATCGGTTTAATTAAAAATTTAATTGCTGGAATCCAGGAGATATCCCCCTCGAGATTATTTGCTCAAAAGTTCCATCCATCTCAGATATAACACCAATAGGTCAAGTCTGAACGGTGAATATAAAGGCTTGATATAAAGCACAATCTCAGCATAGGTTTCATATCTAAAATGGGTTAAATTTACAATTTGGAAAATCGGTTAAATTAAAAATTTAATTGCTGGAATCCAGGAGATATCCCCCTCGAGATTATTTGCTCAAAAGTTAGGTCCATCCATCTTAGATATAACGCCAATAGGTCAAATATAAACGGTGAATATGAGGTCTGAACTAAAGCACAATCTCAGCACAGGTTTCATATCTAATATGGGTTAAATTTACAATTTGGAAAATCGGTTAAATTAAAAATTTAATTGCTGGAATCCGGGAGACACCCCTCTCGAGATTATTTGCTCAAAAGTTCCATCCATCTCAGATATAACACCAATAGGTCAAGTCTGAACGGTGAATATAAAGGTCTGATCTAAAGCACAATCTCAGCATAGGTTTCACATCTAAAATTGATTAACTTTACAATTTGGAAAATCGGTTAAATTAAAAATTTAATTGCTGGAATCCAGGAGATATCCCCCTCGAGATTATTTGCTCAAAAGTTAAGTCCATCCATCTTAGATATAACGCCAATAGGTCAAATATAAACGGTGAATATGAGGTCTGATCTAAAGCACAATCTCAGCACAGGTTTCATATCTAAAATGGGTTAAATTTACAATTTGGAAAATCGGTTAAATTAAAAATTTAATTGCTGGAATCCAGGAGATATCCCCCTCGAGATTATTTGCTCAAAAGTTAGGTCCATCCATCTTAGATATAACGCCAATAGGTCAAGTCTGAACGGTGAATATAAAGGTCTGCACAATCTCAGCACAGGTTTCATATCTAAAATGGGTTAAATTTACAATTTACGATTTCGATTGCCCATTTTTTTAAATTCAGTGTAAATTCCAGGTAATTCGCATAATAGCTTTTTTTAAAGGGTGGTTCGTCTATCATTATATAACAACACTGATTATTAGGAAAGTTCTGATTCTGCGTTAGTTATTAACCTAAATGAAAAATGGTAAAAACCAAACCTTTCGAACAACTGATGTTATACATATACGAGTGGATATCATACATACGAGTACAATTACCAATCCATAAATTTATAGCATGCACTTTCTTCAACATCCATTTTGTAAACAAAGTTTTTTAACGCTTCTAATGAATCCACAACAAAAATTGCAATTTCGTGTTAAAATCGACTGCATATTACTTTATATCTGTATGTACAATGTATAGTAACTGAATAAGATTCGTATTCCATAAAATAGATTAATTTGAAAACCATTGATTTTTCTATGTACATTTAGTTGTACTCGACACATGTGTCTATAGATCAGTCTGATGTGTGGTTTTTGTTTTTTTTTGAGCGAACGTCATGAACATTGCATATAGTGTGAAAGGTAACAAATTTTTAATGATTTTCTATATCGCACCGGCACAATAATTTATGCATTGCATGTAATTTGTGATTGGTGGGTATTTCTCTATATATACCTAGTACACAGACCTTATTAAATGTGTGAATGTGTAATTTATGTTAAGTGGGCATGTGATATGAAATTGTGATATATATGAAAATGAAATTACTAATTATTTTTAATTACATTTGATTAGATGACAATCTCCTAATGACCTTCGTATAAAGTTGTTCTTATCCGTTATTACCCCATGTATCACGTACAATGCACTTTTGTACGTACGGTGCTGAATAAGTTCATAATATATTAATTTTATTTTATTCTAAATTTAGACAGGTTTTTGTAAAAAAATTTAAAATTATTTTACCACATTCACACAACAGACTTCAGAGCTATTTCAATTTTTGAAATGTTTCAAATTGCATTAGAAAAAATTAAAATATTTATTAAATATGTTTAAGCTAATTATATTGCACATATAGGGTTTTCCAATAAGAGTGATATGATTTCTTTAAAAAAACACACTAATTGTTAAGGTTAATTGAAATGTTTTTATTTAATGTGAAGTACAATCGATACAATTAATTTCTGAATAAAACGACATTCAAATGGTCTGTACGACTTCTTCTGCAGGAACGAATTCGATGAACCCAATTTTCGAGCACTTTTTCCACTAAATCAAGTCATATGTCATGAGTAGCACGTTCAATATTGACTTGTAAAGCTTGAAGAGAGTTTAGATTATTGCTAAAGACCAAGTACTTCAAATAACCCCACAATAAATAGTCTAATGGTGTTAAATCACAACTTCTTGGAGGCCATTCAATATCACAATTTCTTGAAATAATCGCTTGTCCAAACTTTTCTCGCAATAATTCAATTGTTGCACTTACTGTGTGGCACGTAGCCCCGTTTTGTTAGAACCAAATGTTGTCAAGATGAACTTCTTCCAATTTCGGCCATAAAAACTTGGTTATCATCGATCTATACCGATCTCCATTGACAGTAACGGTGTTACCAGCTTCATTTCGAAAAAAAATACGGACCGATGATTCCACCAGACGAAAAAACACACCAAACTGTCAATTTAGACGAATGGTTTTTCATGAATAATTTGTGGATTTTCTTCGCACCAGAATCGACAGTTTTGTTTATTTACCGCACCACTCAGATGAAAGTGAGCCTCATCGGAGAAGATGATTTTCTTAAAAAAATAGTTATCGTTTTCAAGTTGTTCCAAGGCAAAATCAGCAAATTCCCGACGTTTACGGTGGTCCAATGGCTTCAGTTCTTGAGTGAGAACAATTGTATACGGATGCAAACCAAAATCCTTTCTCAAAATCCGCCAGGTTGTGGTTTGAGACAGTTCCAATTCTTGAGAACGTCTTGGAATCGACAAATTGCGGTCTTCAGCAACACTTGCCTGAACGGCAGCAATATTTGCATTACTTCGAGCGAATCTTTGTCTTATTGGCACTTCAACATTATGTAAAGAAAATGTACGCTCAAAATTTTCAACAATTCGACGAATAGCGAGCACACTTGGACGATTATTACGACTATAAAATGGCAAAAGCGCACGAAAAGTTGCAACTGGAGAACGATTATTTTGACAATAAAGCTGAATAATTTGTAAACGGTGTTCTTGCGTATATCTCACCATGATGAAATTGTCAACATTACTGAATACAATGAAACAAGAAATGACATATTAAAAATGGCCGAAACGTCACTTAAAAATCATATCATTCCTATTGGAAAACCCTATATAATATACAAACACAAATGTAGGTGTTCAAAGATCATATTGCTCAGTCACTACCGATATGCTGGTTTGTTGATATATGACGTGCAATTGTGGATTTAAAGTTGTTGCATAAAACTAATTCAAACAATTTTGGAATTGATGATGTAGTTGATATTCCTCTGTAGCATGTAACGTCATCTCGTTTGCCCGATTTAAAAATTGGTGTAATTTTTGAAATTTTCCATTTTTCGAGAAACACCCCGGTGCTCAAGGAGTGGTTGAAAAGGTAACATAATGGAATTGCTAAAATGTCAGCGTACTCCTTCAGAATAGAAGAGGGAATGTTGTCAAGGCCAGAACCGTCTCCAAATCCCTTTAGAGCCGATAATATGTTATCCTCATATATAACAGGAGGAGTTATTGTTACGTTGGTATTGCTGGGTTGTTCGTACAATCCACTAGCAACGCTTGGTTTATAGACTGATTGGAAATACTTCGCGAACATGTCAGCTATATCTTTGGAGTTTGAGGAGCTGGTATTGTTATATGTCATATTTGCAGCGTATCCGTCAATTTCGCGTTTATTCCTAATGTATTTCCAAAAAAGGTTTGGATTTACTTTGATTTTTTCTTCAATTTGATCGAGATACGACCTGTATTTTGATTTGAAGTAAATTTCAAATTCGTTACTATGTTGTAGAAACATTGTTTTGTCTATAACTTTTAAGTTAACTAGTCTATCATCGAACCACTGAGGGTGAGCATTTTATGGTTTACAGCACATAGGTACATAATGTTCGAAGCCATGCTGCATAATGTCATTAAATTTATCAACATTTTCGTTTATATCATTGGAATTGAGAGTTGTTTGCCAGTTGATGGATTCTAGGTAACTTTGTAGCCCCGCACGATTTGTTTTTTTGAAGATGTATTTGATTGGTTGTAGGTGTTCCGAACTCGCCATTAAATTAGTTGAATCAAATACAATATCTAAAGACTTGTGATTGATATCGTTAATTACAAAAGGTAACACGGATTCTGAAATTTTGAAAGTGTCAATGTCGTTGCTGAAGACAAGATCCAGTAATCTATTACGATTATTAGTAATTGTGTTTATCTGGCTCAAATTATAACCAAGCATGGCGTCCACAAATAAAGATTCAGCATCTATTGTTATATTGTTTGGAAAAATACAATTTAGTTCCGAGTCCAGATTCTATATTATATTTGGAAGGTTAAAATCACCAAGCACAAGAACTAAATCTGACGAGTTTGCTGTGTTAATAACTTCATCAATCGCATCGATGCAAGTTGCGTAATGATCACTATTTGACTGAGGTGGTATATACGCTGCAAATGAATAGATTGGTTTGGTTAATTTTGATTTTTTCACCAATTTGTTCGACTCTCGATGGGGCTAAAGTTACTGGAGCATTCCAGAGTTTAGAAAGTACTGCAATCAGTACGCCACCACCCGATTTCTTTGAGCTAGTTTCGAGAGACCGATCGCATCTGTGGACAACGTGATCATGGCCAAAAAATTCACTGCTCATTATGCCCGGTTTTAATGAAGTTTCACAAATTACATAGATTAGGTAGTTCGATTTTAAAACGAAGTTATAGAACTTAGATGCTTTTGATGCCATTTTGTTGACGTTTTGATAGTAAATTGCATATTTCTCATAAACCAACCTTTACTTGAATTTTATGGATTGATTTACTTTTAGAGTAGTAGTGTAGGCTCGAGCTCTCATTAAAAGCGAGTGTAGTCTATCATTAGTCACTGGTGAAAAATATCTTAATGATTGGGTGTGTCTTGAAATTGCAACTATGGCATGGGGTACACTATCGAACAGCCCAAGTGGTTGAGAATTGATTCTTATACATATCACATTTGGTGAGGTTAATCCTTGTGTTTCGTGGATAGTCATGACTTTACTAGATTCTGGTATCTTAAGCTGGGAGATTAATTTTTTATCAGCTTTGGTAAAGGTTAGATAGAATGTGTTATCCAACAGAGGTATCGACATCAAAGTTGACGGCAGGTTTATTAATTTGGCTGAAATTTGCATGGTATTCATACTACTGATGTTATAGGGTAGTATTCCGTTAGAGCAGATGTACTAATTATTTAATTCATTCTTTAATTATTTTAAATTATTTAATTCAATTAATTCCTTTAATTCTTTTAATTCATTTAATTCATTTAATTCCTTTAATTCATTTAATTTATTTACTTCAATTAATTCATTTAATTCTATAAATTCATTTTATTCATTTAATGCATTTAATTCATTTAATTCTTCTAATTCATTTAATTTCATTTTTATTAAATTTATTCAACTTATTCGTTTTATTCATTTTAATCAGTTCATTCTTTTTTCATATATGTAATTCATTTAAATCAATTCTTTTAATCATTTTAAAAATTTTATTCGCTTTAATCATTTGATTATTCATTGTAATTCCATTTATTCATTTTATTTATTTTAATAATTTCATTCATTTTATCCATTTAATTCATTTTATTATTTTATTCATTCAATTCAATTATTGAATAAAATGCAATTTCACTTCATTCACCATGTAAGATTGGCTAGCTTTAGTTCGATGACAATACGCTTTATGTAGTAGAGTGGTCTTTCATCAATTAAAATAGCAAACGGAGCAGAAAATTGTTTACTTTCAAAGTATACATTCAGTCAAAAAAGTAACGAGGATTGGTCATTTAAAAAACCCGCTTAAAGGGATTGTGAAAAATTTTTTGTCGCTAAGTTGGCACAGCTCTCCTCTATCTTGACGTGAAGTTTGAGCGTGATTTGTCTTTTAGTTTATTTACAGTGCTCTATTTTTTCAGTTCATTTGGGTTTTACAATTTTTTTAATGAATAAAAATATCGAATAAAGAACCAGCCGGAACCATACCAGGTTAATACGGTGGTTGTTCGATGATATTTGTTGAGTTTTTGCGCAGAAATTCGTTCACAATGATAGCCACTTGCAAAAATCGTAAAATTCACTCTATTATGAAACCAAAAAACAAACCGTATTTTTAGAAAAATCTAATATAAAAATCCACCTACTATTTAGGCGACGGAATAAACACGAACCTGTTAATTATTTCACATCTCGTATATATTACGAATATTCCCCGCAGATCGGATTCTACGATTTAGTATTTTACGTATTTTTAGTATTTTACGAAATAGGAAAAATTTCATAACCCTGGCCTTAATAAATAGTGTCCTCCTTCCGAGCTCCCATCCTCACGGTTTACTCACAAGTAGCACAATTGACCTAATTTCATCTTCAAATATCACCTTTCCAGCTGGCGATCACTTCTGATCGAATATTTAGGTATAACGAATATTAAGGTAAACTGCGGCCTTCATATGTAAATGATGAAAGGATTTTTTGCGGTAGTTGTAACACTTATTTTTGTAGTGGTAAGCTTGTTCAAAGATTATAAAAGTTCAATGATTAAGGCCCACTTTATTTCATGTTGCATATTGTTTGTTAAGGAGGTAGTTATTTATGGCACCCTAACGTAATTTTCTGATTAAAATTTCGTTTCACGTGCCTTGCTGCTTTTACAACGAATTATTGAAACTCATTTAAGGGCTAGGAACGGAAATATTGTTAAAATTAATGAAGAAACCGAATTCATACCTATAATCTAAAAGTCCTAAAGGTTAATGGCCATAAAATACCACACACAAAAGTATAATGAATTTTGTATTCATTTATGGTTTTCGCTCTCGCTAATTTCCACAGACAAAAATGAATATCGTGATGTGGCATCCGCAAGGCAACAAACACAAAATCACTTTTATTTATCTATTTTGCCTTGAATGTCAATGGTCAAAATTTTTTATTTTTTTTTTTAAAATCATTTACCTTTCTAAATACCATACATGTACCTCACCTTAAATACGTTCTTGGCACATTATTTTAGAACAACACGATAACTTAAATTTGTAATTTGTATAAATGTATATTATGTACGAATGTAGTACGAACATATGAACTCCAGATATATAAATAAATAATTTCATTAAACCGGAGCACAGCAAAACCGACTGAAACATAAAAATTTGTACATAACATCGATTAGGAGAATGAAAAAAAAAAATTTATTGCATTTATGCAATAATTCAAGATATTTTTTTATGTATTTGTATGTTCATGTTAAACAGCACTTAATCTTCATATACGCTCATACATACAGCCAAACATAAATTTTTTCTTATCAATAAAAAGCTGAATTATAAAAATTGAAAATTTCTGTTTTATGCTTTTCTCATCTTCGGTTTTCACAGATAATTTTTATCTCAGAGAATGATGGAATGAACTCATTTCTCATCTTTAACACATTAACATAAAAACCAAGCGAACTTACACATTAATATTGGTTAAAATAATTGTGTATAGATAAAATATATGGATGGATTTATTGAGCGCGCTCATTTCTTTTATATTTATATAATTACAGGGTAACGAACTAGAGGAGGAACCCGTTGAAGCATTGGACATGCATTGGCCAAAGGGAGCACGAAAACGAATAACATATTTACTGGTTGCACCAATTATTTTTCCACTATGGTTAACATTACCGGATACCCGAACGCCTAAAGGTAAACGTTATTTTGCTGTTACATTTATAGGTTCGATTGTATGGATCGCTGCGTATTCGTATCTAATGGTATGGTGGGCTAATGTGGCCGGTGATACGGTGTCAATTCCACCTGAGGTGAGTACACAATATAAAACATAACGTTTTTCTTATTATTTCGAAAATCTAAATAAATGTATTGTTTGTAGGTTATGGGATTAACGTTCCTAGCCGCGGGCACTTCAATTCCTGATTTAATTACATCTGTTATCGTAGCTAGAAAAGGGTTTGGCGACATGGCAGTGTCTAGTTCCGTTGGTAGTAATATATTCGATGTTACTGTAGGGTAAGTACACAATAATACGAACTTTAAGGTCATCCCAAAATACCACTCCATGATAAATAATCAAAGCTTCCTTCTTGAGATGTTTGGAACTCGAAAATTCTTAATGTTGCTCGAACATAGAAATTGCTCGAATGAAGAAGCGGAAATTACAACGCGTTAAAATAATCTATTCAACTCTAGGAACGACACATTATCCATCCCCAACAATTCCAGTTAAAATTACTATGTCCTTTGCGTTCTTGGCTCTTAATATAAATTAGTTATTTATTAAACTAAATATGTCGGAGGTTGACAAGGTTAACATAACTTTGCCTCTAAAACTTTACATAGCATACCCAATTTTCAGTTATCACAAGATATTTCAAAGCAGATATTAAACTCTCTCGTTTACTAATTATCAAACGATATCGTGATCATCTTCAACAATAAATAAATGGGCAAAAAGTTGAACAAATATAAATATATTTATTAAAATTGTAGTAGCCGCCCATTTTGAAGATAAATCATACTCGTACCCTTCCCTCTGCAATTTATTATCCTACGTTCAAGGTCGAGTTGAAGAAGAAATAATTTATACCACTTCCATAATTCTAAGAAAACGCCGAAAAAATCGTTTCATAAATATTTAGAGCTACTGAAAGGCTTGATTAAAACACAAAGTTCAATTAAGGCTTATTTATATTTTAATCGCGCGAAGTGAATTTTTAAAACAAAAGTGTAAAGAGGTATATACCCTCCCAAACATGATAACCAGACACACGATATTTGACACATAAAAAACCATGCAATAGTAGTTGTTATTCAAAACATAACTGACATAGGTGGTCCTATTTATATCAGTCTCGATTCATTGATTTCACCCTCCAGCCTCAATAATCTATTAGACATAGTTCTTGTTCGAAGCCGTCGCTCTGAGATCTTTCTTTATGACGTACAACGGCCGGTTGCTATTGGGACACATTGACCAAAAGTGACGCAGCCATTTAACTCAGTTGGAATTAATTAATCCAATGAAGCGCTCACTTGTAGGAGTCGTTTAATCGCGTGGTTAATATGAATCGAATTTTCATTTTTGTACAATTTCAGTTGATAAACCCAATATAAAATATAGTCCCAGACCTTATAACTTCTTTGAAAAGTGTAAATGCAACTCGAGAGATGGTTAGATCACACGAATCACGATGAGCGTATAAAATTCGATATCCAACAGTGATTCGTGTTGTAAACTGCGTTGTTCACTAAACAGTAAATGATTCAAACGATCAACGTAGGCCTGTATGAAAATTACAAATATGTGAGGTTTACCTTGAGGTCTTTGTAGTCCCGCCTGCGAATGGAATATGACGACTATCGAAAAGTATGTAAATTGTTATAGCTATTTAGTATTAAATTTGACACTTCTAACAATCATTCTCCAAGCACGTTCATCAAGCATACGTTTATTTCGCCATACATGTCCGCCAACTGTTGCAAACTTGATTAGTGAAATAAACTTCAACTTAATTTCTAAATTTCATAGAGCTCAAAATTTTCATAACGTTCGTCGCGGTTTTGCTGCACATGTTGCCTAGTTTTGTGTGACCTGAAAGCGCACGGACACATTTATGTTGACAGTTTATTTTCTGAACTGCAGATGGCAGATATATTCGTTAAAACTTATAATCAAAACACAATGAAAGAAAAATTCTATGGTTCGACAGCTGAAAGAGAATTGATGTAATTTTCTAAAACCAATGAGGCCGTTGGTGCACTGGGTTCAAGACAAAAAATTTAATATAATTTAACCCATTTGGGCCCAGAACTATTTTTTCTTCCTAGGAATCTGATATTTACATGTGGGGCAAAATATCTTGAAAATCATAAAATTACTTTAAAATTTCGCCTAGTGTGCTTTAGGGCTGAAATATGGGAGTAATTGAAAATAGCACTTTAGGACAATAAATACAAATAAAAATCATAAAAATGCATTCCAAAAATAATGCAGTCTTAAATAAAATAACAAATTAGTTAACCATATTAGCACAAAATAGTATCACAATAAAATATATTATTTTTTATTGACTGTCGTTGAATGCTACAAAACATTTTTGGTGCAAAGGAATATCGCAGGTTATACACACTGATGTTGCTCGGGTATAACACTGAGCACATCTTCTCCTGCTATTTGATTTATTATTAAGTAGCGGCCTGCCTTCAAAACTCGATTAGTTTTAGTCTGTCTTGGCCGAGGGCCTGGCGCCAGTGGCGGATATCCATATATAGTACATAGCTCGGGCGATCTGCTTACGAAACTCTAATTGATCTAAGCAACAACCAAAATGACTTGCCCAAAGTACCCATGCATAGGTTATTGATACTTCAAACAACCAAAACTTGATAGGGGTGTACCATTTTATACCTCGAATACCTATTCGATAATTCGATGTGTTGTTATCAAGTAGATTCACACCGCCCATTCGTTGGTTGTACGGCCAAACTACGTGAGGTTGAAGTATCTTAACTTTTTTTTTCTCACTGGCGGAGTATCGAGTAGCATTCTTTACGGGTAAAATACCATATTGATCTGATAATAGTGTGACTACACTATTGTCATTCTATCTAATCCCTAAAATGTTTTCGTTTTTCTCCACCATTGAATCGTACTCCCCGCGCTTAAGCTTTTTGGTTTGTGTAACATCTTTTAGAACCCTAGTCTTTCCAAGCCAATTTGCTCGCACTGTTCCGGTTCCGCCAAAGTTATGCTTTCCTGAGTGGTTGATTAAGCGTGGTGACGTAAAAGAATTGAAAAAATCTAATCAGGATAATTTTTTTCAAAATTTCTTGAAATTGGATGACAACGGATTCTGCTTTTCCAAAAGTACTATCGGTAACTGTTGCGTGGATTGGCTTTTCTTGATAAATATCAGAATTTACGCAATAGCCAGACCTTGTTGTTAAGACCCAAGCCTTTAAGGCTTGACCCGAACCTTATTGGTTTACCTTTGATAAACATTTTACAGCCATGTATACCCAAATATGGGATCATAGACTCGTCTATTGAAAGTGTACTTTGAATAAACAAAATAGAAATTAATGTACTAAACAATTACAAATAAATGTACACAACCGGATTTTACCGTCGGAAAGACAATACGCCATTGCAATAATCAATTTTATCGTCAAACCATTAATTGATTCAGCGGAACGAAAGATAACTCGAATTGATAGCAACAATTGAGAGAAAATGAAAATAAAATAAAGCACTTGGTCCCGAAAATCATTAAGAACTTCACTTATGCTGTTATCAATTGCTTCGAAGGCATCAAATGTGGCTTTTCCTCTGTATTGATGATTAACGAGTTTGTTCCTTCCAACATTCCACTTGATCACACTAACGCAGCGATTTAAAATTCCTTGCGTTATTCCAGTACTCCCCTCCACATAAAATGTCATTGTAAAATTCAATTTCCAATCAGTATTGAAAGAACACTCTATTCTGTAACATCGATGCTTATTAATAAAATACCAATAAAAATACAGCTGGAGGAGCCACTGGACTTGAGCCAACTTATTGGATATAGTTGGTGTTGTAACTTGACCCTTTGCGTAATTCGTGAAGAATTCCCAAATAGCTGTCTAAAGAAATGAAAATGATATAAAGAAAATGGAAAACATTGCAGTCTTGTTGCAATTGGTAGTTTTTGCAATCGACCTGCGTATTCGACTACATGGAATTTTAAATTGTTACTGTACATTGTATTCAACAGGTTTCAGTAATTCATTTAAATATTTTCACAGACCATAACTAAAAATGTATGATAACTAAAAACGATAATTTACCTTAAACAATTATTAAGCGAAATGTAAAGAATATCTTCTTCTATAATCAGGAAAAATACATGGCGGCCCCAAACCCCCTCATCTTTGCGTACCTTCTGAACTAAAGTTCGCTAAACCTTGACATTTGTATTGATAACTTGATATTAGAACAAAATTCCATAAGTTCACAAAATCCAACCGGAAAAATCAATTGTTTAAAGATTGCTAAATATTTTAAAACGTAAGTAGACGAAGTTTAAACTGTAAAAAACTGTAAAAATGTATTCAACCGCTATTTAATTAACGAGCAATATTGAACGAAAACTTACTATCCGTCGAAAAGGCATTTCAAACATTTTCAAACGGATTTCCCTCTCTCAAAAACGTATAGAAATTACATTTAGTCATTAGCCCACAACCATACTAAGACTAATTTTAATAAATTTAATCAACTATGTTTGAAAATATTTCATGACGATCAGTTCTAAAGAGATCCTAATTTTCCGATGTGTGTGCTGACCTCTCGCCTCTCCTACCGGGATGCCTGTATTGACACGAATCACTATAAGCCTCCTGGTACCCTCATAATTATTTGGAACAACGCAGCAACTGAATTACTTCAGCCCGTGCATACCGCCGCTCATTCAATTATCACCTACTGATTCGAAGAAATATGCTGCATAAGACACGATTCGGCGTCTGAAATTACTAAGAATCCTGAACCTGTGAGGGACTCTAATACTAAAGGATAAGAATTTGTTAAATATTCTAATTTATGAGAATACCTGGTTGAGCGAACTGACGTTTAAAATACTACGAAAAATCTATCGTAATTCCGTTTTCCTATAGGAAAGCCAGAATCGAAGCCAGAACCTACTGGTCATTTGATATCCTCAAGACTAAAATTCTTCGAAATTTTGAATTTTTTTTAATAACTGAAATATATCGAATTCATTCTTATTCTTAAAATAATAAAAATGTGAATTATTGGGAATCGTTGGATTCGAATATCTTAGAAATAAGTGAATTTCGAGTTGTGTCACTGTTGCAACAAATGAGCGATTTATACCAATTAATTAAATACAAAAACCTCAAATTTAAAGATCCGAAATTTTCTTAATGGCCAACTAGAACTCAAAAATTATTTGTTTACTCTACCACCAAATCATAAAAATTATTAAGATGCGGCTTTAGCTAAGACAGACACCATCGGTACTGGAAGAGTTTATAAAATAATAACATTGACTGATTTTTTCATCTATATTACTACAGTTTCATAGGACTGTACACAGCCTACAGTGTGTAGCATATTTTTACTTGAATTCGTAGCTTTCCAATAAATTTGGTTTCGACCAAACGGTCGACAGTTGTATGAATCGATCTGATTTTATGCGAACCTCACCCATCGCTTTGTGCTCAATTTTTGTACTTGTCGGTAAAATTCATAATGTTCATATATAGTTAGAATAAGAATTGTGACCTGGCTTGTTTTGGATCGAATTGTTATTTGGATTATCATAATAACCGATTTTACACCACAATTCTGGAATTTTTTTGCGGTGATTACATTGGACTTATTTTGAAATTCGTTGGAATGAGTCCTATGAAATAAACTTAAAGCATAAATTTAGTAAATAAAAATAATTTCATTTCATGCCATGAGGCGCCTCTTTATGGTGCTAGTAATCCATACAATTGCTTATCATATCATAAGTAGATAAACATCATCATCAACTATCATTAAAATAACCAAATTGCAATAATCAAGATGTTAAATGCGGTGGTTTGAGCGAATAAAATTTATAAAAGAAATTTCGAAAGTTCAACCCGGTTTCTTGATCAAAATCTAGATGCTGTCAGCAACTCCACTATTAATAATATTTGTGGTCTGCCTGAACCTACCCACCAACAACTTCTTAAAAACAGTTCCCTAACAGAAGGTTAAAAAAAATAGCGGATAAGCAGAATAAATTTGCTTCAATCCTAAGTGTCACTCATTAACCAATATCAGAAGATCATAATAATTGTCTTATACAAAACGTGTGTGTGTTCAACAAAATCCACTATCAAACATTAAATAATCTTAAAAAATCAATTTTTATGTGATTTATTGAAATGAACAAGCAATACACATGCAGAAAAAGGGGTTAAGCATCGAAAGCTAAAAACAACTTCTCTGCAAAGGATTTGTGTACAAAAGAACGAAGAAAACAACTATATATATACAGAACATATAAGATCTTGAAAAAATGTATTTCAAAGTAATTGAATAGTCTTACATAATTTACATTGTTATAGAAGAAGGATAAAAGTCCTTAATTTTTTTCCTTTGTTGAAACTCAATTTTCACCTTTGCAGCATTAGATTATAATACGTATACGAGATTAGTAATAATAATACGGTGAATTAATTTAATAAACTCCCGAGAGTGTTAAGAACCTAACTAGACAATATGTATAATAACGCTCGTAAATAAGGGGGATGCAATGAAATTTAGATTTACAAAACTACCAAAATTATATGTACAGAAAAATCCATTATAAAACTAAATAAAATTTTAATGATCTTTAAGTTTTCCATTTTTTATACGATGTACCTAAAAATTTCATTTGCCAGACGCTATAATGATATCCTTCTGTCACTGTGAACCTATTTGTGTGCATAGAAAAAAGTACATTTGGTTTTTATTTTGAAAATCTTAAAACTTTTATTATTCGGATGTGGCGCAAAGTACAAGGAG
Organism: Nephrotoma guestfalica; assembly: GCA_963691935.1. NCBI lineage: Eukaryota > Metazoa > Arthropoda > Insecta > Diptera > Tipulidae > Nephrotoma > Nephrotoma guestfalica. The sequence continues at coordinate 56,679,473 of OY829913.1, read as the reverse complement.
AATTTTTTTTAATATTTTATTGACTTCAATTTCACATTAAAATTATTTTTTGATAGCTTTAGTTTTTCCAGTGTAAAATTGGTGCAATGAAGTTGCCTAATAAAACTTTCAGTATATTGGGATGCACCTGATTGTGAATATATAGTAAGAATGTTTATTTAAAAAAGATAAAAATATTTTTTTGCAGATTACCTGTCCCATGGCTGTTATACGGTATTATATATCAAGTGCCAGTTGAAGTAAATTCAAATGGTATGGTTTGTTCAATATCAATATTATTTATGATGTTACTATTCGTCGTTATGTCAATCGCATGTTTCCAATGGCGTATGAACAAAGGACTTGGCCTAACAATGTTTCTACTTTATTTTGTTTTTGTTGCCGTTTCATTAATGTTTGAATATGAAATTTTAATTTGTCCTGTATAAAACTTAATTAATTATATTATTACATATATACATAAAACAAATACCATATATATAATTCACCTTATTAAATACTAATTAATTATATATTTACAAAAAAATATATACCTATATTTATATTTTAATTCCATCGTTAATAAATTTTCCATTATTTTTCATATTTCACAAACAAACCAAATTATATATAACTAGAATATTAGAATTTATATAAAAATTTTAGTTAAATTTCTCTTCAAATGAATATTGTACAATTGTATTAAAACCAATGAAACTATTCTTTAAATCTATAACATCTTTCTTCTTTCTTCTATAAAAAAATATAAAAATATATATCATAAAAAATTGTTAAAAATCGCATATGTATAATTTTCTAAATTTATCTCCAAAATATTAAATAATTATTATATTTAATACCATTTTAAATTATATTCATAAATTTAATAAGTAAATGAATTGAAGTTATTAAAAAAAATTTAAAAAAACGATTTGAATTGGTTTAGAAAATTTTTTGGATCGTAAAATCTAAAAAATACGACTATAAAATAAGTGGCTCCCGGAATTCTATAAATTTTACTTTAATTCAGCTTAATTAATTAAAACAAAACACTTATATATCTTAAATTCAAAATACAATTCAAAAAATTATATCAAACAGGCAAACGAAAACAAATCATCATAATAAAATACAATCCAAGAGGTGTGAACCGAATCGATGAAATAACTATCCTCATTTTATTAGGTATTTAAACAAAAAATAATAATTATGTAATACTTCAACGAAACGATTAATTAAGTGTAATTTAAAAAAGTAAAAATTAAATATAAATTTACTGCCGTCACACTGTAATAAAATTAAAATTAATTTATTTTTATTTATAATTACATAAAATATATAGAAAAGATAATTATTTTTTTTAATTTAATTTTTGTTTTATTTAATTTTTAAATAAATGTAAACCCAAAAATGGTATATAATTTTAAAAGTTTTTTAGTTTGGCTGTGATGTTCAAAATATTTAAAATTTTAAGTAAATTAATTAATTAATGTTGTTAAATTAAAAATATAAATAAATACATATATTTTAATTTATTTTTTAATTAAATTAAAAGAATATTAAAAATGAACCATATGACGTAAATAAGACTGACAAATTATGAGTACGTACTTAATACCATATACTACACTACTACTGCTACTACTACTACTACTAAATACTAACACTAAAAAATACTCCTGACTGTTTTATTTTTATGTTTCAATAAAACTAAATTAAAATCTGAACATCTCTACTTAAAATATATAATATGTATACAGGTAAACCTTCTATAACGCGATACTTTTATGTTAAGAGAAAATTCAGGCAGGCACGATCTCTCTTGAGTACAGCACCCAAGTATCCTATCCAATGAAAATCGGTCATTTGTAAACAATTTTCTTCTTTGAAATAAATGTTTTTAAATTAACGGTATTTACTGAGAAATTACGCGATGAGAAATAAAACGGAAGCACACAAGGCTAGGGCCAACGAATAGACGAAGATGGGTCGAAATTGGAAGAAAGGGAAAATATATTATACATATCCATAACGAAATGTTAGACTTGATCTTTTCTGTATTTTTTTAAATTGTTTGGTTTATAACGATGTTGCACTTGGTCTAATAGTCACTGATAGAAACAAATTTGACAATGATTCTTTCCTGGCCCAATAAACGATATGCCAAAAATGACACATTTTCCAATTTGGCGTAAATCGTAGTGATTTCAAGTTGAATTATCGAGTTATCATGTATATGATTGATAATAATGTTAAAGTAGAAAGAGTGATGATGTTTAAAGTGAAAAGACCGTGATACAATACCAAATCGAAAATCTGGATTGAATTCGTGCGTCTACCATAATGTCGTCCTGTATTTGCACTTCGGAAAAAGACACTTTGGTCAAAATACTATTTTGAAAAGCAAGGGTGGGCAGCAATTACAACAAGTTCAGTAATTTAAATACAAGTTAATGTAGCTAATCAACATTATAATTAAAATACAAATTACGATTACATATTTTATTGGATGATCAGAAATTTACAAAATTTCACTGAATTCTACCATAATTTTTTTTTTTGATTTATTAAATTCAAATTTATAAAGCCAACAAGAGGAAGTTATCGCTCTACCGGTGTAGATGAACAAAGACCCGTATTGTATTTCGCGAAAGCTCTTTTTATTACAATTTCTTGTAATCAGAGTAATTCAAATATAAATTACAATTATTGGATTATTAATATTTAGAATACAAGGTACAATTTGTAATTTGTATTTTCATTACGTAATTTAATTCTAGCTCTTGCTGATAATATAATGAAACAGTTGTATGGTCGTGCTTTAACGAAAATAAACGAATACTCTAAGCTTATAAAGATTTTGATCAGAAAAGTTTAATTAGTTTTTAGGAATATTTTAGTTTTTATTTATAGACGATTTTACATTAGTTTAAAAAAATGTGCTAAAATTAACTGCTTCATACCTGTGAAAATTTGGTTTTCTGTGTTCTTACGTCTCTAGAAAAACTGTTGAAATCCAAAAAATAACAAAATACCCTTATGCTACTTTCATATAGTGCGCAATGTTTTAGGAATCACGTTATAGGATGCTTACCTGTAATTAAATAATAATTATAATAGAATTATAATTTATTTATTTTTAATTTATTTTTATTTTGTGAAATAACCAACCAAATTAACAATATTTTTTTTGAATTGAATTGTGAATTTAATAATAATTATAATAATTAGTATTTTGATGACGGTAAAATAATTTGTAAAACATATCGCAATTTCAAATAAAATTAATTTGCAAATTTTTAAAATGAAACTAGTTAAAAATTATAATTTATACCGTGCCATGCGCTAGACAACTGGTATATTATACATAACATTATAAAATAAATTATATAATTAAAATGCGTTTTTAATTTAAATATATAAAAATATTAGGCAGAAACAAAATTAATAAATAAATATAAAAAATAAGTACAAAATAATTTTTTTAGCATTTTTAAATAAAATACAAGAAACAAAAATTAAATTAAAAAAATATTAATTAATTAATAAATAAAAATTTATGAATTTTAATTTTATTTTAGTTTAGTTAAATTTTAGTTATATAAATCGTGTTTGTGAGACAAAAATATTGGTTTAAATAAATTAATTTACTGTGTAAAATATGGAAAATGCCCACCAATTTTTAGAGAATACAATAATAATTTTTAACAGGGTTTATTATTATAGATATATTGTATAGATTAATTTTATAAAAATTTTAAATTAGTTTTTTAATACAGTTAGACACCACAGGTTAGTTCAGCTGCTTTTAGATTAAAAGGTATTTACTTTTCCGTGCAAAATATTTTAAAACAAATATTATTGTTCAACCCTGTTACTATCAAGAATGATCAAAGAAATATATAAATATATATTAAAAAAACAGTAAGTCCAACTCAGGGATGTTTTACTATAGAAATAACCTAGTTATTTCGTTAAATATATATTATTATTATTTTAAATAAATAGTATAATTTTTAAAATCACAAACATGGTTTAATATTTGATTTAGTTAATTTATAATTTTAAAGTTTTGAATAATATTTCCCTTTACTATAATTATATTACTTAATTATCTAACTTATTACGCTTTCTTGAGATGAATCCAATCCAACAAATCGATTTAAATATATAAATATTCAAAAGAATAGAAAAATTATTACTATAGCGCTTTAAAACAAATTATAAATATCTATACATACAATATGTAAATTAATTATCCCCCAAAACATAATTATGTATATTAATTTTTAATTAAACTGAAAATTAATTATAATTACAAAATGAGTTGTTATTAATTCTGTAGCCGAAAAACTATTTTACTTATCATTTATAAAAATATTTTTAACAAAAAAAAAACTGAACAGAATGGCTTTTAAACTTCCAATAATTAAAAATAAATAAAAATAATTTTTAAAACATGAAATATAAAATAAATATTTATACAAAAAAAACAAAAACATTTGTATTAATTTTTAAAGGAAAGATTAATCTTTAAAATTAATTATTTACATTTTTAAGCAAACTAAGTTATTAATAAAAATAATATTTAACAAAAAAACATCTTTAAGTAAATATTTTAATTAAATTTTTAATTAAAATATCTGCTACGTCTATAGTCAAATGAAGCATAAATATAATCGTAGAAGTTTTACCGTTTAATTTTATAAAGAACAATTAATTATAAATACAAACCATATAGAACTTGTAAATTTGAAAAGAATAAAAAATAAACAAAAACTTGTAATTAAAGTATTGTAAAAAACGTAAATAATTCTATATAATATATAATTAAAAAAATACAAAGGCTTTCCGTCTGGTATCCTAAATAAATATATAATTTAATTAAATTAATTTTAGTTATATAATTTATATATTTAAACACTAAATTTAATGAAATTGAAGCAATAATGTAGACTAAACAAGAAAAATAAGTTAAAATGTTTTTATTTATTTTGTTCGTTTAATATTATTTAATTTTATTTTAGTTTAATATGATATAAAACTAATAATATTAAAATTTGATTAAAAATAAAACCAAGAGTGTAGATATATAAATAATTTTTTTATATAAAAAACTAAAACCAAAAAATAAGAATATATAATATTAAAGGTCGATGTCTAACGTTCAATAATAATAATACATGCATAAATAAATATTATATAATTTTTTATTAATTTCTTAATTTAATTTAATTTTAATTTTAAAGCACAGTTTTTAAATAATAGAATAATTATTACAGAAAACACTGCGAAAAACTTAAGTTAACAAAAGTGATGAAAAAGTAAAATTAAATTAATAAAATTTACAAAAAATAAAAACATTCGGTCATATATTATTTAATTTTATTATATTTTTATTTCATAAAGTTATTTAATTTTAAAAAAATTAATAAGACTGTTTATTTTAAAAATAAATTTAAATCAAATTAAAATTTGTTCATAATTTTAAAATAAATCTTAAAACTTTTTGGACGCACAACTTATAATCACCACAATTAATAATAAATTTTATTTAATTACGTTTTTCCCCCATTTTGTATACAACATTACAAAAAAATCACAATTTTTAAAATTTTACAAAACCTAAACAGAAGACAACAAATAATAATTAAAATAAAATATCGATTAAAAAAAATTACTACGCTACACAGAAACACAAAAATAAAGTAGAATTTAAAAATAAATAAACATAAAAAACAACGATAAAAATACAAAAAAATGAATTAATTACAATTAATATTTATTTTAGAAAATTAACACATCAAATTAAAATTAAATAATTAAAAAAAGAAATGATATATAATATGTTAACTAGTTCTGTAGGCGACAAAATATATTAATTAATTAAATTAATTTTTATTTAATCGTATTTAAATCATTTTAAGAGACATTTTAAACAAAACAATTAAATAAAAATATATAAAAAAATATTAATTAAAAAACATTTATACGATTTATGAGTTTTCTATATAACTAAACAACATAAATTTAAATTTATAAAAAAAAGTTCTTTCAAAAATATACTCTTAAACTAAATAATTAATTATAACCTTAAAAAATATATTAAGTTTTATAAAACTCATATAATCGTTTTTATATAAAATATATCGACATTTAATTTTTATTATAATTATTATTAATTTAAAATGCATAATTTCATTGTTATATTGTTAAATTTAATTTAAAAGGGAAAATCAAATTTTCTTGATATAATAATTGTAATAAAAATTAATTATGTTACATTAAATAAACAATAAAGTTTTAAGAAAGTTAATTAAACTAAATTTGATGTTATGTAATTACTTTTCAGGTACTTTTTAATGTTCTCATATATAATTTTCGCATGAGTGTTATGTTTCGTAGAAATGAAAATATGGCCCTAAATTGTATATGAACGTATCAAAATGTGAGATTGGTTTAGTACATGCAATGTGCCTTAAAATGTTCATAAGCACAAAGAGTTCAATAAAAATGAAATATGTGTCTTCTTCCTTCTAATGATCTAGCTTTAAATAATTTATCATTTTGTCGAATTATTTAACTTATTTTTAATCAAAACTATTGGTTGCTCCTGCATGTGCAATACAATATGAACACCAAACCTTATTTTGATATGTACGCGCGCGCCACTGCCAACCATATACATAACACATAAATATATATATTTTTTCCAAATATGGGATTGAAACTTGAGTAATGTGTACTTTGTATTTAAATAAAACGTTAAATTCAATCAAATAGGCTATAAATAAAATCAGTGATTACGCTTATTGAATATAATTATAAATTTTGATATTAATTAGTAAACAAATTAACTTATATAGGTAAATTCGTAAATTATAACAAAAACCTTTATAATAATGCCCAAAATGTGATTTGATGTTATTAATTTCCAAAAGTGAAGAAAATGTTTTAAGTGTACATAAATATATTAAGTTGAAAATTTATAAAATTTTTCGAACATATCGAGTCAATTTTGAATTGAAATTAATTAATTTTATTTTGTGTTAATTTAAAATATTTTTGTTCAATCATATCAACAATTTTAAAAAAATAATTGGACTAAATAGGAATTTGTAATAACAAAATTAATAATTTAGCATATATAAATAAATGAAACCCATTTACTAGTTTGATCATAAAAAAAAATTTAATTAATATTTTTATGTAAATTGATTTAAATTAACAAGTAATAGTGTCTACAATTTGTACATAAAAAATGTGAAATATAAAAATTATGTGTGAAAAAAATTTTCTTATTTATTATATTAATTTATTTATTTTAAATATATATTTAGTTCAATCCGCCAACTGTAAATAATACTTAAACCAAATTGCTGTCCTCGCAAAAAAAATATTTAATTCCCAAAATTATCTAAATTTAATTACGTGACATCAAATTTATTATAAAACTTATCTGAAAAAAATTAAAATTTTAAAAAAAATGTTTCGAAAATTTGATTAAAATATATATTATTAAAAATCCAGAAAAAATTTAATTATAATTAAAAAAAATGTTTGTTGATTAATTAATTAAGAAAAATTAAAAAAATTAGATAAATAAAAAGTTATATACTTAAAACATTTTAACATGTTTTTTGTCCAATATATACACAACATCAACTAAATTTAATTATATATTATCATTATGATTATTAATTATTGAAAACAAAAAGGAAAAAACTGATCACATATTATAAAAATAAGTTTTTTAGAACTTGAAAAATAATATAATAAATATAAATGATCTAAAATGAAATTACGATAAAATTTATATATTTATTTACATAAATATATATATATATATATATATATATATATATATATATATATATATATATATATATATATATATATATATATATATATATATATATATATATATATATAATTTTATAATCATATTGTTTTATTTTACTTTGACACCAAAAACTAAAAAAATAAATAATAAAAATTATAATAAACATATAAATTTTAAATTTTTAAAACACTTTTAATAATATTTTGTTCAATATTTGTTTGTTATTTAATTAAAAAATTTTAAATTATGTTATTGTTATTTAAATACATAAAAACAAAAAAAAGTAAAATATATATTTTAACAAAAACATAATATTATAAAATTATATAATTATATTTATATAATTTTTCCACAAAAAATAAATAAAATATATATCAGAAAGAAAAATAAAAGCCCAAAACATAATAAATAAAATAAGTTTTTGAAAATTAAGACATGTTATATTATAAATAATAATAAAATTATTAAGTAAAAATCTCTTTTTTCTTAATAGAAGGAAAAATTATTAAGTAAAAAAGAAGAAACAAACAGATATATTGTATAAACAGATTATTGATTTATGCAGACAATATATAAAAATTAAAAATAAATTTAAAAAAAATTGAATACAATTATTTTATTTGGTACAATATTTGTTTCGAGAAACAGAGACTGGATACACGGAGTGCCTGCGGTAGGAGATGGTTTTAATTTTGTAAGTTCCAAAAATTGAAACTAATTTGAAAATTTTATAGAACTGATATACCTAATTTTACTATTCTCTATCGACCATCTTCCAATGAGCTACGAGCTTTGGTGAATCAAAAATTTAAATCTTTCCCTACAATTCACGTTTTCAATTTCATTGCGAACAGAGTGGTTTTTGACAGCGATTTTCATAAATTGTTTTTTTATTTTGCCATAGTATAGTTTTAATTTACGGAAATTATGTTGGATCACCAGACATACAACTCGTTAAACAATATCTATCTTAAGGAAAACATAAAGATGCCGGATATTACAAATATTCAGGGTGTACCTGGATGGGGCAAATCAACCTGGATTATAAACAAGCATAAACTTGGCAATGATCTTGTTTTATGTGCTACAAAAGAAGGGCTTGCTGATATTAAATTAAAGGTAACATCTCGTTGTGAGCACGAAAACACTGATTTTAATAAAATCAAATTAAATTACAAAACGATTGCCTCATATCTAATCAATGGAAATCGGACCTACGATACAGTTTTTATTGATGAGTACATGATGGTGCATGCTGGATATATAGGACTCGTGGTTATCCTTAGTAAATGTTCTAAAAAACATCTACTATCTTCAGTATTATGAATACCGTGCAAATTTCAGCCAGATTTATAAACCTGCCGTCAACTTTGATGTCGATACCTCTGTTCAATAACACATTCTATCTAACCTTTACCAAAGCTGATAAACAATTAATCTCCCAGCTTAAGATACCAGAATCTAGTAAAGTCATGACTATCCACGAAGCACAAGGATTAACCTCACCAAATGTGATATGTATAAGAATCAATTCTCAACCACTTGGGCTGTTCGATAGTGCACCCCATGCCATAGTTGCAATTTCAAGACACACCCAATCATTAAGATATTTTTCACCAGTGGCTAATGATAGACTACACCGCTTTTAATGAGAGCTCGAGCCTACACTACTACTCTAAAAGTAAATCAATCCATAAAATTCAAGAAAAGGTTGGTTTATGAGAAATATGCAATTTACTATCAAAACGTCAACAAAATGGCATCAAAAGCATCTAAGTTCTATAACTTCGTTTTAAAATCGAACTACCTAATCTATGTAATTTGTGAAACTTCATTAAAACCCGGCATAATGAGCAGAGAATTTTTTGGCCATAATTACGTTGTCCACAGATGCGATCGGTCTCTCGAAACTAGCTCAAAGAAATCGGGTGGTGGCAAACCGATAGCAGTACATTCTAAACTCTGGAATGTTCCAGTAACTTTAGCCCCATCGAGAGTCGAACAAATTGGTGAAAAAATCAAAATTAACCAAACCAATCTATTCATTTACGCAGCGTATATACCACCTCAGTCAAATAGTGATCATTACGAAACTTGCATCGATGCGATTGATGAAGTTATTAATACAGCAAACTCGTCAGATTTAGTTCTTGTGCTTGGCGATTTTAACCTTCCAAATATAATATGGAATCTGGACCCGGAACTAAATTGTATTTTTCCAAACAATATAACAACAGATGCTGAATCTTTATTTGTGGACGCCATGCTTGGTTATAATTTGAACCAGATAAACACAATTACTAATAATCGTGATAGATTACTGGATCTTGTCTTCAGCAACGACATTGAAACTTTCAAAATTTCAGAATCCGTCATACCTTTTGTAATTAACGATATCAATCACAAGTCTTTAGATATTGTATTTGACTCAACTAATTTTAATGGCGAGTTCGGAACACCTACAACCAATCAAATACATCTTCAAAAAAACAAATCGTGCAGGGCTAAAAATGTTGATAAATTTAATGACATTATGATCATTACCTATGTGCTGTAACCACAAAATGCTCGCCCTCAGTGGTTCAATGATAGACAAGTTGAATTAAAAAATCGGAAGTCGAAAGCGTATGCCAAAATATTGAAAAGCGGGTTAGAAGCCGACAAAACAATGTTTCTACAACATAGTAACGAATTTGAAATTTACTTCAAATCAAAATACAGGTCGTATCTCGATCAAATTCAAGAAAAAATCAAAGTAAATTCAAAACATTTTTGGAAATACTTTAGGAATAAACGCGAAATTGACGGATACGCTGCAAATATGACATATAACAATACCAGCTCCTCAAACTCCAAAGATATAGCTGACATGTTCGCGAAGTTTTTCCAATCAGTCTATAAACCAAGCGTTACTAGTGGATTGTACGAACAACCCAGCAATACCAACGTAACAATAACTCCTCCTGTTATATATGAGGATAACATATTATCGGCTCTTAAGGGATTTGGAGACGGTTGTGGCCTTGACAATATTCCCTCTTCTATTCTGAAGGAGTAAGCTGACATTTTAGCAATTCCATAATGTTACCTATTCAACCACTCCTTGAGCACCTGGGTGTTTCCCGAAAAATGGAAAATTTCAAAAATTACACCAATTTTTAAATCGGGCAAACGAAATGACGTTACATGCTACAGAGGAATATCAACTATATCATCAATTCCAAAATTGTTTGAATTAGTTTTATGCAACAACTTTAAATCCACAATTGCACGTGATATATCAACAAACCAGCATGGGTTTATGCCTGGCCGATCCACATCAACTAATCTGGTTGAATTCACCAGTAAAATAATTAATGAGATCGAAAACCATCATCAAGTTGATGTAGCGTACACGGATTTCAGTAAAGCATTTGATTCCATCTGCCATCAAAAAGCATTCCGCAGTTTATTCGCATTTGGGTTTTCACTCGATTACATAAATTGGTTCAAGTCCTATCTATCAAACCGGCGACAATTTGTAATAATGGAAAATGAGAAATCAAACGTTATTAAAGTTACGTCTGGTGTTCCCCAAGGATCGCACATCGAGCCGTGGATATTTTTTGTTTTTATAGATCAAATAACCGAGATAATCAAAAACTCAAACGTGCTCATATTTGCTGATGACGTGAAAATTTTTCGAACTGTTAATGGAATGCTAGATACGAAGAAACTTCAAGAGAACATCGATAGATTAAGTGAGTGGTGTGATCGAAACTCGCTTGAAAGATCATGTCTTTCCATCGTAAGAGAAATCCGCTAATTACTTCCTACAAAATCAACAACGAAGTATTGCAAAGAGTTAATGAGATCATAGATCTAATTGTTACATTTGTCGAGAATGCTAGTTTCAATAGGCAGATTGAAAATTGTATTGCGAGAGCTAATGCCATGTTTGGATTTGTTAAGAGGTGGACAGGTGAATTTAAAGATATTCAAACCTTATGTTCACGCTATTTCGTTTACGTTCGATCTCAACTGGAATACGCTGTACCGGTCTGGAATCCATACTATGCTGTACACATTAAAAGAATTGAAAGCATTCAAAAGAAATTTCTGATTTTCTTGTTAAAAAAAGTGACTGGAATTACGACCACAATTCACCATTCCATGAAAATGTGGCTCGGTTACCTCCATACTCAACAAGATGCACGGATTACAAAATATGCACGCTTGAAAATAGACGACTTCTCTTAGGTGCGGCTTTCATTGGTACCGTTTTGCTTGGTCACATTGATTCAGCATACATTTTGGAAAACGTATCAATTCATGTGCCCTGCAGAACATTTCGAAACCATGAATTTTTAGCACTAGAACACCATTCCACAAACTATGGAGAAAATAACCCCATTAATAGGTTGTCTTAATCATTCAACATCGTCGACGACCTATTTGACTTTAATTTATCAAAGGACAAGTTCAAAAATATACTTAAGAATTATTTTTTAAATTTTTAATTGTTAAATCAAGATTTGATTTATATATTTCTGTGTTTTAATTTTCTTTATTTTTTTTTTTTAATATTTTTGTTTTAAATTAAATTCTGAAATCATACATGTAAATCACAGAATAGATTTCTTTAAATAAATAAATAAATAAATTTTAATTTAGTTTGGTATCGGGTAATTTAAACCTTAACCGATTGGCTGTGTGGTTTATAATATACTAGGCCACCTAACTTTTTTTTTAACTAGCGGTTATTTTGAGTACGGTAAGGGTTAGGTCACTTCTGATTTGACAGAAAGTTAGTTTTATCCTTCCACTGAACGAAAATGGTTGAGTATTCGCTTGAACAATGCTTGGAGATATTGAAACATTACTTCGAAAATCATGGTAATGTTGCAGAATGTGTGCGAAAATTGCGTGCAGTTTTCGGAAGAAACGAAGCGCCGGGAGCTCCATATGTGCGTTATTTTGTCAATAAAGTTAAAGAAACAGGCTTGCTAATTAATAAACCAACACGACCCAAGCAGCCAACCAAGCGTACACCCGAAAATGTTGATGCTGTAGCCGAGAATATGCGTGAGTCGCCGAGAACGTCAACTCGTTATCGTGCTCAAGAATTGAACATTTCACGCATAACATTGCGACGAATTATGCATAAAGATCTTGGTATGACACCGTATAAAGTTCAATTGGTTCAAGAATTGAAGCAAAGAGACCACCCATTGCGTTTTCGGTTCGCAGAGTGGGTTTGCGATCGACTTGAAGTAGATGCCGATTTTGCCAAAAAAATCATCTTTTCGTAAGAGGCGCCTTTCCATCTTGACGGCTATGTAAACAAGCAGAATTGTAGCATTTAGGGCACGAAGAACCCGCACGTGATCGTAGAGAAGCCGATGCTTCCTCAACGAATGACTATTTGGGGCGGATTTTGGTCCGGTGGCATCATTGAGCCATTTTTCTTTGAAAATGGGCAAGGAGCCGCCGTTACTGTCAATGGTGAGCGCTACCGCACCATGAGAAACGATTTTTTATTCCCGGCACTTGAAGAGGAGGACATAGGCATCATTTGGTTTCAACAAGACGGCGCTCCGTGCCAAACAACACACGTTTCAATTGATCTTTTGCGCACTGTCTTCGAAGGTCGAATTATTAGCCGAAATGTTGATGTGATTTGGCCGCCTCGGAGCTGTGATTTGACGCCGTTAGACTATTATCTTTGGGGTGCCGTCAAATATAAGTGTTACGTCGATAAACCAGCAATGATTGACGCTCTCAAGAACAATATTCGCATTGCCATTGAAGACATAATGCCGCATACCACCGAAAATGTGCTCAAAAATTGGACTGACCGTATGGGATACGTCAAGGCCAGCCGAGGCAGTCATATGAATGAAATAGTATTCCATAATTAATCGGAAGGATTGTTCTTTACAATGAAAAAATAAATTTGAAAAAATATTGAGAACTTGTTTTATTGCATTTTAAAAAAAAAAATGTATTTGGCCCACCCTATATATTAGTTATAAAAGTCGTATAAACATTAACAATAAGTGATTGATTTGTGTATGGCAACAACAACAACTAACTAAAGTACAATTGTTCTTTGTGCTCAAACACCAACCGTAATACCGTACGTCAACTCGTTTTTTTAATGGCAGGGTGTCGCTTCACCAGTACCTTACGTAAATTCGTTTGTTGAGTGACAGGGTGTACCTGCACTAGGGCACCGCAATTAAATTTTACCCGACAACTACCTACGGGCAGGATGTCGTTTAGAAGCAAAACCCGGTTCCAGCCTCTTATGAATAAGAGGGGGAGCAGCAGTCCTCTTCAAATAGAAGAAAATAAAAACAAAAGAAAACGACTATTTTTCGAAGAAAACAAGGCTAACCAAAAGTATGTAGTAGTGAAGAAGGCTGACAGTGACTTCAGTTTTCGAGGAGTATCGCCTTTCTTGATTGAAAAAGGCTTATCAATGATCACGTCGCACATCAAGGAGACGCAGCGACTACGTAGCGGGGATCTTTTGGTGTTGACAAATAAAGGCGACGGATTTCAAGCTTTAATGAAGGCCACTAAACTTGCAGACATGCCGGCCAAAGTAGAAGAACACAATTTTTTTAACTTTAGTAAAGGTGTAATTTATAGTCAGGATTTGATGTATGTTGAGACCGAGGAAAATGAAAAAGAATTAAAAACTCAAAATGTGACCAAAGTGGAACGTATAACACGAAAAGTTAATAATGAGCTACGAGATACGCCACTACATATCATTACATTCAATACAATCGAGTTACCGAACCACATCAAAGCGGGTTTTTTAAGGTTGGATGTAAGGTTGTATATTCTAAACCCAATGAGATGCCACAACTGCCACCGGTACGGGCACACGAAAACTAAATGCTTCCGTCCAAGAACATGCCCTAAATGCGCGAAAAATTTGAACGATGGACACGACGAAAAAGTTTGCGAATCCATAAAATGCGCAAACTGTACAAACTATCCCACCGCGTTTGACAAAAACTGCCCGATATTCATAATGGATGCAGAAATAATAAAAATTAAAACAATGAATGGCATCACTTATTTTAAAGCAAAATAAACTTATTATCGCGAAAACGCAAACACCACTCCAGCAACGATGGTCACACATAAAAAAGAAACATAATACTGTGTGCAAAAAATAGTAAAACTTTGTTCATAATTTTAAAATTCTTTATTTATTTCTCCAAATCTATTTCGTCCCTCTCAAAGTAAACCCGCCGGCCTCAATACACTTGTGCCAATGTTTTTTCCAATCCTCGAAACAGTTGTTAAAGTCAATTTTCGGAATAGCCTCCAATGCGCGTAGCGATTCACGTTTAATGTCTTCAATTGACTCAAAACGGTTTCCCCGGAGCGGTCGTTTGAGTTTGCTGAACAGCCAGAAGTCACACGGAGCTAAATCAGGCGAATACGGTGGTTGCGGAACGATGTGGGTGGAATTTTTGGCGAAAAAATCACGTAAAACCAATGCAGTATGAGAAGGTACATTATCGTGGTGCAAAAAGCAAGAGTTGTCGGCCCATAATTCCGGCCTCATTTTACGAATAGCTTCGCGCAAACGACGCATAACACTTAAATAGTATTCCTTGTTGACAGTTTGGCCGGTCGGAAGGAATTCAGAGTGCCCCACACCTCGATAATCGAAGAAAACTGTCACCTTGATTTTTGACTTGCTTTGACGTGGTTTTTTCAGCTTCAGCTCACCTTTGGCACGATATTCGGCCGATTGATCGTCTGTTTCCGGGTCGTAAGCATAGATCCAAGACTCATCGCCAGTTATAATACGTTTCATGACATCCTGGTACACCGAAATCATTGTTTCACAGACGTCAACGCGACGCTGTTTTTCCAAAAAATTGAGTGATTTTGGAACCAATCGTGCTTTCACTTTTCCTTCCGATATTTCAACGATGCCAGTAAGGTCTCTTCGAACAATTTGTACCAATCAAAAACACTTGCTCGCGACATACAATTATCACCGAAGGTCTTTTGCAACATTCTGAATGTTTCGGCACCACAAAATTGATTCCGCACACAAAATTTAATGGAACTTCTTTGTTGAATAATTTCACTCATTGTAACAATCGCCGAATGCACTTTTTGTACTTCAGAAAGACCAGCGTATACTAAACACTAATGATTATTTTGATGTGACATTTGCCATTAGTATACTAATAATAGTTTATGTTTCAAGCCTTCAATGTGGGCCTTCCAATTTAAATTTGCATGAATCAAAATACCTAAATATCTAATTTCATTTACTACACTATCTTAAAACAGCCAGTTTTGTTACAGCCAAAACCATGGAAAGAAAGAGCATCAGATAGTTCCTGGCTATCCCTAAAATGTACTATTTTATTTTTCGCTCTCAAAAGTAAGTTGTGAGCTTTAATCCATTCCAGTAAATATAAATCGTGTTCGATCTCTGATATGTTGACCTGTTTGCTTGAACCAGAGTACACAAATGAAAAGACGGCAGCAAAAGCGGTGAGGGAGCCTGCAAAAGGGCGTCGAAAAATTCCATTCACCAACTCTAGCCATAATAGGCAGTTCTCCGCTCAGTTGGTGATTGACACGCACCACTTGTAATCGATCGTCTACTCTATCAGTCATATCAATAAACAGCGCAGATGACTTCAGCCCTAAATCAATGCTACTTATTTGTTCCAAAACTGTTAAAATAGCATGTCCCGTGTTCTTATTTTTCCTAAACCCGAATTGCAGCGGAGAGAGAATATTATTTTTATTCAGAAAATGTACCATCCTACTTTTCATGGCCTTTTCAAAGATTTTGGAAAAAATGGAAAGAAGCGATATTGGTCGGTGTAGTTATCTAAACCCCATTTATCATTTCTCTTTTATAAATTGGGATAACTACAGCTCGCTTTAGGGCTAACGGAAAAATCCCTGTATATTGACACTTAAATTCATGATGAAACTTAAGCATCCACAAGATAACAAGCCATCTTCTTAACTAATACATTCGAAACACCATCTAATCCAGGCGATGAATTATTTTTAAGCGAATTGATAATTGCATATAGTTCACCCGGGAAGATCGGGGAAAAATAAAACCTTCTCATCGTATCGTAGTTTTCTGTCACCAGCCTATGTTCTACCGACTCATCCAAAGTAACAGTCAAACAACTGGATTCATCTACTCGCACAAAAAAATTGTTAAATTCAATGGCACTTGAATCAGAGATCACACCACCCAACTTACAATTTAATTGTTTAATTTCAGCAGACTCGGCGTGCCCATGTATCAATTCATTTACTGACTGACAGTTTTTCCGGGTATTAGTGCCATGGAACTAAACTGTTCAACGTAGTACTGCTTTTTACTCTGACTTATTTTGGCATTAATGTTGTCACATACTTTGCGACTATAGTTAGCAAGCCTTTTGTCAGTAAGATTTTTCCTTGCAAGCAGGCATATATTATGTCTCTTGCGTATATTATTCAATAGGAGATCAGATATCCAAGGCCTACGCTTAGCTGTTTTTCCAGCTTTAGAGGTAGTTTTTGTGCATGAATATTTAGAAAATAATCAAAAGGAAGTGACCCACTGGATTGGCTATAATCATCGCGCCAATTCTCCCATAGAAACAGTTCTTGCAGTTGGCAAGTGATCCAAGTCACCTTCCCTTTCATTCAAAAGTAAAGTAAAGCATATTTGGATAATTAGTCATCCATGTATCAGTAAGATCGATACCTCATAGAAACGAACAGAAGCATCAATTAGCGCTATACATATTCGCATAATCAATTAGTATTTAATCCACAGCGTGGAGCTTTCTATCTTAGTTGTAACCATAAAAATAAAATTGCACTTTAAAATTGTAAGTCACACAACATAACATATAAATTGTATTTCATTCCCATTTGGTATATTAAGTATATTGCAGTCATTTCCACGTATAGTTAATGGAATTTTTGTTAAAATAGAACCTTCAAAGAATAAACAACGATTTCCTAAATATACAAGGATACGTATATGAAGGTATCCAAACAAATTGTATATACACAAAGTATATAATACTGAATTTAAAATATTGTGTCTTTTTTGTAAAACATTCGAAATACAGAATTTATTGAAGATATGAAACGTGTGCTCAAAATTTGTTCTCGTTATATAGCTACACAGATTTTTATTCCTTTCTTTATTTGGAACAACAGAATGCAATAAAATTATATAAAAAAAATCAAATCATCCGTTTTTGCTCCGAAATTGTATTCATAAAGAATTTAAGCCACACATATATGATAGGAATCAATGATACCGAACAATGAGGTACAAATAAATGTCGCTATTCTGTTGTACAATATTGGAACGTATTATCAATAATGTTCAACGAAATTTCTACCCATCCAAATGCGAATATGACATTTAAGTTATAAGGCATGTTCTCTCCAAATCCAAATTAGTAACGAAGAAGAAAAGTTCAATTCTTAAGGTGTATACAATCAGATGTATAAGATCTGATTCGTTTTGTATTAGGTATATTTAAATCGATATGCCAAACCGAATAAATATAAATATTGAAGATTGGATTTTATTTAAAAATTTATATAATAAATAGTTCATGTTGAATAAAATTATACGCAGTAATAAAGTAAAATTTGAAATGAATAAAGAAAATAATACGTAATAAATAATCGAATACCTTACATTTCCACACAAATTAGAATACACAAGCTTACACTAAGAAAAATTATGCATGGCAGGATGACACTAACCAAACTCGTCAAATATTTCTTCGCGAATTTTGTTTACAATTTTGACAAAATTTACGTGAATAATTGTATGTGTACAAGAAGAATTGAAGAAGAATTGAAGCTACCGGATTTTTGATAAAAACTGTCTTGTATGTACAGGATGGGCCATCTGTTAGTTCTTTCTTCATTTGTAAATAAAACACACATTTTGGGATGAAAAGACAAAATGTTTTATTGATAATGCCATTTATGTATGAAAAACAATATCGTTCATATGCCTACCACCGCTTCGTCTACAGGTCTGCATTCGAACATCAAAATTATCGATGACTTTTTCCAATAAAAGCGATCACCTTACCTTTCAAATAACCCCACAAAAAATAATCAAGTTGTGTTAAATCAAGGTTTCTTTGTGGCCAAGGACCTTCATAATTTCTTGAAATTATGCGATCAGCAAATTTTGTTGATCATAAATGGATTGTTGTTGAAACCATAGGTCGTTGACACGCAATTCATTCAATTTGGGCCACAAAAAACAGTTAACAGTTGCGATAACGCTCCCCATTCACTGTAAGGGCAACATTTCTGTTCGTTTTCAAAGAAAAACGGCCTATTGATGCCACCAGCCCGCATAAACCACACCAAACAGTGACTCTTTGAGAATGAACTTCTGCTTCGTGAATAACACGAGGATTCTCCGCTCCCCAAATTCGACAATTTTGCTTATTGACATATCCATTAAGATGAAAATGTGCTTCATCGCAAAAGATGATTTTTGATGGAAAACCTTCATTTCGTTCAAGCATCCAATTAACAAAACGACGACGATTTAAATAGCCTGGTGGCTTCAATTTTTGAGTAAGTTGAATTTTGTATGGATGCAAATGAAGAGCAACATGCAAAATGCGTCGTAATGTGGTTCGTGAAAGGTTTCGAGGGTTGTATAAAAAAAAGTTTTATTTCTTTACATAGCCTCCTTGTAAGTCTATACACTTCTCCCAGCGATCCTCCCATCTCTTCAACCCATCCAAATAGTACTCAGCGTCTTTCTCTATAAGTAATTGCTTACGAAGGTGAGCGATGAGAATCTCTGTCCTCCGAGCACAACTTTTAGCTTAGGTAAGAAAAAAAATCGATTGATGCTATATCTGGTGAGTAAGGAGGGTGATCAAGCAGTTCAGCTTATCAAGTAATAATGCGTAGTAATCTCCTATAATGGTTTTCCCTTTTTGAAGAAAATCGATTAATATAACTCCATGACCTACCCCAAAAAACAGTCGCCATTACTTTCCCAGCCGAAAGAACAACCTTTGCCTTTTTGGAGCCGATTCCTCTTGACAGTTCACCGTTTAGACGGTTTTTTTGATTCTGAAGTCTAATGGCGTATCAAAGTTTCATCAACAGTAATTTGCCGGCACCAAAACTCTTATTTATTGTGCCTAAACTGCGCCAACAAAACAATTATGTAAAAAGTTAAAAAATCAATGAATCAGCAAAGATAGGGTCAATTTGTTGCATGTGTGACTCTTATTGAAAATGGATCAGTACAAACTTTATATAGAAAACGTGATACAAATTTTGTTTAGACTACAAATATTTTAATTTGAAGTCTAGTAAGTGTGTTTGCGTTGCTTCACGGAAGTTGAACTGAACCGCTTCCGATCAAACATAAAGAAACACAGTTTATTTAAGCAAAACGAGTTTCGAATTGCAACAAATGACGTAAAAGGAGGCAGAGGAGTAAGATTTCATTTTTTTGGTTCAAAAAGAAATCCACTGGGCTGAAAGATAGCTTCAATGATAGCTTCAATTTTAGTATAGCTTTCTAGGTGTAATATTATTTATCACAAGCCAGCCTATCATTTAACAGCCTTGTGGATAACAGGCAACAGATTCATCTATGCGGCCGTTTCGACGTGCTTCAATTATTGAGTTATTCTTTTGTGATTTTATCCAAATGCATTTCATTAGCCACCTAACTAAACCTTAGAATTCGCCGAGAATGTCTACTTCTTTGTTTGATCGCCATTTTGGTTAAAGCGAATTTAAGTTCATATTTAACGGTAAAGTGTACAGGCTTAGCAAATTTATTATGGAAAAATATTCGACAAACTAGCGTAATTTAATGGGAAAAACATTTTATCAAAATCAATAATCAAGTATTGTAATGGTTAATAAAACTATGTGACATTTGGGTAGAAATAATATGCCATATAAAACTCACTATTTATTGTTTAGTGAATGATTTTGAAGGAAGAAGCTCTGTTTGAGGTAAGCACAAGCCTGAGTCACAACTTACGAGAACATCAGCTGAAAACATTGCTGATCCCCACTATTCATCGGTTCGCGAATGATTTTGAAGAAAGGGCTGACGAACAATGCACATGTCCTAAAAAGTATTGAAAACAATCCATCAACCTCAAATCAAAGCCATGCTCAAGAACTTGAACTTAAGACAACATCTTTATGGGAAATTATGCATAAAGATTTGCATTTGCTTCCATTTAAAGTTTAGTTGACAAAAGAGCTCCTTCAGTCAAACAGATCATTTACGAGACCGCACATATGCCAATATGAAAGTCTTGAGGATCTTTTCAATTTAACTGAATTAGATCCCCAGTCAAAAAAACACTAATGGAGGAGGGTTGAGAATAAACGTGGCTGACGTTCCCCTACAAACGTGACTAAAGTGGCCTCTAAGTAGAATAAATAGTGGAAAGGCACCCGGGTTTGACGGAATCCCATCAGAATTATTAAAACACAAAAGGACTATACTCTTGCATCTAATCTTTATGAACTTATCGTTGCGGTCTGGGATAAGGAGGAGCTTCCCGGAGGAATGCCAGACTGCGCTCATATGTCCTCTGCAGTAACAAATGAGACCGCCTCAGATGTGGACATTACTGTGCCATCTGTGGGACACCGTCTACTAAGTGTTTTCTAATGATACACTTGCCAGAATCGACCCGCTTGCGAAAAAAAATCATCGATGACTACCAATGTGGTTTTCACCCAAACCGATCAATCACTAACTAGTGTGGGAATCGCGGATTTTGAGGATGATCCTCAAAAAATGTTGGGGGTACAACATAACAATTCAATCGGGAAAACCTCTGGGAAGCTCAAATGTCTCGGAAAAATAGATAAGCTTTTCTCTTTCGGTAACAACTGCTGACACGCTATGTAGAATTGTAGAGGAACGGGCTGTGTCTGATCCCTTCGAAAACATCAGACGTGCGACAGAGAGATGCGACGCGCCCGTGCTGGTTAATCTGACGCCCTAATCTGATGCATATTGAATCAGCTAGGAGACATTTTTTGATATGCAGATGATATCGTGCTTCTTGGCAGGAGACCTAATGACAACAAGGACAATTTAATACCGCTTATCCTCTACCCGAAACGACTGGGTTTGAAAGTGAATAACAGTAACATGTCTATTAACAGCAAGGAATAACTATATGATAAATCACGGAACAGACGACAATAGCAACAAGGTTGTTGCGATCAAAATATCTCTCTCAGGCGTGTAAGCTCGCACTTTATAAAGCATTTATAAGGCCTGCACTGTCTTTCGGAAGCAAAATATATAATATATAGATTATTATCTACCTTTGAAAGAAAGGTTATTCGATCAATTTATGGCCCAGTTAATGTTGTGAACAACGAATATCGAATTCGAATGATTCACGAAATCAAACGTCTCCTTGGAGCCTGTCCATATCGGCTTCATTAAGCACAACTGAGTTAGATGGCTGGCCCACGTTGAAAGATCCCCATCACAACGAATGATAAGAAAAGTGACCCATCAACAACCACTCGAGGAACGTCACAGGGGAAGACCTAAACTACGCTGATGTGGCGACGTCGAACATGATCTGCGAACAATAGTATGTCAAAACTGGAGGTAGTGTGCGAGAAACAAAGTTAGTTGGAGGACCACCGTCCAGGCGGCAAAATCCCTTCATGAAATATGAAAGTTAGAGAGCGAGAGAGTTAGATTTTTCCCCCTTTCTAATTTTTCAAAATAATAATTTAAATTAAGATAAATAAGAAATTTGTAAGAAAAATTAAAAATTTAATATTTCGTTCCTGATATTTTCAAAATTTAAACATCAGTAACAGTTCTATTCATCTAAATTAACGGAAACTCAGCAGCAGTATAGCAGTAGAGTTATTTGCTCCATATTTCACAATCAAACGGTGATGATTTAAGAACGTAAATTCACGTTATTTACTAATCATAAACGTTTGATCTATGCAATTTACCAGAATCCTGGTTAGGCATCACCACATCAATTCCAATACTTGGATTACATTGGTCAGTACACAACCGATTTACTACACATAGCCGGGAAAGAAAATGTGATCACATAAACACTGTCGAAAATCGATTCATTAACGTTACCCAAGGCCATTAACTGCGAAAGTATAGCAGAAGCACGACAATCAGATGAGGAATTAAGAAATCTCTTGGAGACCAACATTGCATTGAAATTCGTGAAAGTTCCATTAGCCTTCAATTCAAATTTGAGCATCTATTGGTGTGCGAATCTATATATAATCTATCCCATCGAGGTACTCGAACAACCGTTGAAGCCATAACAGAGCAATTTATTTGGACCAATATCAAGATATCACAACAGTATAGTAAATTATGCCCCAGTCACGAAAAGATTCAACGAACTACACCTGGATATCATCGCTCCATTACCAGAATCCGAGGATCAACGTTACTGTGTAACCATTATAGATCGCTTTGCGAGATGGGCAGAAGCTATACACCTATTGCAGACATCAAAGCAGAAACTGTAGCTGCAGCAGTATTTTATCGGCCCTTATTGTAACAGATCCAGGAACGCAGTTCGAGTCCGAGTTATTCAACGAATTCTCACAAATTTTAGATTTCGAAAGAAACAGAACAACCAGTTATAATCCCAGATGCAATAGATTCATTGAGAAAACGCACCATAATCTCAAAGGTGCGATCATTTGCTATCAAACCAGACAATGAACGCGTATTCTGCCAGTAGTTCTTTTGACTCTTCGTACTATATATCGCAAAGATTTTGGAACCACTTCAGCGGAGCTTGTTTTGGAGAACAGATCCGAACTCCTGGTCAGATGTTGGAAAAGTCAAAGATGGAACAAAACCAGTCAGAATTAGTCAATCAACTTAGAGTGCACTTGGAATTTATTCGAACTTCGAGGCAAACAATGCAAAATTTCATTAGACATTAAAACCATGATACCTAGGCAACGAGTTCAATACCATCAACAAACGAGCGAATGGATGATAGTCACCAAGGAACAACCTAAAAAAATGTCGGTTCACGAAAGGTTAAGCTCGCGACAGATGTCCAGTATCAACCACAAATACCAGTCAATCCACGAAAATTAACAATAATATGTCGTCATCAAAATTCCGAATCGTTTCACGACCAATTCCTGACTTCTAAGTCACAGAATAACTATCAAGCCCTGTTCAATTGACTGACATCTTGAATTAGTCGAATGCGCCGTTTACAAATTAACAACCAAATATTACAACTTACCATTTTGGTCATTTCTCGGCACTATCGACTCCAACACCTTTAACAACATTTCAAGACATCACAATTTGAATTTACATAAGACACAACACTCTAATTATTACAAACAAATAAACTGAACTGTTTTGACATGATACAAGAAACAACATGATCGAAATTTAAACCAATTGAAAACACGCACTGCAAATGTTACCTCAAACAATTATGTCACGAGAGTTGTATTACAGCTTATACTATCGCGACACATTATTGAGAAAAATTCAACATTTTTGCTGAATATGCTAGATAAACGTCATTTTGACAAACTTCGATTACACGTAAAATACTAATGGCAGTGTAATAAAAACAATCTAAAATTTATTTTGATTTTATTAAAATAAATTTTTTTTCGAAAATAAATCTAACAGTATAGTATTAACACTGTAAAATTATTTTTCAATTTATGGACATTTAAAACAGTGAATGACGGTTTATTCAGTGCCGTTGGCTAGCTACCTAGCATAAAAAATGACGAATAGTAACAAGGAATCAAGTGATGTGGTTGAAAAACCTGATTTTATTATCGAGGGGAATAAATATTGTTGTTTATTCTGTGGCAACAAATACTTGAGTCGGGCACGTTGTGAGACCCATGTAAGATTGTGTGATAACCGAGATGAATCCACAGAGTGCATCGAAGTTAACGGAACTCCAAAGTTCCAATGCACCGAGTGTAGCCGTTACTTTAAGCATTTGGTTGGTTTGAAAAAACATGAAAAGAAGCATAAACCGCCTGGTGGATATATATGTTGTCACTGTGGTAAACGGTATATAAGCGAGGCGGCCCGAGCCGAGCATCAGAAGGCAGACCATAAAACTGGGAAGCTACCAAAAATTGTGAAAGTAGAAACGTTTAGTGAAAGTAATGTTAATCCACTTGAGGCTTACCGGTGCAATGATTGTGGCGCTATGTTTCGCAAAGAAAAAATATATCAGACCCATATAAGTACCAAATGCGGAACCGAAAAACGATTTGAGTGTGATATTTGCTCTTCCAGATTTCTCACCAAAAATACGCTGTATGCCCATAAACAAATTCACACAGGTGTGAAACGACATCTATGCGACTATTGCGGGGCAAGCTTTTTAAGTAAAGGCCAACTGAAGGTGCATGAACGTTCTCACACGGGTGAGAAACCATTCAAGTGCGAGGTAAGTTTTTGAATTCGATTATCGAGCAGAACTTTTAAGTTATGTGAGTTTCAGATCTGTAACAAAGGATTTTCGTATCGCGAAAGTCTAGTAACCCATGCATCAATCCACACTGGAATTAAACCGTATGCTTGCCAAGCTTGTGATTCACGATACTCGTGCATTGGAAATTTAATCAAGCATCGAAGAGCTCGCCCTGATACATGTGGCCTAGCTAAATACCAACAAAATTATAAGATCGCGCCTAGGGCCTGCACAAAAATTAAGCATTTTGTACACGACGCTGACGCTGGGGACACAGAACATAATGAAGAGGCAGAAGAACGACTATCAACATCCCCAGTGGGAAAAACAAGTCCGGCAATATTTGAAAGCCCCCCGACCATAAAAAAATTTTCGGAAACGAATATCTCCGATCAGAAACCTATTCTATATCGCATTACCGAAATCACATCAGTTGATCCGCAAATAATCGACTTGCATAACGTGGATGAGATCCGATCCATAAAAGATGAAAATATTATTGTTACATTGAAAGATGATTGCCCAGATGAAGCCGCTGATTGTGATGAGGACGATGATTCCGGGGAGACCAAATTGAGTCCGTCGGAGGAATATTTGCAGTATATGCAATCGAACGCGAATAGTGACGACGGTGACGATGAACAGAATTGGTACGATAAAGGAGAAGAGATAGAATTTGTTGAAAATGAAAATGGCACAGATGGCACCGCCAACTATGTCTTAGAAATCGAATTACAAAATACGGACGAGCCAGAAGGCCCAGCGACTAATTCAGTATATACAATTATAGAAAACGCGAACGATGAAGATTGCGAGACGCTTATTTTTCATTCGGAACCCGAGAAGTCTACTAGTGATGACATTCTGATAAAACATGAAAATTCCGATAACGATATTGAAGAAGATCAAGAAGAGGCAAATATATCGTCCCCAGAAAAAAGTGGCGCGCCCGGGCTGCACAAATGTACTTTCTGTCCCAAATTGTACATTCAGCAGAATCGATTACGGAGTCACTTGATAATCGATCATGCGCAAAATGTAAACGAAACTGATAGCCGCGAAGAACTCGGAACAGTGGAAGACGCTGGCAACTCCACAGATGGTGAAAGTTCACTTAACGTTCGTACTTCGCTAGACGTACATAAATGTCCGCTTTGTCCAAAATTGTATATACAACCGATCAGATTACGAAACCATCTGGTATTAGAGCATAATGCAAACAACGATTACTCATGTAAAGTATGCTATAAATGGTTTAATTCGGAAGGCGAACGAAAAAATCACGAAGCAAGCCATGGTAAGGATCACTCTCGCATTCTCAAATGTCCGACTTGTGAATTATACTTTGGATCACTAGACGAACTGGAAACGCATCACAATGAAATTCACTTTTGTTATAAATGTCCAAAATGTTCTACAGTGGTTGATACAATGGATGCGTTAAAATCACACACCACGGAATTTCATAGACCACGAGCCGGTGGTAAATCAAAAAATTTGAATTGCGAATCGTGCAACCGAATGTTTTCAACAAAGGTGGCACTTTCTGATCACCAGAGATCGAATTGTGGTCAGGCACCTCTCTATAAATGTGATATCTGCGAGAAAAGTTATCATAGCGCCGGGAGTCTTAAAACTCATAAAACTATGCACAGCGGGCTAATGCCGTTTGGGTGCAAATACTGCGGAAAATTTTTTCGTACGAAGGGACAAGTTAAAGTGCACGAAAGACAGCACAGTGGCGAAAAACCGTACAAATGTGACGTGAGTAAATATAATTTACACGAAAATCAAATCAAATTTAATATTTTGTTAAACATTTTCAGGCGTGCCCGAAATCTTTTGCATACCGTGAAAGTCTATTGACACACCAATCTTTACATACGGGGCTCAAACGATTTATGTGCATACCGTGCGGAGCACGTTTTTCCTGTATTTCGAATTTACAATCGCACCGGAAATCTCATAAATTGACGTGCGGGCAACATCCGAATTTTACCAAACCAATCGAATCAGCGATAACAGAGGATAGTAAAATGGAAGTGCTAGTAGAATAAAATTAGTTTTAATTTGTAATTTGAATACTTTTATTTGCCGTCCTTTGGACCACGTTCCTTAATTCTTTCGTAAAATAATGACTCGTCTACGCTGTCTAACTGTTCCGCTGCTTTGGTGTACAGCACATCCCGAAGTACATCTTTAACCTTATCAATTTCTTTTATATTTTTGGCTGATATCGGAATAACCCGATCGAAATTTAATAACTTTCCGGGACGAAGCTCAGCCGGGCATATATCTAGGCCAGTCGATAAATCGTCGAGAATTGTTTCAATCTCAATTAGTTTTGGGACACTATCGGGTAGATCCATTTTATTTACAAGCAGCACGCTGGGTTTATCTAAAAGGGTAGGGTCGTACATTTCGAGTTCTTTGTTCAGAGAATACACATTCTCCAGGCAATTTCGTTGCAAATGATTTGGGCTCAGTTGGAACCCGTTTATATCGACAACAAGGAGTAGGAGCCTGGTGCGTTCAATGTGTTTTAGAAACTTGTGTCCTAATCCTATGTTGGCGTGTGCCCCCTCGATTAGCCCGGGTAGATCGGCCATAGTAATTTGACGATAATCACTGTATTCTATGACGCCCAGTTGTGGTTGAATAGTGGTGACTGAAAATGTTAAAACCAGTAAGATTTATATGGTTTTAAGAAATACTTTACTTACATGGATAAGATGCTATTTTGGGAGAGGCATTAGATATCGCTTTTAATAGCGTACTTTTACCGGCATTCGGAAATCCAACCAAACCTACGTCGGCAATCAATTTCAAATCTAACGTAATTGTTTTGGTTTCACCTGGCTGACCCAAAAACGAATTGGTTGCACTTCCACCAGTTCCACCGCCGGCCACCAAACAGGTTACACCCTCCTCATCCAGTTCTCCAAGATCCGCACCATGGTCATCTAAGACTCGCACTCCCGTAGGCACATTAACACAAAAATCGTCTCCTCTCCGTCCCAATATTCTCATTTTTGATGCATCCTCCCCATTCACAGCGTGGACACGTTTCGTTCGATTTTTACGCATTACATTCCTTAGCGTTACATCGCTTTTTGCCTCAAAATAAACACATCCACCTTGTCCACCTACGCCGCCATATTTCGGTACACCATTCCCACCGTGACCACCTTTTACCGTCAATCGTAACGAATCGATAAATTTTATACGAGTATGTCGAAAATTCTAATCAATAAAAAACAATCATGTTAAATTAATATTTTAATTAATAAATATCAAAAAATTACTTTTCGTAGAATCAAATTTAAAAAAACCATTTTGACAAATAATTAGTGTAATAAATGTAAGCACATGCTGAGTTTCTCTAACTTTTATATTTGTATTTGTTTATATAACTTATAACAATAAACGTGTTTAAATTAAAATCTTAATTATAATTTAATAATATTAAATATTTATTTGTTAATAAAAATTTCTTATTTTGATTTTTTGACATTTAATAAGTGCGGCAACACTAATTAGACGAAGAGAAAACACTACGGTACGAAACGACTAAAAACGAGAGAGAATAAAAAAATGTAGCTAACCATCCTTGTCTGATACACTAGTTTACAATGTAGAATGCCATTTCATTAAAAAAAAAGTGAACACAAGAAAAGTAAAAAAATTAATAAGTTAGATGAGAAAGCCAATATATCGTCCGTCATCAGTGTATTTTATTTCGTGTTCGATATAACCCGCGCCATTAAAGCGAGACAAAAGACTTTTGTAAAGTTTTTTTTATAATTTTTATTGTTGGCTTAATTATTTGATTACAAAATTCAATATTTAATTGTGTAAATTGATAATATAAAATAATAAAAGTTTGCAGGTAATTCGTTTATATTGGTAATGATAAATATATAAAACATAAAATTGTGTAATATAAGGAAAAAGTGAGGCGTCATTACAAAATATGTACTTTTTCGTTTTTTTTTTCATTTGGTGTGTGTATGCGATAGAAAAAGTGCAATGGCCGCTGTTTTTTTTTAATTTTTTTTTATCTAGTTCGTGTATTTCATTATTTTTTTGTAATTGAAAATAAAACAAACATTTTTTTAGTTTTGATTTATCACATTGTTTTGGGTATGCACGAAATTAAAAATCCAAACGAAAGTAATAAAATCATAAGTTATCCTTTTCTGATGCTTGTAAAATAATAAAAAAGCGATGGCAAATTCGAGACTGTAGCAGCAAATAATTGATGGAAGCACAAGAAGAAGCGAAATTGACAAAGGGAAATATATTTCCTATGCTTTCTTACATTTTTTTTTTTTTGGAAGAAACTACAAAAAATAAAATATTTTATATTTCATGTAACCTACGTTACTATCTCTTTCATGATTTGTCAAAAATTTTATTTTTATTTTCTTATTTTGAAATTGGGTCTGATCCTCTTGAACGAATTTACGATAAAATTATTTCAAATAATTATGTTTTCATCAATGAAACAAATTAGACTGGCACGACTTCCGAAATCGTGTTTCCGTGGTGGATCTAATTTTTTATTAATGTAATGAGGGTAACCCTCATTGTTATGTCAATAACATGACGCCTTTGGTTTTCAATCTAGAGTTCAATATTATTATTAATTACCTAGATTGAACTATGTTTAATATTGGTTTATTTTGCCAACAACTATTCTTCTTTTGCAAGATAGCTTAGTTCTTCGCAATCCAGTTATATATCCGAAATTTTCAACCAGTGGTGCGCATCAAAATAGCTGGTGATTAAATTGCGCAATGGTGCGACTGTTTTTCTTAGTCTCACAATGGTACAAAATTAATATTTTCAGATACGTTTTCTGATTTGAGAACAATATTTGAGTGGATTATAATAAACCAAGCTAGATTTACTGAAAAGTATTAACTTTTCCGACTCCCTTGGAACTAACCGTACCAATAAAGTCTGAAAATGATTTAACGAAACAGCTGTAACTAAAAAAAATAAACTAAATAACATGAAAGCCCAAATCGTAATCCAAGTGTGTGTTAGTCCATTAAATTATGCCCAGAATATTGTACACGTTCGTGATTTCCTCTCCGATTCACCGTGATCTGCCTTCAACACGAGGATCGGTGTCTAAAACAAATTTCTTTTAGACCATATTTCTTCTCAACAGACATAGTAGCGTATCCTGTACACATCTCAGTAATTCAGTTGGGCATCTTGGTTAAATCCGGTTACTTCTTACGGTATCAATGTACATGAATCCTTCCAATATATTTTCTTATAACCTGTGCCCACCTTATATTTCTACGATTATCCTCTGAAATTTTGTGGGTTGCAAGGTATCTTAAAAGACAGCCTTGCAATGGTATTAGGCTTACCAAGTACCAACTGCGGAATTCGACAGATGGTCGTTTCGTATAAACAATAACCTAATCTTTGACAATACGTACCTTGTATAGTGACTGAGAATTATTTCAGATTTTGATCAATAACCTCAAGCCTGTCCTAAAATCTCCTTAATGGTAGGAGATCCTCAACCGGTAGCTAAGCAGTAAATATTTTAACCTCTTGTCGTTTTAAAAATTCAGAAAGAAAATTTTCGATACTTTTCATTCCAACAATATTTAAATTTTGTTTTTTCTATAGAAAATATATATTGTTGGTCTAACTAAACTAAACGGAGCTCACGTTTCGTACAGGGCAATTTATTATCTTTATTATTTTGTGAATTTTTCAACTACGATTTGATTCGATTTGATTTGATGACCTTTTCAAAATATCCGTTTCAGCTGTAACGGAGTAAAATACTCGTATTGTGGTGACTAGTGACGGCGAATTTTTTGCGGGTAATGTTTTTTATTGCTGTACCCGGAAGTTGGCAAGCAGTATTGATGACCGTTCAAACGACGAAATCTTAAGCTCGACTATATTTTAACTATTATTTGAATTTTGAATATTATTTACTAACATCAATTGCTAAAATTTTACTTCAAAATGTGGAAAATCTATGCCACTGGCAATACATGAATACCACGACGATAAAACGACGCGACTTAGGACCGAAACCATTCATCCAACCAATTTTGCACTTCTTCGAATTTGGCCAAGAATAGCCCTGTCAAGCCGTGGGCCAGGAAACGACCGGAACATGTGATAATCCGAGATCGCGTTTTGATGGTGTCCTGGACGATGAGACTGTGATCGCATGGAGCATTGTCGTGCTGCAATATCACTCGTTCGTATTCCGTCTCGTGTCTCATTCTGGCGGTTTTTCAAGAAAAATGCATGGTTCAGATTGATAAGTTTTTGTCGGTAGCGTTGCCCATTGACAGTTCCCCTGTTTCAACAGCTCATAGTACACGATTCCTTTCTGGTCCCACCAAACGCTTTCCGAAGCGATTTCGCCGGGCCGTCGATGATGCTGCGCCAGGTTAACGCCACGATAACAATCCGATGCATCTTTCTAAAATTCCGTGAAACCAAATTTCGCAAATGGCTCTTCGATTTTCCATCTGTCTCAGTCAATTCATGCGGTACCCATTTTCCCACCGTTCGAATTTTTCCCATAGCATGTAAACGTTTGAAAATACCTTGGCGAGTCGTGTTTAATGCTTCCACAAGTTGATCTTGAATTTGCGTATCATCTTCATCCAATAACGCTTGCAGCTCGGTGTCTTCAAATGTGTTTGGTCTTCCGGAGCTTTTCTTGTCCTCAATGTCGAAATCGCCACTTCTGAAGCGTTTAAATCAATCTTGACATGTAATTTTCGATGATTCATGTTCGCCGTAGGCCTCAAGCAAATGACGTGCTTTAGCTGCATTTCTTTTCAAGGTGAAGCAGAAAAGCAAAGCTTCCGGCAAATGCTGTTTGTTTGGCACAAACTCGACATTTTTGTTCTTAGAAAAAATATTTTGCGGTATGTGCTGGTATTACGGTTATCGTTAACAGCTGTCCACGTTATGAACAAAACACAACTTCTGACAGAACTGACAACTAGATGTATCGCTAGCACTATTTATGTGTGAACCCCGGAAATTTAGTTGCGCACTTCAGAAAGAAGTGTGGCATAATGTAAACAAAATGATTCCATTGCTAATTGTTAATTGGGGTATGGTAGTAGGGAAGAAGAATTGAAGTCTATGAAAGTATTAAATGGTTTTCGTGTGTATTTGAACCTTTCCGAAATACCGGATTTGGGACATCTAAAACCGGCATTTCGGTATTAAAATTTTTGCCAGGTATCTCGATATTCCAGGATACTGGTATTGATATCCACAATCACGTCGTATGTGAGTTGATGTTTCGCCCTGGGCGAAGGCTCTTATGCTTTTGAAAAAGACAAATATAAAGAACATCCACTTCAAAACACGCACTAAATGCTAAATATAGTCTAAACTGCAACACAAACAATTTGGAATAGATTACAAGCATAGAAATCTCGTTATGACTATTCCTGTGACAGTCGAAATATTTAGTTTGAGGCCCAATTTTATCTTGATATTGTCTGATAAGACAAATGCAGGGAAATAAGCCTCACGCATTTTACAACAAACATACACTGGAACAAAATCTATGCTTAAGTGTAAAATCTGATCTATCGTTTCTAGCAATTAGTCGTTAATATTGCAAGGACCCAGTTGTGATTTTATGCAGGTCAGGTTTAAACTAAGTAAAATCGTTAATGGTTTTAATGCACGTATCGAATTGTCAACCAATAAAAGATGTTTTCTAGATAAAACTTCTGGTACATCGTCAATAAAAATTATAAATATCACAAGGACCCAATGTGGAGTTGTGGAGTATGCTAGAAATGAGGGTGGAACCAATGGTCTTTGAGGGTACACAGTTTAATTTCTCTTGGTGCAAGCGCTCAAAGTTTCGATTGCGGACTGAATAGTTTGAAACATTTGTGTAGTAGAATTAAATGAGAAATCGTATTTACGCCTTTTCAACATTTTACTAAATGGAATATTTCCTTGAATCAATTTAATGAGCTTTGATTTCCCCATCTGGATATTTTGAATAAATCTTACGACCACTGTCAATATTACAATCTAGAAATATTCAATTACAAGCTTAAGATTTGGCACAATTAAATTCATCCATCTATGAATTGATCATTCAAATCACGATCAGCTAGTAAAGCACGAAACTTTAACGTTGTTAGCTTAATTGTAAACTTCAAGTAATCTGATTTAATATATAAATCTATTTTCAAAACTAAAATTTTAACGTTTTATTTTTTAGGTGTCTGCTGATGAAGGCATCACACTAATTGAGGAAACCAAGCAACAATAAACCTGTCCAGGATGGACGATCTAAATAAAACTATACTATTTACAACAAATGCTACGCCAACAATACAATATCAGACAACGGAACAAATTAAACAGCCAAAAATTGAGGGCCAAAAATCTGGTCAACAGCAAACGCAAGAATTTCAAACATTCTGTTACACAAATGTGAATATGATACAAAAATTAACACCAACATCACAGGTTTGATGTTTTTTCTGTAATTGAAAAAAGCATTGTTTTGTGATTTTGTTGTTTGTTTTGATATTTGTTAACTCGTAACACTAGTATCAATTTAAAATCATGCCAGTAGTTTTCTAAAATGTGACTAAACACGTATGCGATAGTGAACACATTGCTTTCTAATTTATTCTAAATCTAATTTTTTTTAAAATATTTACTAACTTTTGACAAACTTGGACTTGTAATTAATAGAATTATTAATTGTGTGCGAGCTTGTAGGTAAATTATGCATAAAACTATAAATAGTTTATTGTATTACAAAATAATTTAGTCTTATCGTAATTTATACCGTTAATGTAAATCGATCATTTTTTTTTATGAATGATATGAAGGCTTATGACACAAAATAATTTCTAAACTAACGCACGCACGATTCGGTCGCAGTCAACTAAACGCATGATTAATTTTTTGATTCGGCATTGATCTAATTAAACCGTATAATTTATAAAATTGCAGGCAAACACAAGTACAATAAATTTGGCCCAGCTCTCCGAAGATAATAAGACATGTTTTATAGCTCAGCCATTTGGCTACGGGAACTATGCTCTAGTAAATCAAATGCAATTGGCCCAAAATGGCGTAGCCATGGTCGATGGACGATTACAAGTTGTAAACAAACCAATAATAGCTGTAACTATATTTTGGTGCTGCGAAATATCTGTACAATCGTCCTAATATGTTTTTTCTTGTTATTGTAGAATACGGTCTCCAATATTAGTTTTAAATGTGATGTGTGTGGCATGATATTCACACATTTAACACTATTGAATCAACATAAAAGACAACACAATCAGGATGGTAGTGATAATGCAAATGAGGGAATTACCGTTTTGACACAGAGTCAGGCGCAAAATTTAGTGCAGGCACAAGGATTAGTTCAAGCTCAAAACATTGTATTGGAAAATGGGCAACAATTAGGGCAAATACAAATTGTGGCGACCGAAGCGCTAGTCCCGGCCACATCACAATCAATGCAACAATCATCACAATCTGGTTCTGAAGTAACAATTTCTACCACAAAAACGGTGCATATTGATAAAAATCAAAAATGTATTACGTGTGGCGGCTCAATTGCGATAAATCCAAAGCGCAAAGGTCCAAAGTTAATTCGTTGTGAAACCTGTATCAATAACGATAATAATGCAACACAGATTACAACAAATCGGGCGGCAACACAAATTTTTGTTGCGCCCGATGGTGATGTGAAATTTGAATTGAGCGAAATACCAAACACAAATAGTGAATCATCGATAGATTCATTGGGTCACAATATTATAACAACGGCACAAGTAACCCAGCAGAACAACCAGCAACAAATAGTTGAGATTAAATATCCGCCTGGTCATCATCCGGTTAAGAAACGGAATACGGCGGCAGTGACTAAGTGTCAAAAATGTAATGGATCGGGGTACGTCTTGATCGGTGGCAAGAAGGAACTACAGCAACAGTAAGATGTTTGAAAATTGTCTCTATTACTATATTGCGGAGAACAAAAAATAATATTTTTATTTTTTGCAGAGCAGATAAACCTTTTCACTGTAATATATGCGGTGGTTCGTTCTCGCGGTATTCTAGTTTATGGTCTCATAAAAAATTACACAGTGGTGAAAAAAATTATAAATGTCCGATTTGTGGTTTGGCATTCGCGAAAGCTGTCTATTTAAAGAACCATTCGCGTATCCATACGGGTGAAAAACCATACCGATGTGCGACATGTGGAATGCAATTTGCTCAATCGCCCCATTTAAAAAATCACGAGCGAACGCATAGCGGTGAAAAGCCGTATGTATGCGAGGTGTGTGATAAAGGTTTTGCGCGACATGCAACGCTGTGGAATCATCGGCGAATTCATACCGGTGAAAAACCTTATAAATGTGACATTTGCTGTTCAGCCTTTAGTCAGGCGGCCCATCTAAAAAATCATGCAAAAGTGAGCAAAAATTATTAGTACATGGTGCGGAGTAGATAACAGAAACCATTTCTTATGTTTATTATTTTAGGTTCACTCCAGTGAAAAACCATTTAAGTGTGATATTTGTTCAGCAGCATTCTCCGATCGTTTCGCATTGAAACGACATCGTGGCATACACGAAAAATATGGACAAACCGCACCACGGCAACCTGCTCAATTACCAAACCCAGTACAAAAAGAGGAGGCCCCCGAAATCGAGGAGGACTCAAAAATGGCCGAACACGAAGTAATAATATCAGGACTGTAAATTGAAATACCGCGAGACCATACAATTTTGAAATAGCAACACGTTAAAAGAGCAAACTTTAATCTTATGTTAAGAGTTAAAGTTTTATATTCAGAAATAAAATATTTCTAATTTAATTTATAAAAGGTGACATTACAATTTTATTAATTTATATAACAAAAAAAAAATAATTGAATATATCAATGAAGAAATTATTTAGTTGGTTTTTAAATTATTAATTACATAAAAAAAATTACGTACAATACAAGTGGATAAGGTGGACAATTTTAATCTAATTTTATGTACATAAATATATAAATAAATATTAATTAATAATATAATGATTTAAATTTGAAAAAAAAATTTAAGCAAACTCGTGTAATATACTATAATTAATTCTAAATTACTAATCCGCTTAATTTAAAAAAAAATATAAAATATTATTTAAATGTACAATAATAATAAATTTGATTTTTAATTAAATTAAGGCTATATAAAAGAATATTTTTTATAAATAGTTAATTAATTAATGTTTGTATTAATCCATAAATAAGTAGAATTTTTTTCCTGGGGATTTTTAATAAATATTTCTTTTTGATGATTAGGCTCTACCGGTTAAAAAAAATTAATTAATATAATTACAAGAAATAGAATTAAATAAATAAAATACACATATGAATGAATAAAAATCTTAAACAATATTATTTTATTTATTAATGTTAATAGTTTATATTATATAAAATTATTGTCTCTTCTTATAATATTTATGTTCTTTAAAATAAATATACAAAACACATATTTTAAAAAATAATAATTATAAAATATTAATAATTAATATTAATACGTATATTTGATTGAAACAAACAGAATTTCATTTTTATTAGTAATTGTAGTAAACTATTAAATAATAATAAATAAAAAAAAACAAATGGCAAATAATTAATATTCAAATTTTTATAAAATAAAAATATAAAACAAAAAGTTCCTTGGTGTTTTTATATTAGTGAAGTTGAAGGAAAATGATTACTTATAGGTATTTTAAGCATTTATTGGTTAATTGAGTGCAATTAAATTATCATCTTACGCTTCAATAATTTTAAGTTTATCTGATATGTTTCACACACCTTGAAGTGTGTTGTTCTGCACCAAGTAATGCCAGGCATAACTAATTAGGTAGTTGCTGGTTCTAAATACAGTGGTAATGCCATATTAGTTTTCAGCCTTTTCCAATAAAATTAGGGTTGCCAGGTTTACGTATTTAATACATACATACGTAAGTATTTTTTATAATTGAATTTATGGTGTACAGAAAAAATTTAAAACGGAAGAAACTGATCCCTGGCCAAAGAAGACTAATAAACGTTATATTTGCCTTTTAGGTGCTGCTAGGGCTGTTACATATATGTCCCACGAGAGGAAAATAGTAAAATTTGTTTCCAATTGAAATTGCCTCCAATTTATTATGAAGCTACCACCTTTTACTTAGACCAAAAAAATCACTAGATGTCAGACTCTGCGTTAATAAACACAACGGCTGCTGAACTCGCAAATATATTTTAATTCAAACACGTAAGCAGACAAATATAAATAGTAAGTAATTGGCCAGAGTCAAGTTAACGTAAAAGTTTCGAGATTATATACAACTGGACTACTATCCCATTCCTGGAAGGTTTGGGACCCGATCATGATTACACAAAACTTATGTGGGGAGACAACAACAATTTTCCGGTTTCACAGCAAAACACAAATTTGCTGCTGTAAGTAATGGAACGGATTTCTAAAGCCCTTCCACACCATGTGATTTGCTTGAACTGAACCGTGAATGGAATTTTTATGGAACTGTGGATTTCCAAAAATCAGTTGTTTTACAAAACATTTTTATGCAAAGTGTGATACGTACTGATATGCCAAGAATACGAATCAGTAATGGCCCGTTTACATGCGACCAACATTTTTCTTCTGCAAAATGAAAGAGATATGACATTAACTTTTTGCACATGAGAGACAAGAAAATAAATAAATCCCAACAAAATTTTGCAGAAGACTTTCAGAGCCATTACACCGCCAAAACCTTTATAAAAATGAAAATGTTGCCAAAAGGATTCATCATAAAAACACGCCATATATAAAAATGTAAATTTCGCATTTGAATTAATTAAAATTAAACTAATAATTCTCCTATAAAAAAATTATGGCATTACTATAAATGTTTATTTCTTTCTCGTATATTGAGTATTTTTATATAGCGGATGCTTCTTATTTACCTGCAAAAATTTGCAGAAGAAAACAATTTTCTACATGTAAATGCCTCATACAAGATACAGTACAACGAATATATGTCAACGTGTGCTCAACTCGGACGTGTTTCTTTGTTTCTCGTGCTTGAAATACTCAATTTTATTTAATTTTTTTTTATTTTGACGTGAATACGTTTTTAAAGTTGCTTTCTTATAGGGAGGATACAGTTTGATGTTGCAGCTATATACCATACCTATCATCTACATCCAAAATTTAATTACACCACTCGATAGCTAACCCGATAAACAATGTGTCCACATCGGGTCTGAAATGTGTCCAATGGTACATGTCCTACTCAGTAAGGTAAAAGTATCGACTTTTCCTCTTTGAAGAGAGTTGAAGAGAGAAATTTGATAGGGACACATTGTATCCACTTGTGTACTTAATTGTTAATAAAAAGTAGTGACATAAGTACTTTATTGGTAAAGACATTGTACCGACATGCAACTTTATTTGGTAAAGACATGTGTCTTTGCCAAGGTCTGATAAACGGGTCACACATAGCTGACCGAATAACCTTACAAAATAAGTTAAAAAGGCTATAAATAATTTTTTTTTAATTTTAATTGACAATCTTGTCTTTTTATTTTACAATTATAAAAAAATTTAATTTGATAATTATACAATATAAAAAATTACACATTTTTAAATTTCCAACTTAAGGGCCTTAATTACCGTTTGGTTAGCATCTGACGAAATCTTCCGTAATTAACCTATCATTTTTTCGAAGAATGAAGTCGTGTCACTGCGAATGTAAAGGAAACGTGAAAATGATAAAATTATTTTATATAATAAAATTACTCGAACTGTCAATTACCTTTTTAATATATGTATTTATTTTAATTATCATCGTTATTATGTTTAACACCGATAACGTGTAGGTACCAGAGACTCGATGATACAACAGCACAGAGGATGAAAACAAAAACAAATGGCGAACATAGAAAATACTAAAACAGAAAATAATTATTTTCAAGAATCACAGATAATTAACTTTTGAAAATGTACCTCACCTTATTACTCGTAATATTTAAATAATTTGATTAAAAGTAATTTCGGTCGTAGTTTCGTAACTATTTTATAAAATGTTCACGTCACTTACAAAAATATTATTAAATAAAATAGGTTTGCTGTTGACTGTGTGGTTTATAATCTGCATCTGATCACACTGCGACAGAAATTACTAATTGAAGAAAATTCTTATAAACAACAAGAGACTAGAGGATACTGTGTTGCTACAACAAACTGAACACAAGTGAATATATTTACAGACGCATGGTGGACTTTGTGTCCATAATGGGAATATTTACGGTCCCTCGTACTCATAATGTTTGTCTGGAGGCTCTTTCGTCTTATCGCATATGGAAAAAATAAAACGGAAAATATATAACAAAATGAGAATGTTGTGTTTATTTAGTACCTTTATAGACACAATTACTCCACAATTCTTGTTAAAATTTTAAAACGAATCAAGAGTTTCAGAGAGAATAAACAAGCAGAAATAGATTTTCTCCGATTTTCTGTGTCCATGAAGAGAACGTTCACAGACTATTGCACTCAAATTGTTTGTCGGGTAAGGGATCAAAGAATTCGTTACGTTGGGGGACTACGACACATCGTTTGCGGTGGAAAGGGAAACACCGCCATTTTAATTTTCGCCGTTTGTATTGAACTCTGAATTTTCTTAACCGATTATGATGGGATTGGGTATGTTGGATGGAAATGGGATTCTTAAATGATTTTCAGAAGAAATTCTGGAATATGGTCTGCTGGGGTTGAACTCGGTAATTTCTTAACCGATTATGTTGGGATGGTGCATATTGGATAGAAATGAGATTCATAAATGAGTTTTGGAAGAAGTTCTGGAATACGGCGTTCTGGGGCGGAACTCAGTAATTTGTTAACCGATTATGATGAGATTGGATATGTTGGTCGGGAATGAGATTCTTAAATCATTTTTGGAAGAAGTTCTGGAATATGGCCACCTGGGACGGAACTATAAAATAATATACGCGTTAAATTGTACGTATTGTCGTCATAAATCCATACACGTGATACAGACACCCACTTTTTTTTGTGCAACACTTATCTAATAATTAAGCTTAATAATTTTATTACTTTATAACACAAATTCAAAATCGCTAATTGTTCTAAGCGGAAAATTATTTAACGTGTATTGTAGTAGAGCTGTGGTAAAATTGAGGTGGGTGAAATTTTTGATTTGGAGACATTTAAGATCCTGTATTGTGTTTACGTTCGATCCCAGCTGGAATATGCTGGTATCCGTTCTACGAAGAACATATCCAATTAAAGTAATGAGAAAATTCAAAAGCATTCAAGTAAACATACAGCGACAATCACCATATTTAACTGGATGAAAGACATATAACTTGGCAACTCTAGAAAATAGGCGCTACAAGTTAAAGTACATTTATTGGTAATCTCTTATATTACGCCTAATCGAAACACAGGATCGGATGTATTAAATTTAATTAAAGTAAAGGTTATAATAATACAGGAAATCCTCCAAGAATACGATTAATTGGTTCCGTGTTCTTTGAAACCGTGTTGTTCGAGTCTACAAAAAACGGAAGTGTGAAAATAAAAAAACGTTACGTTTTTATTTTTTTTTGTGTATAAAAAACAAAATAAAAGAGAATTAACAGAAATCGTGTAGTTTGAAACCGTCCAATTCGAAGGAATATATCCGTGTTCTTCGAAATTCGTGTTCTTGGAGGGTTTCCTGTAATTAACAAAAAGGAAAAATTAAGTTATAAATTTAAAATGTACTTTTTTCGGTTGTTTTTGTTACTGTGTTTGATAAGTTAAAATCAAATTTATTTATTTTTAAACTATGGTTTCTATATAATAAATAAACAAATTAATTCATATTTGTGTGTCTAGTCCTTAAGTTGATAAAATGGTTAACCTCCAAAGTAAACAAACTCTCTA
Organism: Nephrotoma guestfalica; assembly: GCA_963691935.1. NCBI lineage: Eukaryota > Metazoa > Arthropoda > Insecta > Diptera > Tipulidae > Nephrotoma > Nephrotoma guestfalica. The sequence goes on along the minus strand of OY829913.1, from coordinate 56,638,137 downwards.
TATGGAATATAGAGTCTATCTCCGCCATTTCTTAGGGAATTATCATGAAAATTGATTGGTTGTATTGGGTAGAGATTTTAAAGTGAGTCTGGACAAAACATCGCCATTTCATAAACAACAGAATTATGAAATTTGGTTTCTAGGCTTGATCTTGGCTTGAAACATAAATTTTAGATGAAGTTCTGGTATCTATCCATTCTACACGGTTAAAATGGAATTTTGAAGGATTTTCCGGAACCAAGAAATCGACTAATTCTTCAGGTTATTGTAATTCTAATATGTATTTTGAACATGGTTCTGAAATGACCCAATGACGGTCGTTTCACTTTCACTCCTTTACAAGTAAATATAACTCTGGAGATATACTTGACGCGACCGACGTGACTAATAAAAAGAAAAAGTTAAAGTATGAGAATTTATACTAAAGCAATTATACTCGACGCGACTCATGGCTAGACTATAGATGGAATAAAAAGAATAAAAAAAATAACGTAAGAGAGCGAAAGAGAGGATTTACATGCAATCGACTATACTGAGAATAATAAATATAAAAAGAATAACAGAAATTGCGTTTAATTTTTTTTCATTTTTGCTGTCACTTAAAAAGAATAACCGAGCGATAATTTTCGTCCAAGAATAGAAAACTTAATAACTACAACAACAAAACCCAAACAAATTTTAGTGCGTCGAATGTAATATGCATATTTACTTTTTTATATAAGGGAATTTTAAATTAATCTTGTGTTTTATCTTTTCTATTTATAAAATATTCATGTATATATATACTAATATGAATATAATATCAAAAATAATTTTCAAACACTGTAGAATTGTATTTTTCTAAACCTAACCTAAAAAAATAATTTATCGAATTGCGGTGATTTAAACCGCATATAAATAATTTTTATAATTTTAAAAACATATATTTGTTTATATAAATACGTTTATACTGAAAAATATTGTAGTTTCATTCATAATTGTAGGAAATATATCACAAAAATAATTGAATGAACTTAATATTTCAAGTCATCTATGGCCGTAACGTCAAATTGGAATAATAATTTTTTGTCTTCGTTTCTTACGTTATTCTTTTTATTCTATCTATAGTCCAGCCATCAGACGTGATACAAAAAAAGTTAATTTAACTTTAACTTTTTGCTGTTGTTAACCAATTTTTGCTGCCATTTTGATACTTTGAAAAGGTCAACTGCGTGTTTTTTTTAAATTAAAATTTTTATATTTTAAATTAAATCACAATTAAATCACAAAAATGAAAGAAATAAAAAAAATAAAAGCAAATTCAAAAGTTAAAGAAATGTCAAAAACGTGAATTCATATACTGAGCTCATCTTGGGTATACTCGTAAGCGCGTTTTAGACCTTTCGAAGATTCTGAGTAACGTGGAGTATATCTCCAGCATAAAAGTGGGTGTGCAGGGTTGCATTTGAATTTTGGATAGATTCGCAACTAAATGAAAAATTAAGAGAGATTATTATCGGCCATAAAAATTAATTTCAGTTTCAATACCTCAAAAACTGCCCTGCCACAGGTAATTGTTATATATGCAGTGAAAATCCTCTATGTCGGCAATCTAATATCATCAAAATCCCGTTCGTTTCGCTATAGTTGATGTAATTTTGACTCTGTATGACGGAAATCCTGAGACACGGAGGGGAATTTGATTTCTAGTCCAAAAAATTAGAACAAAATTTCATTAAACCGGAACATCAGCTAACTTAACATACCCATTAACATACCAGCACATTTCACTAAGCGAAGTTTTAAATTAAATAATTATTATTATTACTTATTTTAGTATTATTAATAATTAAAATAATTTTAATAATCAATTTTCCAATAAATATAAAATGTATGTGAGTGAATAACACCAGAATTAATTTATAATTCCATATTTTTATCATATAAATATCCAAAATAAATATCATGACAGTTCTGTGCACACAATTTTTTAAATTCCTCAAAATTGGAAAATCTTTTAACCCGGAAAAAATTTCGGTCCGTCTATTTCCGGTTTAAAGGTTCAGACGAGAGTCGGATGCTACTATATTCGATACATTTCTTAAAATTACAATTTTTCTTTTAAAAATGCAAAATTTATAATAGTTTTTATAAATAATTTGTATATATTTGTTTATACTTTGATTTCCTTACAATACATGAACAAGCTAATGCATATTTAAATTCTCCGCTCTTCGTCGATGCGACGAAGGGCAGACTTGGTGTGTCTAGGTAGTCCTTTAAGGATGAAACACACCACGAGCAGCACAGCGTGTTCCAAGTGATCCACAATATCGGTTGTGTATGAGCGTGCACGCCAAGCAGTGCGGCAAATTGTTTTGTTTTTGTAGTAAAATCGAATTGTGTCACTTTTATCGAGGTTATGAAAAGCAGCAAAGAGCGTAAATTGATGCTGCTGGATGTGGAACCTATTGAAGCCGCGTCAGATGCAACTTCATTCAATATAATTTCTTTAATTTTAAATTTTTTATAAATATTTGACTTGTTTTATTAAAAATTTCTATATTTATAATCAAATTGTGATTTTGCATCATTATACACAAGCGAATAAGCTAATGTTTAAATTTACTGCTCGCTGCTGCTGATTGGTGCGTTTCTTCCTTCTTAAATAATTCGGAAATAAATATACTGATAAGCTTCTCTGGATAGATAGCACGATTTTTGAAATTTATTGGAACTAGGGACAAACATTTTTTTTAATTATTTAAAAAAATTAAACTACAATTATATATTCAAAATACACAAAAAGTACAACTAAACACCGGCTTTTTATCGTGGTCTGTTTAGTACATAATAGCCTAGTACTAAAATCACTTAAATCGAAATCAACTTCATTTTCTACTGTCGTTTTATATTTTATATATTCAGTTGCTTGCTACACTATACCTAGTGATTAGTGAGTGAATCTCAAAAGTTTGTGGTGCAGAAGGCAGGATTTTATATTTATTATTGTTTTTCACATTTATCGTGCCTTAAAATAATTAAAAACTAATAATAATTATTAAACGTAAAAAATTAAATAATTGTGTTGTTTTGTGAAAATGTTTTATACAAAATATATTGTGATTGTGCTATAAAAAAAGTTGTATATATTTTTATCTGGTTGTATCAAATGCATGAAAACAACAATCAGAAGTTTATAGAAAAACAAAAATGGCCGATTCTGGTGGTGGTGTGACATTTTCTCAAGTATCATGTTTTAAATGTTGTGATAATTTATTTACATATATATTACGTTTACGAGTTAGTCCTGAGGAGTTAGAACAGCGATATAAATCGCGTGAAATTGATAAATTCCTGGAAAAAGATAAACACGCATTCCGAAAACAGGTAAAATAATAAAGCAAATAAAAAATGTGTTCTGTATATCGTGTATAACCAACCACAGTGATGATTTGTCCAGTGTACCCCATTCATTTCGTTCGATCATGGCGATTTGGTTGCCTTTTAATTTTTTTTTTTTGCTTTTTAGTAGATGAAATGTTAGCCGTATACGTACGTGTAGTTGTATTTCATCTACATTTCTTTTAATACGTCTATGTATATCAATTCAATTCAATTATACAAATAACAACCACACGAAGATGAAGGCGAAGAATAAGAAAATTCTGATATGATTACGTCAAAAAATGATTTGATATGCATGCATAATACACAGAAGATATGAGGCGAGTGAGAGCAGCTAATTAAATAAATTTGTGTATATGAATAGCCAACTCAACATCCTTTTCACTATCAATTAACGCCAAATTATCATCAATTTAAATGTGAATGGTTTAAGTTTGTTAGTTAGATCGAACGAATAGACTACGTATTTAAGACTTTGTTGAAAGAAATTCAATTTTCTTGAAACGAAATAACTACAACGTCTTACAAAAGTATAAAGTTTTCTTCGTGGTTTTTTCTTTATATACTTCTTATACACTGCTTACTAACTTTATGAATAAAAGTATATCGAGAAATGGTTTAATTAAATCCGCATTCCTTCATACGAACAGCAACAAAAACATTTCCATTACCTTTCATTAAATATTTATATTATTTATTATTTTATTTAAATACGATAATAAATTAATAAAATAATAAACATTATTATTTTCCCCCAATTATACCTTGTTGAATTTTCAAATTTTCAAAAAAATGGTAAGATGTTTTGTGTACACACTCGAATTATACGCGATTATTGTTTTCGTGTATATGTGGTGTTGTTACCTTGTAAAATGCAAGTCGAAAACTGATCGTGTAGTAGATGAAAAATATGGGGCGGTTTCCAATGAATTTCTGTTGGTTTGCAGAAAAAATGCGAATACTTTGGGTTGTTTAGAAAATTTATTTGCATTTCGTTGAAAATGAAATAGTTTTGTATAAATAACGATTGTTGAAATTGGGAGTGTTCGCTTCGTAAGTAGGCCTTTTGTTGTTTCAATATAGGGGCGCTAATTGTTTGGTGGGCAATGGCCGGCTCACAAGATGAGCGGATCACAAAATTTGGAGGAATAGTGGTTAAGTTTGGTTAAGAAGCCTTTAAAGTTTTGGTGTTTAAAGTACTACCTAAAATGGTCAAGGCCGGAGGAATAAAATGGATTTAATAAAAATTCATCGACAGAAAAGCTAATTTTGTCATTTTTGTCTCTTTTGCATCATTTTTTAAGCGATAATCTTAAGGCTGCATCGCTTTTTATCGGCATTTCGAAAGCATTCAATACAGCAACTCATAAGTTGTTAGTATCTAAACTGTCTCACATGGGGTTAGGGGAGTTGCATTAAGCCTAATTAAATCGTATCTGTTAACAGATTGCAAACTGCATGTATAAACGAAGTCTTAAGTAATGAACAAATGATAAATGTAGGAGTTCCGCAGGAGTCAGTTCTAGGATCTCTAATTTTTCTAATTTAATGTAACTTTATTTTTAGTCGTGGTTTGAGAGGTGAAATAGTAGGATAGATGGCTTAAAATCATCGATTAATTATCATGGGAGTCCCAAAAATGGTTTTACATTCAAAAGATGGTTTTAAGCTTCAAGTCGAAAGTTATGTATTTCAATGTGGGGTTTTCTGTTCCAGAATCTATCCCACATTCATATCATTCTTTGCTATTTAATGATTTAGTATGCGAACAATTTGTATATCAATTGATGTTGTGAATTCATTCAAGTACGTTTGGTTTGAATTTGGATTCTCAACTTAACTATAAAAATCATGTATCTTGCTTTTAAAAAATTGTGTTATGCATTACGGACTTTATACTATTTGCGTAGCACTTGCAGTCCAAAATTCTATATTTTACTGGATTTTCTTTTAGCGATATCGAAATTTTATTTGATACTTTTGATTTTATATTATTTTGGTTTTAAGAATAAGATAGATGGTCATGTATAATATTGTTTGATACATTTTTTGTGAAAATAGAAGTTCACTATACAGTTTCCATAATTTTATTTTATTTATTCAAATTGTAAACAATTAAAAAATTAAAAATTTACTTATAAAGGGGTTTTCAATAAGAACATAGCAATTTTGTATTTAAATAAAACAGAATAATTGAGATATTTGGCTGAATTTTATTCCAGGTGCTGTATACACATTACATTTAACTATGAAATTTGATCTCGTTCACACATATCGGTCCGTTGGCAATTTCGCATTCAATATTGTTCCTGAGCTCCTCTAACGTTGTTGACATACACCAACGACTTAACCTAATCCCATAAAAAAAATCGTAACGGCGTTAAGTCTCATGAGCGAGATGGCCATTCGACCCAACCATTTCTCGAGATTACATGGTTGCCGGTCTTCCCCTTCAATAAATCAATTGTTTCAGCTGTGTGGCACGTGGCACAATCTTGTTGGCCATCCAATTCTGGCCAAAAATAGTCTTCCAACATGGCACGATAGCGAACTCCATTGACCGTAACATGGCGATCATTTTCATCGAAAATGTATGGTCTAAACACACCTCCGGCATGAAATCTACGCCACACAGTCACTCTGTGGTGGTAATGGAGTCTCTTGAAGCACATGTGGGTTTGTTGCTGTCCAAAAATGCATAATTTGCTTATTGACAAAGCCATTAAGCCAAAAATGAGCTTCATCGCTGAACATGATTTTTCGATGAAATTTCTTCAAACCTTAGCAATACAACCGGAGAAGTTTAACCAAAATTCGCCACAATGCGGTTTGAGAGATTCCCAATTCCTGTGAACAGCGTGGAATCGACTGATTGGCTCATTCTGAACTGAAGCACTTACGGCTGCGATATTTTTCGTAATTCGACCGGTGCGTTGTCTGGCACAAGAACATCCAATATTGCATATTTTGACTCATTTGAATTTATCCAATAAAATAAACTATAATAATAATAATAAAAAATGTTTGGCAGTATAGGAGCCGGCTGAGCTACTATTAGGAGGTGAGCTATACTAAAGGTTAGTCTAAACTTTGTTGGTACTGTTTTATGTGAGCCGAATTAACTAAAGAAAACGTCAAACTACCAGCACATTATTAGTACTTGGAGTGTGATGCAATGTAATGCTGGGAAACCCAGGTTTCTTGCGTTTGATGGGGTTATTTTCTCGAATTCGAAAGTTCACAGCAAGAAGTTGCATTTTCGATTATCGTTGGGAGCTCAAAACGGCCAATTTTTGTTTTTCTGCATATATGGGGTGGGCCAAATAATTTTTTTTAAGAAATGCAATAAAACAAAAAGTTCTCAATATTTTTTCAAATTTATTTTTTCATTGTAAAGAACAATCCTTCCGATTAATTATGGATTAAATCATATTTTCGGATGAGGCGCATTTCCATCTTGGCGGCTATGTAAACAAGCAGAATTGTCGCATTTGGAGCACGGAAAACCCGCACGTGATCCTAAAGAAGCTAATGCATCCTCAACGAGTGACTGTTTGGTGCGGATTTTGGTCCGGTGGCATCGTTGGGCAATTTTTCTTTGAAAATGTGCAAGGAGCCGCCGTTGTCAATGGTGAGCGCTACCGCGCCATGATAAACGATTTTTTGTTTTCGGCACTTGAAGAGGAGGACATAGGCAACATTTGGTTTCAATAAGACGGCGCTCCGTGCCACAGCACACGTTTCAATTGATCTTTTGCGCACTGTCTTCGAAGATCGAATTATCAGCCGAAACGCTGATGTGATTTGGCCGCCTCGGAGCTGTTATTTGACGCCGTTGGACTATTATCTTTGGGGTGCCGTCAAAGATAAGTGTTACGCCGATAAACCACCAACGATTGACGCTCTCAAGAACAATATTCGCATTTCCATTGAAGACATAATGCCGCATACCATTAAAAATGTGCTGAAAAATTGGACCGACCGTATGGGGTACGTCAAGGCCAGCCGAGGCAGTCATATGAATGATAGTATTCCATAATTGAAGAGAATTTTGTTTTATTGCATTTAAAAAAAAAATATTTGGCCCACCCTATATATAGTCATGGCTTTCAAAAAATGACGTAGGCGGTTAGGTCTAATTTTTAAGTTTAAGCCCTGTTAAACAATTTCAAAACTTCTCTCCTCTTGACTTTGAAGTCATCATTCCACCAGCGAACATCCCTAGCGCACCTGTTGCAAATCAATGGAGAACTTGTATGGCAGACCTCTATTATTGCTTCGGTAAGGTCATTTGCAATGTTTTCAAGATCTGCGACTATATTAATGTCGGTTTGAATACTCGTTAAATTATATTGGATGAAGTCGTTATAGATTTGCCACTTGATGCTAATTGCTTAGGTGTTCTTTATAAGGTTTATGCTCTGAGGTATTCGAACAGTAGTCAGAAAACGACGCCTCCTTCGATAAATGTCAGTCGAAGATGATTTTGGTCGAAACCACGTCTGATAGAGTAAGATCAAGTACCTCTCGTCGTATCCGTATTACTCAGGCTAAGTGGTGTGAATTCGCGTCGCAGCCGTTACTAAGGTTATGTTGAGCTTGATGTTGCGGGATTGATTGCGTAGGCTCGCTATCGCTTCTATGGTGTCCGATTTACATTTGGTTTTTACCGGACTTACCAAACTTGAAGATTTCTCCTAATTCGGTGGCATCGTGCAATTTCTCTGTTTTTTCGTCGTTTGGAAGTATTGTAGTTGATGAGATAGTTTATTGTAAACATTCATTTTCCCTATATTTCCCCGATAGTACCTTCCACTTCGCATTCCGTAACATGTTTTGAACTAGCAAGAGTTTATTTTCTGATTCGCCACGTTTCTGCAGTGAGGCAGGTAGGCGATGAAAATTTTGAGACGCTGGATCTCGGTGGATGGATCAGCCGGTGATTTTAGGTTTGTAGTGTCGAAATCGGCGTGGTAAGCCATTTCGCAGTATCCTCAAACTGCAACTGATCATTTCTCATTCTGCAGGCAGCTGCCTATCACTTGAGTCTGATTATTTTATAAAGCTTTGGCCATTTTCAAGGTACGATAGTCATTTTTATCTCTTTAGACATGTTTTTGAAACTGGAGTCGCCTGATCGGCTTCATTTGCCGTTTATTTGGACAGGCATATGGTGTAATTCTGTTCGATAAGATATTTGAAAATGATATCGGTAAAATACAAATTGTGGATCAAATTGAATGATTTATCATAAACACTGATTATTTATAATTTCAATTTTGTCACTGAAAAATTTCACGTGATGATAAAAACGTCCGTAAGGTTTCCTATCGTGCGGGATTTCACGACAATGTCAATATGTTGGCTATTACGAATATTTTTTAAAAAATTTTTATTGATTATTTCGAGCATGAAAACCGGCAGTAAAAATTGATGCCAAGCTGTTTTTTTAATATAATTTGTATCTCGGAGTTGCAAAACGTTCATAATTTCGACTAAATGAAAATAAAATTTCGTAAATAATGTTATTTCTAAATTGACTTTTGTTAAAGGGCGAGCAAAATTTGTATACACATCATAGTGTGGGATCTGATCTCTCACGTAAATGTCACCAAACAAATATTACTTTTCACTTAGTTAAGTTGAATCGTGTTTCTAATGATACTCAAAATGATAAGAATTACACCAGTAACAGAACTACACCATCGAAACAGAATTACACACCACTGCCCTAGATTTTAATTTGATATTGTGCTAAGACGACGCTGTAAGAACGATCTGATTGTTTTAAAAACGGCGGGCGTTTCTTTGGGGGTCCGCTTAGTTATGGTATTTTCCTCTTATTCTCCAGCTCTACAGAGTTATAGCGTCATACTCCATAGTGGAGAGGAGGAAAGAAGGCCACCACAGCAGAACCTCTTGCTGGCATAAGACTACTTGAAGCCGGAAGGTGTCGGATATTATGTCGACAACCCAGATGTTAGGTTGTCAATTCATCCCTCAGTGCACGTGGCCCCCAAATGTGTTTATTAAAACATATTTTGAAATACTTAATAAACACATTATATATTTGTTTAATTATTTCGCAAACATTTTTTTTTGAATATTTTAATTAAAAAATTTGTTCAAAATTTTAAAAATTACTCGATCGATTTCGACTTGTTAGGTCATCATCAGGAGTATCTACCAAGTACCTACGGCGCATAGTGTTAAAAGTAATATTTTGAAATAGTTTTAAACGTGTTTTTTTTATAAATTGAATATTAATTCAAGATTTTTCATAACAACAAGGCTCTTGACTAAAATTATGTCCATTTCGAAGTAAATGATGACATTTACAAAACGTTACATAGTACCAGAGAACTCTAAAATTTTAGAGTAGATTTAATTTGCCGAAGTTCTGTAAATTTGGATCTTGGGTTGCTCTTCGTAATCTAAATTATAAAGTTTTGAAGATGAAACCTCAGGATGGTGGAAAATACAAAACCATTTGTACAGATACCGGAATATGTTAAATGACAAAATTCTTACAAAACATGTTTCAACGATTGGTTTTAGGTCACCTAACTGTTTTCAACATGTTGAGTAATATCATATCAACGTTATGAATATTTTGAACTTTATGAAATTATCAAATCAAATTGACTATGATTTCACTAATCATGATACAACAGTTGGGAGCTCTGAAAGTGCCCATTGCAACCCTGGTCTCTATTTTGATTTTTACTCCATGTCGAAAGCTTTAGAAGTGTGTTTTTATTCTTGCTGTTCTTTTTATGGGACTCGGTCAAACAATTTTAGATCAAATAAACTTTTTGACACTTTACAACATTCTTTCAACAAAAATACATGTTATTTGTATTCCACGTATCCCGTAGAATTCGAACCTGTGTAGATGCACGGACAACAATGCCAGTAGTTATTCGCTTATGTGTTACGCTATCCGATTTAGATCGTTGTTTTCATCATCTGGTTCGAAAATAAATACGTAATTAACAACAGAAATAAATACCGAAAAAACATTATCTACTGGTACAGGTACGTCGACGATATTATTTTACTATTCAACGGATCAGACCGACAGCTAAATAATTTACACCATTATATTAATAACCAACACCCCGCAATAAAATTCACTTTAGAAAAAGAAAAAGACAAACAAATTAACTTTTTAGACATTACTATACAAAACATAAACTCAAAACATTCATTTAAAATCTACAGAAAACCGACCCAAACAGATCACACTATACATAATGAGTCACATCATCCTTACCAGCACAAAATATCCGCCTACAACCACATGGTAAACAGATTAAACATTGTACCAATGGATAAAAAAGACTATGACGAGGAACTGAGAACCATTAAATATATAGCGAATCAAAACGGATATAAAACAGCAATAATAGACAAAATAAACAATAGAGTAAAGGCCAAACTACATCAACAACTCACAACGACATTAAGACAAGAGGAAGAAAAAACTGAAAAATACATCAGCGTAGGGTATCAGAAAGGCACCAGTAAAATAATCCAAAAAACGTTCAAAAAAATGGGATATAAAACAGCATACAAAAATAACAACAAAGTAGAAAGAAAACTAAAATTCAACAAAAATAAAATACTTACAGACACAGGAGTATACAAAATACACTGTAACGATTGTGATAAAATTTACATTGGACAAACAGGCCGTTCTTTTGAAGTAAGATTCAAAGAACATGTCAGTGATATCAAAAAACCAGATCCCAAATCCAATTACGCACAACACATAAAATCAGAAACACACACATACTCAGACTACCACACAAACTTAACAGTATTACATAGACTCACCAAAGGACAAAAATTAAACAGATTAGAAGAATTAGAAATATACAAAAATAAAGATAGCAATAACCTTTTAAATGACAAAATAAATACAAAAACAAACAGAATTTATGACTACATAATACAAAATTTATTTTAAACAGGAGGAGACAATAACATTACCCCAAAAACATATAAAAACAGGAAAACTTTTAAAATTAAAAATAGTTAAAAAAGAACTGATGAAGGAGTAATCCGAAATTAATATTCTTAAAATAAAAAAATTATAAAATCATTGTTACTATAAGGTAATTTTTAATAAAAAATAAAAATAAAATAACTACGGTTTTTTTATTATAAACATTTATAAGTGACAAAATACACAAAAAAAGAAAATATGGATAACCATATCAACTCATATCATCTGGTTCGTTATCGGGGTTAGTAAAATTCCAACTCCAACAGATAGTGTTTACTTGTTTATATCATTTGTTGAGACTTGTGATTATGAGAACAGCACTGTGAGTGGTCGGATGTTTCACGCCTGGTCATTCTTCTTTCTCCAAAGTGTATGTGTTTTAAAAAGGCGATGATTTATTGCTAGACATATACCAGCTCCAAGCTGGTATTAACATGGAGAATATGTGATTGAAATTGATTTGTTTTACTTTTCGAATTTTTGTTCAATGAAATGACCAACTGAGATGTAAACATTTCATATTATTGAACAGGGCCATTTTTTATTATCAGCTAACAAATTTTAGCAGAGGATCACAACTTTAAGTCTTTATTAAGGGACTAGTTGAAGGTGGTCAACGTTTTACTTTGTTACCAATCCATCTTAAGAATCCACAATTTTCAGGAAAAATTTCTTTCTGAGGAATTAATTACCATCCATCCATGTTTGGAAAGAATGTTTCATCATTTGCTCCAACTGTATATTGGAACTTGGTGTACTGTAAGAAACTGAGGTGCTAATCTTTTGTGTTACAACATTAGTCGTTTCTAATGTAGGGCTTTCCAATTGATATTTTTTTGGATTCCTATTGCTTTAATTACGCGAAATATAATATGTAAGCCATCCCGCGCAACGAAAAACAAAATATACAATCATTTAGCTTTGTGGATTGGCTCTCCGTATTTTCCTTAGTTTTAGATTATCGCCCTAACGAATGTTTAATAATTCGATATGCACTTTTGAAATGATCATATTAAATTCGGCATTTTAGATGCACAATATGACCATGACGATTACTAATGTTTAGTCTCCGTTGATGAAGAGAGCAATTTTTGTTTCTAAGAATTGTATAGAAATTTAAACAATTGCAGGCAATACATGTGAAAAATTTAAAACCTTTTCTAAACATTATTGTGTGAGAATCGTATAGAAAACGCATATAAAAACAAAAAAATAAAAATATTTCTTAAAGGAGCGTATCTAGTACTACTGCGGTCCATAAATTTTGATTAATTTGCTTTAAATGGTTATTCCCTGATAAACTCTTGTTAATAAGTGTTCAACATCAATTATTTTATTTAAAATATTTTTATTATATTTCACACGTTTGTTGCCTGATTTTTATTGATTTGCAGCAAATAACGAAGTCGGTGCGTCGTTCTATATTTTCAACCAAAATCGTGCTAATTGAACGAATTCTCTAATCGAATAAAATTGTGTTTATTTATAAATGCTATCGTTTGCTAATTAATACAGCATATAAATACAATAACATAAATTAACGTAAATCGTACAAATGTGTATATACCACCTTCTAAACATTAAAAGATATTATGTTTTGAATTAGAAGCAAGCATGTAGTATAGTAAACATAAGCGATTTCATCTTGCTATTGTTTATGTACGACAATCTGAACGAACTCGAACCAAACTATATCGTCTAAATATAGTGTATGTGTTGTCTGTTCGTGTGTATTTTATTGTATCTGTAAAAAAAGTTAAAAACTTTCTTATTCTTTGTAAATTACGTACCCAATTAATAATAACTAATTGAGTTAAATAAATATTTATGTCCGGAAATCGCTTTACATTATAAATTATCCAGTATATATGAGAGAGTATGTATCACGCCGTATATCTTAAGACGCGATTAAGAAGAATACATAATATGTACAAAACTATTGAAATCGAGATCGATTTTCCAGAGACAATTTTTTTTGTGTTTGGTTTTAATTTCGAGCGCACTTGATTATGATTTTCGCGAACGGAGAAACCGCCCTAATTTTTCATTTCGACTTGGCGATATATACAAAAATAGGTAATTCAGAAAATCATTGAAACAAAGTTTTATTTTTGTTAAGTAGAACAAAAATAAATCGATTCTCAATATCTTATGTATATATTGTTTCTTACATCTGTATATTTTCTTTAATACATAGTACATTTGATCATGATAAAGTGATTTGAACTTGTGTATAACTCATATATACTCGTGTTATATATACACGACTCGTGCGCGCCAGAGAGTACGAAACATATTTTATCACACATGAAACGATTCCGCAATTTTTTTTTGTTCTTTTTATGAATAAGACGAAAGATAAAATACGATTTGTGCGCCCGGTATTGATCACGCATATGGAATGTGCGATAAGATTTTTTATATCGTTTTTGGAATCTGAGTAATGTGATGTTTACTTGTATTCAAGATCGGGCGTAATGTAATGTGTGCGGCGCGGCTCCATAATTATTCATCGCTAGCCGATTTTTCTGATTTATTAATCAGCTTTGTATTAGTTCATCCACTATAAAAATTATTGTATCGTTTCGCTATTATCGAATCATATTACTTGATGATGGGAAAATATTACTGAAATGTCATAGAGCTTGATCTGTGATGTCCTTACCCATTTAAATCCATCACTTGATCCAATTTGATTGAGCCTGCGCCATACGCCTAACTGGTTGTTTGGATGACTTAATATTGCTTTAAGCTTAATATTGCTTTGAGCTTTAATGTCGTGGAAGTTATAATTGTCTTGGGTTATCTGAAATATACGGAGATTTACCATTGATTATGTTGTTAAGATTAGTGTTTTATTGTTATTGACTTCCAAACCAAAAAGACGTACGCTTCGGTTCGACTATTCAGAAGTAGATTTTGGAAGTAGGATTGATAGGATTGAAACAGTTTCTCATTTTAATCGTATCTATCCTATTGTGGATACTTTGTGTCAAGAGAGCTTCATTAATGGTAATTAATTTTTCACGCAGTTTATTGTCTCTTAAAGAAGTCCGTTGTTGAATCCTACTAATATAGTCGAAGATATGCTGGTTCACTCTCCGATTAATATAAAACAAACTACGTACCACTAGCAAAGAGTTTGAGGCCCGTTTTTTAATTTTATTTATAAGAAAGTATTGACTTCACACAGTACTCACGCCACACATCACCCATTCATCTACTCACACTTACAATATACCACCTGCACGTTGTAAGGTTCTCGTCATCCCCTGTACAAGGACATCGGCGATAGATTGGCTCCAAGTTGCCCACACCAACAGGAGATCATAGCTATGTTTAATAGCATCACTGGTCGGAATCATGTGATAAAAATTTCCTTTGTGTTCTGTTCCTAATGGGATTGCCACAGTTTTAACCACAGCGCTACTTATTCGGCCCTCAAGTCAAGGGATGATAAAGGTTTCGGTCTGTTGTCAAACTTTACAAGCGTTTAAGTTTGTTTGTTGCCAAAAATTTAAAAGTATAAATAAAAACTTCGAATTTTGAGTTAAAACATGGTTTCTAAAATTGCTAGTATGCACTGAATTTGTCTGTGCATAATAGCATTTATGCTTATCGCTCAGCATAACATAAATAGCTGTAACTCTCGTCCAGTAATTGTCTTAGCCTTCGCTTGCAAACTAAGCCACAAACAAACAAAGTCGCAAGTTTAGTTTAAATACGCTTGTAGACCGCAATTCTCAAATTTCTTCGCTTGCATGGTTATCAAACGATATGTTTGGGCATCCATCTAATAAAGTTGCCTTGAATATTTTATAAGCAAACACAAACAAAAGCTCCACTGAAAATTTTATCCGATCAATATTAATTAATCAATATTTTTGTATGGAAATTTACAACCGATAGAAATAGAATTTGAAAAATCTTATAACATATAAACCACTATTATCAAAGCATTTATTCACCGCTCCTTATCCACTAAATCAAATTTTCAACTGAGTTTAAAAGTAATTTTCAATCCGTTAAATTGTGCGGTTATATTGATGATACCACTTCAGACACGTAGACAAAACTATTATTATCATTTAAGGAAATTTTAAGGAATAATATTTTCGGCCAAAAAAATTTATTTTTCAACGTAGTCGCCTTTAAGCTCGATACACTTAGTTCAACGTTTTTCCAATTTTTCGATCTCTTCCGAATAATACGATTTCTCCAACCCTTCAAATTAGGCGTTTGTTTCATCGATGATCTCCTCATTAGAGCCGAATCTCTTTCCGCCGAGTTATTTCTTCAAGTTCGGAAACTGGAAATAAACTAAAGAGTCTGAAGAATATGGCGGATGTGGAACCAATTCGAAGCGTAATTCATGGATTTTGGCCATTGCAACTACACACGTGTGCAGCCGTGCATTGTCTTGATGGAAGAGAACTTTTTGCTTCGCTAAATGCGGTCGTTTTTCTTTCAAAACGTCGTTGAACCGGTCCAATAAGTTGCAGTAATATTCACCGTTGACTGTTCTCTCTTTTTGAAGGTAATCGATGTGGATTATGCCGCGTGCATCCCAAAAAACTGACCATGACCTTGTTGGCCTATAAAACCGCCTAGAAGGCTAAGGCGCAGATTCGCCAGTAGAAATCCACTGTTTAGACTGTTCTTTGGTCTCCGGTGTATAATCATGGATCCATGTTTCATCCACAGTTATGAAACAACGCAAAAACTCCTTTTTATTTCGCTTGAACATCGCCAAACCTGCCTCTGAAGTTGTCACACGTGTGCGTTTTTGGTCGATTGTAAACAAACGCGGCATCCAACGCGCGGATAGCTTTTTCATATTTAAATGTTCGTGTAATATATTGTGCACACGTTTATCTGAGAAGCCTACTATCTCAGCTATCTCGCGCACTTTTATTCTGTGGTTTTGCAATACCGTATCATGGATTTTGTCAACCATTTTTGGTGTGGTGACTTCATTTGGGAGACCTCAACGTTCGGCATCAGTTGTGCTTGTACGACCACAACAATCAGTAAACCACTTGTGAATCATTTTAATCGATGGTGAAGAGTCCCCATAATATTTATGAAGCTTTGTTTTGGTTTGCGTATTGGTTTTTCTACGCAAAAAATAATATTTAATTAACACACGAAATTCACTTTTTTCCATGTTTGCAAAAAAACAATGAGTTGTCTGTTTTCAATGGCTGTCAAAACTGAACTAAATGACAGATCTGTCTGAAAATTTTAATTTGGTTTAGTGACGGATGGTATTGATACATGACATCTGGGATTTGCGATTGTGGCGCCCTCTGTTGCAATTTTACCAGACTTCTCACTGCGCCCTCGTATCAAGCCAACTGCATAAAATCATTATGGCTTTTATCTGAAATTTTTCTAAGACAACCACCGATGATGCACGACGCTCTGGGCACCCAAATGAGGCGAGTGACTCCAGAAAATATAATCC
Organism: Nephrotoma guestfalica; assembly: GCA_963691935.1. Classification (NCBI taxonomy): domain Eukaryota; kingdom Metazoa; phylum Arthropoda; class Insecta; order Diptera; family Tipulidae; genus Nephrotoma; species Nephrotoma guestfalica. The sequence continues at coordinate 56,621,272 of OY829913.1, read as the reverse complement.
ACGAAATTGTTTTGAAAGATCGTAAAGTGAAGTTGCGTGAAATAGTTGATATTGTAAAAATATCAATGGAACGTGTTGGTCATATTTTGCACGAACATTTGTCCATGAAAAAATTGCTCTTTCATCAAAACAATGCACCATGTTACAAGTCGATCGCAACAATAGAAAAATTGCACGAATTGCACATTGAATTGCTTTTGCACCTACCGTATTCGTCAGATTTGGCCCCCATCGATTATTACTTATTTGTAGACCTAAAAAAGCTCCAGGGAAAGAGATTTGGCTCCAATAAAGAAGGGATTAACGAAACTGAGGCTTATTTGAAGACAAAGATAAATATTCTACAGAAAAGTCATCGAAATGTTAGAGAGGCGTTGGACTGATTATATCGCTGAAGAAGGAAATTAATGATGAATAAAATGTATTTTTCTCCAACAATTGTATTTTCTTTGTTAGACCAGGAACTTTTCAGGCGATGTGTTACAAATACATGGTGTTGTTCTATATATGTGCACAATATTCTAATTTACGTAATATAACAGCCGTCATCGCGCTCTGATGAGAAGACTGATTTTTTCAATTCAATCTCATCGGTTCGAAACTGATTGTTGTGATTCTTCTAGATTTTCCAACTATACAGTCAAAAGTTCAAATAAATTAATAAACATTTATCCTCGGTCCAAGAACTCGTAAGGGGTGCTGATTTATGAGGTGGTTTGGAAGTTGATTGAGTATATAATTAAGTATTGATTATCATAGTTGTTGTCACTCAGATTGACGCCTATGGAATAATGTTCCCACGATTATGTATTAGCCAGATGATGTGCCGATGACGAACTTAGCAAAATTACTCCTCCCCACAACAAAATTCGTCTTGGTTTCTATTTATAATTTAAGATAAACGAAAAACAATTTCTCTAATATTCTAGGGCTATAGAGCACGGCATAAATAACGCTAGGCATTACGTTACACGGTAGGCGATTGATCCGTTTGAGCGTTCTTAGTTGTTACATCACTTTGCAAATGCTTTCCTCTGATGCCACAACATGTTCTCAAAATAGTTCCCTTGACCACTAGTATTGCTCCTGAAAAAAATGAACATTGAAAAATATGTATATGCTCTATATTCTCCAGTACATACCGGACAATAAGATCTTGTTTGTGCAGCCTCTCTCTGCCAAGTATTGGGACATGGGCTAATCGAATTCCCCATGGCTCGATCTATCCAAACTTAAATCTGTGAGTCCATCGGTCTTTCTTTTATTGGCTCTAAACGACAATGATCTACCAGCAAATTCTTGTGTTTCGGTAACAGCACCAATCGTTATTTTTTCTGTCTCGGAAACATTTCGGACATCGCTCGAATTGCTAATTTCAGAGCCAATTTTGTGATGTAACAGGCCCAGGTTGCTATTTCTACCCTTACTATTGCCTTAAATTAATTGAAGAAGCTTTCAATACTTCATCGATCATAACAGTTAGCCATCTTTCTTCATTCTTTATTGCTGCTACTTCAAATGCAGAAATTGTGGTACTACAGGGTGGCTGACGAAGTGTTGCTAAAACTAAACGCCATAGAATTTTTATTTTTTGATCAATTTTATTAAATTACAGTAAAAAATGTTCACAAATATTTAAATTTTCGAATTGCATTAGCAGTTTTCGATTTGGCCACTCTTAGCCGCGATTATGGCCTACAAACGGCCGACAAAGCTATTGCATGCAGCACGAAAGTTGTTCTGTGGTATTTTGGTGTCCCAACCTTGTTCTTCAAAATACCCCAAACCGAGAAATCTAGCGGATTTGCATCCGGTGAATTTGGTGGCCATTGGGCAGTGGAAATGAACCGCGGAACGTTGTTTCTCAGCCAATCTTGATTAACGCGCGCTTTATGACTCGCCGCCGAGTCCTGTTGAAATGTTCAGGCTCTGCGGCCGAAATGTTTTTGTGCCCAAGGCTTCAACGCTCCCTCCAACATATGATCTCGATAAATTTGAGCATTTATCTTGATGCCACGGTTCAAAAAAACGAGCGGTGAACGGCTTTCGGCCGTTATGGCGGCCCAAACCATCAGCATCGGCGGCGCTTGGTTTCGAGTGGCAATCCGTTGGTCCAAATTTTCAGTAGAACGGCCGGGCAAGTAAATCCGGTCGTTTTGATTGTTCAAATATTGCTCAATAACGAACGGTGACTCATCGGAGAAAACCTAATACGACCTTTGCTCTTTCCACTCTAACTTTTCTTTGAGCATCTGTGAGACCATGCGTTTTATGGAATTTCAAGACCTTTAGTCCAAGATGATCTTTCAATACGTGCTGCATCCGTTCGAGCGAAATGTTCGCCTCACGATCCATTTTTCTGCCTATTCTGAGTCAATTTGGCCTTCATCTTCCGAATGATATCCGGCGATGTTGCAGTGCGTTTCGGTCCACCACCATGGCGTTTTGGAACGCTGCCAGTATCGTTATAACGACTTATGGTGCGATACACAAACATTTTATTCACATGCAGATGTGTAACTGATTAACAATCTGCGGCTGTGGTTTTCCAGCCAAATATATAGCAATCACACTATTACGCTTGAATTCCATTGCGGATAACTGTTTTCTGAATATTTCCCACTAAAATGTTTTTGTACGCTTGTAAACAATAGAATGAACTGTCATTAGTGTAAATTTGAGCGCTCTGTCATCACTGGTTTGACATCAATGACAGTCTGAAGTTGGTAACACTTCGTGTCAATTACCCGGTAATAGTGGAACAACGTAGTGCCATATGCGCATTATTTCTGAGTAAGTGGGTACATTTAAATGATTGGAATATTGTATTTTATTATATTTTTTAAATCAATCTGCAATGTGACTAAAACTTTTAACAAAACGACTCTTTGATGTTTGATCGTTTGGTATTTTGCTGCTAAATTCAGTTCAGTAGTGTAACCATTAAAATCCTCCGCGATCCAATTAAATTTTATATTCTTCCAATGTTGTGCTCGGATGAGCCTAACAACTGTACATAAGAGGATTATCTGAAGTTTCCGATCTCAACATGAAGATAGCAGCACTCGTCAACAAAAGTGGAGGAGTTTGTTTGTGCAAGCGTAGAGTACCGAAAAATCAGCCATTTTGGACGCGCAGTTATTGATTAATAATCATTTAAATGAGCAGTTGTGAGTGCTTGAGAAAAAGGAAAAAATCGAGTATCGAACTGTCATTAAATATTTATTTTTGAAAGGTAATACGCCTACGCAATTCAAAGACGAGTTAGACGCTGTCGCACTATCGATTACCACTGAAATTTTGAACAGCTGAATTTAAACGTAGCGGTACCAGCTTGGGTGACGATGAGCGTTCGGGACGTCCAGAAACTGCAACTATTGACGATAACATCGCTCAAGTTCACCAAATGTTGCCAGACAATCGTCGAATGAGACTATGAATATTTCCAAAGAACGTATTTGTCACATATTGAATCAAGGTTTAGGGATTAGAAAGCGTGTTAGATTGAACATTCCCAGCGCTCTGTTGACGCAATTTAGCGCAATAAATCAGAATTTGACGCCGGCTAATTACTGTTGATGAAACCTTGCATACACCATTACATCAGAATCAAAAATACAGTCAAAACAATAGACTGCGACTGTTTCTGGGACAGTCATGGAGTTATCAATTATCTTCAAAACGGGAATACCATTTGCGGAAAAACGGCCATATTTGCAGAAAAAAATATTGCCATGGCGAAAATCCAAGAATTACAGTTTGAACTGTTTGATCATCCTCCTTACTCACCAGATCTAGCCCCAAGCGATTTTTTTTTGATTCCTAAGCTTAAAAGTTGCTCTCGTAAGACATATTTCCGACGAATGAGGAAGCCACCACCTTCCTAAACAAATATTTTAGAGAAAGACGCCGAATGCTATTTGGACGGGTTAAAGAGATAATATTTGGAAGGGGAGAAGTGTATAGACTTACAAGGAGATTATGTAGAGAAATAAAAATAAATTTGAAGGTAAATGTCTTGTATATTTGTTAGTTCGGAAACTTTTCACTATAATGAAAAGCTGATGTGCGAGAATGTATGTTTCTCTTGCGTTGCTGAGCGTGGACTATGATTCGAAACTTTTCCATTCTTCAGTTTATTTGATTAATGATTACCGAAGTATTTTTGATCTGACCGAAACTTTTCCGGCCGCAGAAATACAGATTACCATAATATGTATTGCATTTTGATGCATTTTAATTTTTTAATTAATTTAAAACATTGCCAATAGAATAAGACTTAGAGAGAGTTAATTTTTATGAACAGAAATTGTGTATTATTTTCAATTTTTTGCACTTAATGGAGAGGCAAATGTGAAAATCTCTTCACTTTCATACACTTTTATGTTGATACAAACTAACTTTCTCTATGTCTTATTCTCTTTGACTACTATAAAATTGAAAAATGGTTTGGGGTATTAATTTAGATATCGTTAATAATTTTTTTTGGATTTTGAAAATTATTGGAAGTTTATAAGATATTCGATATATAGCTACGTACATACAAGTATGTCTTTGAGTATACGTTTTCAAACAGTTTTTATTTAACGTCATTACCAATTATTTTTCCCTCCCTATTAACCCATTTGTAAAGATTTCCTGCATACAAAATACTTACAAGTGGGTTTTGTTGAAAACACGTTTGTGTGCTTTACTTTACAAACATTTCATTGATGCAAACATTAAAAATAGGACAACAATTATCAAAATCACTAATTATTAAAATAAATAATCGTATTTTATTGTTTCAGGTGAAGCTATTACTATTAGGTGCTGGAGAATCTGGAAAATCAACATTCCTCAAACAGATGAGAATTATCCATAACATTAATTTTGAACCAACCTTGCTGCATGAATTTCAGCAAGTGATTTATCAAAATATTATTAAAGGTAATTATTGTAATATTTTGTTGCCTGGTATTTTCAAATTATTTAAGATTTCTCTTTTATTTGAAGGTATGCAAGTTTTAATTGATGCACGTGAAAAATTAGATATACCATGGGAGCATCCAAATACCGAAAAATTAGCAAAAGAAATAATGCTTTTTCATAGTACAAAATTATTAAATATGGAACTGTTTCATCAGTATGCGCCTATGGTGCACGTACTGTGGCAGGATAGAGCTATTAGAAGAGCATACGATCGGCGAAGAGAATTTCAACTTGTAAGTGTTGCATTGTTGTGTACAATTTAAGTAACTAATTATTTTTATTGCTTTTTCAGAGTGATTCAGTTAATTACTTTTTGGACGATATAGAACGAATATCCAAATTAGATTACATTCCAACTCATAAAGATATATTACATTGTAGGAAAGCAACCAAAGGTGTTAGTGAATTTACAATAAAAATTCAAGTATGTTGCATCGTGGCGCATGTTGCATCGTGTTGCATAATGTTGCATTCTTTTTTTTTTTGTTTATTATTGTAGAATATTCCATTTGTATTTGTCGATGTTGGTGGTCAACGGACTCAACGCCAAAAATGGACCAAATGTTTTGATAGTTCCGTGACATCGATATTATTTTTAGTATCAACTTCGGAATTTGATCAAGTACTTGCAGAAGATAGGTAAAAGTAAAAAACTATTATATTTATTAAAATAATTTTATTAATATTTGCGTTTCGTACATGCGTATTATATACAAATATAGGGTAACAAATCGTTTAGAAGAATCCAAAAATATATTTGATACAATTGTAAATAATTCAACATTTGAGAATATCTCGATAATATTATTTTTAAATAAAACCGATTTACTAGAGAAAAAAGTTAAAAATCCGGATACAGATTTACGCTGGTATTATCCACAATTCACCGGCAATCCACATTCAATGCTAGATGTACAAAATTTTATTTTGCAAATGTTTATGAATGTTAGAAAAAATACAAATTCAGCAATCTACCATCATTTTACGAATGCGGTTGATACACAAAATATTCAGGTTGTATTTAGTTCCGTAAAGGATATGATCTTAAAAAGGAACTTGTCATCATTAATGTTACAGTGATTATATTATTATTATTATTATGCAACATAACTCTTTTGTTTATATTTTTTTTATACATAATCATAAATAGTTTTTTAATAATCTTTTTTATTATTAATATTATTATATTTTATATTCGCGAATTAATAACAAGAACTATAAATCACATTACTATATTTTGTATATATTTATTTATAAAATAGCTTTTTCAGTATTTTAACAAAATGTGCAGCTGTCTTTTTTATGCGTATTAAACATATAAAAATTAAGAAAATAGTACGGCAGTCACTCAAGAATTCCGAGTAATAAGAATTTCTAAAACATTCCTAAATAACATATTATCTTACCCTGAAAAAAGGTTTTCTTTATCTATTCTAACGTTTGGTGTTTACGCCACAAAATATCCCGCGCGCTATTACAAAGCTTGATAATATTATTATGAATCTCTTTATCGTTGTATAGTTTAATTTATAAAACAAAAATAAAAGCTTTAAAAAAATTTGAAAATAATTTGTAATAATAATAATAATAATAATAAAAACTAATTACATAAATTATTGACATTATATAATAAACATAAAAAACAAATATTATTATCTACCTATTAATAATATGAAATTAAATATTTGCACGAATATTCAAACATAATTTAATAATATATTTAAAGTGTGATATATTTTTATTTCGAATAGTTTATTAATACAAAGAAAAATAATTATTTTTTATACGATATAGAAATAAAAAGAATTACATTTATATATATATTTTATTATAATCAATGATATTAGGAATTTAAAACAACAAACAAATTAATTATTGAAAAACAAAATTTAAATTTGACTAGACAAATTTTGGAACTGATTAAAAATAATTTTTTTTTTAAGTACCTAATCGTATAATATTTTAAAATACAATTAGCCAGATATTCGTAAACGATTAATTGAAACGTAATTTTCTGCGCATTGTTCATCTTTTTCAGAATTTAACAAATAAAATTTTTCTGGCCGCTCGCTTTATGTATTCCCAGAAAAGCAATTTATAGAAAAATTATTTAAATTTAAATTCGCACATAACCCGATTTACATATTTAAAATCGTGTTAAAAATAATTTTCCGTAATTTTGTTTAGAATTACTGGTCGCTAAATTATATTTTACAGGTTTTATAAAATAACAAATATCTCTATTTCAAATAAATTAATATAAAGCAAACTTGTTGTGAAAAAAATGATTAGCGCTGTTCCACAAAAAATTGAAATTTATTTTTTTTCTATATTGTCATCCAGACAATTTGTATTCGTATATCAAATTGAATTTGAATTGTTTTAGTTAAACACTTGTAAAAATTTTTTCTTAGAGTGACAATATTTATTTATTATTATTATTTTACAATATTTAATTAAAATTTTTTCTTAGAGTGACAATATACTTTTCTTAAAATTACGCTGCTTATATAACGGGTTATCCAATTCGAGGTTGATAAAGTAGAAATCTGTATACCGACATCTGTCAAAGATAAACGTCAAGTACGCTGTCATTTATTTAGTTGACATTCTGCCATTTAAGAATATGGAGCATTTAACAATCGACCAACGCGTTAAAATTATTAAATCTTATTATAAATATAGTGATTCTGCCGTATCCACATTTCGCGCTTTACGAGCAGATTATGGTCGTCCTAATCGTCCTACAAAGCAAACCATATTGAATACAGTGAATAAATTTGAACAAACTGAATCTGTTACTGATATTGTAAGGTCTGTGCATCATCGAAACATTCGCAATGCTGAAAATATCGCTTCTGTAGCTGAAAGTGTGGAAGAAGATCCAAATTTGTCAATTCCTCGTCGAGCTCAACATTTAGGCCTATCTTATGGCGCATTTTGCATCTGGATTTGCATCTTCATCCGTATAAAGTCCATTTGACACAAGAGCTAAAGCCTGCTGACCATGGACAACGAAGAACATACGCAAATTGGGTGTTGGAAAAACAGGCCGTCGATGCTGATTTTTCGAACAAAATTTTCTTCAGTGATGAAGCTCATTTTTCACTTGGTGGATACGTTAATAAGCAAAACTGTAGAATTTGGGGCTCAGAAAATCCACAATTGATTGTAGAGAAGCCATTACACCCGGAAAAGTCACTGTTTGGTGCGCATTGTGGTCTGGTGGTGTGATTGGGCCGTATTTTTTTGAGAACAACCATGGACGAACCGTTACCGTCAATTCTGAGCGCTATGGCCGCATGTTAACCGATTATTTTTTTACGAAAATCGAAGATTATGATCTTGACGATATGTGGTTCCAGCAGGATGGAGCAACCAGTCACGTAACACGAGCAAATCGAGATCTTTTGCAAGAGAAATTTCCTGGACGTTTGATTTCGCGATTGGCTGATGTCAATTGGCCTCCAAGATCCTGTGATTTAACGCCTTTGGATTTCTTTTTGTGGGGCTACGCGAAAGATCGTGTTTACGCAAACAATCCTCAAACTCTTGACGAATTGAAAACTAATATTCGTAAGGTAATGGCCGAGATACCGCCCGAAATGTGCCGAAAAGTCATTGAAAATTACCGCAAAAGAATCAAGGCCTGTAAGAAGTCCCGTGGAGGACATTTGAATGATATCTTATTTAACTAAACATGGCAAGGATCAATCTGTAAAATGAAATAAAAATTACAATACATACCGAATATTTTGTGTTTTTTTTAAGTTTACTTTATCAAGCTTGAATTGGATAACCTTGTACTAATCTTAGGTCTAATTTGTCGTGCTCCTCCTACTGTAGGTAGTGTTGTCCATAACTAAGTCGTAAATCCTGTTGGTTTTGATATTCAATTTGTCATTTAATAATATGTTGCTGTCTTTACTTTGTCAATTTGAAGTATTTGAAATTTACAAATACAAAGACAGCAACAAATTAAATACCAAAACCAACAGTACTTACGACGTAGTAATAGACAACACTAACTACAGAAGGAGGAGCACGACAAATTAGACCTAAGATTAGTATATAAGCAGCGTAATTTTAAGAAAAGTGTATTAGTTGTAAAAAGGAACTGAAGCAGAAATTTATATTCGAAATTGATCTTCCTAATAATAAATAAATATTGTCACTCTAAGGAAAATTTTTTACAAGTAATACTACAACTAAAACACGCTGTAAAACAGCTAAACACACTTCATCAGTACAACTAAAACAATTCAAATTCAATTTTATAAGTGACAAAAGTTTACAGGGAGGCTAAAAATGGATTTCAACCATTATATCACAAACGTATATTTCGGAATTTAAAAAAAAAAAAAAATCTCTATTTTATTTTTTATCTCATATCTTTTTCAGTAAGGTAAATCTGTCGCTTGCACCTTTCCAACCAGGTTTCGAATATCCGATGCTGATATCCAAAAAATTGACATATACTTTGCATTACTCTCAAATTAAAGGGCATTTCCTCTTCTGCAAGTCGGATAACAAATTATATTTGTGTGTGGTTTGTTTAGGAAGTTTTCAATCGATCCCCCAAGCCGTATGCCCTTTGAGTATATGTTCCCTTAAATAGTCTCCAGTTTTTTTTTATTGCATATCGCTTATGTGCAAATGAGAGTATGATAAGTCAAAAATTTTATAATAGTATTGGTCGTAATTTTCTTATAATTTACTATGGTAAACTATTCTTGTAATACAATCAACCGGAAAATTATTAAAAATTTTAGCTGCTAAACGGCAAAAACTTAATTTAAATTGGTGAGATATTTATAGTAAGGATAATAAAATAGCTTATTGTTTTGTTAAATTTTTTTGGATTTAATTTTATTTAAAATAATAATAAAATATACTATATCGTATATAAATATTCCAATTACTAAATAATATCACAAAATAAGAAAATACATAAATAAGAAATTCATTATATAAGTACATCACGAAAAATTCTTGCTTGTTTGGCTTTTACTCGTCGTCAGAAGTTTCCAAATTATGTGCTGAATGCGGCAGGGTTCCATAAAAACTGTGGTATGCCGAATTAATACTTATTTTATTACAGAGATCGATTAAATCTTTGTATTTGGTCTCCGTTAGCGGAAAGGGGGACTCGTAGGCTTGTTTTAGTTCAATATTCAAAGTTATTGCATTAGACGAGTTTCGCCCCCTAAACTTCGTCTCCTTACTAAAGCAATTATTCGAAATTGCTCTTCAAAATCAATAAAATCCGCGATATTAATTTCAATAACTTTGTAAGCTGGTTGTTTTACTTTCGCACATTTTATTAACTGGTGCCACTGCTCTGGTATGAAAATTTCTTGATTTTTTCCCATCCTTTCAATACAGTGTTTTGGTTTGTAGGTGAATGAATGTTCTAATTGATGTGATAAATGTTTGATAAATGTTTTGATGATGAAATGTTGTAATGAGAAATATAATAAAATGAACAGTACATTTTTAGAGGTTTAATGTAATATTTATTGTTCCTTAGAAATAAATTCACGAAATTCACTAAATTTCACTTAAATATTAACTTTACTATTAAATTACTTATCTTTATAACTTCCACAATGACTTCTCAATCTTAATTTATAGGTAAACACTTATTAACAGATTACGAATTTTAAAAATTTAGAAATTAGTGAAATCACACATTATGATTTGATTACTTAATTATTTAATCTGGCTTAGTTACAACTAATATTTTCGACTAACTTATCTTCTAAAGTTTTCTTATTATATCGTCGCATCCAAATAAAAGTATTACATTTGCAAATCGTCATTTTTCAGGAGAGAAGATTAAAGTTTTCAATGATAAATTAGATGTTATTTTTTTTAAATTAAATTATTTTAACACTTTATGAATTAAATTTTATTACAATATTGGTATATTATATATATATATCATGGCTACTGCATTTTAATTTGTATTTTTATTTAAGAAAATTATAGTTTTCGATGTAATCGAAATTCGGTGTAATGGTGTTCCATATTCTTTGGAAAATTTAAATAAACCACTATGACAAACTATGTTTGTAATACTCTCGCTCGTAAAAAAGTATATACCTATATGTATAATATAATATTAAGAAATAAAGTTAATAGGAGATAAATAAAACTCATGTTTCATAAAGTGGTTAATAATTATTAACGAGTATATTGGTGTTCAAATCACAAAGTAAATTCTATCACATTTCAGTTTTTCTTAAAAAATAAACAAAAATAAAAAAAAATAAAATTCAATTTTTCTAATATATAAAATTAAATATAAAAATAAATATTAATTTAATTCTTGTTGTTATAGAAATTCTTCTTCTTCTGAAGGACTTTCTAAATTATTTAAGCCAGTGGCTGCGTAGGGAATATTTTTATAGAAGTCGTTGTATGTTGAATTTATACAATTCTTATTGCACAAATGCATTAAGTCTTTGTATTTCGCTTCGCTGATTTTCAGGGGTTCTTTGTAAACTGGAATCAATTCAAAATTTAAAGTAATGTTGTTTTTGATTGGTTTCCGACCTCTTGACTTTCGTTCAGTTTCGCTTATTAGAGTAATCGTTTTAAAATTTTCCTGGATATTGTACTTATACTTCAAAATGTCCGAATTGCCATGATCGATAAATATTTCTTTTGTTTTAGTTGTATAAAATATTTCATTTGAATCATTTTTCTGAAAATTAAAATCCATTGATGGAGTTTTATAGTCCAAAAAATCGTTTTGGTTCATTTCGGTAACAACGTAATGCGGTGGTTTTACCTTTGCGCATTTAATCAACTGATACCATTGATCTGGTGTAAATATCTCTTGGCGTCTAGCCATTCTTTCGATACAAGAGTGAATACTATCACCCTCATTTTGGGTATGACCCTTTTCAAAATATCTGTGTGAAATATTTATATTATATTTTTTGGAGGCCCATGCGTAAAATGTATAGAGAACTTTATTTTTATTTTGACCACCGCAATTATCGAACCAAAACCGAAATTCTTTGCAATTAGGATAAAATTCAAAGAATTTGCGTAGACAACTAGCAACCTCAACTCCTCCGCGCTTAGCAATGGTTTCGTGCCAAACAAAACAATAACCAATACTGTCATTCAAACAGTAAACGGTAAAATTATAGACAAAATATTTTCTTTTGTAATAAAAAATTGCTGCTGTAGACTGCGGTAAAATCAATAGTTTTTGAAAATCGAAGATCGCAACGGTTATTTCAGAATTTTGTTGCGCCTCAAGTTTATCTAGGTCTTTAAGCCGTCGAGCTTCAGTTTTATTATAAAGGTGCTGTTGTTGTGTCGATTCCTGTTTATTTTGATCTTCCTTTGTTAAATTGTCGAATGTAACACAAACATCACAATGGTCCTTTTTTGGAACATGGAATCCTAAATTATAATTTTCGGTTTGGCTGACGATTTATCTTTGGAGATAATAAGGCTCTAGTTTTTTTCGTTTCTTCCGTATTGTGAACAATAAAATTCCACTGTCGATATCTATCAGCGAGATCCCAAAATTGTTTGAAATTGGTTTCCCTATCAGTTTGCGTTATTTTATCTGAGCATTTCATAGTGCAATTTACACAAGCTGGTCCCATTTCTCGTCCCTTAATTTGTTTACCCTTTGAATTAATATAAGAAATTCCCTTGTACGGGTTTTTGGACATAACTGTTTGCCAAAGTTCCTGGTGTTTTTTGCGCTTTCTGACTACTAAAGGCCTTGGGATGGTATTTTCTTGAGAATTAACTGCAATGTTAAATTTCGGTGTAATGGGGCTCCATGCTAGGTTTTCAGGGTCTGATGTTTCTGACGGCTGCGGTGTTCGTAACGTTTCTGGAGTTTGTGATGATTCACGTGATGATCGAATCGGTGTTAAATCATGGTGTGAGGCTTGTGTTGTGACAAATTGTAGAAAAGTTTTTTAAAAATAATTCTGTTAAATAAATATATTTTTTGTAACAAAAGTACTTACCAGAGCAAGGCTGAACTTCACTATCTGAATCTGATAATTCATTGTCTGCCGGCAGATATTCACTGCCGCTGTCACTGAAATCTATCCAAAATAAAATAAATCGTGAAGCCGCATTAAAAGTTTTCAACTGTCTGTATTTCATACCTGATCCCGATATATCAGATTTATTAATCTGTCCAAATGTCCCGTTATGTCCATCTTCCACTTCATTATCACATTGGCCTAAAAGCTGAGTTGCTAAAAAAAAAAATCGAAAACCCTTTTGATTATTCTGTTACTAAAAATCGTTTGTAATAGTCTTACCGGAATTTTCCTTAATTTTTTCCTGAGCTAATTTAACAATTTTTCGCGCTCTTGTAGACATTTTGCACATAACAACTTATGATGATGTTACATGCTCGAACGAAAAATGAAAACTAAATTTTTAACCAACAAAAATTATCTGTCAAACTTTAGCGCCAAAATGTTATCTATTATTTTTCCAATTATTAATATTACATTATACTTTTATACAACAATACATTTGATTAATTGCACAGTAGAGTATTACAAGTTACGTTTAAGATACAAAGAAAATTTAAAAAAACCGAACATATCACTTTATTATATTGAACACAGAAAAATTTGCCGATCATATGTATCACAATAAACTTTATAATACAATAAAATGAAAATTTTCCATGCTAAACTAGTTCAAACTATTTTGTTTTAGATTTAAATGGAAATTTATTTACTTGATTTCAAAATAACAGTATAATATCTCAGTTTTGAGGTCGAAGGCGGTGTTTGATATTCCTAAAAAAAATTTCATATACTAAGTCGATGTTGTAGAGTTCAAATTCACCATAATTTAATAATAGTACATTTTACTTTGTAATACTTTTATTTGGATGCGACGATATTGCGAAAGAGTTTTCTAATGTTCATTTGTGTCTTTGTTAATCTCTGAAATTGTCATTCATCCTGCTCAATGTAATGACCTACAGCTATAATTTTTTAAGTTTCACTACCTACAGTGACCCTCATAAATCATCACAATTTTGTAGAATATTAACATTTATTATGCAAAAATAAACTTAAACGATTTTCTAAAGTTGCCTTTAGCTCATACAATTAGTCTGCCAGTCAGTCTAATGTAAAAACATTAAACAATTACAACAAATTGCAAAAAACAATGTAGATTCCTATTCAAATATTTGCGCGATGTATGTATATATTAACACTCTGAAACTGAAAAAAAAATTACACGAAAATTATTTAGGACACACGCTATTGTATTGACTTACGATAAATCATACAAAATCCTAGAAAGTATAAATATTTTTCATCGTGGGTGGGACTATTCTTGCTGGTGCCTCCGCTAAGATTATTGTTTCCTCCTTCTCGTTCGAAAACCAGTTTCCCATCGCTTTGGGGTTACACTCACCGAATTAAAAAAAATTAAATTAAATTTATTGTTTATGGACAAGTTATGTTGTGTTTATCGTTCTGGAACTTTGTTTGTTAACTAGTGACTTGTTTCAAGTTCCATTTTATGTTATAGTGCATTATTGTTGAGCTTGCGATTTCGTTTTCTTGGTTTTTTCGCGTATGTACTTCAACTTAGGTTACCAGAAATGTCCAAATAAAATTATTTATGTAATGCAATCTCATCAAACTTAACAATTTTTGCTTGTTTGAAATTTGCATTGTTTTTCAATTCAATGATCTCCATGCTATGCCGGTTTTAATCGATCAATGGAAATGGAATTGTTTTCGACTTTTATGTCGACTTTAATAAAGTCGTCCTTTTTTAATGATTTTACACGATACTTAAAAAAAATTACTCTTCCGCGCGGTTTTAATGTTACACTGCTTTGTTATCACCGATAAACACCGGTATCGGGGTACACCACTGTAGTTTCGACTGCTATTAGTTAGACTATTATTTAGACTTAAATTGAAGTAAAATTGGCAACTGTTACAATTATTGAAATTTTGTCTTATTTAACAAAATTCATTAAAATCATTATTTCGATTTTGCGCAAGAAAGGAAATCATCTCGCTAAGAGACGTTACATATTACTGAGATAATCCAATTTAAATCATATACATTCTTACACAGAAATCGTTTCAAAATATATAGGAAAATAACACAAACTGATCACACAATTCACAACGGGCTCATGCATTTAGTTGCCATATGGGCGAATCGTCCATGGAACCAACAAATTGTTGGTGGTGCTTGTCGCGTAATGTTTGGTTGCTGTTGAGGTTCGGTTTTCTGTCTTATAAGACGGCATGCCACGAGCGATGGTTTTTGTGTTCTCCTAGACGGGCGTTTAATTTTGGTAGCAGTTTCCAGAATGGTAACTCGCCTTTCCAATTGAGCCAGTTTTGTATGACCCCCCCGCTTGAGAATGAGTGGCTGTGGTTTGTGTGGCCACCGATTTATATTTTTTTCTTTAATTTTTTCCGCCACCCGTGTAGCGGTGTTGGTTGTGGAGTCTCTGCTTTTTGGTCCACGATCGCTTGCCTGACTGTTGAGTTAAGTTCTGGTGCAGTTATGGCTTGTGTATGACTTGTGTATCGCTAGTTCCAAGGCCATCTCGATGTCGTGTAGTAGGCTTTGTTGCCTGATATCGTCTAGATTGCCTTGCTCCTGTGGTTTTTGTGCCATTCTGTAAAAATAAAGTGTATTTTTGTAGTGTTTTTTTCTTTATTTACTTGAAAATGGGTATGCTTGTGCGTGAAATGCAAATTATCCGAATATGCGAACAGTTTTCTTCACTCCCGATATTTGATCGGGTGGATTAAGAATTCCATAAACTTGCTTGAGTCCATCAATAGAGACAGATTTATGTTTGTCTCTAATTTGCAATACAAAGTGCTTACGAAGTCGTCGTATCACTTTGTATGGGCCTTCATATGGTGGTGTGAGACCGGTGCGAACTTTATCTATTCGTACGAAAACGTAGTCACAAGTTTGCAGTGATTTTGGTACGATTACGTCGCTTTGATTGGTTTTGTGCGTGTCCGTTGGGATGAGTTTGTTCATCGTGGAGCACAATTGATTAATCACTGTCAGTGGTTACTTGGGGTGTAAGTGGGTGTTCCACAAATAATTCCCCAGGTAATTTGATCGTTTGACCGTATACCAGTTCTGCTGGTGAACATTTGCCCGTACACTTGGATGTGAAATATTATGCAGATTGTCGAAAATTGTTCGATGTAATGTCTCTGGAATGTACGGACGATTGTTGTTTGTAGATATTTCACAGTAAATTGTTAAATCGGCTAATGGAAATTTATCTAATTTCCACTTAGAAGAGCGCCGATCGTAGAACTAGAGAGTAACTCTTGTTACAAGCTTGTGCTTTTGCGATTGTTGTGATGTCGTAGCGAGTCGCTGCGGAGGCAAGCTCGTAGTCAGAAATCCGAGAAAGGGTATCGGCGACCACATTGTGTTTACCTTGTATGTGCTGTAGGTCTGTTGTAAACTGAGAGACATAATCTAAGTGGCGTGCTTGCCTTGGGTTGCGTTCCGCTTTAGAGGTAATTGCTTTAGTAAGCGGTTTGTGGTCGGTGACAATAGTGAATTCCCGAGGTTCGACAAAATAGCGAAAGTGTTTAATTGCTTGGAAAATTGCAAACAATTCGCGATCAAATGCGGAATATTTTCTTTCGGAGTCTGATAATTTCTTGGAGAAAAATCCAAGAGGGTCCCAAGTGTCTTTATTTAATTGCTGTAAGACTGTGCCTATAGCTGTGTTAGATGCATCAGTAGTGATGCTATATTTTGTTGTATTTAGCGGATGCGCTAAAAGAACAATATTTTCTAAGCTGTTCTTGAGATGAAGGAATGCATTTTGACATTCTTTAGGCCAAGAAAAATGTTGAGGCGTTTTGGGTTTCTTGAGAAGTGTTGCCAATTGTGATTGAACTTGGGCGTATGAGTTTTGGAATGAATCGGTGGTAATAGTTTACCATACCGACAAATTGCTGAATTTGCTTAACGCTTTGTGGTGCAGGGAATTCCCTAATTGCCTTAATTCGTCCTTCGGATGGCAGAATGCCATTAGGGGTAATTTTGTGACTGAGGAAATCAAAGTTGCTTCTTCCAAACACACATTTTGCTGTGTTAATATTGACGCCATAGTCTGATAATTTTTGGAAGAGTTGTTCCAAATAGAGTAAGTGTTGCTTCTCGTCTCTAGATGCTACGAGAATGTCGTCAATATAATCAAAAACGAAATCGAGATCTCTCACAATTTCGTGGATGAAACGCTGGAATGATTGTGCAGCATTTCTGAGTTCAAATGGCATTCGGGTGAATTCGAATAAGCCAAATGGTGTAGTGCTTGCGGTTTTATGTATGTCGTCAGGAGCTATTGGTATTAAATGGTACGCTCTGACGAAATCGATTTTAGAAAAAATTGAGCATCCATGTAATTGCATGGAAAAGTTTTGGATGTGCGGAATAGGGTAACGGTCAGGAATTGTGGCAGCGTTAAGCCTTCTAACCGTAACGATGAATACCAACTTCTTTTAATTCTCGGCCTTCTTTTATTTTAAATTTTGAGACACTCATACGGACTTCGTTACGACACATTTTGTTGCTTGTCATTAAATTCATTAAAGGAGTTGCAATCGAAAAATCAAATTCAGATCCGGCATGTTGTATTTAATGTTGTATTTCTTATTGTTTGTATTAATTTTTCAATATCGATTCAACCATTGAACTAGGTAATTAACCGTTAATTTATATTAGACAAGTATAATTATATATGTACGAGGGCGGATTGAAAATGAAACTACCTAGCGCTAGATGGCAGCACAAACACAAAATTTTTTGTTTTTTTAGAAATTGCGATCTGTCAAACGTCAGCTGTTAAAATTTCACCCAAATTCATCGATTAGTTTAATTGTTGAAGTCGTTTGAATTAAGCAAATTTTGTGTTTCTTGAAAAATGGAAAGAAACGAATTTCGTGTAGTGATTAAACACTATTATTTGAAAGGGAAAACGGCGAAAGAGACAAAAGAAAAGCTCGATAAACATTACGGTGAGTCTGCTCTGTCAGATTACATGGTAAAATATTGGATTGCTGAATTTAAACGCGGCCGAAGAAGCACTGCAACAATACCATCAACGGAAGGCCAAAAGAGGTGGTTACTGAAGAAAATATCAAGAAAATCCTCGATATCGTTATGAATGATCGCCGAGTCCAGTTGCGTGAGATTGTTGAAATGGTAAACATATCATATGAAAGTGTGTTCAACATTTGCATATGAAAAAGCTATCGGCTAGATGGGTGCCGCGTTTGCTCAGTGTCGAACAAAAACGAGTTGACAGACCACTTCACAGCGGTGTTTGGACATGATAAAGCGTAATCCTGTTGATTTTTGGCGTCGATTAATTACTGTTGATGAAACGTGGGTCCACTACACACCTGAAACCAAAAATCAAGCGAAACAATGGGTGGAAGCTAGTGGAAGTGCTCCGAAGAAGGCAAAGGCAGTGAAATCGGCTGGAGGTTATGGCCACTATATTTTGGGATGCACACGGAATATTGCTCATCGATTATCTTAAAAAAGGATCCACAATCACAGGAAAGTATTATCGTGCATTATTGGATCAATTGGTTGATGTAATCAAGGAAAAACGACCACATTTAAAGAAGAAGAAAGTGCTCTTTCTTCAAGACAAGCACCGGTTCACACAGCATTAGATACGATGCTAAAATTACGTGAAATACACTTCGAATTGGTTGATCATCCACCTTATACCATCTCAGACGAAGAAGTGATTATCGAAACTAACGCGTATTTTGAGGGGTTCCCGAAATCGTATTATTCAGATGGTATAAAAAAATTGGAATATCGTCTTACTAAGTGTGTCGAACTAAATGGAGACTATGTTGAGAAATAAATGGTTTTTGGCAAAAAAAAATTTTGTTTTCCTACTTAGGTAGCTACATTTTCAATCCGCCCTCGTATATCTGAAGTGAATTTTTATTCAGAAATGATGAAACGAATGTTGACTGAGAATAATTAGCAAGATGAAAATACTAAAGCGGAATATAAGTTCAATATGTGGATGAATATATTGTTACGGGGTGGCTCAACAACCACTCCGAAGATTCTATTTAAATATGCAGAGGGCTCTATCACGGCGATTTTGCCGACTAGATCTCAGGCTTTTGGGTCGTGGGGATGTTGAGGCTTGCACATTCCTGGCCTACACCATGGAACAAAATACAAAAATAAAAAAGCAAACTAAAAAACTGAATCTAAATTGAATTTACGCCAGAATTAAATCGGCCGAAATTTGCGGAATAGAGATAAATATAATAATAACCGGGTGTGTCCACCCGGGAACGACCAGATCTGGACTCGTCACTCTGACCCTGTGGATGTCCTGCCAAGGAGACGAATGGGAGTGACAAGCCCAGCCTGCAACTATGAACCGACACGAAGTAATACCACCCCTCCCATCATAACAAACCGAAAGAAAATTTAGTACTTCATTTTAATCAAAAACAAAACAAAGAAAAAAATAATGTTGAAGCGGTACACAACTAAAAGGACGCAACACAAACGGAGCGAAAGCAAAAAGAAATAAGGCCGAATGCCATGAAACGCCGAGCTGTAATTTATTAAAAAAAAAAATTTTCATACAAACAAAAGAAAGAAGAAACCAAAAGGACGGAGAAAGAAAAGGAAAAAATGAATTGAATGAATACAAACAAATGAACGCGGTTCGTAAAAACAAAAATTGAGAGACTGAAGTACACTCAATGGTCGTACCAAGCAAAATTGAAAAATATATATAAATTTGAAAAATAAGAAAGATATAAAAATTTAACAGAAAAAAATTATTGAAAAAAAAAATTGTACCTTGGATCTCTTACGGTTGTGGCGTCCTCCCGCCGTTAACCAAAAGAAATGCGGATGGCCTTGTGGTTGGCCACCCGTAACCGCAAAATGTTGGGCGTCTTCCCGCCGTACGAAAAATTATACCTCGATAGGCCTCAATATTTTTCGGCTTTTGCAATGCCATGGGGTGGGTAAAAAAACATAAAATATAAAATTAGACCAATTTCCATTTCCACAAATGATGTTAGTAGTAATGTTATAACACAGATGACAATACCGTCACTAAAGAGCATCATTCATTCAATCATCATTGAACCAAAAACCGTAAGCAGAAAAGGTAATGGAAAAAATGTTATGACATCTCAAGGTGTCGTAACAACATGATCCAATATATGGATGTTGTTCCATTGTAAATTTCCCAAGTCTTCTTTACAAAATTCTGAAAAGGAAACTAAAAAACATAATTTAAAAAAAATTATTAATCATTCACAACAGGAAATCGAGATTTTCCTCAACATTTCCTCGTAGAGAATTTAATTCGTTGTTTTGTGTTCCATTATAAATTTCCCAAGTTTTCTTTACAAAATTCTGAAAAGGGAAATAAAAACACGGTTGAAAAGGTTATTAAACATTGAAATGGATTAGCCTCTACATGCGGTAGGGCAAACCCATTTTCATAGAATGGCACCTCTCGCGGCATTTGTTCCCGCAGCTCAGTCGGTTCGAAAGACTTTTAACTAATTTTACAAAAAACTTTTTATTCATTTAATCACTGATGAAAGAATACGATTTAACTGATTTAACGTTTTAATTTACGATGAACTATTGTGTTAACTGTTTAATAATGAACTATATCGTTACTTGACTTAAAATGAACTATATCTTAAAATTAAAATTTTTAACCTTATATACTAAAATTAATGTGCTAATCCTACCAATAATTCGAATTCTAAGAACTCGGCAATTTCATAGTTTTTGGTCAATAATTCAGGTCTCGCATAATTAATATTTTTCCCGAAATTGCACTTTTTTATTTAATGTGCATAAAGTAGATCACCTATTTCCCAATTTATCCAATCATCCAAATCATGGGTCGGTGTGACTTGACCGACATTCCTACGAAATATTAAAGCGGTGCTTGCATTGATTTTTGTTGTTGTTTTTCTTCAATTAGTTACGTATATTAATTGTATTTATTAGACCGCTTTACTTAAATTCTCAACATTAAATTTACTCGATCTTGATCGTGCCTAATATTCAAGGAGATTTTACTAATGGAAATGAGATGCAATTAGGAAATGTATGGAATTTTCTACTAAAAAACCATATCCACCTGAAACCACATGCGTTCCTTCTAATGTTCTGATCACTTGTTCGTTTGTAGCGGCCGATCTTATGATATTGGTGATAATAATAAAGTTTGCATTTTGTCTAAAATTTCTTGAGAATAAATTCCTTCGTCAGTCAATGGCTTTATCATCGTGAATGTGTAGTTAAATGATCAGGCACAATAATGTTAGGAGGTTTTGAGTTTCCTTCTTATTTCGGCTACATATCATTCACCAGAGTGCATACGTACAGTCAATTTTAGTTCCGGCATCAATAAGGAGTTTAGTTTTTGGCTGAAGTTACATTGTTTTATTTTGGTGAACAAACCGTAATTCTTCATAACATTTTTGGTTGAATGGTGATGGCATTACATCAACAGGAGAGCATTGTGAAACATATATATAACTTCACCTAACATGATTGCAGTATAACCTGGTGCTTGCATTAAATTATAAGCAAACTCTAAAGGTTTGATTGAAGCTAATGTTAATAGGTTATGAGTAATTCGATTTTCAGACACATCTGTCGAATGAAAACAAATTATATAACCTTTCAACTTCAAATTTTGTTTGCTTGACTACGTGTAAAAGTTTTGAATTGAAATATGTTGCTAAATTTACATCTAACGAAGTTACCTTTATCAGAGATTTCGATTGATGCCTTGATATAAAATCTGGAATTTCATATATTCGTTAACAGAAAAAGATGGTGTTTGAAATCAGAGTCCCAAAATATATAACCAAAATCCGCCGAAAAAATTAAATTTATTTCCGTTATGTCGTCAACATAAGCAAACAGGAAGTCTAAATCTTTAGTTACTTCATCAATGAAACGTTGAAATGTTTGACCTGCGTTTCTGAAACCAAAAGTCATTCGACAGAAATCAAACATTCCAAACGGAGTTGTTATCGCGGTTGATCTTCTTTTGTTACTGGAATTTGGTGGTAAGCACGGCAAAGATCAATTTTTGAAAAAAATTTACATCCATCCAAATGTCTTGAAAAATCGTGGATGTGAGGTAGCGGATACCTATCTGGTACAGTTACGGCATTTAAACGTCTGTAATCACCGCATGGTCTCCAACCATTTTGCCCCTTTTTAGGTACCATATGAAGTGGAGAGCAGGTTGACGATGATGACTGTTTGCACAGACTTAAATTTTGCATATGTTGGAAAGCATCCTTAGCTAATGACAATTTCGTTGGATCAAGACGACGTGGTTTGCAAAATGGAAGTTGTCCTTCTGACACAATTCTGTGAACTACATTATGCTTCACGGGCAAGGCGTATCTTGGTTCTTGTGTAAGTTCAGGAAATTCCTTAAGCAATGATCCATATAAACCTTCGATATTATATATTCGTGGTGATGGCGAGCTTACGGTAGAGATTGTTCCTGTGGTAGTTATGGTTGTAGTTGGATCGACCGCAAGCGCTTATTCTTTAAGTCGACTGTTAAACCAAACTTTACCAAGAAATCAGCTCCAATAATGGGCTTATTTACTGTTGCCACAATGAATGGGTGTCGAAATTCTCGACGAAGTCCCAAGTTTAATAATAAAAGTTTTGATCCATAAGTTTTGATAGGTGATCCATTTGCTGCGGTTAAATGAAGATGTTGGTCTTCAATGAGATTTTTGAATGGTGACGCAGGTATGACAGAAATGTCAGCGCCTGTGTCGATCAAGAACGTTAAATTAGTGTTTTTGCATTTTATAAATAAACGACGGACTGCGGATACTCCAGCATCTGCCGTTGTGATGATGGAGGAAATTAGTTTTTTTGATTTTCATCCGTCTTGAAGGTACAATTGGGTTTACCGCACTTTCTAGCCATAGTGCCATATTTATAGTGATACCAACACATAGGATGATTCACCGAGCGAGATCTAGAACTTGATCGTGAATAATTTGGTTTACGAGATCTAGATCTTTCTTGATTCGCGCGATTCTCGAATCTTTCGAACCGAGTTTTCAGTTCATTTATTGATTTACATAATTCGTGTAAATCAAATTGACCGTTTTGCGTATTATTGACATTTGAGCTACTTTTAAAATCTATTGCGGTATTTATTGCAGAAATGTGTGAATGCGACGCTGGTTGACAAAATGGATTTGTGAATGGATTGTTCATTCCCCAAATCCTATTTGCTGTTTCGTATAACTTAGCAATATCGTCACCTTCCATTCCGACGAGTATTGCACCTATTGTGGGTGGTAACCTTGATATCCATAGTTTTTTTATTAAGTCGGACGACAGTGCACTTGAGTCACCTGCCATTCGACATAATTGACGATGGAAACTTGAGGGCGATTGATTTCCCATTTCGACAGCGTGCAATACTGATTGAATTCGTCTCATGACGGATTCCTCCGAACGTTTGATGAGGGCATTTTTCAATGTGTTATATTTATTTTCTAGTGGTGGGCCCAAAATCACGTCTGACACCAGACTTGATTGTGACTCACTTAGATGTTTTACAATGTGATTGAACTGCCGCTCGTCTGAAGTGATGCGCGCAGAAGCCATTATCAACTCTGCCTGTTTGAACCACAGCCTTGGATTGCCATGCCAAAACGATGGTAAATCATTCGATTCCATCTGTACTTGGTATGGAGCAATACCGGCTGTTGTGTTAGCAGTCTTTTCACCTTGTGCTTCATTGTTAGAAGTGCTTGGTTTAGATTCGGCCGTTCGACATTATGCTTATTTTATAATCGAACGAGAAACAAAAACAGAAACAAAACTAGGAGTGGGGGGGGGGGGGGATTTATCTTAAGCGAAATTAACAAGAAAAATTAAGATAAGATCTACTACTTGAATTAAAATATTCGTCGCAAATTTCCGATTACTAAATGCAAATTAATTTGATACGCACGAAAATTAAAATACGCTAAAATTTTGTTTTATCCCGAAAATACAGCGTTACACACACACACACACACACGATAAATATCAATATATAGCGATATATGCATAAGGGATAAAATTTCAAAAATTGCTCACCTGTTGACGCTTTAAACTATTTTTAAACGAATTACACTTTGATTAACGTTAGTTTAGCCTAATTTAATTATAAAGATTTGATAAAAAAAAAATTTTACACTAAAATTTAATTAAAACAAATTTTAATGGTAACGCAATGAAACAAAATAAAAACAAATTTAACACAAATAGTTGTAACAAATAGTTTAAACTAAACTGATGATTGCGTTGTCTGGCTCTACGGCTGGTGTTGATGGTGATGAGGATTCGATACGGCACATGATGTTGTATTATCCTTCTGTATTTTGCTTGGCTTTTTGATGTGCCAACTATTTGGCTCCCACGTTGGTTGCTGTCGACTTTGAGGGGCTCAATAGCCTTAAGTGTTTATTTCACTGCGTTTAGTTAGTCGTTAAACGGATATTATATTATGTTTTATCACAGTTTTACAATTTTTAATTTAATTAAATAAAATTAAATGATAATTATTTAAATTTTTCTCACTGGGGTCACCAATATAAATTATGAAGCGTATGATTATAATTTATAAGACTTATGCGTGGTTATAATATAATATGCTTTATTTTATGATATGGACTTATTATATTTGTAAAAACTAACGGCATGTAGCTCGTTCGACTCTTAACACTTAATTGATTGTATCGGCTTATAATTATATTTTTCGTGAACTCACAATATGCGAGTTCAACAAATTAGTACTTCGAAATTATTAGCGAAAGAAAGAATATGAAAAATAAGCATATGTAGAAATTAGTTAAGACGACATTGACCGTGAATGTAAACGATTGTTTTTTTTACATTGTGGCAATGTCGTAAGAATGAAAAATGAAAAGAAAGAAACGCGAGACGCTTAACCTACTTAATTAATAATTTTATATTTACATACAAATACTGCGAGCGATTTTTGAGGTATTCACCTCTTATGCATTTCTTCGTCGCGTGTGTGTTAATTATTGGATCGGGAAATTCATGCCGCTCTAAATTATTTATCAAATTTGATGGTACATAACAGGTATCATATGTGATATTAAATATATTCGATCGAAAACGAAATAAATCGTTACATGCCTGTGTCAAATCCAAAAACAAATAACCATAAGGTTGTGATATCACATCTTTATATACTTTCACAAATTCCCTTACGTTATCGGAAAATTTATGATTTATCTCGAGGGTTATTAAACGCCACCAGATATTTGCAATTTAACGATATGCTCCGACAAAATTTCCCTTGATGAAATATGTTTTGTGTTATATTAATACGAGTATAACCGAAATTCGTCTATGGTGGGAGCCTTTCGTAAACAATTCACATACATTCTTGTTGTAAGCGTCAGTCATCAGATCATCGAGTCATTCTCTGAAATCGCAAAGTAACTTACCGAAACTTCTCCTTGGAAGCAAACTTGTAGATCGTCCGCGAAATTTGGCCGCTTGGCATTCGTTTACTCCGAATTTCAAATTTTTATTAATAAAGTATGTCACAATAAGATCGACTAAAGTATATCGATTTTCATCTGATAGTAACGCCCGATTTTCAGAGATCATTAAAAGAGACAATCCAGGTACACCGCTTTCTCTTAAAACATCTTTTAAATATATCTGATAAAAGTAATTCCAGTTAATAAACCGTCGAGAAATAATGCGTAATGATAAATTTTTTAACAAAATTACCTTTTCTGAAGTAATCGCCAAAAGATTTGAACTGCTTGTTCCAACTGCTAACGTACTTCTAGAAATCGGTGATTTACATCCATCTAACGTTTGAGTATTTATTCTCTTTTAAAATATAATTTTTGAAATATATGTTTACATCAACTTCATATTTCTTACCTGCATTCTCTGCCATTGTTTAATGCAATAAGAAAATTTTATTTTAGTTCCTAAGCATTCCTGTCGCAAAAGATCATGCGCATCCTCTCGTTCCATAAATTTCAATGTGTCTACTTTAATGTTGTTTTCTGTGTGTTATTTAAAAAAATTATACTCAGAATGAATTTTTAATTTTGTTTTTGAAGTAATATTCACCTTGTAAAATAGGATATAAATTAGAGTCCCCAACTTTCGAGAATGCTTATTATTATGCATTTAGATTTTCCAAATTGTTTTCTTGCTGATTGAT
Source organism: Nephrotoma guestfalica (assembly GCA_963691935.1). Lineage (NCBI taxonomy): Eukaryota > Metazoa > Arthropoda > Insecta > Diptera > Tipulidae > Nephrotoma > Nephrotoma guestfalica. Next base: position 56,594,985 of record OY829913.1, on the reverse strand, counting down.
GCAAACTTCCGGTACTGTCGGCCGATCGAAGTTGGTTTGATGCAAATTTTGGGTACTATCGACCTGCGAGTTCCCGCTTCCAAAAGTGTCCGATGAATAGTCGATTATATCATGTTGGTTTGACATTTTTTGATCTTTAACTCTAAAGGCTAACACTAAACCAATCTAGAGACTATACTAATAAAATAATTTTAAAATAACAATTTCAAATTTTTGGTTAAATATTTTTAAAAGTGCTAAATTGCATCAAACTAAGTAGTTAGTTGCATTAAGGCCTCAATTTTGATTCCAATACTCACTGGTAAGTGTGGAACAATAACTTGTTTTATGGTAGTTAATAAAGATTCAATAAAGTTTTTAATAGCTTCTTGTATACCATTTGCATCTTTTCGAGAAATATTGCTTTTCGAATATAAATTAACGATTAATAATATAGATTGATGTTTAAGATTGTCAATAAAACAATTTGGATCTTGAGTTAAAGTCGTAGTGTCAGCAACCAAACTAGGATTTCCATTTTGCTTAACCAATGCAATATTAAGGGAACTTTCAGTAGTTAAACTTATATTTTCAGTTTCTTCCAAATTTGGTTCTGCTTCAAATACCGATTTGCTTTCATTATCGCAATGGAAATTTAATGAATGTTTTCTAAAGTTCTTTAAATTGCCAAATTTCATCTTACAATCAGTTTCAGCGCATTGGTAAGTATCAGATCCTGTTAGCCCATGTATAAATTTTAAATGTTTTATAAAATTTGGAAATAAAATTATATTTTCGTTACATTTAAAACAGAAAACCATGTTAATTCAATATTTAAATTTATTTGAAAATTTTTAGTTACTAAAAGAAGATAATAAGCATGACACACTTGAAATTACTTAATCGTACTTTGTATCAATGTTGAAAAAGTACTTCTGAATAAAAAGCCAAACTGGAATGGATATTTTAAGTTCAAACTGAAATGTTTTAAAGCACGCCGACAAGCAACTTATAAAATTGTTAAAGGGGTATTTAAAATTGTCAATATATAAATATATTTGGGGTTCAACGCTATTTATATCACCAATAAAAATTATCATTGGCTGAACGTTTTTTTTTATTCTCCCACGCACAATTTTGTCTGGACTTAATTTCTTCTTGAAACGTAGATAACGAATTGATGTGGACTACGAGCGAATCCTCTGCTTCTTTGATCGTAATTTTCCCGGTTTTCTTCTTTTTGTTATTTTTACAAACCTCGTACCTTGCAACTGGTGGAAGTATGTGAGCTAAGATCTTAAATATGTTTAAGTTGATGAAATCTGAAAAAAGAAAACGAATGGTTCATTTTTTATTCAAAATAGTACATAAATATACGCACTTTCATTTTTGGATGCTTCGATTTGATTAAGTAAAAGTAATGTTGGTAAATCTTTAATTTTGGTTTTGAAAATCTTAAGAATATCTTTCCTAAAAGTCTCCCATTTTTGATACAAGCAGTTTGACTTTCCAGGATAGCAGTTTTCAAAGTCAGCATCTATCTGAAAAAATTGTGATAAACTCATTAGCAAAACTACATACAATACACACATTCGTTTTTAATTTTATTTAAACAAAATATTGTAATATCTTACTAGTTGTGGTGCAATTTGACTTTTATAAAGCGGCCATTGATTAAATAGTTCCTCATTATTTAAACGTTTTATATCATCCTTCCTCAAATTATAACAAGCATTCCACTGGACCAAAACCTCGTTAATTGGCTTATTGCATCCATTGTAATAAAGCCATGACTTAAGATCCGAATCACCATCCGTATTGCGATCGGGAGAATCTGCTTCAATTTGTTGGTCTGGTGCGAAAGGCGGTTGATTTGTACTTTTATTGTAATGTTTACTATTCACATAAGCATAATAAATTTTGCCAGATTGTCGTTTCCGTTTTTTTTCATTGCCATCATGATAATTTTGAGGTAATTTGCCGGAACAATAATATGTAGACTAAAAGTATTTGAAATGACATGTTATGTAATATGTACATTCAAGGACACACAATTCTACAAACATCTACCGTATAAAACAGATACTGAGGATGTATCTGGACTTTTGGGTTTATATACATATACACATTTATTTAAATACTGATATTAGTATAAGACTCGTCCATATATTTCATTTAACATTTTTTTTAAACGATCAAGCTGTATCGGGTTTAATCAATAAAAATGGGGCTTCCAAAAAAAGTTTGATCGCCCCAACACCACTTCTAGAATTATTTGTTTTTTTTTTTCAAATTGTTCTTCCATTTGAAATCGGTTTCACAACCTACTGTCCCAGACAGACGGCTTAATAAATCCGATTTAGTGAATTTTCGAAATTAAACGTAATTAGAATTACTATCATTTTTAGTGACTAAAACCATGCAATGGAAGTATATTAGTTTGCAAATACATATTATGAAAACCATAAGTTAAACTCGTGTAATTGAAAACGAGTTTTAGCTAAATCGAATTTAATATACTGCAGTCTGTCAAGGGTAAACTATTTAATATTGGCTAAATACGACTCCAACACCAATTTTAAGATTGCCACTAGATTTGTTCGTTTGAACCAAAACACTTCTACCCAGGCTCGTTTTCTCACCTCTTCATGAAGTGTCCAAATTTTGCTAGCCTATTTAATTTGGTAAAAAACTACTAAACTTACATGAGTTTGGATAAACCCAATTTTCAAGAAACTTCATATCCTCCGTAACTTGTGTCTCCGTACTCCAAACTTCACCTAATGTTGAGCGACAGTGCCTTGTTTTCACCCTAAATCACCTCCGAAAACACTTTTCTGGGTATCGAGATCTTAATTGAGTTAGGTTTGTTTTAAATAAGTAATCATCTATTTACTCGTAGATTTAAAATGAACCTCTAGTTAATTCATGTTTATGTTTTTTAATTTGACCAACAGTAACCGAAACACTTAATAAATCAACATGTAATTAAACTGTAATTCTACTAGGATTTCTATATTCGAAAAAATACTTCGGGGTGCTTTGAGGAGAATTCAAGAAACCGTCCCCCATCATTACATACAGTTTGGAATAATGAGGCAAAATTGATTGTATTTAAACGCATGTATAAATTTAAAAATTTTTAGTCAATTAAATGGGGTTGGAGCTATATAAGGTGAAAAAATGAGCCCTGATAGAAGTATTTTGGTTGAAACCAACAAATTCAGCGGTAAATGCAATATTTCAACTAAAAATGGCTACAGAGCAGACTTTGATACCGATTTCATTAAATACTAATCAACCTCTATGGTAAAGTGAAAGCCTAGCCGAAAAAAGGCTAAAATTACTCTATTTTACTAATTGAAAAAATCATAACTCGACAAAGGACCTCCCTTGGGGAAGTAGGTTATTTCGGAAAACTGTATGCAACCGGTTTTAAAAAAGTAATTGGAAGCTTACCAATGACGAATTCTTTCCAAACAAAATTTGCTCGTAGATCAAAAAATTCAATGCCATTGCGATAAATTTGGAACAAACTTCATGTAAATTTATTACATTTGCAGTTATTTTTTTGATCTACGAGCAACATTTTGTTTGGAAAGAATTCGACATTAGATTATAAATATTTATTATTAAAGAAAATTACTCATATTTACTCACAATTTTCTCCATTGGAAATAGTGCGACTATTTGTTCCGCAATATTCTGAAGATCGTGTGACTTTAAATTTTTTTTGCTGAAATGAATGGTTTCCATTATTATTTTCACCAGCTTGGATCGGTGTTTGTCGGTCAAAACACCATTATCATTATAGTCAAATAAAATTTCTTCTCCTTTCTTATTCAAAATGTTCCGGATATCCTGTATTGAAAATCATTAATTAACTCACGGAAAATTTAATATTAATTGAAACAATTACAATTGGCGAACAATCTTGGCAATTTTGAGAACCAGCTGTATCAGGAACAACCGTCGATATTACACTGGTTATGGAATTGTTGTGGTTATGTTTTTCCAACCATGATTCAATCGCCGAACGATTTGTAACCGTATCATCGCCAAAAATATTTTTTCTCCATTTTCGAAGTTGTTCACGAAATTCTACTCTTACGCCGAACGCATGGTTGGGAATCAATTCTTTTAAATCGTCTCTATCTAGTAGTCTAAGGCGCTCTCGAATAATTTGTTTACCTTAACAAAAAATTAAAGCATGAATCTTTTATTACACATTACACTTACAATTCATCAATTGTGTCAAAAAAAAATGCCTCGTTGACTCGTAGCTTGAAACGGGTTAAACTTTAGCTACTGCTAAAGTTAACCCAGTTTCATAGATTTGCCACTCTCTGTTTAGTACCTCACGCGGCATTGATTCCCGCAGCTCAGTCGGGTAGAGGGATCGGTGTGTGTTTTAGGGGTACTGCAGATTGTGGCCTAGATTACCGCATTAAATAAAGATACCAAAAAAAAAAAAATTGGGGAAAGTAGGAATTGGGGTATCGGACCCCAAAGGAGTGGGTTAGCCTACCAGCCCATCGCTTGGGCAAAACTGACCGCGGTTGTATAGGTAAAATGTTTAGAATAACATTTTACCTTATCCTAACTAAACTTATATTAACTATTTGGCCCATGGGCCCTAATGGGGTGGTGTTAGTAAGGTTGATAGTGGTATGCTACCAATGTCAGCAAAAAGGAAAAGAGCCGCTTAGCATCAACAATTTCCTTCTACTGACAGTTAGTATCAACCCACTATCGTTATATAATTTGTTAATAACACTAAAAACAAACACTTACCAAAAAAAACTGCCCGCAAAAAAACTAAATTAAATTAAACAAAATCCAAAAAAAACACAAACTAATTTCACTAACACTATCTTTATTTTATTTAAAATCACACAACACAAAAAAACTCAAAAAAAAACTTGAGCACACGTTGGTCTATCTAAACACTGACTGTCTCTAAACAGCAAGAAAAATATCGTACCTATTTTGAGTTTCATAGGAAATGTTATGCGATCTCATCACAAAAATTCCTATGAAAATTGTACAGCAACGTGACATCGATTTTGCTGACTCGATCCACGCGCAAGTATTTTTTTTCTTCAATCCACCCGTTGAGGAAGTTCGAACAACAACAACCACAATGCTTTTCAATATTTGCATCGGTCATTGTTATTCACCTAATAAATAGATCAAGTACATTTATTATGTACATAGGCAACGTAATCAAATTACGTTGATGTACATATCTGCGTTTACTTAACTGTGGCACATATGAAAAATTCTAAAGTGAATGAATCATATGATACCACTATAAATAAAGGCAAAGAAGAAATGTAGAAGGCTGGCATGACGTTTGCTTGAATGGAATGTAGTTGAAGATATTATCTTCGAGGTCATGCCGATGAGGAAATAGATTTTGTTGGGATGGGTTGATAACGGAATTAGGTTTAATTCCGTTACAAGCTCGGGATTATTTTGAATAAACTCATCATAATTAAAATTGTTAGTAAGTATTTCCTGTAAAGCCGAATGCAACTTTTCTTTGCTGAAACTTTCCTTCGATGTTATTCCACAAAATTGAAACGCATTTTACACGAAACCCTCATTTTTACTGGCTATCCAATCTACTACCCAATCACTCACAAATTGATAATTGGGAATTTTGGGATTGCCGTGGCGTGTTTGTAAGTCTAAATTTTCTAATGCATTTGTTATGGGAACCGTTCAAAATGCCGCGTTTTAAAATGTCGCGTTTTAAAATACCGCGTTTCAAAATGCCGCGAAGTACAAAATGTCGCGTTTTAAAATGTCGCATTTCAAAATGCCGCGAGGTACAAAATGCCGCGAGGTACAAAATGTCGCGTTTCAAAATGTCGCGTTTTAAAATGCCGCGAGGTACAAAATGCCGCGAGGTACAAAATGTCGCGTTTTAAAATGTCGCGTTTCAAAATGCCGCAAGGTACAAAATGTCGCGTGGTACAAAATGTCGCGTTTTAAAATGTCGCGTTTTAAAATGCCGCGAGGTACAAAATGTCGCGTGGTACAAAATGTCGCGTTTTAAAATGTCGCGTTTCAAAATGCCGCGAGGTAGAAAATGTCGCGTGGTACAAAATGTCGCGTTTTAAAATGTCGCGTTTTAAAATGTCGCTTTTCAAAATGCCTCGTGGTACAAAATTTTCCGATTTTCCTAAAATTTTGTATACAGATGAAGAAAAATATTTAAAGAATATTTCCCATATACACCAACCCGGAAAAACTACGGGAAATGCGGAAAAATTGCGAACTTCCACTTGGAAAATTTTCCCGATAATGACTCAGAAAAATATGGTGATTTTCCAACATTAATTTTCGGGAAAATTTTCCGAGTGGAAATGGAAAATCACAGTTTTTCCGGATTTCCCGTAGTTTTTCCGGGTTGGTGTATATGGGAAATGTTTTTAGTTTATTTTTCTTCATCTATGTACAAAATTTTAGAAAAATCGGAAAATGTTCGGAAAATTTTCCCGCATTTTCCGAAAATTTTCCGAGTACATAGATGAAGAAAAATATTATAAGAATATTTCCCTTATACACCAACCCGGAAAAACTACGGGAAATGCGGAAAAATTGCGAATATACGTGAGTTGTATAAAAACAATATATTCCTTCACTAAAATGTTAAAGTTAAGTCCTTATATATCGGAAGTTGATATCGGATACACAATTTAATCCAAATTGAAACATTTTTTAAGAATTCTTGTTTATTATTAATCAAATTTTGTACATATGTATTTAGATATATAATTATTATATATATTTGTATATATATAATATTATTTTAGTGCACCATTTAAATAAATAACCCTTTTCAAATGGCAATTATACGCGAACCACTTTGATTTGTATGGTTCTCGAGAACTGTCAGACCACAGTTTTTGCACTTTACGGTAATCAAATTTTGTAACATCTTTCCATCGGATTAGTTTCAACAAATCATCATATTGTATGCCATTTACGAAGCAAAATGTGACAACAGTTAAACGTTTCTTGTATGTACAATTATCGAAGAACGAATTAATTATGTAATCTGGTGCATGGTCGAAGCTAAAAAGGTCATCCGCATTCAAACGAATTATACGTGCTCTCGTTCGTTGCTTTTGGAATGAATTCATTCTAAACACAAATAATATTAGAAAATAAAATAGTTTAAAATAAATCTGAATTATAAACTATATTACCTCATATATATTGAGAAAGGAAAATTTTGAAGTTGAACCCGTAGTGAATAAAAATAAAATGTATATTTTCTATCAACTTAGAAAAAATAATATATTGTATTTCACGCCAACCAATTGATAAACTTGAACTGTATGGTAATTTTTTATTTGTCAAAATAGGACACAAAGTACAGCACAATTAAAGTGTTTTATTACGATAACAGCAATCATCCATAATTTAAAAATTATTTTTACCTACCTGCCCATTATTTTTTAACGAGGGGACACATTTTTGAAACGTTTGTGGCTATTCTTCACTGTCGGTGTAGGCGTGTACAGTTGTAGTATTTTATATACATGGTAATATATTAAACTTTAAAATTCTCCTTCACTTAAATGTTTAATTAATTTTAGTATTTGTTTAATAATTCAAATACGACCTAGTATAAGCACTTAAAGAAATGTATACCTTGCTTATTCAAATCGGAAAGTAATAAGTCCAAAACTTGGGACCTTACTCATTACGAATTGACCAACCAAATCAATGTAAGAACCGAAGTCATGTCATAATCAAACAGAAGAAGAATTTTGAGAGAAAATTCTGAAATTTAAATAATAACAACAATAGAATTATGTTTTGGAAAGAATATTTATTTATTTATAATATTATATAAATAAATATCTTCTAAAAAAACTTAAACTTAATAATTAAAATAATCATAAACTTAATATCTAAATCAAAAAATTAATTTAAAACTAATATTTAATAATAAAATTAAAAAGAAATATTTCCTGCAATTGCTTTCAAAAATCCAAATTTGCTGAATTCTTTTTTTTTTAGATAAAATCAACTCAATCCTTTTTTCTTTTAAAATAAATTTTTTGTTTTTTTTAGGTGGAAGATTTCCCCTTGTTAATTTTTCTATTTCGGCACTTGTAATTTTTGTTTGCTTTTTAAGTTCGTCTATTAAGTGGTAAACACTAATATGCGGCCGACCAATTACAACATTAAAATAATTATGGAACGATTCTGCATAGTTCTGTGTGCGGGGTATTTTATTCTTATTTTGTTCACTGATGCTCCATAAACTCGGTGGAAATAATGGTGTTCTATTATTTTTGCCGGAAACATAGTTTTCATCCATCCAATTGGTTAGCGGTTCAAATTCTGCGCCTAGTTCTTCTTTAATATCCTTGAACCATTCCGGTATCTCTTCAGGTTCCAGGAAACATAAAGCAGCGACCTGTCTTACCTTCATGGCAAACTCTATATCTGTGCCATACCGCACTTGCCAACCAATTTTTTGGATGTGTCTATATATGTTCTGCATGAAGTGAAAATTGCAACCCTTGACGTTGACTCTCTCAAAGACACTCCGAATGTTGCTGATTGCTGCTTTTTCAAAATCAGTTATTACCAATTTTGGTGCTAAACTGATACCAACTCTTATTGCACTCTCTTGTAGAGTTGTAAACAATTTATTGTATATTGCCGAAGATTTGCCGCTCATTAAAGCGTACACCATTGGGTGTACTGTTTTATGAGGCGCGATACTGCAATGCACAGTATAAAGTTGATAAAATAATTTTGGTACAACTTTGAATGTACCGTCCATCATCCAAAACTCTGCATCGCGAAGCTTGGTTAAATTATTTTTGATAGTAAAAATAATTATCCGATTATCGCCCTCTTTGATATCCCCGTATACAAATTGCTCTCCATCAATTTGGAGAAACCTTTCTGGTATATCGAATGCCAGTGATACTGGCTCCTTGTCCACTATTAATTTTCGTTGCTCACGTTTGATGATTTGGGTTAAGGCGGCCTTAGAAGGTAGGCAACCACCTACATTCTCAGGAAGTTTTGCAATCTTTGATTGTAGTATTTGGCAAGGTAAATTGCTTGAAGTGCTTGCTATATCTTTAATACTATTTATGACATTTAGTACTGGTAACGTTTCAGGATCAGGAGAGTGATTATGGGAATTCCACAATTTTTGTAAATAGAATTTTCCATCTATTTCTTCGGCTCTCAAATTGCAAGAGCATTTCAAAACTCTATTTTGTCGCTTTGTACATCTCCATTTATTCCTGCGGGCATCGGAAGTGTAACTAAATCCATTTAAAATTAGGATTTTAGAATTTTTCTGAGATATTGTCAACTCAATCAGCTGTCCCGAATAAATCTCCTTATCCTCCATTTGGGTGCAATATTACTTTAATGCTTCTCGTACTATATTACTTATTTAATTTTCTATTATAATTAATATTTTCTTTGATATTTTTTAACTTATATATTTTTATGAAATTTAGTTTCACCAACTTATGAAAATTAATCGATTTATTTATATCCTGCTACTTTGCAATTCATTAACAAACTGATACCCAGAGTAATGGAAATTGTTATTTATATATACCTTGATGTGCTGTTGTTTTTTAACCCTTATTTAAAGATCGATAAATGAAACAAAGGAGTTGGTCAAAATTTTGAAATCATAAAAATGTTACTTTTATTACATCATCAAACTGCCTCTTTGGTACATTGTATTTATTCTCCGATCTGAAAAAATTACGTTTTAAATTTATAATGCGCTGTTTTATTGCTGGTTTTTCCAAATTTCATATAGTAAAAACATTTATCTTTAATGTCTAATTGAGTAATTAAACTGAAAAAATACTTTTATGAGAAATGGTCAATTATCTGAAAAGGGGTTCAATATTTGAAATTAGAAAAATATTAAAAACGTACTTTTATTATGGTATCGCCCTCAAATTTCAAAAATGTGTAGTGTTTTCAAACCAATTGTTCTAATTGATCGTAAAACACCTGACGGTTTTCCTTATCCATAAAGGAACATGCATGAATTTATATGACAATGAAACATCTTTGTAGCTAACTCTTTACAAAAAATTCATTAACGAAATTAACAGTGGGAAAAACCATATTTGGAAAAAAATTAGAAAAATATTAAAAACGTACTTTTATTATGGTTATCGCCCTCAAATTTCAAAAATGTGTAGTGTTTTCAAACCACTTGTTCCAATTGATCATAAAACACCTGACGGTTTTTATTATCCATAAAGGAACATTCATGTATCTATATGACAATGAAACATCATTTGTAGCTAACTCTTTACAAAAAATTCATTACGAAATTAACAGTGGGAAAAACCATATTTTTCAATTTCACCCAAATCATTTATATTGTTTAATAATACACATTTCTTATTATCTCAATATAACATTTATTTTATTCCTTCTTTACAAACGCAGTTTTTTAAAACGCGATATTTTAAAAACGCGACATTTTGTACCACGCGACATTTTCTACCTCGCGGCATTTTGAAACGCGACATTTTAAAACGCGACATTTTGTACCACGCGAGATTTTTTATCTCGCGGCATTTTGAAACGCGACATTTTAAAACGCGACATTTTGTACCTAGCGACATTTTGTATCTCGCGGCATTTTGAAACGCGACATTTTAAAACGCGACATTTTGTACCTAGCGACATTTTGTACCTCGCGGTATTTTGAGACGCGACTTTTTAAAACGCGACATTTTGTACCACGCGACATTTTGTACCTCGCGGCATTTTAAAACGCGACATTTTAAAACGCGACATTTTGTACCACGCGACATTTGGTACCTCGCGGCATTTTAAAACGCGACATTTTAAAACGCGACATTTTGTACCACGCGACATTTTGTACCTCGCGGCATTTTGAAACGCGACATTTTGAAACGCGACATTTTAAAACGCGACATTTTAAAACGCGGCATTTTGACCCGGACCCATTTGTTATGTATTCATCATACCGTGAGTTAAAGTATTCCTGGAAACTACGATTTATAGCGACGTCCAAGGATTGTAAAATGCCGGTTAAATTTGGTGGAACCAGTACCACAAAAACATTATATTTTTCAAGATATTTATTCTCGTGCAATTTGACGTGGCTACCATAAGAATCCATAATTAAGAAAATGGGCTCTCGAGCAAGGCTTGTTTGTGGCCTTTTAAGTATAATTTCCTTTACTTGTGTTGCTCGTGACACTAAAGCGTTGTCTAGTGCATTTCTGTACACAACACCTGCACCGATAGTCTCCAATGTATGTAATTGGTGTACTAATATCCACCCCACTCCGTATAGTGAAGCATTATTGATTTTCTCTCTCCTTTCGAGTAGAAATTGTCCCATACGGTCCACTACTGGTGAAGGGAAATAAGGTCCTGCATTCATAGTACCAGATAACTTTCTCATGTCCACTGTGTTACCATGGATTAAATCGGACGCGTCGCTGTCTTGCATGCGATATAACACTTCTCGGTCGCCGGATAAATTGATATTTATGGCTGCCAATTCTTGGTCTGCTGTGTTCTAATTTGGATATTTCCGGTTAATACTTGTGGAATTATATTTTCATTCCAATTTTTAATGTTCCTTTTAATTAAACTAATGATATTTTGTGTTGATTTATTTCCTGAGAAATCAAATTCATACTTCTTCGTACCTTCGAATTCTACGCTATGGTTACCTAAGTGAGTTCTAGATGCATGTCTCGTTAATATTGGCCTAGGTGTGCTCATTATCGACACTCTCTAGGAAACACATATTTTAGTAAAGTTATGCTTTGCACGCCTGAATTAGAACCAAGACGGTTATTAATTTCTAAATCGTCTAGATATAAAAAGTATGGAATTAGTATATCGTTTTCACAGAATTTTTTTTTCTTGTTTTGCCAAAGTTGACCCTGAACAAAACGACCAATGTATGTAGAGTTGGCACTGTTTGCATTAATAAATTTAATTGATTTTGATAAATTATCTTCCTTCTCGCCAACACATCACAAAATACAAATCGGCAAAACTTTATTATTAACTTATTATTTATTATTAACAATTGATTATTATTAACAAGAATCTTACCTGAAATATTACGGTAAATATGGCGTCCAATTTTTTTCTTATTTTTTAAATCGCACTGTTACGAGAATATTGCTCGCTCTTTGAAACTGTCGAACAGAATGATGAAGCAGAAACAGGTTAAAAATTAAATTATTTTTTGCATCCTGCTCCTATCGGAATTCGAACCCGGTAACTCCCGATCCAAACGCCAAAGCTTTATCCACTGTGCCATTTGGTCGGTGGTGCAGTTTGAAAATCCAATTACAAAGCAGTGGTGATTACGCTTTTTGATGTTTGTGTAGTGATAGCATTACATCAATATATACAAACGCATCACAGTACAGTCGAATTAATAAGTCGTGCTATGACAATGACGTAGTTTGGGATGGTCTTATTGATAATGCAATATTGTTGTAGTGCACACACATTTCACCTTGCACTAACCAAATTTTATTTGGCATTTTACACAGACACCGTTCACAATCAAACAAGTTCTTTTTTCTTAACAATTAGTTGATGTTTCAATTAGATCAAAGCTAGTTCACTTAACTAATTAACTAAAAGCACAAAATCTATATTACGATAGTTAATATCGAACTAACAAAATTAATTCAACTTCTTAGTTGTTTATTTTATTTAAATTTAGTTTCTACTGTACGATTTATGAAAAATCCGTTTTCTATCGTCGTCTGTAAGATTAAATTGAGGAGTCATTATATGTTTATAACAAAAAATCTGAAAGTCACTATTAGTATAATGTCGGGTGTTGAATAATTGCAATATCATATATAGACCTCTTAAAGCATCTACAGTGATAAATATTCGTATAAGAACAACAATTGAAATTTTATGAAATAATAAAATAAACAGATACCTATGATTTTTTTAAATAAAATTATTTATTTCATAAACAGTAAAGTATTACACTTAATATAATCGGTATTGCATCAAATCAAAAAATTAAGGTACTTCTAATATTAATTCAGTTTAAAAAAATACTCCAAATTGCTTAAAAATTCGTATAGGAACAGTTTAAATTTATCAAAAAAAATCAACATAATAATAAAGAAAATTTTTAATTAATATGTCGTATGGCGCCCTTCTTGTTTAATGACTTCAAATATGCGCTCTGGCATTGAATTTGACAAGGCTTTTAAAGTTTCTGCCTCAATTTCGTCCCAACAGCTCTTTATGCACTGCTTTAATTCAGTGACCGTTTTAAACTGCCGACCATTCGTATAAACTTTCGCTGCAAGTATGCCCCATAAACTCTCTATCGGATTACAATCGGGACTTCATACAGGCCAATCAAGAACATTTATTTCTTTTTGACGAAACCACTCCATTGATTGCTTTGATACATGGATGGAACCATTGTCTTGTTGAAAAATAAAATCATTATCGTTGTTGTCCTCGAGAAAAGTTATCAAAACATCTTCTAACAAATCATTGTAGATGTTTGAATTCATTCGGGGGGTAATAAAGCAAATTGGTAGCTTCCCACCATAGTGAAAAGCTCCCCACACCATTACGGTCCCTCCACCGAAATTTCTTTTAGACCGGAATATATTTTTATCACGGATATCGTGCCAGTAGCAAGAGTAGCAATCTGGGCCGTCCAGGTTGAACTTTTTCTCATCCAAGAAAATCACTTTTTGCCATTCATCCTTCCAATGCATGTGTCGCTTGGCGAACAGTAGTCGATGTTCAATATGTTTATAGGATAAATTAGGCTTACTTTGCAATTTTGTCCATTTTATATTTTTTGTTGTTCTTAAAACTCGGAAAATATGCTGTTTTGTAACAGGTAAGCCCAATTTTGATTTGATTTGATTGGCGGTTAACTTGTTATGGGTTGCTTCTTTTCTTATTTTACCAATTTGTGATCTGGATAACTTAGTATTTCCTTTAGTTTTCGTTCTTAGACCATAATTTTGAGCTTTTTTTCAGAAAGTTATGGACCACAGTTGATGATCGACCAATTTTAGTAGCAATTTGATGCCAGGTAAATCCTTGTTCTTTATAAATTCTGATGGAGATTTTTTCTTATTTAATCTTAATTTAATTCCCTAAACCTAACAAGCGTACTTAACCTATTGCCGGTATTCGCAATACCAGCCTTCACTCTGTTATCACATCAACTATGCGAGCAGTTACGGTCGCATAGATGATGTGACAACAGACTGGCCCGCGACTTCACCAATTTCTCCCTTCTGCGATAATTCGCCTTTCCTTTCCTCTTCCTTCGTCCTCGCGTTTCTTAGTCTCTCTCTTCTTTCTCTCCTCCAAGTACTGAGCTGTAGCCTGAGATGGCTCAACCTTTCCTCAGCTCTACTCTTATCCCTTGCCCTCACGCAGCATCCCAGAATCCGGGATTCTTCCTGAATTTTGGCCTTTAACTCGGCCTCTAGGCCTCCACGTTTGTGGGCCCCCAATGGGGGCTCGGATTCGTACCGTGGCAGGATTGTCAAAACCCTTCTGCTCCAGTATTCCGCTAAGGTAATCTTCTTCTGTGCAGTAGGCCCGTCCGTGGGAATCGCCGGTCCTGCTTGGGTTGCCTCAGCCGCCGAATCTACCTTCAATTATGCAGTGGGCGTCCCAACTACTTACGAGTGATCCTCACTGCCATGTTGGTTAGACTAACGAAACTGATTAAAGTACCTGCTTGATCATGTCATCAGCCTTACCCTCGTTCCACAATCCAGATTCCTATCCTACATTTGGAGACAATGGATCGTGTGAGTGATAAGTCAGAACTGGCACGCAATAATCCGATATCTACGAGGCCAAATGCTCAGCACTCGCGGCCGGATTATTGTTTTATCAAGAAGGAACGATAACTCGCCGGCTATCGCTAAGATTTCCACAACGTGTCCCATAACCTACTTGTAACTTATGTCCAAAACTTGGAGTCATATAACCGTCCACAATCAGAACACAAGATTGAACAGCTACAAGTGTTATGCCCTGGACGTACTTAATCTAAAAAGGAGGACTGGCGAACCCATCCCTAAGGATGCAAATTTAAAATTGAATTAACGAGGTGAAATACAGCGAAACCTAACTAACGTTGTGGGTGGAAATCTATTTTTTAGCCAAATTTATCCTCACTTGGCGTAACTTCTTACTACAAGCTGGGTTATTAAAACTGAGGAAAAATTGAGGGGGCAATCTTTACCATCTGACCGGGATATGGAATGATGTTTCAAATTTAACTGGGAATGTGCAGCCCTTTATACCCCCGGTATCTTCCCCGGCCGAGAAAGAGATATGCACATTGCTCCAGGGATCACACCATTCACCCTTGCCTGTATAAAATTGAAAGATTGTTAGTTGTACCAGGTACCGAAAACCGTACAACTCGATAATTAATTCTTGAGAAATGGTTGGTGTTGCTACTACCGAAAATTTTTTTTTCTTTAGCATATCGACAACATTTGAGACAGTGGTTCATTAAATGCACGCATTTAAACGCCATATGAAACAGTGATGCCTATATACCAACAATTTATTTACATTGGAAACAGATGTTGTGTTCCAGTTTATGACAATCCTAAATATATAAATTTTAAATTCCAAATGCTATCACGAATGTTGGTTTATCCCCCAGAGTGTGGGTTGGGACATGCCACAGATAAACCAAGAATTCGAAAATCCAGCAATGCAACTTAAAAGTTTTAGATTCACCCCGGTATGCTTATGACCCACCACTGAATCTGGTCAGGCATGTCTCTAGAACATGACCGCTGCCATACTCATACCGGTCAGAATCTCATATCTGTGTTGACAAAAACTTATAAATAAATCATTTTAATTAACTGTGGAACAGATGTTGTGCTCCATTTGGGCGCCACTTGAAACGGATTAGCCTCTTACCTATTGAGGCCAGCCCGGTTTCACAGAATTTGCCACTACCCATGTTCGCACTCCTTGCGGCATTTATTCCCGCAGCTCAGTCTTTTAGAGGAACATGGCGTGGGTATTGGAGTGCATGGATAGCGGCCTTGCTAGCCGCAGATGAAAGGGGGAAAAGTTGAGTGGGGTAACGGACCCCTACATAGTGGCAGTGTCGTCGACCCGTTATTCGGATCGAGTCGACCGAGGTTGTATATTATGGTGTTTACACCACCATATTAGATCAACTAATATGCTAACGAAAATATATTGGCCTCGGGCCCACAAAAAAAAGTTAGTAAGTATATTGTGGGTACCACGGCGGTTTTGGCAGAAGGGGAAAGAGTGCCTATGTCACAACATTCCCGTCCCGAGAGACAGCCAAAAGAACACCATGCTACCTGGGCCGTAAAAGTTAGTAAGGTGAGCCCGGTATACTTACCAATTTACCGCAACAAAAACCCCAAAAAAAAAACACAATATTTTATTTTACGTTACACAGAAAACTTTATTCACAAAAAAGCAAAACAAAAAAAACTAAAACAAAACTAAGTATTTAACTTAATTATCCGCCGAGCTGAGCTACTACACGGATAATTAATGTTCACTGACTCCCTTTAACCCTAAAGCTCTTAACATATTTTATAACGAATCTTCTTAGCAAGAGCTGCTCAGTCTCTATAATGTAACTGCCTGTAAATATTAGGTTTTAGTTAAAAAGTAAATGTGTAATATTTTTTTAAAGCAATTCATTTATTAAAAAACAATAAAATAAAATAAAAATATTTTCTGTAAGTACAGTTAGGATAATTCATTTATCGTTGCATTGAAGACATTGACGAGTTGATGTTGAATGCTGATTGCATACACTCTTTTGGCAGGTTCCACAAGATTGTTTTTGCATCCTTGATTTCGCATATGGACATAAGTGACATCTCCGACGCTTGGCAGTATCATTTGACGAACTTGGTCCCGCAACTTGGTCGCCGATGTCTTGTACATGTCTCAATACTTTCGATATTGCTTGGCGACTCCCGGTTTGAAGTTTTGGATTTTTCGCCCGTTTTTTTATCAATGGTGTAATCAATTCCTCACCAAGAGCCCTTAGAAACAAATTTCTTTTATTTGATTTTTTTAAATTCCAATTAGGAAATTTTTTGCACCATATAACGTATGCTGCGATATTTGATACATCCAGAAGATTCATAAAAAATGAAAAAGGCCAACGGTTCGTCTTTCTCTTTATCATGTATTCATGAACCATTTGATCAAGGATATCGACACCTGACTTTGTTTCGTTATAATATTTATTAATAGCTGATATTGGTTTTTTATCGCTTTCAACTATAATTTCGGCATTGTGGTGCATAGATGACAAAAATAAAACAGCCTTCCCAGGTTTAGGAACATATGATGCTATTGTAAATGACTTTTTGAATCCAAATAATGTTGATCCCGTTTCTCTCGTTTTATTTGGTAAAAATTCTAGAGGGATGCATATTTTGTTTTTTCGCAACCAACGTTAATCCATTCGATAATAACCTTTCTGCCAATTCAAGACTGGTAAAGTAGTTGTCCATTGTAATATTCCGATTTGTTCTAAAAAATGGCGTGCACAAACGTTCAACAACATTTTGCGCTAAACCAACCGCTCTGGTATTACCTTCCTTGCCTGTATATGGTATGCCCATTAGTGGATATGCAGATTTGGAATCGCAAATCCACCAAATTTTTATGCCGTACTTATCCGGTTTACTTGGCATGTACTGAATAAATGAACAACGAGCTCTGCAAGGCATCAGTTGCTCATCAACTGTCAAATTCTCTGATGGTATGTAATACTTGCCCAGATTTTTATTTATGGCTTCCCATACATCACGAATGGGGCAGAGTTTATCCGCCTTTCGTCTTTCACTTCTTGTTGATTTGTCATCGAAACGTAAGAAGCTCAGTATATTTTCAAAACGAGTAAGACCCATGGTGGCTTTGAAAATTGGCGATCCGTATAACGGATCCCAGAAACTTCTGTAATTTTTGTTGTTCCATTTTAAATGTCCAGCAGTAATCAATAGACCCATAAACGCATACAACTCTTCATTATCCAAGTCCTGCCATTTTTTATTTACACCTAACACTTTTTTTGCTTCTGCGTTTGTGTACTTTATTATAATTTTGCAAACTGAAACAATCCACTGGGTTTTCAATGTTATATCCGGGTGGAAGGATCACCTTATCTACAGCTCCACGTATGATGTTATGACCACCTGTTCTTGCCTGAACAAACGGAATCTTATTCCATATTGAACTATCTCTACCGATAAAATTTGGAGCAGGAACTGATATCTCATCTTCAGCATCAGAGTGGTCTATTTCATCCTCAACTTCAGACGCATCGGAAATAATTTCCTCTTCGGAATCACTCACTTGCACGTTCACATCATTTTGAGGCTCTGCAATAACGCTTGCATCCTCTTCATCACTTTCGTCTAAAATTCCCAATTCTAAAATTTCTGCTATGGTTAGCGCTCTGTTTGACATTTTCTGTATTACATAAAACAAATAAATATAATATGACATAAATATAACATAAAATAAACAAATGAAATTACTTACCAGTACAATAACAATAAGACGAACAAGCAAACTTCAACTTGCACACGCAACGAATTGCAACACTCACTTTACCAAATTATACACACTGACTGAATTAAAACACTCGCTATTCAAAAAAATTATGCATTCACTATTAGCTAACTGCACCTTATTATTTCATTTACATATATTATATTCATATAAGCATAGAGACTAACAGGCTCTGTTTAAGAATTTATGTAAAAAAAAACAAAAACGCGAAAAAGTAACGGGATTATTTTACAAATATATTGTTGCTATTTTTTTACTCATTTCCTTGTAAAATTACCGGTAAATTGAGATTATAGAGAACACTCATGCGCAAAGAAAAGTGTGTTACAAATGTATATAACAATTAAAAAAAATAGAGACTCTCAGTCTCTTGTTAAGAGGTTTAGGGTTAACCAAGAAAATTACGCGTATTTATTCCAAAATTAATTACTTGTTGAGAGAGAGAATTTACATTTTAACCCAGTGATTAAAATTGTTCTCTCAATCAACTTACATTTTATTTTTGATGACAATCCAGAAAACTTTTAGAAACCGCGCATGTTGTGGATTTCCGGCTCGTATTTGCTACTAGCGGAAGTTTGTACAACAACAAATACAAATGGTTTTGATTTTCACATAGGTTGACGTATTCGTAAATATGTCAACGCTATACATAAATAAACCACTTGCATTTATCGTGTACTTGAAAAATGTAGAGATGTCGAATTACATAAACTATTTACGCTTACCCCACAGAAATTCATTAAAAAAAAATTCTAATATGAATTAATTAAATGGCCTTGTAGTAAATAAACGTAAAAAGAAAATGTGAAGACGTAGCATGACTGGTACATAAGTTAGATATAGTTAGAGAATTATCTCCAAAGTCATGCAGATAAGAAAATTATTAGTTTTTTTGTTTGGGATAGGTTAGTAACAGAATTAAATAGAATTCCGTTACATGGTTTTCCGACAATCTTGATGGCGTGTTTCGTTCTTCAGCACAACGTCGACATCGCGCAGAAATCGTACCTCTTAACCCACATCGATAGCAGAACAATCCAGCGGGAGCCAATTGACAATCCATGAACGTGTGACCCATATCCGAACAATTAAAGCAGACGATATTTTTACCATAACTTGAATGCTGCTTGTACACTAATCCTGAACTGTCTGCTGGGACTTGTCCGCCAGAACGTCTCGCCGCTGCCGACGGATACCTGCTCCCCGTTTGAATCGCGGATACTGAGTTATCGGGTAGAACATCAGTTAAGGGATAATTCTCATAAGAGTCATATGCTCCAATATCATCATACGGACCGCCTGATAACTCATTGATCACGCGTCGTGGATGGATTGCAGGATCCGCCGGAGCTTTGAGCCGCCGGAAAGACTCCTCCCAAGCCGAACAGCTTTTGATCAGCTCGTTGATGCTGCCAAATTGACGATCGGTTAAATGGTATTGTAGTGTCGCCTTCATGTTGTTCATGAGAATTTGGATGAGCTCTTCATCAGAGTACGGTGTGCGACATTGTAGGGTAAGCGTCCAAACATGATTGTAGAAATCCAGAAAACTTTCGTTCGGTTGTTGTTTACGTGCCTCGACCATTCTGCGGATTTCGTAATTGGTGCGACGATCTTGAAAACGCTCGATCATACCGCTTCTTAGTTCTGACCAGGTAGCGTGCGGGTTGTGTTTACGAAATGTCCAGTACCATTGTATGTCTTTCAAGATGGTGTGTAACTCCAATAGCAAGATCTGGTCGGACAATCCCCGAGACGAGGCGATGGTATCCACTTGGAATAAAAACATATCAATGTTGATGCCCGAGGGGGATCCAGTGTAGCTTAGACCGCTTCCGGACAGTAAACGTCGATCGATAAACTTCGGTTGTGCTGGTGAACTGGTAGGTTCATGTGCGTTATGAGTCGGTAGTACGGGATGGGACTGGCGATTTCCTTCCACCTGCGATTGCAACTTAGTCTGCCGTTGATCCAAAGATACCAACTGCTGTGACACAATCTCGAATTTTTGCAGCATGGATTCCAACAAAGCCGTCTGGGCGTTTGATTGTGATGCCGCCAGACTTCTCGCCTGAACCTGATCAAGCAATTCCTCTAAAGTGTATCTGCGTTCCGTGTGATGTGGGTTTTCCGATTCGTCCATTTTGGATTAAATAGGAATAAGGAAATAAGCTCGCTCGGTTAAAAAGGTGACGTAGTCTTTATTAATTTATTAAAAAATACAAAAATATTTTATTTCAAAATGACTTTATTCGAAACTGAAGGTTTCAGAATAAAGTGTATTTACAACTAATGATTCCACACCCACTATAACTATATAAAACGTAAAAAAAAAAATTAGTAATAAAAATAAAAGGAATGGTTACCTTGTTCAAGTTTTGTGGAATCCGTAAGTCCACGATTATTTAAACACGGGTAAGACGAGATACCCTCGAAAGTGGCGCTTTTCGATGAGAACCTATTTTGGAGGGACTCGTTAAAAATAAATTATAGCAAAAATTCAACCACCGAATCTCAAACCGAGATAAACAACCAGAAAGTTACCCCGTGCGTTGGATAATACTCAATTCGAATACGAATTTGGTTAACTTCCACTCGATCCCACGGATGGTTACGTTGGATACGTGGTTCTACGTCCGAGTTATCCCACACTGTACGTCTTTGAGGTCTTTCTGGCGTATCCCACGGATTTCGATTCATAACACAATAAAGCAAGATAAAATGTTAATAATAATAATAACGTAAATAATGAAGCTACCAACACACCCAAGGAAGAAGGCAAAGTGGCAACAGAAAATACAAATAAGATAATAATAAAAGAAGAAAGGAATGGATACCTTGTAGATTTGATACTAGGGACGGTGAAGCCGTGGTCCACTAGTACCGTGGGGCCCGTACTCCCACGATTGTTTAACTACGGAGAAGACGAGATACCCTCCAAAGTGACGCTTTTCAATGAGAACCTAATTTGGAGGGGCTCGTTAAAATTTACAAAACGATACACAAAAAAGAAAACCAAAACTACCAGCACACCCAGCGGTATGCAGGCAGAATAATAATAAAAATGCAAAAATATATAAAATGAAGTACTAACAGTACGCGGGGTTCCAATATAACCCAAAAATAATACAAAATTTAACCAAAATATTAATTAACCCGAATCAAATTGCCGAAATATCAAAATATAAAAATCAACCAAAAATATCAAAAATAAATCAAAGATAAAAATTAACTCAGATGATAATACGGTGGTATGATGAGAGTGGGAACCCCACTCCGTGTCAGCTAAATAATAAAAATAATAAAAAATAATAATAATATAATAATAAGGTTGTTGTTCTGTTCCTCAAATTTCGGCCGAGAAACTTCGGGAAAAGAGGAAATGAAGCTAAGACAACTAAACCCCGGACAAATGACATCCGAGCTCCACCACAATCAGACACAACATAGTGGAAATGGGAAGAAGCTCGGAAGTCGGATGCCCGGTGAATACGGGTATGACACCCCCATCTACGCGCAATCAAACAGCCCGTGCTGGTTGCGATCTCAGATGGGGAATGCCAACCGGGAGACTGGCTTTGGTGTGCGTGTCCATGCGAATTCAAACAGTGCGAAGCACTGGTTTCGACACTGGACGCGCACGCCAAAGGGAGTGAAGCTACAAATCATAAAAATCAAAAAATTAAAATTCGCGATAATTTGGGCGCCACTGTTACAGGCTGGCTACTGCCAACCTGCAGATATCACTAAGCACCTGCAGAGGCCTCCACGGTGATTTTTGCCGGCTACGTTCTCAGCGGAGAAGGGCTAAGGTCGTGGGGTTTGAGGCATGCAGGGCTCCTGGCTTACACCGTGATGTTACAGAAATTTAGGGGAACGCAAATAATAAAAAGAATGTAACCGGAGTTCCGCCGAAACTCGTCGGCCGGAACCTGAGGAACGAACACAACAAAATTATAAACCGAGAGCGGTGCCTTGGTGCGCGCATCCATCCGAATTCAAACGGGGACAAGCCCTGGTTACGGAATCGGATGCGGGCACCATGGGACCAAATTATAAACCGAGAGCGGTGCCTTGGTGCGCGCATCCATCCAAATTCAAAAGGGGACAAGCCCTGGTTACGGAATCGGATGCGGGCATCAAGGGACCGCAAACACTACGCCGACACAGAGGGAGTTTCCTCTCCCATCACACCACACCGAAAAAATTTAATAATTCATTTTATTTTTTTTTGAGAAAAAACACAAGAAAAACAACTTCCCCCTCCACCCGCACCAGGAGAAAATGAGAGAGAGAGAGAACGATACGCACCGAGCGTGCACCCGTTGTGCGGCGCTCGATTACAAAAATATTGGGCAATTCAATATAATAATAAAATAAAAAAAAAAAAAATAAAAAAAATTAAAAATATAACTAAAAAAATGATACCTTAATATATATATATGTATAAATACTGTTGCGGCCTTGCGCGGCCGTCATGCCACAGGTGATGCCACACCCGGACCGTTGCGGTGCCTTTCACCGTTACACAAAAACACGAGGGGCCGGTTGGCCACCCGTATGTAGCGACCTTGTGCGGTCGGACGTTGCGGGGCCTTTCCCCGATAAAATATACGCCTCGATAGGCCGCCTTAATTATTGGGCGTCTTTGCGCCGTAAATGAATTTGCCTCGATAGGCCGTTTATTGTTGGGCGTCTTTGCGCCGCAACCGTAAAATGTTGGGCGTCTTTGCGCCGTAAACCAAAAGTTCGACTGATGTGTCTGGCCACGTTTTGATCACCCTTCGGGCTGTAGCGTCCTTGTACCGTTCGTTGCGGGATCCCTTCACAAGAACACTTTCACAAAAACACTTTTCGATATAATTAATATTGTATACATAACTATAATCTTCGAACTTATATAAAAATGGTGTTGGGGTTTCTTCCCGCGAATAAAAAATATTCACCAAAACTGGTTGCAGTGCCCATTTTTTACAAAAATTCCAAACTCGACTCTTCATTAAAAAAAACTCTTGCCCCGCACAACGACGCGCAAAACATTCCAGAAGAATTGTATTTCTTCTCTGTCTCTCGTTTACATCAATTCGCATTGATGTAAACGAGAGGCATATAAGAAAAACATTCTTATGGAATGTTTTGCTTTACACACACATTCGATGCGCATTGTTCTCTCTCTCCCATCATCTTTCTCACCCTCGTGCCATCACCACGACGTGTACAAACATTAAACAACTTCGAAAGCGAGGACACAAACCGAGGGGAATAAAATACAAACAGTGCTTGTTACGATCATGTAATCGTAACAAAGGCAAAGACCGATGAATTTGAGCATTTCGGTTAAATTGATCGGTTTGAATTTCGCAGCGCGTGAATATCTTGTTGAGCGTTGATCACTGCATAGTCTATTTCCGTAAGCATTTGTAGAATCAACTAAAATCTTGAGCAGTTCATCACCACAAAAACTATCAAACACTTCCCTTGGCGAATTTCCGATAATTTGGCAGCCTGCAGAACACTCATCAAAATTAAAATTTGGTATATCGGCAGTAGTTGATATCCATAAATCTTCAACTTCATTGACACTATTTTCAATATGAACGCTTCCATTTTGACCTTCATATTCGCTATTTTCAATATCCTCACTGTCTTCACTATCATCATCACTTTGGCCACTATTAATATACTCTGGGTCCACTATACTATCATCATAATCAGACGAGAGTTCATCTTTTTCAGAACCGCTGTCCATTTCTTCAAACAGAGCCAGCAGCCTTTTTTGTTTTTCTTCGTAACTATCCATGCTACCATACAACTTTATTCCTATAATTTTAATCGTTAATAAAGTATTGTAATGTAATTTTAAAACAAATCTCTATATCCACTGTAATGCCAACCACACATATATTAATTACATTTTAATTAAATTACATAACTACAATTTACTTACATATAATAACCACTTTCAATAAGAACGTCTTTCTCGTACGACACTTTTTCTGATTCTAATGTATTTTATATGGGAATCACCACTGCATTTGCAGTTGTGCCGTTATTTTGCCAGACAGGGACAAAACTATAAGCAAAATTTTAGACTTCATTGTTTGCCCCTAAAACAAAAACGAGACAGTATAGCTGACATTTTTTAATAATCTATAAACAATAAACTAACAAAGTGAGAATACCTAATTCTCATAATATAAACCAAAATATCAACAAAGGAGAAAATAAAATTGTACTGCAATAGCAGTGGTGATCTATTGAAAACCTCTGTAAATACTGCAATTGCAGTGGTTGTCCGCGAATGTGCTAAAAAAGAAACTGCAAACATGAAATAGAGTAAAATGATCTTTAACCCGTTTTCGACACACCTTCCTTAGCAGAAAAAAACAACATCATCTGTCTCCGAATAGCAGCCATTGCCCCGCTAGCTGAAGTCGGTGTGGGATGGGGCCTTCGAAAAAATAACCTGATTATTTGGTTAATCAATCTCTCTATGTGAGTTAATGGCAAATTTAGAGAGGCCTCAGGTGCTCCGTTGTCCATGTCATTCAATGTTGTTGTGGTTCGACTGTTGGTTGAGCATGATTCCCTCTTGTTATTTATAAGTTCACGCATTTCTTCTATGAATTTATTGATTAATTTGGAAGTCTGTGTTTAGTACTGGACTGTGGTTGAATATTTGTTCATTTGCTTTAGTGCATTCTTTATACTGCGTTTTAGTTGTTCGTTTCTCTTTTCCAAATATGTTTTAGTTTTGCGGCTATCTCCATCGTTTGTGTAGTTCCTATGGAGCGTGTTTAACTGTTCTTCTACTTCGGCAGAGATTTTTTGAGAAAATCTTCCATTGCAGTTGATTATCAGTTCATCTTGATGGCCCCGATTGACTAATGTAAAATGGTCGATAACTCGTACTGGATTTTGCCACCAATGTTGATTTAACAATTTAATGATTAGGTTGTAAATCTAATTCTCTTAAATTAAATACACACTATTAGGTGAATATCAACGGAAATGATATTAATATGTCAGTTGAAACAGTTTAAGAAATGTTGTACATGTGCCCATGTTGATCTTCAACACCCAACCAGCGATGACTTTGTATGTACAAAATTAACTTCCCTATAAACCATAAAATGGTTATTCACTATTTGCGCTATTTATTTTCCGACCGAAAATCATAAAAATAATAAACCTTCTTTGATCCGGGAATCTAATCAATTTAGTTTCCGATCATTGCGTCGCTTAGAGTCGCGATATTTGTGAATTAAATAAAACCTTTAAAAATGATAATTACCTGGATTTTTATTTGCGATATAATTATTAATCAGTTCCAAATTTTTGTACAGATCAATATTTTAGGACCTCGAATTAAAGCTTTAATTTGAATTTGTTTATGTAATTTTAAAGCGTGTGACGACGCGACAACGTATTTTCATATTTAAAAATTAATTTTGGGCAGATAGACAAAGTATACACCTTATGAACTCGAGCTCGGGCCTAAGTTTAATAATATTAATTAATATAAAAATAATTATCCGTCCAAAAATATACCGAGACTAGGTGCATTTCGCTCAATTAACATTAAAATATTGTCGCAATAAATTTTGTATACAATTTACATTTTATTTTATTTATATAAATTTTTGTTAAAACAACGATTCTCCAATACTAATTTAAATACGCAAAATTTTTTATGCGATATAATAATAAATAATTACTGCCATTTCTAAATATGTATATAATATATGCAACGATTAAAAATAATTTTAAGAATTTTGATACAATTTTTTATATATACTCGTATATAATTATACAAAATAATTAATTAATTAACAATTTTTTGAAAAATTTTTATTCGCGCAATGCCAAAGAATAAAAAATAAAAATCTGGATAATAATTAACTTTAAATAAATATTTTTTTGTAAATCTAACTTTCTAGTCTTTCTTAAACTCTATTTAATTAATTAATTAATTAACATAATATATACACACACTATAAATCATACGATATTATTTTTTATAAATTAAAATTATTATTAATTAATAATATTTTTTTTATTAAAAACAAAACAAAAACTAGAGGCTGGTTCTAAAAAACGCATTTTTTATTCCACTTATAAGAGACAACATATTAAGTATTTTGTATAAAATAAAATTAATTAATATTAATTTAAATAATTTGTATAATATTATCTAAAACATAAAAATGTAACGTATATATTAAACAAAAAGAGAATTTATTCAGTTTATATTTTTATAATTATTTAATTTAAGTATTACAAACATTATTATTATTATTATTATATCATAAATAATATATATTTATATTTAAAACAGAAAATAACGAAAATTATAAAAATGAAAATAAATAAGAAAGTAACTGAAAATTATTTAATATTTGTTTGATTGCGTTTGCCCATGGTGATGTTGTCATAACAGGTGAGTCATTTTTAGAATTCTTTATAACTTAAACGATCCAGCAGGATGGGCAAAGAGTAGTGCAGTTTATCATTGGAGCAATTTTTCATTTTCCCGTTTATTGTGCAGCTTACGCCAGTGTTGGCCGGTTCACAAAAAACGAATAATGTACTATTTTTGCTTAAGAGTGTTCTTTACTAAAGTAGGGTAAGTTGTGCAGGTTCGAAAATGAAAAACTCGTGCTCTCGAAATTTTCTTTTAATATTTTGTTATAAGCTCTAAAACTTGGAGAAGTTTCGCGATAAGTTTAAATAAAAACAGATTACACATAATTTCCATAAAGGAACTAACTCTGAAAATTGCCGATAGAGTTTTTCTATTAGGTAGGTAAGAAAAATTTATAAATATACACATTGAACTTTAATTTGTATGTTAGGTTCAACAACAAATTTAATTTAGTAAAGAACGCTCTTAAGACTGTATGGTACAAATTGTCAAAAACGATGTGTACAAAAAGTTAAATGAAGTTAAATCTATCATTTTGCAACGCACAAATCAAATTTTTCAATATTTTCCTTCTAAACAGCGAACAATTTTTGCATCAAGGTGTTAAGAAACATAAAATCGAGAGATTAATACATGATTATCATGATTAGTCTTGAAATGACGTAGAAAATGTAAAATTTAGTATAAAAATATAACATTTTCGATTTTTATCGAGCGAAAAATTACGTCAAAAGATAAGTTTATTTGTTTTGACGCCGCAATGACGATTATTTATTGAAAATTTACTGTCACTAGATGGCAAATTACGAAATAAAAAGTGTGTCCAAGATAAGTCGTTATTAATTTATTATAATATGCAATAATTGATCAGTAATAATGAAAAATAATAAATTTATTAATTAATTTTACACATATAAACAATAAAGTAAAATTTAGTAAGCAAATTATACGAATTATTTTGGTACTCAAACTTATTAAAGAAACAAACCAGTACACACATTTAGGGGCATGTCGATACTAAAAAAGAAATTTGTTTTTCAGAAATCAAATTTATTTTTCAGTATCGATATTTAAATAATTTGCATATTAAACTTTACGTTTGTATGTGTAAAATTATACAATAATATTTAATTTTCACTATTTCTGATCTAAACATTGCATATAATAATAAATTAATGACCATTTATCTAAGACACATTAATTATTATGTTGCCATCTAGGGACAATAAAAAATAACGTATCGTCGATTGCGGCGTAAAAAGAAAAAACTTGTCGTTAGACGAAATTTTTCAATTTTTAGTATTTTTAAACTAAATTTTTAAACACCCAGATGCAAATTGTTTTCACTACTTAGAGGAAAAATATTTAGAAAATTATTTGTACGATTGAAAAAGCACAACGATAAACTTTGAAACCTAACCATAGACAAACTACATATTTTATTTCGATAATCATGTATTATATCTCGATTACCGGGTGACTGACACGAAGTGTTACCAACTTCACACTGTCATTGCTGTCAAATCAGTAATGACAGAGCGTTCAAATTTACACTAACGACAGTACATTCCGTTGTGTACAAGCGTACAAAAGCATTTTAGTGGGAAATATTCAGAAAAAAAGTTATCCGCAATGGAATTCAAGCGTAATAATGTGATTGCTCTATATATGACTGGAAAACCACAGCCGCAGATTGTTACCCAGTTAAAACATCTGCATGTGAATAAAATGTTTGTGTATCGCACCATAAATCGTTATAACGATACTGGTAGCATTGCAAAACGCCTTGGTGGTGGACCGAAACGCACTGCAACATCGCCGGATATCATTCGGAAGGTGAAGGCCAAATTGGCTCGGAATTCGCGCCGTAGCGGCAGAAAAATGCCTCGTGAGACGAACATTTCGCTCGAACGGATGCAGCACATATTGAAAGATCATCTTGGACTAAAGGCCTTGAAATTCCATAAAACGCATGGTCTCGCCGATGCTTAAAAAACAGTTAGAGTGGAAAGAGCAAAGGAGTTGTTGCGCTCGCATAAAAGTGGCGATTTGACGAATTTGGTTTTCTCCGATGAGTCACCGTTCGTTATTGAGCAATATGTGAACAAGCAAAACGATCGGATTTACTTGCCCGGCCGTTCTACTGAAAATTTGAACCAACGGATTGCCACTCGAAACCAAGCGCCGCCGATGGTGATGGTTTGGGCCGCCGTAACGGCCTAAAGTCGTTCACCGCTCCCGTTTTTCGGACCGTGGCATCAAGATAAATGCTCAAATGTATCGGGATCATGTGTTGGAGAGAGCGTTGAAGCCTTGGGCACAAAAACATTTCAGCCGCAGAGCCTGGACATTTCAACAGGACTCAGCGCCGAGTCATAAAGCGCGCGTCAATAAAGATTGGCTGAGAAACAACATTGCGCGGTTCATGTCCACTGTCCAATGCCCACGAAATTCACCGGATGCAAATCCGCTAGATTTCTCGGTTTGGGGTATCTTGAAGAGCAAGGTTGGGACAAAAAAATACCAAAGTGTCGATCATCTCAAGCAAGCGCTTCGCCGGGAATAGGCCAAAGATTTGTCGGCCGTTTGAAAGCCATAATCGCGGCTAAGGGAGTCCAAACCGAAAACTGCTAATGCAATTCGAAAATTTAAATATTTGTGAATTTTGATTCAATAAAATTCATCAATAAAAATAAATATTCTGTGGCGTTTTGTTTTGGTAAAACTTCGTGTCAGCCACCCTGTATATATTTAACTTCATCCTAAAGAGCGAATTAGTTTAATTGATAATTTTTTGTGTTCAAAATTTGATTTTAGTGCACGTAGTTTTTGACAATTTGGTTACCCTGCAGCCTTAAACAAAAATTTTATTTGTTTAAATGTTTTTTTGTTTGACTTTTATAAATTTTATTTTTTAGGTACAGCTGACACAAAGATAATTTTCACACTGCTTTTTTGACTGTCTCCAAAACCTAGAGTAAGTATTTTTGTGTAGACATTTTTTACATATTCATGAAAACATCAAATTCGCTCGATTTACTACAGGCTTTTTCTGAAAAAATTATTGAGCGATACTCAACGTACTATTTTTGCTTAAGAGTGTTCTTTATACTACAAAATAATTGTACAAAAGAAAAATATTTTATGATAAACCAGATGTAAATTGCCAACAATCAAGGAGCATTCTCATTTCTATTTATTATAGACCCCACCAGTGGTAATCTAGTACTTAGCTACACAAAAAAATTTCCATACCCAAGTTTACGCCATGGGCAATATTTGGGATATTTATCATTGGTCCTTCGGCCAGATCTTCCGGTACATATTCAAAATAGTTTACATAAAAGCTACACTCAAAAAACAAGACCTGTACCGGGCACAATGTGCTCATTTTGATTAAATCCAGAGAATTAAAACAAACTACATCAGGGACAGCGAAGCTAGAAAAACGAAGGAGTACCTGCGCAAAGAACTGGCATATTTTACTAAATTTGATTCATCAATACAAATTCATAGATGAAGGACACCCTCTTCGATAACAACAATACTCATCAATATTGGAACGAGAAGGAATTTATCAAGGAATTCTACGCCAATCACCGATTTGAGTTAAAAACAAAATTAAAAGTCGTTACAGATATACCAGGACAGAACGATGACCAACAATTCGCCAGTAAGTCCTCATAGGTGTTATCAACATAAAACATTGATGACGGTACGAGCAGTTCTGATACCAATCAATTCTGACACATCCATCAACAACAAGGTCGGAAGCAACCATTCGGAGCAAGTAAGAAAACTCAAGGCTCAACACGCTAAAATGCGGTTGTACTATAAACTAATCGCAATCAACTGTTAGAGACCAAAAATAGCACAAATCGAGTAGCCGTATCAAGAACTACTAGT
Organism: Nephrotoma guestfalica; assembly: GCA_963691935.1. Taxonomy (NCBI): domain Eukaryota; kingdom Metazoa; phylum Arthropoda; class Insecta; order Diptera; family Tipulidae; genus Nephrotoma; species Nephrotoma guestfalica. The sequence continues at coordinate 56,564,027 of OY829913.1, read as the reverse complement.
AGACGCTACCCTAGAAGAAGAAGCCAATGCACATTACTTCATCCAGGATTACTACGTAATATTAATCAACCGCTCCGAAAAAGTGCGGTCGAGAAATTCCAAGGCGCTGAATCAATAAAAAACTAGTAATCCCGAAAACAAATCCGACGTGAAACTAAAACGGTTTAAAATTCCGTGTTTCCATGGTGATCCGTTAAAATGTGTGATCATCAAGATGCACCAATTAAAAACAACAGTATTGAAGACGCTTGGAAACCCTTGGTAAGGCCGCTTGGAAACTCTTGGTAAATCGATACTGAAATAAGAGGCAGGTGGTATATAGAGGTTTCAATATCGAGGATCGATTACCGGGGTACCCGAGTAATTTTAAGAAAATTTCACTACTCGATTACTCGGTTATTTTGATCGAGTCCTCGTAACGTCAATTTTAATTTTTTCATTCCAATTTTCTTGATGATATATGAAGAAGTCATTAATGTTGAAAGCCAGCTATGCCAGAACCACGCCAAACATTTGGCCGTGACCAAAACAAAGAATCTTCATGAAAAGAGCGGTGATGGTTTCAAATGTTTCAGCGATGGAGTTGTGCTAGATGATGACAGAAACTTATTTTGTGAACTTCTTAAACGCCCTAATATTATGGAAGCATTAACCAACATGAGGAAAACCATAAATTTTCAAAAGACCGGCAATTCAGACTGAAATTTTAAATAAAGGAATACTGGAAAAAGAAGGAAAGGTATTACAGGTTCTTCTGGACTACAAGGTACCTTGGAATACTCTGGTAACATTCGTCAACCGTTTTTTGATGCAATATTCACATATCAATTCTGCGCTTAATAAACGTGACGTTGACACATTTCCGACAATCAACTTCCACTTTAACCGAAGCTTGATTGCTGTTGAAGAACTAAGTAACCAAGACGCAAACTTAATTTCGGTAGAAGGTACATTGTTTTACATGTCGTAACTGTTAAAACAATGAATACTTTTCAGGAGCATTTCAAACGCCGGAATATAGAATTCGTAAATCATTGTGTTCTCGTTTATTTCTATTACATGCTCGAGACGAACCCCAAACCATCATTCATAGTTCATCAGATGAAGTAGAATAATCCCGTATGCCCTATGCTATGATGAATTACAAATATATATTCACATAAAATGGTAACCGAAGGAAGCATGTCGTTCTAGAAATTCGAATATCGGCCAAGAGTTCGAGTTTATGGAACATGATGGTAAAAGAATTGAATGGATGGAACAACTGTACGGTGTACCAATCATTACTAACAATCCATCCCACTTCGCGGCATGTGAAATTGTATTTTCTATGTCAGGTAATAGAATTACCAAGCTATATAGCCGTTTAAATAATGCCACTCTAAATTCGCTTGTATTTTTAAAACACACATTTAAAAAATTAAGTCGACTATACCCGGGTGTAGCCGGGTATCGGGTATCCAATCATGTTAACGCGATTCTGAATTATCCATCAAAAAACGTAGAATTAGCAACAGCAATAAAGACGTTACACGACTTGCGTAACTCCACCACCTGCAAAAGTCAAGTTACATCACGCACAATCTTTAAGGACTTGCGTGTTTTGTATAAACAGGCAGATGATTTAAAAGACAATTCGAACAACCAGCCGGTACACTATTGGCGTCAGCGATGGTCGAAATACAAAATGGAAAACAGCAATCAACCGGTTCACAAACTTTATTTATTACCGTAGAAGCATCCAAGAAAATCAAATAACCAACGTAGAAAACGCATGTGGAGATGAGTGGCTTAAACGATAGCGAGATCACAACTGCCTCAAAATTGGTGATTTCTCGTTGAAACATTTTTCATTAAACTTTTCCATGGAAAAGCTTCCTTAGTATTGCCGTGCATAACTCGGCGACTGCCTGAACAACATCTCGACGATTCAAGATTGGAGCATTTAAAAAATATATTGTGAGCTGATCCAATTTACAACCAACCAAATAAAATTAACATGCTATTGGGTGCTGATTATTACCTAAATATCACGATGAACCAAGTTTTTTTTCTTTATTTGGCACGAGCTCCAAAAATTTGGTGCCATATGGCCCGTTTCAAAATTTACAAATTTAATTTTTACATTTTCTAATAAATTCATATACACATTCTTATATACTCGTACGTTCATTCCCATTCGTAATAATTCAGTCAAACTACTTGCACTCAATAGAACATCGAACATTTGCCTGCTCTGGTTAAATGCAGAACATTTCAGAATCAAATGTTCGATGTCCTCCACAAACAAACAGCTTTCACATAATTCACACACAACCAAATTGCGTTTCTTCAAACATTCTTTCCAATTTCCATGATTCAATCTCACTCGTTCCATAGTTCGTAACATTCTAGTATCTCCTTTGAGCACCTTAAAGAACGGTTGCCTCAAAGGTGACCTAACCAACCCAAAGTACATCTTACCTTTCACCTGACATTTTCCAACAAACTCTCTCTCCCATTTTCTCCACAGATTCACCCGAAACATGCGAAGTACGTCTCTGGCATCCATGAATTCATATTCAGTTACATCCTCAATCAGACAACCCCGTTTCGCAAGCATATCGGCTCTTTCATTACCTTCAATCTGTAGGTGTGAAGGTATCCATTGAAGGATGACCTCCCTCCCACAAGATTGAAGATACTTATATAGCATTTCCACATACACATTGCCATGAGTTCCCCCACCCTTACTAATTAATTCCAACCCACTCCGGGAGTCAGAGAATAACACTATTCTCCTTCTCCTTTGTATCATTGCCAACTTGATCCCTTCCATAATCCCTATCAATTCTGCATTCATTATACAGATACTGTCATGCACTCTTACCATTTTCTCTTTCCTCATTGAAGGAATATAAATTCCCACACCTACGCGATCATCATTTGCACTAGCATCTGTATACACTTCCACATGTGCAACATAATTCATTCGCATTTTGCAAAATTCGCTCTTAACCGATAACTCATTCATCATTGCTTTTGTTGTGTCACCAAACTTCAACCGCACTATTAGATTGCTCGGAGGGACTTTCGGATTTGCCGGACGAATCTTGGAGAATATGTTAATATTTTCCAAGATTACCAGCGATCTTGTTGTCTTTTTGTAAACCGTCCCTCTTTGCAATCTCTCTTTTATTTCATTCACCAATTTATTGTCCTTAGTTATCATTCGCACAGTCTCTCGCACGGTGATCCATTCCCTCTTATAATTAAGAGGCGAATCACCCAATTCAGACCACAGAGTGTGTATTGGTGTCGAATTGATCGCTCCCAATACCACTCTAGCACACGCATTCTCCACAAGCATCAACTTTTTAAACCCAACCTTGGACCCATCACCATATATACTCATTCCATACGCAATTTTAGTAGACACTAGCGCCTTTCGTAACATATCAGTCACACCCGGATGAGCTCCCCATTTCGGTTTGCTCACCCTTTTAATCACATTCAATCTACTCTTACAATTATCGGCCAATTTTTCCATATGCACTTTGAAACTCATTCTTCTGTCGATCCAGATTCCCAAATACCTAGTCAATTTCACTCACTCAATTCTCTCATTATATATTCGCACATCAACCATCCGATTCGTTCTAAAAGCCATACTACAACATTTACTCGAATTTACCCTCAAATTCAATTCACTCAAACGTTCGGTTACCTGATTCATACATTCTTGAGCCCGACTCAAGGCCTCCTCGATGCAGTACCATGCCCATCAGGACAAAATCATCTGCAAATTGCAAAATGACTTTGCCCGAGGAGTTACACCTATGTATCGAGCTCGTGTACAGGTTGAAGAGAGTCGGTGAGATTTAACTGCCTTGGGGGAGGCGCATAGTCACCGCTCCTTCCAACCTATACCCTCTACCACATAAAACTAACTTTCTCTCATTCATGAACTCATACATCCATTTGCAAATTTTCCAAGGAAACCCCAAGTCCATAAGGATCTGATAAAGTTTCCCTGGAACCACGTAATCATATGCCCTTTCTATATCCAAAAATACCGCCACAACATACTTATTTTCCTTTTGTACTTCCCACACAAACTTTTCTACACATTCATTAGCAGAGTGGTTGTGACGAAACCCAATGATGGTTTCCGGCAACAAATTTCCCTCATTCACAAATTTATCTATACGACCTTTCATCATACCATTCACAATTTTAACAAATACATTCAACATACATATTCCCCTGTAATTTGTTGCCAGATTCCTATCCCGATCCCTTTTAGGAATAGGTACCACTCTGCTTTCCTTCCATTTTTCTGGTATCTGAATACTCATCCGTAATTGATTGAGAATTCGAAACAAGGCCGCCTTGCTTCGAATTCTAATCTACCAATCATTTTATAACTCACTCTGTTAGTTCCGGGGGTAGTAATATTTCTAAAACCCCTCGGAACTCTTTCCATTCAAACTCCTTACACATATCGGTCATAAATTCATTTTCATTATCAGTAAACAAAACTTCTTACCTATCGCTCAAATTGTTACGTACGTCCGTAATCATTTGTAAAAAGACAGCTCCATTCTCTCTGTACACATAAAAATTGACAGCTCGGTGTAAAATTTCTTTTTCATTTGATAAATTGTTAATTTAATGGTTCTGGGTTTTCATTAAGTTAAAATAGTTTAATAGTGGTGTAAGAAAAATTTTATAATATTAAAAAGGTGGTGGACGCAAATATATAGTGGTTTAAGTGGATTATTGTTTGATGGCAACAACAACAAGTGTTTGTTTATATTTAAGCGGCGTGATTTTAGACAGTAAGTAAAGTCAGGTGTGGGCACAAGGAGGGCTTCGGTGTTTGAAAGCCCAAATAGATTCGCACCGTTGAGGATATTGGGAAATAATACCCAACCCTCCAAAAGGAAAAGGATCGAAGAAATGCGAACAAAGAGATTAGGATTCGGTGGCGGTGCAGATATAATGGATTGCAATGGAGTGAATGGAAAATATCTAATAATCAGGCACGAGCAGGAGGGACAAAACCTGTCAAATTTTTCACCTTTTGGAATACAAAAAGCGCTAGACATGATAACCAAAGGTATCATTAAAACGCAACGCTCGAGAGCTGGAGAACTGCTGGTTCTGACAAAAAATCAGGCAGCGACGGAAGCATTACTGAAGGCAACATCTCTGGGGCAATTGGCCAAAATAAGTGACGGAACACCTCATAGTAAACAGTTCCAAAGGTATCATTTTCTGGCACGACCTAAAAAGTTCAACTGAGGAGGAAATCAAAGAAGGGCTTAAGGACCAAGGCGTCATAGAGGTATATAAAATAAAGAAATGGGTGGAAAACAAATTAACGGATACAGCTGCAATTATCCAGACTTTTAATTCACCAGTATTACCGGAGTATGTGAGGGCAGGCTTTATACAACTAAGCATTCGATTGTACATTCCAAATCCGTTAGAGTGCACCGAATGCCACAAATTTGGTCACACCAAAAAGAGATGCACAAGTGATCCTAAGTGCTACAAATGTAGTGAAGTAACACCACACAAACAGCCATGCACTACACTAAAATACATAAATTGTGGAGAGGCACACACCAGCAACAGTAAGGAATGTCGTGTATATAAACGAGAAGTAGAAATAGTGAAAATTAAAACTGTAGATAGATTAACATTTCCCGAGGCGAAAGCCAAATATTTTCGATTATATGCAAACACCACACCAGCTAACCAGACAACATGTGCAGATACACTAAAAACCACCTTTAACCCACCAAACACACCACAAAAGCCGCAAAACAAAGAAAACCAACTAGAACAGACAAAACCACAATCATATCAAAAACCTATTTCAACTTCAGGGCAACAACAGACACAATTAAACCAGCCACAACAACAACAGCAACAAAAAGATCAAGTACAACAACAACAAAGCCAACAACAGCCGCAACAACCAAAACAAATACTAGAAACAAGAAAAATTACAACAACAACCGCAATCAAATCAACAAACAACTGGTAATACAGCAATGGACATAGAGACAATAAAAAAAAATGAAGCATGGCTAGCAATGAGACATTCTAATTTAACTCCAAGAGAATTAACATTATTTGGAAATAACCATGTTAGTATGATTGATGATGAATGAGGGAAGGAAGAGAGAGAACGCATTTGCGTTTATAAATGCCCTATCCTTTCTTCATTTCTTTGAATGGTAGAGCGAATGCTGACATCCAATGGATGCATGAAAATTGGTCAGATAAATATTCGCAGTATATATGCCAATAGCGATATGTTGCGGAATTATCTGACCAATAACGATGTGAATGTGATGATTTTGTGTGAAACTTGGGAGCGTGAGGGTAAGACGTTTCGGGTGAAAGGATACAATTATCTGTCCAGACCGAGGGCTGATGCCTTCGGCGGGGTGCCGATATTGGCACGTGCCAATATCAGCCTGGTCCTTTGTGACATACCGCGTTTCGAGCACATTGAAGTCATCGCAGCCAAAACTCGGAATCTGGACAGAAACTTGTTATTTGTTAGTATCTATGCAACTCCAGTGTTGTCTACGTCTGACAGAGAGAGAAGCCAACGAGATTTTCAAATTTTGTTGGAATGGGTGGAAGGCAAAAGTGACGTAATTCTAGCGGGTGATATGAATGCGCATTCGAGAATATGGGGGAGTGAAAAAACTGCTGCTAGAGGTAACTGGTTGACCCGCCTCATTCTAGATTCCGATCTCGTAGTCCTGAATGATGGTGGGTCGACTAGAATGGCGAAAGTGGGGTCGACAGCCAGCGCGATAGATTTAACTTTAATATCTAGCGGGCTGGCGGGCCAAGTTACTTAGAATGTCACAGATGAGAATTTGGGTAGTGATCATTATTTGAAAAATATAGTGGCTGAATTTGTGCTAATCCAAAATTGGCCCAATTCCATTTAACAACATCTACCGTTGATGAACAATTTTCTAACAAAAAGTGTTCTAGAAACCAACGAAGTTGGCAATTCTGATTGCGTATTCCGGTCAGATATGTTCATTGCCATCCGAAAAATATAGTGGCTGAATTTGTGCTAATCCAGAATTGGACCAAATCCATTGAATAACAACGACCAAATTAAGTACGAGGCAAATTAGGTTGTTCAATGGAATTAGGCCAATTCTGGATTGGCACAAATTCAGCCACTATATTTCTCGGATGGCAATGAACATACCTGATCGGAATATGCAATCAGAATTGCCAATTTCGTTGGTTTCTAGAACACTTTTAGTCAGAAAATTGTGCATTCAACGATCGTTGTTTTTCAATGGAATTGAGCTAATTCTGGCTAACTGGCGAATTAGAAGAATTCTGGCCAATTCTTCTAATTCACTATATTTTTCGGATGGCAATGAACATACCTGGTAGGAATATACTATCTGAATTGCTTATGACTTGGATTTTAGAACATTTTGTTTCTATTGTTTAATTTGTTGTTCAACACAAATATTATTGAACGATATATCTCTGTTTTTTTAATCTAGTATCTTTCAGGGGTTGATATGGTTTTCCTCGATTTATGACTCAAAATTTATGAAAATTATATTTCTATGATAAGCACAAATTTCATCAGTTTAGCGGCCTTTAGAAAGTTTTAAAATTATGCTTAAATTATTTCTGGTTTTTTCTAGAAATCGGGTTTTATTTATTTCGTCTTTCAGGGAAATTTCAAATTTTCTTTTTCGGTTTTTCGGCTCCTGGACTAGCACTAATTTTTTCCCGTGAGCACTAATTAGCACAAATTGGGCTTAATCGGTACGCAAAGTTTCATTTTGAATTTCGAAAGTTTCCCTGCTGCAGTTACCCACGTTGTCTAGGTCTGCAAATTATTTGAGTGACTTTCGTTACTATGAAGAGCGCCCATCAAATAAAACACAAAATAAAATCTCTAGATAAATAGTTCTATATAATCTGGAATATGTTTTTATAATAATAATATTTATATATTATATTTTTATGATAAAATTTTTACAATAAATTTAATATTTATGTTGATTAACAAATTTGTTTTACACTTTTTAAATAAATTAAAAAAAAATTAATAAAAATAAAAATGTCTTTTACTAAATTAGGTTTATACGTTTGTTCTGTCAAATTGCTCCGAATCTAAATTAAAACATTTCTAAATTCTATGATTCTAATCAAAATATATAAAAATATAAGAGATACTACTTAAAATATAAAGCCATAAACCACTCAAAATCACAAGGGTAATAGGTAGTTATAGTTGGAATAGGTTTTAGTTTTATAATATTATATGCGAGTGGCACAAACTACAGTGACACCGGCGATGTTATATACACAATAAAATATTATAAATTCTTAATTATTTATTTATTTAGTTAGTAGTTAGGAATATTTAAATAGTTGGAAGTTGTTGGAAAAACGATACAGCTTAGATTCGGGAATGAGTAGTTATTATATTCGATATAATACGGATGATAAGTAGGGACGACTTTTTAAGGTACTTTAATTTTTTTTTATATACTGTAGTACGTTCTAATGGACTGCATCTTAAATAAGTTAAAACATTTAATTAAAAAAATATTTTGCAAATAAATTCTCAAAATTTTTGTTGTTTTGCTTTGTACCATAAATTACGCTATATCATAGAGTCGGTGAAAAATTATCTCGACTGATTTGAACCACAGCTTAGCGCGGAAAATGATGATTGTAGACTGGTCATTGAACCTTTGTAATCGGCCGAGCTTAATTTCTCATAGAAAAACATTAATTGGGCGGTTTCGTTGCATGACGGGGGGCACAACCATTGCAGAATGTATGTATCCGATGTAGTAAGCACGTGCGAACCTTGAACACTCTCCGAGTGATGGCATACCAAGAACGGTTCAACACGAAGATAATTTTTACCTTCCTTCAAACTCGATATATCGAGCACTGATTTACATTGATCCTTGGACGGGCTAAGCAGCTCCTGCGAACATCGATACACGGTGAAATGAACATCACTGTTTAAGACATCAAAGTCCCAAGTTAGTATACTCTTTGGATCATCATTTTTAATTATAATTTCTAAATATTCGCCCGGTTTAATTTCGGCGGTACGATACACATTTTGATCGTAGTGTAACGATGACGATGCATTTTCGTTGTCGTCGGTTTTGTAGAGCGCTTTTGGGACGAGGCCACCATTTTCGATTAGTGTTTTACAGTTCCCGCCAAGGAAGTCGGGTATTATATCTGATTCGATGTAGTGCTCTAACCCATCTTTAATGTTTAAGCAATCGGGTCCACCGTAGAACAAGAATTTTGATTTCGTTTTTTCATCTAAAATAAAATTTAATATTAGACTTTGTACATTCGTAATAAATCCGTCCATAAATCACCAATAAATGTACTAACAACGGTCCATAGTATGGGGAAAACACGTGGCGCTCGCACTATTAACACACGCCCCATTGTTTCTGGATAATTATTCTCCACAATCTCGATCAATTTGAGGAGGGCTTTAATACCCGGCCGCCATAAATGCCGCATCGATAGGCCATCCAAATCGATTAACAAACACCATGACCAGACTGGAACATTCCGATGCTTCATCGATTCTTCCATTAACCGTAATCCCTCTTCACAAATATGTATTGTCTATGTAAAAAAAAATATATAAAATAATTAGCAGCTTATTAAATATTTTTTGAATTGTGAAACCTACCAATTTTATTAATCCATCCTCTCCAATCGATTTCAAAATACCTTTGACATCCATACACCCTAGTCGTAAAATGTATAATGGTTTACCCTCCTTATCGTAGTGATGCCAACCACCCGGAAAATATTTCGTTATCACATTGTTCACCTGGTACTCCGTAATTATAGCATCCACATTGTTCTGACGACGCCACAACAGAGATTCCTTTAGAATTTGCATCGTCTTATCGAGATTAAAATCACGTGATCGCAGAAAACGGTACAAAATCGATAGGCTTGGAATCTAAAATATTTATAAGAGAAAAACATATTGAAAACTCTGACCAATTACGTGTCTTTATTGTAGTTTGGAATAAATTATTTATTAACTTTAGAAAAGTTTATGAAGTGTAACCAGTAAATATAGATCGATAGAAATAAATAAAGAAGTCGAAAATAATCATTAAATTTAATATTTTATTTATAAATTTCATATAGAATTGATTTATTTACACAGTTTGGTTTTGTTTACGGTTATAAATTATTTATTCTCTACTCAAAGTATTTTTTATTTTTTGTTCTATTTTATTTAATTATTAATTTATTAATATTTTTGCGTCTTTGTTGGTAATATTTTATACTATAAAGTGTGTTGTGTCCATTAGAAAAGCCAACAAAATCTAATTTACTCATTAAGTTTTTATAGGTAGGTGATAGCCGAACCGACACTTAAAACGCCTTATATTTCATGCCCCAATAAGAAGGTTGTATCGCCCAGTTTAAACAATCGTTTCTAAAATATTTGGCAGCTTTTATTGGGGCATGCTCTAATTATAAATGTCAGTGGGTAACGGCCTTTGAATTAAGAACAAAACGTAATATGCGATATAATGAATGAACTAAATGCACTCGCGATAATTACACTTGCTATGATGAGTAATAATCTTAGCGGAGCTGGTGTTATCAGAATGCAGTGGGAAATGTTAGTAAAAGTATAATATGGTACTCGTATTAGCGGCATGTTCAAACAATAATGACAAGCCGTTAGGCATTTGGCAGCATGATTAGCTTATTCTAGAAACCAGTACAGCTCATCGTCCAGTACAGTTCGTCGCTACGCTAACCTGAACCAAACCAACTACGTGCTATAAATTGTACACTAGATGATTTATTAGCCGAAACCATAACAAAGCCGGACTAACTCCGCCATAAGTCACAGGGAATCATACGAATATGACAGCCGCTTGCTGATTTTGGCTAGTATTCTAGTGGTTTAATAGTATTGCAGTTAAATCATTAGTTTGGCTCAAGCCAGCCAGAACCAAATTTTTATCACCCAATCAACAAGGTTCCGGCTGTACATACCATATGTTGCATAATCATTAAAAATGCATCTTGTTCATTCGGATAAACGACTGATAAAAATCTGGTTCGGGCTGAAATTTGAAATAATGATAACGTTCGGTTGATTCCACTTGACTCCGGCTTGTTTAGAATAAAATCAGAATTAACAAAATACCGGATTTTAAAATTTTGAATTTGGAAATCATAAAAATTGGTGGCCATCACGTTTACAATGAAATTCGTTGTGTTCGAAGGAAATGAGATTTCGACAAGAATTGTATGTTACATAATTTCGAAAAATGGCCAAATGGATCAAAAGTATACTAATTATTAACTTATTAGGATGAAATTCGACGTGCTTCGATGAGGCTAATTATTTTATAAAATTCGAAAAGTATGGTAAAACAGAGATTCTAAAATTAGTTGGAGGTCGACTTATGCAATTGGCCAACGGAAAACAAGAAGTATCGCTATGCGCCCAAGAGCCAGCACTATAACAAACAAGAATTTCTGTTTTTAATTTATAAACCAGTGAAAATTTTTATTCTTTTTGTATCTAATTTTTCACAAAAGTAAACATTCCAACGGAATAAAATTTTAAAAATGTTCCTGAAATTGTTAAATTGGTTATTCTCCGAAGTCAACGAACTCGGTGTAGGGAAAATGACAATCTTAAAATGTTCGCCGGGAATAGGCTATTTTGTAACGAATTATGATGAAATTTGATTTGTAGTATTGGAAAGGGATTCTAAAGTGAATCATCAAGTCCTCTCAGAAACTCCTACGCTCTACATGGGAACGTTGGAGATTTATCGTTTCTTCAATACAAATATATTGCGAAGGGAGAGCTCCCTGAATGAATTTCGTCACAGTTACGGCACCATCTATTCTGAATTCTATCGTGACATTCCAAAGAGATAAACTCTATAATAGGTCTAACGAAAGCCTTAAAATTTTAAGGTTATTTTATAACCCCAAACATTGACTTGATTTTTTGGAAATGAGTCAATTGGGAGCCCATTAAATACAGGTGCAACATAGTGTTGTACTACTTTCTGGGAGAAAAGACAAGATTGGAATTTGATAGAGTTATATTCGGCTCTGTTAGATCTACGCCATTATAAAATTTAATGAACATTTGAGAGCTTCTCGTAAACTTTCTACACATGCATTGCTTTCTCTTTGATTGATAAATTCAATGGAAATCGATAGCGTCGTGTCGTCAGTACACCTGCATTTATATCATGCGGACTTGAAGTAAACCCATCCGAAACATTCAAGTGAAACTCTTTCAAATGTCTTTGAAATACCCAAAGACAAAACGCTAAATTCTCGAAACTGTTCAATATAATCCTTCCAACAATGTGTCATGTAAATCATGAGTTCACCGGTAGAGCGATTTTCCCGAAATCCGTGTGGTAGGGAGAAGAACATACTCTATCGGTAGTTTTTAGGAGTTGAAATATCACCTTTTTGGAACTGGTTTTTCGCCGGTTTCCCAAATTGAAGGAAAGACACAAGTATTGTTGCAATGTTTGAGTACAATTGCAGGAGTACCGTCAGGTCCAATTGCTTTGTTTGGGTTAATTTTCCTTAGAATTTTGAAAACCAGTGGATTTTGGGCATAGTTGAATCATCTTTAGGGAGAATTAGAGGGCTATAGTTAATTGCCGGAATACTGCAGTAAAATGGGATGCTAATAAATTAGTTTTCTGGCAAGTTTGGAAAGCTAATTCAGAGATTCATATTTCTCCGAGGTGCTCTCTAGGAAACTCTAAATGAATCAGGGGAAATTCTGATTAGAGTTATTGACACTACATGCACGGCGAGTCATTGGCGCCGTAAAACCAATTCCAAACCAGCGTCTATTCTTCAGGTTAGAGGCGGCTGAAGCGGACGTTTAGCTTGTATCAAGACGCTCGGCTCTCTATATAAACATGCTCAATGAAGGACTGGATGCCTTAAGATCCTCCTTAGTACGTGACCCACACACGTACGAGCGGATTGAGCGTTATACTAATAATCTTCACTCATAAAAATAACTAAGTTATGAGCTCTACACAAGGGTCTCGGATTACCATATCGGATTCATCGGAATGGATGAGAATTTAGAGTTAACTTTCTGATCCATCGACGCGTGAGGCAATGTATCATCGAATTCCGCTCTATCAATAAGCGGTTATTCACGGTAAAACTCCGCACTAAGAAATTTAGTATCACGATCGGTAAAGCACATACAAGTAGGAATAGGTCATCAATAACATACCGCACCGACATTAAAATTATCGTGAGTGGCTGTAATGCACAACTCGGAAGGAGTGCAGAAAATACATCGCACATCGCCCTAACAGTTTGCATTTCACCAGCAACAACAACGACCAACGCGTCACTAACCTGGTAATAATGTAAAATGTTGCTGTATCAAGTACGTGTTTTTCACATAAGAGAATTCACTAAGTACGTGAAGATCGAAAAAATTATAAAAAAAAACTTAGACACATTCTAAATTTTGCTTAGGCCTAATTTCCTCGCTTATAATCTTTAAAATATAAAAAAATACCTTCCAAGCTCGCGCAGCTAATATTTTGTAGTGCCATTCACCCTTAAAGACCGTTAAAGGAACGGTCTTCTTTCAACCAGTGAAATTTCAGTTTTTAATCAATTTTGGTGCAAACGCCATTTCGATACCAAGCATACATTATTCACAATCAATGGAAAAAGTCAAACCGTGAAAACAGCAAATACAATTAAATCGAGACACAGAGCTACAATAATGCGACAAAAGCGTCAAACATCACAAATGTTTCACTTTGGTGCTGCAACTAATATTATTATGATTAAGCAAATGAAAATTCAGATCGAGTTGTCTTTATACTAAAAAATCAAATTTCAAAAATTTTTAAAAATGTAATGAAAAAGTGGGACCACTGAAGCTACAGTAATTGAGCAACAACCTTTTCTTCATCAACATCAACACTTCTTGTGACATCAATGGAACTTTCAAGTGAGGAGTCCTTAACACTGCTCCATTTCCAGACAAATATTCCCAACATAAAAACCAACTGGAGACTAAAACCTCTCATTTTTGTATACTTTCTACATCGAATAGTTGAACACTTCAATTCCAGTTGCTCCATCATATGCAACAAATGGATGATCCTGAAGGCTGCTGAATTTCATTTGGCATTCAATATCAATCAAAATGTTGACTCCAATTGAAATTTGTTGAAATTTAACCTCTAATTCACTTCTTGAAGTGCTTGAAACGAAAACCACTTTGTAAAGGTGGGTTTTCCGTGCGTAAGGGAAAACTTCCATCACGAACCAAAGATGTTTCTTTGCAAACCCTGTGCATTACGTCCTAGCGAAAGACCTCACAACATCACACAGTGATAAACACTTGCCAATTCACAATTTCGTCTATAAGAGTATATCTCTCAAGTCTCCCTCGCACAAAACAAGAAAATACTATTATCACACACTGTTTCAATTATAGAAAATTGAACTATATGTACAGTTGTATATCAACTATATAGGTACAATTGAAAACCTGGAATGTGCAACATCATCTGAAGAAAGCTAACATAGAGCAACACCAAATTTATGAAAACGTTTCATTCAAAACTCGTTCAATTCCTATAAAAATTCATTACTGCACGGCGCCTCCTGAGGAGATCTGCCTTTTCGTCTACCGGAGTCGCAAATCCTGAGACGTTGCGTCTCTGATTTATCTTTGGCGCTCGTGATGTTACTTTCTACGGTTCGATTTTTGTGTATTCTGTCGCAGGTGGGCTAGGTAGAATTTATGGCCACGTGCTATTTGACTATTACATCGTTTTGAGTCATCTCACTGAATACCCTCCACTATTGGAAAAATACTGTTCCTGATACCATTGTTAACCAAGAAATCTTCGAACTTAGTTTTACTATCGAATGACTGATTTCAATTCTTCTAACGAGCTCCCTGAAATAGTGCCCTGTGCAGTTCGTCGACCTAATCGTTGTGTATAGCTGGACCTCTACGCGACCTCCAACTGATCTCGAACCGGTCAACTCGGCCATCCGATCCACTTTGAACTTCTTGTACTTTCGCCACAAGAGACTTTATCACATATCTCAGTTTCTTGCTCTGCGCGTTATGTTGTTTATACAGCTCGGAAAACTGATGGTCTTTCTCCTCCAATTTGGCATCTAGCTTTAGCATCTATACTCTCTACGCGTAGCATCGGCGAATTCATCATAACGCCCATATCAAGGGCTGCTTTCGTTTGCTCGTCATAAGTGAACATCATGGCCTTCCAACTAATAGTTCTGGAGCCGGTGAAGATGATCGCTCTCCAAATTCGTAACTTTATGCTTGGGCTTCTTACTCCCATATAACGTTTTGCTGCCTCTTGTATACTTCTTTCGGCAGAACGCCCACGACCTAGCAACATTCCCTGTGCATTCCAGCAGTTTCTGGAACTTCAAAAAATTAAAATATACTAAACTCATTACAGCTAGTATTTGCAAAAGCCCATTCAATGTCCTTGCATCAATTGGCCCAATAAAATCAGAGTCTTATCTTATCCAATGTTTAATTGATTTGAAAATGTGCTCGAATCTTCCATCGTGTGTATCTTGTAGAAGTTCTCGTATCCGATTTGATGGTAGCACAATTTTCTGCTTATTATTGTCGCCGTTAACCGATTCCCTGATTCTATCAAGTATTCCGACATCTATTCTTAGCGAGTGCCACTGCGCCCAATAACGTTTAACACCGCAGGCAAAAACCCCTCGGTTCTTATAAAATATTGAGCGAAATAACAAAACCCCAATAAGCATTAAGATTGTTTCATGCTATGGACAAGGATCAAAAGTAGTGAAGGCGCGCGCACGCACTATCCTTCAAATTATTTTTAATGTACCATTTGGGAAAAATCAGATTAACTGAGATTGCGAATTCAAACAGCGTGACTTATATGAAATTCCTCTATATAGGTTTTAACTTTACTTCCTTTTCCTAAAATTTTTTTATCCAAAATCAAATTTAATTGCCGTTCGTTCTTTTTTTTGAGCGGAATTTCTTCCATGTTTTGACTGAATTATTTTCCACAGGTATTCCCGGAAACAAACTGAAAAGTGTCCTTAACCTGACAATAAGGCTGCAGAACCGTTGTAAACCCAACTTTATTCATGATGAGAACCACTGTTGTCACTACGAATACCAAATATTTGGGATAAAGGGGTCATAATCACCTAAGGGAAAAGGAAACCACAGGATTGAAAAAATTTACAATGTATTACTTGATCCAACACCATGGAACATATGGGGGCTTTAATTCTATTACAGAGTATTGCAGTGGGCTTTACGAAACATAAATCCTGTGGAGATCGCCTAAATAGCCTGTGATTAATTATAATGACTGCCAAAGATAATTTTCAACTTTATCTCCTGATCATCGTTTTATTGGAGGAAGAAGGAGATTCAGTCTAAAAGCGAATACCATGCCACAATAAAAGTGACATCCCCTTTACAAATTAATATCCAAATTAATGAGAATGAGAATTTATAAAGAAAGCGAGAACCCTTATTGGTAGGAACAAATCCACATAAATTGTGTGTAGGAGCTGACTAAGATTCAATAGACCAATCACAAATTTATTTTAAAAAAAATCCAAATGATTATTGAAATCTCTATGAAGCGGCTAAATCCCGGCGGTATTAGTTCGATATAATTTAAAAATACGGGAAAGCCGAATTTAAATTGTTTAAATTCTATAATTAAATAATGAATTAGGAACAGTGTTTCTTGATCCGGTTCAGTTCACGTTTCACGAAAACAACACAAAAGCGCTTTCTAGATATCAAATCAAAATTTCGGGTCTAAAACAAAATTTGGATCAGGTTTTGCATATAAAATTTGATGTGATCCGGATCAATGTGTGTGATGAATCACGGCAAGCGGTATACAATTATGTTTTTATTGTCATCATATTTTTAAACCGCGATTTTGTTTTTTTTTACTTGCACGTCTGTACTTCTACATAACAGGGAATGAAAGGGACCGTATATATTTTACACTACCATAAGGTTATTGAATATATATTTAAAACGGACTTTTCACCTCCTCTAGCCAACCACATTTCAAATGAGAAATCCGCGCGTAATAAAATCGCTAGAATTCTGATCGGAGATCGGTCGACTAAGAAAGGGTTGGTTGGCGACGCCCGAATGGTATGCTTTCGTTTCAACTCTATAATCAATGTATGATGGGCGTTATAAAAAATTCAGTACGAAAATCATAAGCAATATTACTTGAACTAATAAGGATTAAACAAGCGAACTAACATGAAGTTCCGAATGTTTTGTACGGTGAATCAGAAATAATCTCTAATTAAATTAACACCAGCAGGATTCGCTTCTGTTATTCATAAAATGAATGTGTGGATAAATTATTTCTATGGAAATTCTAGCCAATAGCAGAGTGAGTAATACATAAAACATAACTTTAACTACATAAACCAAATAAATCTGAATATAAAGAATTTTTTAATACTCTGCAACTATTTGTCACATGATCATTCACACAAACTTCCAATTAGCGTAACTCACGCATCATGTTCCTGTGAAATACCAATTAACTCACATAATATGTACCCATAAATCAAGGTTTAACTAGAAAATTATTCAAAAAAAAATAAAAAATTCATCTATGAGAATATTTACATACGATAACATTTAACTAATGAGCTGAAAAACAAAAAATTACCCCCCATCATAATCAAGAATTTTATATAAGTTCGATTACCCGGTGTCATCATAATAATAATGTGTCTTTATGTTACATGTGTAGATAATCCATGTCGTATACAATTCGTCTACATAAAAACAATTCCTAATGAATATTTTACTAGTATTGACTACTAGTATTTTTATAGGAAACAACATACACAAATTGATAATGAAATATTTACATTTAAATTAAAATAATTTAATTGATAATAAAAAAACAATTATTTGATACGAAGTATCATGATGATTGACTTGGCGGTTATTTCCTATTTTAGCTGCTTAACGACCACAATAACTAAAGCCAAAATTATTTAAAGCAAAAAAAATTAGATTACGATGCGACAAATTTAAAAGAGGCGGTGACGTAGTAGAATTGCACATTTTATGTTATTATCAAAGAATATAGGCCACCGAGCCAGCTGATAAGACATTGAGGGACCTCTATAATTATAATTATACTTGAGGATTCGACCATACTTACGGCGCCATGAGAACTTTAAAAATGAAGTAGTAGGTGTTTTAGCCGTTTCCTAGTTTTTTTAATTCAATAATCGGCTTCAAATGGCTTTCGATATGTTGATAAGCATGCAGAGCTCGGGAAAATTTAACTTTGCCTAAATTCTAGAGATCCCACAGTTGACCATTTCCAACTGGGTCAACTATTAAAAACCCATGCCTATTTTGCTTAAACTCCTCCGTAGAAAACTATGTGTGTGTCAGCCGTTTGTCCAGTAAGCCTTCTGACAACGTTGGTTTTTTTGACCGGGTCGGCTCTTTTATCAGTCGTCCTTGGGTCTGTTGGCCTTTTATCCATGTCGATATTTTGCCTTATGTCTTTTGAAAATATTGTGATGGGAAATTTATTTTATTTTCTAACGAATGCAGCCTTCAGTGTAAGGTGTTTGAAGTAATTATGCTTAATTCCACCACACAAATTTGGGCTTAGAGAAAATCACTCTACTGTTAAAAAAGTGAAAAAGTTTACAAAATAACGGATGTCATTGAGAATGTACTTAAGAAGATATGCTCCAACATATTCTTAGATGTAGCTCAAGTTTTCGATAAAGTTTGACACAAAGGGCTTGAATTTAAACTGAATCGAGATCTGTCTAAGCAATTTTATCGAATTCTTAAATCTTACATAGCAGTTCAACACTTTAGAGTCATATTTGAAAACGAGTACTCTGAACTAAAAAGAATATCAGCAGATTCGAATATTCAAAGTACTACAATAGCAACATTTGCCGACGATACAGCTATCCTAGCAGTTGCAAAGACATCTCGGAAGCAACAAACAAACTTCAAAATGCAGTTAACACTGTGAGGAACTGGACTAAAATATGGCGCATCTTATTAAATAAAACCAAATCAGCACATGTCAACTTTACAAACCAAAATGTAAACTGTATTCCCGTGGTTCTCAACTCAAACCAAATTACATATGCAAATACAGCTAAATACCTTGGCATGACCCTGGATGCTAAGCTAAGATGGCAACATCAAATATAGGAAAGTGTACAGGCTCATGGGTAGAAATTTTGAGCTCTCAATACACAACAAATTGCTTCTGTACAGGCAAATGCTAAAACTAGTATGGACCTATGGTATCCAACTTTGGGGTTGTGCCAAGAAAACCAATGTACAAATGATACAATGCTTCCAAAATAAAGTACTGCGAGGGATTGTGAATGTCTCATGGTATATTAAGAACGACAACCTTCACAGGGACTTGAAGATAAAATGCGTCATCGATAACATAAAGAAACAAGCAAGGAAACACGTAGCGATTATCTCGACATGAAAATGCAGATATCCGTCGTATGTTGGGCACCACCAATGGAGTGAGGAGACTCGAAAGGCAGAAACCGCTGGGGCTAAGCAGTTCTCTGAATCAATTGTAATATTGAATAAATAAATAAATTTATTAATTAAATGTCGAGGTATGAAATCCCACATTTTAAATTTTAACTTTTCAAAAAAGGAGCTTTTCTGTTTTTAAGAATTATTAAAATATTTTTATCTACATACTTCTATGTCTATTTATTAGGAACTTGGCAATTTCTTGACCGATCATAGTTAAATTTGGATTATGGATGCGATTTATATCCTAACATGAATTTTGGATAAATGATGGAATTCGGTCATGGATTTGAACTAGGCCATTTCTTAACAAATTATGGTATACAATTTGATATGTAAAATAGGACTGAGATTCGAAGTTCCAGAATTCGGCCATGCTGAACGAAACTCGGTCATTTCTTTGCTGATTATTGTCAAATTTGATTTGAAGATCTGATGGGGCATCTAACATAAATTTTGAATAAAATTCGTCAAACTCTAAAATGTCTTCAAACGCTTATGTTAGAATTCCAATCCAGCTTGATTCGTATGCAACAATTATGTTATATGGCACAACTTATTTCCATAGTAGTGATTTAGTTGCCGAAACTTGTCGAAAATTGCGTACACAATTCGGTCGAAGTGAAGCGCCAACTGAGAACAGAATGATAAAATTTGTGATTAAAGTTCGCTCGACTGGCATGTTAATAGACAATACCTTACAAAATTCCGCATAGTTATCCAGCTCGTTCGATGGAAAATATTACTGCTGTAGCTGAGTGTGCGTCAACCTCCGACCACACCATCATGCACTAGAATTGAACTTCAGCGAAAGGACCTTGCGACGAATTTCACACAAAGATTTGAGTATGAAGGCTAACAAAGTCCAATTGATTCAATTATTGAAGCCAGTTGACCATCCATTGGGTTTTCACTTCGCTGAATGAGCCAACTCTGATTTGGAAGAAGGGTGCGCCTTTTTACCAAAAAATCATCTTTTCCAACGAAGCTCATTTTCATATCGGCGGTTATATGAACAATTAAAATTGCCGTACTTGGGGCACAGAAAATCCACACGTGACAATTGAGAAGCCAATACACCCAAAACGAGTGACTGTTTGGTGTGGAATGTGGTCTAAAGGCATCATAGGTCCATTTTTATTCGAATATGAGCATGGAGCCGCACTAAAAGTCAAAAGTGACCGTTATCGTGCCATGTTAGTTAACGGACGTTTTATTCCCCATGATTGAAGAAGAAGACTTGGCCAATATTTGATTTTAACAGGATAGCGTCACTATCCACACAGCCGACGATGATACGACGTTTTACACCCTATTTTCGAAAATCGCATTATCAGCCGAAATGGCGATGCCAACTGGCCGCCTAGGAGTTACGATTTGACTCCTATTATTTGTGGGGAGCCGTCAACGACAAATTTTATGCTAACCATCCAGAAACGATTGAGGCTTTGAAGAGATTAAAGTGATTATTGGTGGTATAGAGAGGCTGAAACGATTGAAAATGTACTGAAAAATTGGGTACTGAAGATCCAGCCGATGCATTTGAATGAAATAGTATTCCATTATTAATCGGAATGTGTACTCTCGAAAATAAAGTACTATCATTTGAAAATATTTGCTGCATTATTATTTTATATACTTTTTAAAACGAACTAAAACTGGCCGCTGAAATGAAATTGTTTCCACTATGAAAATACCAGTAACTCTAAATGGTGCACTAGAATTGGGATCTATCATGTTTGTTAAAAATTGTCACAGAAGATTTGTATTTTTACCCGTATAAAATTCAATTGATACAAGAGCTGCAGAAAAATGATAATGAACGGCGGCGAGATTGGAGTGCTCGAGTTTTACAGTTCGGTATAGACAACCACCATTTTTGGCAAAAAATCAATATGAGCGACGAAATACATTTCGACTTGGCTGACTTTTTTAATAAACAAACTAGCCGCTATTGGCGCACCGAAACCCCACAATTGTTACTGGTGACCCTCAACAGTTACTGGTGCCCCACCATATAGAGCTCGTCCTACGAAGCAAATTTTGCGAGAAATTTTTTCCGGCCGAATAATGTCAAAAGTGGTGATATCGACTGGGACTTACGATCCCAGATTCGACCCCTCCCGATTTCATGTTATGGGGGTACTTGAAGGGAGAGATGTACACCTATAAACCAAGCACAAACTCGATGCTTAAGGAAAACATTAGAAACAAAATTGTTGAAATAACACTGGAAGTCTACGAAAATGTTATGAAAAAGTGCTTAAAAGAGCTCGACTTTGCGTCACGGCCCGAGGCGGCCAGTTGACCGACATTATATCCCATAGATAATGTTAACGACCATAAAATCAATCAATATTAAAACAACATCGACCTGGAACATAAAAAGCACCACTTAGAAAGAGAAAGCAATCCGGATATCGATCAACGTACATGTTGTAAACGCCGCAATATTTTCGACACTCATTTTCACTATTATTTTGTTCGAAATCCAACAAATTATTTTTAGTTATTATTAAACTTAATATCACAATTTCATTTGATTTTTGGCTAATCAAGCTTCTATAAACCTACTCTTTCAAGCTATGCTACACAAATTTACATAACCTTAATATTATTCGCAACTAGCATTATATGCGGAGTAAATCAATCTTCGCACAAAAACAAATTACCCTTCGAATAATTATACGACTGGCTAATTAATATTTTAAAATTATAAAAACCGGAACATCTACCCACAAATACAAAGTCATTTGTTTACTACTTTAAAGTTGTATATTATAGTGAATCATGTTAGCGAAACCGAGTTGGATATTTGAGATAAACGTCAAACATAAATAATTGCAATCCGTGTTTTTTGTTAAAAAACTAAAATAATCATAATCGCACATAAAAAATTGCCAAAATTGTAGATAAACAAACGTTTACAACGATTTTGTAATTTTTAACAATTATGCGTCTGTTTTCAGTTTAGGATATAAGCCTTCCTCTTTAAAACCCTACAATACCAGCCACTAATATTATGGGCTAAGTGACTCAAAATTTGTTAAATTTTATAACTCACTCACCAGTTAAGATGTTAAATTGTTATGTTTAACAGCAGGTTGATCGTATGTATACTTTATTAAATACGAAAACCGTTTTAAGATCGGATAAATTTTTAATACATAAATCGGTCTTCGAAAATTTTCAAAATTTAGTCACACGTACACAACAAATTGAAAATTTGAAGTGACTGTTTCTAATTCTGCCTGTATTAAACATTCAGCAATAGCAATAATAAATAAAATCAAAAAGCACAAGGATCAATTTTTGCGAGTTTTGTTCTTTGAAATTAAATTACTGATATATTTTTTAGTATTTTTATATGCTTAGTTATTTTTTAATATTTTATAACTTAATTGAATAAACGCAGTAGTTAGGGTTGAGTTAATAGCCAACCAAATAAAAAATTTATAACTAAAATCATCCTAGTAGTCTTACAAATTGTAGAATAGAAATAGAGCGATGTTTTATACCAGCAATTATGTTTCCAACAATAGGAAAAGCTCGTAAAAATGGGACATAGACTAAGTGAAAAATAGAGATGACACAACATCTCGCCCCTGATATATTTTTTGGCCGTGTAAGATTTTTTTTCGTTTTGTTTTAATTGGGAGCAGGGCGGACTTTTTGACTACCCTAGCTCTTTGTAACTGTCAGACCTGCTGCACCCAAAGCGCGATCCTTCAAGTAAAGGTTGATATCTGCCTTAAATTTGTGCATTTTACTGTCCAATGAAAATTGAAAACCATTTAGCGAATTTCACTTCTTGGATGTTTGATAAATAAATTCGCACGTCACCGTAAACCTATGTGCATTACCGTTGATCTTGTTACCCTTCCTGACATAAATAATGCTGGTATTTTCTCCAACATCTCTGCAGTGTTGTAGGCTGTCTAGATCTGTTGTAAGTCTGAGGTTGTGGGCCACGCTGTTCCTATTCAGTAACTGGTGGGTAATACTTTATGCTCCACCCCAAACTTGATAGCAATACTCTATACATGATCTAATGTAGGTCTTATATAACTAGATAACCTGATACGATTTAAAGAACCTTCTACATCTATCAAGGAACCCAACTTTTCGTGAAGCTGACTTGGCCAATGTAATAATGTGTTCATTCCATTTCAAATTGTTGCAAATTTGAACACGAAACTCTTTTACTGCAAAGCGGTATTGGTCGTGATTTCTTATGAGAGAATGTGGATATTTTTTTTCTCGTTAAATTTGAGCTCATTTCTTTCTCTCCTCTCAAATATAGTAATCTAATCGGAATTAAACGAAGTGACAACTTCTGGCCATTTACCGTTTAGTTCAGAAGGAGTAGTTACAACTTTGAATGAAATAGAAGAGTGCAATGAAGCGTCATCAGCAAAGCTATGGATAGGGTACAATGCTATCCAGTAAATCATTGAAGTATGACAAAAACAAAATCAGTGACAAAACTGATCCCTGAGCGATTCCGGAATTTGGGCAGTGTGTCACTGATAATTTTTCGTTTAGCACAACGTTGATCTTTCTATCTTTGAGAAAGCTTTTATCATCGAATCCAAGCCGTATGCGACAAGTTTACAAATGAGATTCTCATGCCAAACCTTGTCAAGAACATTCGATATATCTAAAGCGATTGTAAAGGCCCCTTCATGTTGTTCTAGGGCGAGATTCCATTTGTTTACGACATACGTACATATGTAGATACTTCACTAGATGTTGGTTAATACATTTCCGAACAATTTTAGCGACGACTGACACAATTGATATTGGCCGGTGTGATAAAACTGACTCAACTTTTATCGCAACCGCGACTCAGAACTGGTTGTCGGATTCTTCCAGGCACTCGGATATTTACCTTGCTTACAGGAAAGGAGACAATGATCCCAGCCAATGATATGAAGGTAGGGGAATAATGGCACAAGCTCAATTTTTTATATTTTTTGTTTGTTTTTCATATTTTTGTTTCAATTTTAATTGTTTTTTTTATTTGTTAATATTTTATAACTATTTTTAATAAGCCTTTAAACTCTTCTTAATAATTACTTAAAAGGAACTACATATGCAGATCAGCGAGGTGTTAAATTAAGCTTTATCTAAATTCGTCGACAAAACAGTTTTCATAAAATAATTCTTCGTACAACAATTAATTGTCAATTTTCAACCGACCAAATGGCACAATGGTTAAAGCTTTGGCGTTTGGATCGGGAGGTACCGGGTTCGAATACCGGTAGGGGCAGGATGCAAAAGGAAATTTTGATCAACAGATTACGATCTGTGATTAAAAGGAACACAACTCCTATAGCCGTACGTCTTCGATTTGGCAGGGATGCGTAAAGTAAGACGGGAAAATCAACCGCGAAGTTTTTTTCAAAGAAGTGTCGTTGAATCATTTTTATGATCAAGACGAACCCGATGAGCTCATATGATTTAATTTTAATTTTTGACTGAGTCGGACTATTATGGTTTAGAACGTACTTACTAGCAGGAATTAGAATAACAAAACATCGAGGTTTTCATATTATGTGCCGTCTCCAGGAGAAGTTATCAGTTAAAAATGGATCTTTCCTATTTTCGCAGACTATTTGGCATAAGATTGGCATTTAAGCGACAATCGGCTCCATAGAGCAATTTAAAGAAATGTTTGCAATTTTCACAGCCTATTATTGCTAATTGGTCAAGTATTTGTTTATTTCGCGTTTTAAGTCGTAAGATGTTTTTAAGAAATAGTAGTTGTTAGATATATATAGGAAGCAAAAGAGTTAATCTTATTTTTAAAGTTCTATACGGCAAACAAGTTGCTGAGCAAAATTTCTCTTGTCAAATTGACACGAATTTTGTGGTTTAATTTTTACTTATATTTAGGACAATTCTTCTTCATTTATATTTCTTCTAAAATAATACATATAGTGGACTTACTGCGTACATAAAACGTACTATGAAACTTGCACAAGGCGATTATGTCGGATTACCAAATAGAGATATCGAAAACTTTGTACTCTGTATCGGTAACCCCAACCCGCAAAATTTATTTAAAAGTTGTGTCTGTAAATTGAGATTTAAATATTAAATGGAGCACTTTAAAATGCGTTCAGCATGTTTTTCTAAGGCAGGGCCAGTTATTAAATGAGCTTATAAGCTCAAAATGTGGTTGGAATGCTACTCGAAATTGTAAAATGTAAATAAATAAATAAATATTAATGATTGATGATTTTTAGTCAAAACAAGTAGGTAATTGTATGCCCAACTGCTGATTAAACTAACACTAGAGTAGTGCTCAATACTGTCGAGTAAATAATTATTAAAATTTTCTTATCAGTGATAACAGAGAAATTATGAACTACATAGCATATGCAGTAACTTTACCAATAGCAGGTAGTATCACAACTTTTACATGATATCGCGGATGCCGAAATTTTAAATTGGAATTTAATTGATCTTAAGATAATTCCATTACTGATACTATCAGCTATAAATATTATCGACCAGAAAATTTATAAATTATCGGAAAGTTTAATAAATAATATACTGTTTTTGCCTTGGTAGCAATAAACAAAATTGTTATCGGTTATTTATTATTAAATATTAAAATTTACAAAAATTTTAGTGAAAAGGTAATTGATTCACAAAAGAATCCGTCATGCAAGCGATTCTAGCGATTAAATCTAGCTAAAAAGCTACAAGTAAGAAGTTTAGACAATTAGCTATTAAATCTGGTACCAGCCAACTAGGCCAATTATCTATCTATACGCTATATAATTCATATATATGTATATAAATTAAAAATGATAATCAGTTCTAAATCAAGTATGTAAAATTAAATGAAAAGTACTCCAAGGCCATCATCTTATTCAGTCTTTATGTTTCTTATAAGGTATACAAAATAGAAAAATGCACTATTTTCACTACAAAAAATATAAATAATTACATAAATTAAAATGTATTGATTACGTCACGAATATAAAATGAGATTAAATAATCGATATGAAGTATGATATGATGTAACATGAATCGAATATATGCAATGACAATACATAAATATTTAATTGAACTATCAATGAGGTATATCATGTATTAAAATTAATTATTCAATCATAGAAAGGTTGTTAGTTAGTTTTCTAATGGAACTAAAAAGGTGAAACTATCATCATAAATATTAATTTTTTATATATGTACAAAAGAATTAAAATCTATATAACAAATATATAAAGATATATATACAAAAAATAAAACAATTGAGAAAGTATTGGACCAGACAATACCCCATATAAAATCTCTATACATATAGGTAACATTTGTATGTAACGTAACACTATGAAATAAATAAATAATTTAATTTAAAAAAAATTAATTTACATTTTCCACGTCACTATCTTGAAGCATTTTACGTAATTCAAATATTTTGTCCTCTTGCACTGCAGATATTTGGCCTATATTCTTCTTGATGTACTCATGATCATCGGTCACTATACTACTCTCACTATTCGCTAATTCCGATGAAGGTGAAGATATTGTGGATGAAATTTCGATATTAATATTGTTTGCTTCTTGCTTCACCGGTTCTTGCCATCTAAACAAATCACGTTTCAAGAAATTGTATTACTAATTTAAGTAAAAAAAAAATAAAAACTTGACTTACCGATCAACATGCGTAATACCCTCGTTCCTCAGCTCTGTAATAAAATATTCAATAATCTCTTTGCCCTTTAGTGTCGTAGCCGCATACTGTTTCATGCCCATTTTCTCCATTGATTTTTCAAAACCAAAAAAATTCTGTATATCCAAATCGGTCGACTGATCAAAGCAAGTCCAATCGGGATTTTCGGGATGCGCAAAATATCGACAACGTTCTTTAATTTTAATACGGGACGAAAACGTTTCGTTAAACGCCTCAATATCTAGAGTACGGTTACGACGATCGAGTATATTGATTTGCATAAAAAATGCAACTTCAATGCCAATGATTTTTTTAAATAGGTATGGTGCATCGACGGATAATTTACAGCGACGTGATATTTTTTCGTAGCTTCCGTCGTCGGTACGTTCCTCTTCGGTGATAACACAGTCAAGTACTATTGGCATCTGTGGGCAACGCGGAAAACGTCTTTCGTAAGCCTGAAAGTACAAAGACAGAATACGTAATTAACATAAATCTTAAAACATTATCTTATGCGGCTTAAATGATATAAAACGAAAATTGTTTTGAATATAGTGAAGTTTATATTCCAAGGCTCATTTCATTTTTGCTTTCATTTCAGTACAATGGGAAATAGTTTCGCATAGAAAAAAACTACTTTTACAAGGCGAATACCATACATGTTTTCGTAACAAAACAATCAATTACAATTCCTTAGAATATCTTAATTTAATTAGACACAAACAAGTCATTATAACCCAGAAAATTATGCTTATCAATTTGAAAGGTTATCGTAGAGACCAGAATATAAAACTATAAATTCATTTTAAAGACTCGCGTTCTTTGTCAAAATTTTAATCTGCCAGCGAATGGATTTAAAAGTTTTTATCAATCGCAAACCAACTCTAAATTACGGAAGTCAAAAATATTTGATGGGATTTTTTATAGTCAACGTTTTTGTGTGCGAAAAGATAATTTAAATAATGCAAACCACAATCGATATAAATTTTATCAAAATTGTGTTTTATATTATTGTCGGATATCTTTGTGCATTTTGATGAACGCTTTTTATACTCTCTCAGCTTTCCATTGAACTCAGATAATGAATCTGGCTATTAAACAAACCATTAACACCGTTCAAGAGAATTTGACCTTGTAACCTATTAATTTCTATTTTATATTTCTAAGTTCATTTTGAAAAGTTTAAACGTAAAAACTAAACTTGCGTTTATGGCTTCTTTCAAGCAAGCAATACTGGGGAGGAGGGATTTTTATTCAGCGAAAATGTAAAATGTTGGCCAAAACGACTACAACAATATTTGGAAGGCAGACTCTAAAAATCAACAAGTCACAAAATGTTTATGGAATTCGTCACATCTGGTCCAAAACCGAATAATCGAAACTACATTAGAATCACATGACACAAATAACGTGTCCAAGAAACTCAAGTATTAATAACGGCATAAAGGGTGGCCAAAATTCTAGGATTCTACTGAGAACTTGATCATTTCTTGGCCAGTTATGATCAAGTCATGACCATTTTGAAATACAGCCCGTTCAATTTTAAAACTATTCAAATTTAGATGTATGCTCATAAAATGAATTTTATCTTCGACCTTATCTTAACCGATTATAATCAAATATGATTTACTAAATCGAAAAAATCAGGAGTCAATAATAAATTTTGGATACAATGGTGGGAATTCGAAAATTACTTGCGAGAATAAGACAGATATTTGGGATTACCTTAAAATAGCGATAAAACTTAGATCAAAGCTTCACTGTTGTAAAAATTGTTATTGACTTACAGGCACAGTCAACATCAATTTTTCAACAGCCAGTTTAGATACATTAGATACAGGAAAGTTTAGCAGAAGTTGGGGCCAATTTTCATTCATTAATTAAATCCTTCAGATATATTTTTCATCTAAATGCACTTCGCTACATATTTGCTTATTACTAATATCAGAGGTAGTTTAAAACGTAACACCTAATAAGACTCAAGCCACATTAAGAGATATTTATGTTACGGTTAATGTGCGAAATGTATGCAGGATGAGAATTGTAAATTAATTCTTTTAGGAAAATTCTCGATTATGGTCGACAGATGCCTTGCTAAATAAAACTCAACATTTTCATAACCAATTTGGATGGTGATTAGTTTCGGAATTTCCTAAATGAAACTCGGCCACTTTTTAAGGTTCTAAATGAAATGCGGCCACTTATTCTAAATTTAATGTTTGGTTAAGTTCTGTAATATAGCCAACAAGATTTTGATAAAATTCGGTTTTGATTTTCGAGGGCAATATATGCTATCCAAAAAAAAATTTGGCCATACCTTAAGCATTTCTGTTCATAATCGGTTGGTATATATGAAATTCTAACATGATTATTATAGGAAAATTCTGGAAAATGGTTGATAGAGGTAATGCTAAATTAAAATCGGTAGTTTATTTCTTAACACATTTTGTACAAATTTGATTCGTATGTTACTATTCGGATTCTTAATTGACTTCTTTGTGAGTTTTTAAAATTTAGACCATGTTTTTACTAAGAAAATGGTACTCAGCAGTTTTTTAAACAATTTTGATAAAATTCCGTTAAAATTAAAAATCATTAAGCTCCATGCTACATAGAACTCTCCCTCATCCTAATATTTTTAGCATTCAACACCGGAATTCTAAATTTTAATCCTCGTGATGATAAAATTATATTTCTATGTTGGAATTAAGACTGACACGTTATGACGTTTCGGAATATGGTGATTACCCTGCAATTGGAGTTTTATAACTCTTAAACAATTTAGAAACAATTCTGGTTTGATGTTGGTATCAGGATTCCAGACTGGTTTTTTTAAGATATAAAATACGAGCAATATGATACAGAGGTTATGTGTTCTTTAAGAGTATTGAATTCGAAACATGTTAAAAAACTCGTCCTCTAGCCTTTAGAGAGAAGAAACTTTAGATATGTGATGTGGTTTTTGATTCCTGTCAATGTAGTAGGGCCATCAGAATATTTTCCAAATATCTGATGAGTTATTCTTACTGGAAGGCAAGTTTGGCGGTAACCACTGATAAGGCGATGTGCGCTTCTTTTAGAATTAGTGTGACGTTAGTTTAACGTTAACGTTTAAGCATCGAAATAGAAATATACTGAATATCGTAAAATTTGTTTCGATTGATTTGGGTCCTTGAAATTTCATTTAAGAATGGAAATTTTAATTCCGATAAAGAAGAAAATAAAGCGAAACAATATCAACCTATTTAAAGTAATAAATTTACTTTAATTCACCGGTTTCAATCAAAAATCACTGGGATCTCCATATTTTCTGAAAAGCTTAAGTTTACACTTTCATCAGTCGCTCGTCTGGGGTGTAGAGAGACCACAAACTTAGTCTGCACCGATTGCATACATACACATAACTTTTTGAAACCTTTTTTTTACTACGGTGATATAGGGGAAGAGAAATCTGCAAAAACTCGAGGACAAAAATTTCCGGACAACAAAATTACCATGCAATTCAAAACTAACATATTCTTTGTTATCAGAAGAATTAAAGAAAATATGATTTGAGAAAATTAAAATAAACAAGCGTTGAAGTTGGTCCAAAATATTGGGCCGAAATTTTTGGAAAGATTCTTCGCTGAAGTCTATCCATCCAGCAAAAATGTACACATTGAGAAAGTTGAGTCTCACTGCAAAAAATATAATATTCATAGTGCAGAAATACACTTCCAAGGTGAAATGTAAAAGACACGGTAGTGATGTAAAATGATCGTTAAGAATATCATTTTCATGCCATGAGGATAAATAATACAAATTTTGAATTAAATTTACATATGAGCGACATTAACGTGAGATTTATTTATATTACCTTAGATTTATATCATGAATAGCAGATAGTTTTCTATAAATCTTTGTGTAAGCGATTTTGTGATTTTACCAGGGATACCTTAAATTATCTCGCGACATATCTAGAGATCCAATTAGAGGCGTATACCACCTCATACTCCTTGGTTGTGCTAAGCTACCCTGGGAGCCGCATGATTATATAATGAACCGAATACTTTCAATTCCCTGATGGTAATCCTATAGAGATAATTCCATATATTGGTGTACACCATACCACCTTTGTTTTTTCGGTTTACAATAGGCACGAATAAATTCAAGGAGATTGTGACAATGATTTAGTTCTCTCTAGTCACATAGAGTCGTCAGTTGCATTTATCAATAACGAATATATCCAAACAGATGGTGACAACGGTTTGGATCGAACTGGTCAAGAGATTGTGACATAGACTTGGATTTCTCTGATTTCATTGAA
Organism: Nephrotoma guestfalica; assembly: GCA_963691935.1. NCBI lineage: Eukaryota > Metazoa > Arthropoda > Insecta > Diptera > Tipulidae > Nephrotoma > Nephrotoma guestfalica. The sequence goes on along the minus strand of OY829913.1, from coordinate 56,532,344 downwards.
ATTTGATTTAGTTCATTAACTTTGGTATATCGAGATCTTTTTTTCTAAGCAACTTGTTAAATGTAATTTTCAATGTTCGAGTTTAAATCTTGCGGTATAGAACTATATGTGGTTTGATTTGAACCGAGATAGGATTGCGTGTAACAGGTACCTAGTCACATAGGTCGCCTTACAAAGACCTATCTAGTGGTATATGCCACTACTTGGATTAATATCTAGGATTGGTGCCAGAAAATTTAAATTATGCCTGGTTAAATCACAAAATCATTTACACAAAGAATTATAGCGAACTATCCTGTTCATGATATAAACCTGCGGTAATACGTAAATGTAATTCAAAATTTGTATTGTTTATCCTCGCATGATTTGAAAATGGGATTCTCAACGATTATTTACATCACCAAACGCTAAATGTTGCTACAGATCCTTATTGAACCTGCACAACTTATCCTTATTCTAGTAAAAACACTCTTAAAGCACAATCATTAGCTTAATAGCTAAGTTATATACTATAGGGTTTTCCAATAGAAATGATATAATTTTTAAGTGACGTTTCGGCCATTTGTAATATGTCATGATCTGTCATTTTTTGTTTCATTGTAGTCAGTAATGTTTACAATTTCATCATGATGAGATATACGCAAGAACAACGTATACAAATTATTCAGGAACAACTTGAAAACGATAACGATTTTTTTAAGAAAATCATCTTCTCAAATGAGGCTCACTTTCATCTGAGTGGTGCGGTGCGGTAAATAAACAAAACTGTCGATTCTGGTGCGAAGAAAATCCACAAATTATTCATGAAAAACCATTACATTCATCTAAATTGACAGTTTGGTGTGGTTTTTGGTCTAGTGGAATCATCGGTCCGTATTTTTTTTCGAAATGAAGCTGGTAACACCGTTACTGTCAATAGAGATCGGTATAGATCGCTGATAACCAACTTATTATGGTCGAAATTGGAAGAAGCTGATCTTGACAACATTTGGTTCCAACAACACGGGGCTACGTGCCACACAGCAAGTGCAACAATTGAATTATTGCGAGAAAAGTTTAGAGATTCGATTATTTTAAGAAATTGGGATATTGAATGGCCTCCAAGAAGTTGTGATTTAACACCATTAGACTATTTCTTGTAGGGTTAATTGAAGTCATTGGTCTTTAGCAATAAACCAAACTCTCTTCAAGCTTTACAAGTCAATATTGAACGAGCTATTCGTGACATACGACTTGATTTAGTGGAAAAAGTGCTCGAAAATTGGGCTCATCGAATTCGTTCCTGCAGAAGAAGTCTTGGAGGCCATTTGAATGACGTTTTATTCAGAACTTAATTGTATCGATAGTACTTCACATTAAATAAAAACATTTCAATTTCCTTAACAATTAGTGTGTTTTTTTAAAGAAATCATATCACTCTTATTGGAAAACCCTATATTTGGTTGATAATTAGTCTTAGGGACTTTTATTTGAGCTTTTGAAAGGTTTGGCAAACAATTTCCGAACGCCAAAAATCAATTATTAGATTTATTTACTGATTTTTAATTTGAAACACGAAAAGAAAATAGTAATTTTAAAATTTTTAGTGAGAAAAACAAAATTTTTTCAATAAAAATTTTAACAACGATTTAACTAAATCCCAAAACACCTCATTAATAATTAACATCAAAGTAGTTAATAGCCTAATATGAACGATAATTAGAAAACTTTGGATTTGACAATTCTCACCTTCTTTCTAGACGCAGAACAAACTAATTTTTTTTGACCGCGGAGCAAACACAAATAAATATGTATAGATTATCAGCTTTTATAATCAGCTTGCAATATTCACACAGGTAGTTTTACAGGTGTACTATTTGACTCGTTCGCCCCTAGTAAGCGTGGAAAGAAGAAGAAAAAGACAACTGTAGATGACTATAGGCAATCGAAACCAGTTAAATTTTGTTATCGTATTATGAGTAATGCCCTTTGTTATATTTGCATTCGTAAATATTTCATAACAGCCTCCAGCTTATTGTAGGATGAATGTTTACTCATATCATTTTCATAAAGGCAGCTTACAGACAACTTACAGAAAATTAATGTATTTACGATGTATATCCGGTTACATATACAAACTTAATTTCAGTAGTAAAAATCGTGTAATTTTTATTGGTTGGCTTATAAACACCGATTTGATGAATATGTAATGGCCCGAGAGGAAAATATTAGGAGACACAACATTTCTTCCGAAGTATTTTATGAGTTTTGAAACCAAGTATTGAAATTTTAAAATTTTTCAAATACTAGCTACTATTCCTAACCAAATCTATATCTGTGATTAGAATTTTCTTCAGGTTATCTGCACTTTTTATATGGAATCGTAATCTCCTAAACGTTAGGGAAAAATATTTTACAGCTTTTTATGGCTAATTAGAACTTTATCTGTAATCTTTACGTAAGTGAATAACCACTGGTCGAATGAATCATTTACTGGTCAACTCTCCAAATGAATCAGATGATTCATTTGGAGGCGAGCAAGGAAATTCTATGTATAGTTAATGATACTACATGTCACTATGAGTAAATAACCGAACTGACGAAGTAGAGACCTATTAAAGTAATTTCCCCATCAGGTGTGAAGGTTTTTACTCTTTATTCTGCCGTAGAGGAAAAATTTAGAGCTATTATAAGATTGAAAAATGGTAAGACACCCGGTCTCGATGGAATCCTCGTAGAATTAATTAAATATGAAGATTCCACTCTCGTATCTAATCTCATCGTGCTATCCGCGCTCATGATCCGAACGACACATAAAGTGTTGACTGGTAATGTACTTTCTTGACTCGTTACTCTAATATCCACGAAGCTATCAGTTGGTTTCGCCTTAACCGATTACTCAACGGCCATTGAGTATTTTATAATGAGGGCGATTCTGCAAAAATATCGGGATACACCAACTACGAGTATAAGACTTCCAGGAGGCATATCGCATCATCATTTATCTAATAATTCCAGACAAACACGTTTTTGTGTGCAAACTAACGGCATCTATGGTTCTATATGTAAGATCTGTCCTTTAGGAACAGTATCTGATCCTTTCAAATATCACCTGATATTCGACAGACTAATACATCCAATCAAGGTCAGTTTGAAACGCTCGATCGCTGAGCAAGAAGACCTGGTTCGAAAGTATATAAATGGACATACAACAAAATAACCAAATTTGTAATCGGTGACCATTATTTTGATAGCCAAATATTTCAGGTCGGTTATGACAATTTCAAATAATACCATGGAGTCATAAATTTCGAATTGCTGCTTGAAGGTCCGACAAATTTCTACACGCCCAGACCCCGTTTGCGATGACATAAAACAAGATCTACGTTTAATAGGATGTCAAAATCAAAGGACGAGAACGACGAATCAAAATGGATGAAGGATCTTCGTGTAGACGATAAACTTGCTTCGGGTGGTCAGATGTGAAAGACGGAGAGGCAGCGTATTTCGCTTGAATCTGGAAACTATTTCTTCATTATCTGCAAGCATATTACCAAATATCACGTCGTTGTTGTGTGTTGGTTTTGTTATTGACAAAATATCTAAATCCCAGGCACATAAGGTTCAATTCGTTTCATTTTCACGATTCTTTACATGTGTTTAATTGAATAGTTGACGAATACGTTTTTCATATAAAAAATTAAAGACCTGACTGACCAAGGCCAGTTTCATCGCGTTGTCAGTTGATTTATAGGTGGATTTGTCTCAAAGTAGTAGAGACGCTATTAAAACCCTATTAACTTTTTGTTTTAAACAAAACACGAAGGTAAGAGACATACTATAATTTTTTAAGAATTTAAATCTTTATGCCCTCAACACTCATCACAAGGGCAGGATTTTTTGAAAAATTTGCTCAATCCCGGATCCGTCTTTGAAAGAAGAAATATTTTATATTACTAAGTTGAGACTCAGAAATCGTAGTGAATAAAACGTGTTTTTCTACAACTGTTTTAGTATTTGGGTGCAGTGCAGAGCGAACCTTAAGACGTTTGCACCATATAACTGGTAGAGCATCTATATCCAAAGCAAGACCCTTCAGGCAAACGTTGAAAGCTGCAATTTGAGATTGATATTTGCATGTCATAATCTAACGGAAACAATTTTACAGTTCTGGCGTTCAGTAGTTTCGAAAATGTCGAACAATTTTTAATTATCCTCGCGCATCGCGATCGCAAAAATTAAAATTGAAATCGTGATCAGTGATTATTGCAAAAAAGAGCAAAACAAATAGAAGTGATTTAGCTGGGACAATAGTTTAAATATGGCACTACGATCATAACCTTTAATCAAGTTATAAAACAAGCAGTACAACAAACAGTCAATGAAATAGTGCAATGACTGAAATCTTAAGTACGGGTGACTGCTGAATTCCATATGTTATACTTTGAGGTTTTCTAAACCTTCGGGTTACTGTTAATCTTACTGATGCTCTCAGAAAGCATTTATCTGTTCCAAGTTCATAAATATAGGCGTCGGAGCTGTAATAGGAAATACTCAACAACACGAAATAGTTTTACGGTCTTCTTATTAAACCCTTATACTCGAATACAATATCATCTGAAAGATCTCAGGTTAGTTTATAAAAGGTTTTGAAGAATGCCACACATTTAACTGAAGCACCTTAGTAATAAAAGTTGTCACTATGCCGATGAACGCTGATGCAGTTTTCTCTTCTCATTCCTATATAATAATGTGGTATGTATATCATTTGGTCTTGAACCAACCAAGAATTTTGTTATGAACAAGAGACAGAAATTCACCGTTTCGGCGCTAGTGATAAATTATTAGTTTATAGTTATTGAAAAGGTGTGAAAACACCTTAATACAAAAAATTCCCGCCTTTTTCATTCCGAAATAATTAAGTGGCATATCATTTGAAAGGTTTTGGACTAACTAACAATTCTGTTATCTATCCAGAGGTGATCTATCTGTAGGTGATAACAATTTGGCAATTTATTAACTTATTATAGAGGACGGGCCGCATATCATTCCGAAGTTCTTGATGAGTGTCAATCAATTTATTTGCCGTTTAGCACTTCTGTCGTCTAGGAATAAACAAATATATTATATTGTAGAACGAAATTGTAAACCACATAATTGTAGACAAACCACTGAAAAATTATCAGATAACAGGTTATAAAAATATTCAATCGGAAGTGTATACTGTTTGTTATCGTGTAACAAAATGTCCGTCGAAGTGATTAAATGGTTAAACTGGGAAAATATAAACGATTATCGAATTACGCATAATTGTGTACTGTTTTAGTAAATAGCGCGCGAGTGATCAGATTCCGAAAAAATCAGTTTTTTACATTTATGGTGATTGGGATGCGGCGTGGGAATTTTCATCAGGCAAGCATCATTACAGATAGAGATTATGTTATAATGAGTTCTGCGATCGATGTAAAATATAAAATTGAGGTTATCTACAGCGATAGAGAACAAAAGAACATGAGACAGGTTTGTTCTAGAATACCGATGAAATAAAGTAGTCGCCACTTGATCTCCTACCAGCTCAATCGATCGATGCGCCTTTACGCGGGACAAATTTGGGAATTTTCTCATATATTTCATTCACCGAAACACTCAGATATAGAGATATGCATTTCTCAATTTTATTTAGATTTTACCGAGAACTATTTGTGGTTCTCTCGGAAATTCTCGAGGAAAGTTAAATATTTAATTTATTATTTCGGAAAAAAAAATAAAATGATTCCTTCACTAAATTTGAGCATAATACATTATTCCTGAGATCATTTTCAATATTTGATGTACCAAAAAAAGTTATCCGCAATGGAATTCAAGCGTAATAGCGTTATTGCTATATATTTGGCTGGAAAACCACAGCCGCAGATTGTTAACCAGTTAAAACATTTGCATGTGAATAAAATGTTTGTGTATCGCACCGTAAATCGTTATAACGATACTGGCAGCATTGCAAAACACCATGATGGTGGACCGAAACGCACTGCAACATCGCCGGATATCATTCGGAAGGTGAAGACCAAATTGGCTCGGAATCCGCGCCGTAGCGGCAGAAAAATGGCTCGCGAGACGAACATTTCGCTCGAACGGATGCAGCACATATTGAAAGATCATCTTGGACTAAAGGCCTTGAAATTCCATAAAACGCATGGTCTCACCGATGCTCAAAAAAAAGTTAGAGTGGAAAGAGCAAAGGAGTTGTTACGCTTGCACGAAAGTGGCGATTTGCCGAATTTGGTTTTCTCCGATGAATCGCCGTTCGTTATTGAGCAATATGTGAACAAGCAAAACGACCGGATTTACTTGCCCGGCCGAACTACTGAAAATTTGGACCAACGGATTGCCACTCGAAACCAAGCGCCGCCGATGGTGATGGTTTGGGCCGCCGTAACGGCCGAAAGCCGTTCACCGCTCGTTTTTTTGGACCGTGGCATAAAGATAAATGCTCAAATTTAACGGAATCATATGTTGGAGAGAGCATTGAAGCCTTGGACACAAAATCATTTCGGCCGCAGAGCCTGGACATTTCAACAGGACTCGGCGCCGAGTCATAAATCGTGCGTCAATCAAGATTGGCTGAGAAACAACGTTCCGCGGTTCATTTCCACTGCCCAATGGCCACCAAATTCACCGGATGCAAATTCGGATGCTAGATTTCTCGGTTTGGGGTATTTTGAAGAGCAAGGTTGGGACAAAAAAATACCAAAGTGTCGATCATCTCAAGCAAGCGCTTCGCCGGTAATGGGCCAAAATACCGCAGAGCCACTTTCGTGCTGCATGCAATAGCTTTGCCGGCCGTTTGAAGGCCATAATCGAGGCTAAGAGTGGTCAAATCGAAAACTGCTAATGCGATTCGAAAATTTAAATATTTGTTAACATTTTTTACTTTGATTCAATAAAATTCATCAAAAAATAAAAATTCGGTGGCGTTTTGCGTTGGTAACACTTCGTGTCAGCCACCCTGTTGAGTACTGGTTGTATGCATGTTACCTCAATACGAGCCCACGATATATTTTGGATTATCTACCTTTCCTTGTTACACAATATTGAAAACAAGAAAAAACGTTCGTATTTTTTTACTCGACCATATAGTAAAAGAAAACTTTATGAATGAAGGAAACAATAACAAAACAACACTTGTTTTCAAAATTGTGTAACAAGGAAAGGCAGATAATCCAAAATATATCGCGGTCTCGTATTGAGGTAACATGCATACAACCAGTACCCAATTTTACATTTTGATTAGCCTAATGCTATTTTGATACAAGAAAATTATCATTCTTACATACCTATTCTATGGTAATACAGAGAGCTAAAGAATAGTAGTTCGAGAGGTTCGAGACCTTAGTTTAAGATGGCGATGTTGTCAGTTTATCAGTTCATTTTTAAATTGTTTCAGTATTATTGATGTATGTCTCAATTGAATAACCTAAATGAAGACAAGGAGTTGTGAGAAAGGAAGAGTAAGTATAAAAGCCCTTATCACTAAAACCTGTGAAATATAAAAGCATGTGTACCTAAATTATTGTATAATCTGCGTCATTCGAAGCTAATTCGAAGCACCACATTAGACATTACCAACCAAATTATACATTAATTAAAGGGTCATCTAAAACTAAAATTGTAAATTTACATTACATTGGCCGCATAGTGAACAGTAACAGTAACTTCAACTTTAATTCTACTTTATTTAATTTAGTCGATTGCGGCACACCGCATTAAGTATTATTGGTAATAAAATTGATGATTGGAAATTTACATAAAACACTACCCATCGTAATAAAATAAAGCTGTAACGCCTACTGGAAATGTTCATCAGGGCTTACAAAACCATTAAAAAATGGAGTAGTGGACACAGTTTAAAGCTATATCGCCAGCAACAAAATTATGTAAACCGCGGTCCAAATCGTTAATCTGATAGCTTGGTTTGGTCAAACCATTATGAATATATACGGTGCTTTACATTATAAAAATTAATTCATTTAAAATAATTAACGGGATCTGAGGGAAATTTGCAAAAAATTGAAATGTGCATAGTAGAATAAGCGAAGGATGTTATCATGAGTTAAATGTTTTAGACGTTTCTGAGCTAAATATTTTAAAATTATTGGCTTCTCGAGAAATAGATAAAATATTTCTCGGAAACTGGGCTGGAACTCGAATAGGCGATGATAATTAATGATGATGCAGTCTCATTGTCCAACATATCCATCGACGGGGATTATCATTGATCGTTAATGTATAAACATGCTGAAATTACTAAACGAATCGGCCTTGGACCCGCGGAAAATAATTGATACATCGAAACCATCCAGCTACTACAGTTGCTGATGTGGTATCCGCAAAGGCAATCGAAATCAATAATCTTACCGGAAAGAGTATTTCAAAACAGTGGGCTCAACTGAGATCAAACCGTATCGGCATTTTACTTGGTACTGACGTGATTTCGGTCTGCTGCAAACAGATGGATATAGCAAAGACTATTCGAAGTCAATTGTTTAAAATACCGTACTCGGCTACATTTTAATTAGCAAGAAGTAGTAAACAATTGACCGTTAAATCATTTTAGAACTCCAAGAAGAATGTCAAGTAACGAAGAAAGAAATATGATGTTTCTATCGTTTAATGTTCACAAGTACCCACTGCTTCGCAGATCCCAAAAAGTTAATTTCGATTCAGAAAGTATTCAGTGTTCCATTCAGACGGACAACGCGGACTTTTTGAACCAAAGAAAAAATTACACGTCGTCGTTATTGCGTCACATAAAACATCAACCAGTATCTCTTTGAACCACAAGTTTCTCATTGTCCAAAGCTCAAATAGGCAGCTAAGTAACACCGGTTCATTTTTACTGCAAACGACCGACATAAACATCGACAGATTAAATATTTAATTAAGACGTTTTAAATTCGTTTGTATTAATTATTTTAGTTAAGATTTTTTCGGTTTTTTATAAAATATTATTTTTCATGACTAAAAAAGTCTCTTTATGTTTGTCTAAAAAGCCGAAAAAATTTTAAATGAAGTAATATTTGATGTTTTTATAAAACTTCTAGTCTTGAGCAAAAAATATTAATTTAATTTTGCGAGAACTTGCTAGCATGAGATTCAATCTGAAGGAAAATTTTAAATTTACGCTTATTCGTGCTCGATTTTGCAAATAAAAATTTGGCAATTTTCAAGTTACAAACTTTATTTTCCAACACCTTCAATTTTTACAGTAATTCACTTATTTCACTTGTTTACTGCTCACTAATTCGCTTTTACTGTGTTCGCTTTAACTGTTCACAACTTTTCACTTTTTACCGTGTTTGCGTCCCAAAATGCTCTCGGTTATATATTTGATTATCCCTGATCGAGATTACTCTTTTATTGCATCTGGCAATGTATGCGTTTTGCAATTGTAAATCACTTTCATGTGAAAGTGTGTATATTTGCGAACATTCTACGTCATCTTGATGATTATCGCCGCCGTTTGCAATTGCTTTCGTTATCTTCACATTCCCCTTCACATACATATAATGTCATTCTAAAATTCAAATCTCAATAAGTATTGGAAAAATACTTGATCTGACAACATCGATGATGTAAAGAATAATAATCGCCTCAATAAAATTATGGACTCTGAGAAAATTCGAACTCGCGACCTTTGCGTTGGTAACACTTTGTTGTGTATGACTTAACCACTCGACCACCGAGTAGCATGCTTGTGTAAAGTAGAATTCGTAACGCTGTTATAATGGCAATCACGATATTTTCTAAAAACATATAGATCGGGTGACAAAACGGGCGAAACGAAATTTTAAAAATTTGGAACTTTTAATTTCTTACCAAATTTCAGATCTAAATAATTTAAAATACTTTCTTTATTTGTAGGACTGATTGAAGAGATAAAGCAGTTTCTTAAACCCTGTTTTCAATAGAAGACATTTTTAAACGTTTGTAACTTGACTGAGGGAAGGACATAAACATGTGAAGTGGTACAAGTAAAGTTGCCTTCGCTTTCATCAAGGAACCCAACCGTACCATTCGTATCGGTCCGTTGCGGAACACCTAATAATGTACTGTATTATAAACAGGGGGGCTCCAGTCAACAGTTGGCATTTTTTCATCAAATAAGCATTGATGAATTAAATCCTGAAACAGCCTCGGTATGCCAAGATTAGACAGTTCCAGTTCCTGAGGAGTTACCCTCTCTGCGGGTACCAATGAACCAACTTCTTAAGGAAGAAAACGTATTATTTCTATTTATTTCTCGGTATAACCTCTTTTCAACTGGATACATTTAGTAGTGATATTTCAACTTTCTAAAGTCATATAAAACATATGATTCGTCGAACTCTGAAAAATACGCCTCTGTTTCGGTGACGATTTCCTTGTTTGACGTGAACCGTTTTTCGACAAACCATTTTTTCACGTTGAACAACTTTCACATGTTAATATTTTTTATTGATTTTCAATTGAGATATTTACAATATCGGCAATCCCTCTGTTCTATATCTGGCGGTCTGCTAATATGATATCAATATAGCTATCAAAAACAAAACCACTCGACAAATCTGTCAAAAACTTTGACGAGTGTCAAACCTTGATGGCGTTAAACGATGGTATATATAGATTTTGAGTCAATGGCGTTATCAATCGTTAAACACGGAAAGCATGCCTAAATTTTCAACCTTTGCCTAATGTCGGATGAAAAAAGAGGATCTCGGAATCCTTTTTTATCGAAAAAAACAATAATTAGCAAGTTAAAGCCACAAATGCAAAGAGTGTATCAAGATTTTTGGCGAATCGAGTTTACGGAATATCTGCCCCACCTACAACAACGACCAAAATGCGTTCCGACGGTGTGGTATACTAACAGCTACAGTGAAATGTTAGACTAAGTTCTCAAAGGACCGGTGGCTAAGTTATGCTGAAACAAAATTCTATGCTCCGTATTTTTTGCTCTGATCGACAATCTGAAAACATTATTATGCATCAGAATTATCAACTAAATGAAAATACAATTTGTAAGCGAGTTTATATTTTCATATTGTTTGTGAAAATCAGAAACTCACGTGGCAGTTATTCTAAACTCCAGCGCATCGTATAAATACCAATTCATCGCTACACTTCGGTCAATAGCTTTTGGAATCTCTTAAGATGTCTTAATACTTCCAGTGTGCATCCAGTGTCCGCCAAGATTGCTAAAATGATTCCATATTTTCGACACAAAATTGATAATTGAACCAGGCGGAAATGGTGATTTAGTCTAATGTACAACCATAAATAACCAGGAACACGTGATTTAAACCGAATAACCACTTCAGAGCGGGATATACCTTGCATACGACAATCATTTTTATTCCTACATTGAAAACTTTGTGTTATCTTTTGTCGTATCGTAACAAGCACAAAACATTTAAATTAGTACTAAAGTGTAGTTAATGTACGTAAGTGTGTGCCACAGCACAACCAATTTATGAATATAGAGCACAAAATAATTTATTTGTAATGCCGGTGGTGGTCTCGTACGATATAAAATTGTACATTTGGTTGTCTGGTGATTTAATTAACACAGCAAAAACTTAAAATCTGGGAAATTTCAGAATTGTAGATTCAACTAGTTCCTGTATATGCACAAATCTCTAATTACAGAGAACAAAAGTTAATTTTACATATAAAGACTTAGGTCAAAGACAGGTTTGTCGTATATATGCAAATTAAAAAACCAAAATACAAAAGGTGAACACAATTTAATTAATGGCTTTTGATGTTTTTGAATGTTTTTGAAGCTTTACAAATTTCTACAAAATTAACACATTTTAGGGTATTCAACAAATTTAATTATAAATTCGGTTTGATTACGATTTAGTTGTATACCATGAAAATAGCGCAAGGTTTGCGTCACTTGTATAATGTATAGTAAATGGCTTTTACTTTATGTCAATTTTTTGATGGTGTGCGCACTCTGATTTGTTATTAAATTGTTTCTAAGCTTAAAATAATTGTTAAAAATTCATGAGAGCGTAAAATTTCAAAACAAAATGCTAACACACTTAAATCAATAGGCAAGCAATACAAAAATTTACAATTTTGATTAATCGATTGCTAAATATATACGTCAACATTATGTCCTTCCGAGAAATACATTTTGCGGAATCAATTAAAGTTTTTGGTTTCTTACGGGTCGTTAATCCGATTTCATACCAACTAATTTTATATTTCTTATTGATTTTATATATACGAGTACAAAGAGATCGATTTCTTTGATAATTTATTTTTTTATATTAATTGCCTATGGATGACAAGACATGTGTGCACAAGCTTTAACACCGAAGTCATTAAAGTGTGTATAGGTCATGTTCATGTATAGGTCATGATGTGTATAGGTCATGACCACGTATGAACTACAATAAATAATACAGATTCAGAATAAAATTAAACGGCTCTATTATAAAAATAGTTGAATGACTGAATCAAGTATTTCGCCAATACTGATTAAAATTGAACAATTTACAAGAGCATTTTAAAGAGGTTATAAACAAAGCCATCACGCATTGAGGAACGAGAAGAAACACTGGCAAGACTATTCGTCTAAAATGATAATTGCTTTCAAATTGATGTTTTGAGAACGGTACCAAACAAGTATTTTAGACGCGATTAAGTTGCAGAACGAGCAGTGTGAGAAATAAAGTTAGACGTCGAGAGTTCCGATTTGCCTTTTGATTTTAGTTCGTCAACGTTTTTTATGGTCCCAATGTCTAGTTATGAAGTTTTTTCAATTATTTGTGCTTTGGAACCGAAATATTCAATTGATAACGTTGGCCTGAATAATTATATACTAGAAGCCATTGCTGGGCATATTAGTCATGTTCTTGTACACATTTTCAACCTTTCCTTTGAGCTGGGAGTTGTACCCGATCGATTGAAAACAACAACTAAAATTCCCCTTTTTAAGAATGGCAATCGCCTCGACAAAGGTAACTATAGACCTATTGCCTTGCAGCCAGTAATCCTAAAAGTTCTTGAAAAGGCAGCTAAAAATAGGGTTTATAGTTTTTTAGATCCACGGGTGTACTGAGTATTCATCAACATGGCTTCCGTCGAGGTATGAGTACCGAATCGGCCTTGTTGGAATTCTTAAATACAATCAATATTGGTTTAAATAAAGGTAAAACTTGCAGTGCTTTATTTATTGATACAGCTAAAGCCTTCGACATGATCGATCACAAGCATCTGCCCTCTATTTTGTATAATATAGGGCTTAAGGGAGTTTCAAACAAGTGGTTAGCATCGTATTTAGATGTTAGATCGGTGAGAGTTAAGATAAACGACAGGTTAATCGATCCGAAATTTATTGGGGTTGGGGTTCCCCAGGGTTCAGTATTAGGCCCATTGCTGTTTCTTATTTACACTAACTCGGTGTTTAAACTGAATCTTCATGGTTATTCTACCGGGTTTGCAGATGACAAAGCCTTGGCTTATTGTGAAAATTGTCCCAGTAACGTTATTTCGATGATCAATACTGATCTAAAAACTTTACTCTCATGATTCGACAAGCATCGTCTGATAGTGACTAATCACAGCAGGCTTGAATGTGCATCTATTGGTTGCCACTCCGAGTGTTTTGACATCGAACCTGTTGACTCGTTTAAATATCTTGGTGTTCACTTGGACACATGTTTAAATTGGAAAACGCATGTAAATTCAGTCAATCGATATCTGTCATCAACAGCTAGAATTTTGTACCTCCTTCGTGACTATTGTCCCACTCCGGTGTTAAAAATTGATTATCATGCACTAGTTATGGTTAAATTAGAATATGGATTGGCGTGCTAGAGTGGTTGTTATGCAGCTACTCTGACCCCTTATACGTGCAACAAAAAAATATCTTGGAGTTTATTCACTACAACCAACATCTTGCCGTTAAAACACTTGTATGCCTATAAGGTATTGAGAGTTTTTTTTAATCGAAGTGGTCAACATACTCGCATAATGAGAAGCGATTTTCGATAGAATTTTCGCGGCAACCATCAATTTCTCTGCAACATTCCTAGATTTTACATCGACCACTTCCGTCGTTCTAATCTTGTCGCTGCACCAACCATTTTTAATGCGATACCATTTTACATTAAGCAGGACATTCATTTGAAATCTTTTTTACCAAAAGTTAAACAATGACTTCTTGAAACTGTGGATGTCACCTTTTTATTCAGAGTTATTGCACAAAAAGTGTTGAACTGAGTTAAATATTTTGAAGTTGAGATTGAAGAAATATTATTGTTATTATTTTAAGTATTTTTATTATTGTAATATCACTTTTAATTGTAACATTAACCTTTGTAAATATTAGAATTATTCTTTAAATTTTGTATGTATTTTTTGCGAATTTGCTACTGTCACTTTTTGGCATAAAACTCGCTTTATTTTTTGTAAATAAATAAATAAATAAAATTTTAATATATCAAAATCGTTAAACAAATCGTCCAAAATTGGTATTTGAACTGATTAAACATAAACACGTTATCACTAATGAAGTAATTAGTTCAAAAAGGGGCTTATCAACCGAAAGAGATAAGAAAATGTTGCTTTCAATGGACGTGTCCTTCGAAGATTTTTAACCGGATATTTTTCGTCCTAACTTCATTCCAATATCATATCCGGGTTGTTTCTTGTTTCATTAGAAAATGTGTTTTTCACAGCTCGGATTTTGTATGCCAATTTTTTTAAATGACTAATTTTAAACAAAATAAATTTCGTTCGAAAATATGCAATTCTCAGAAGAGAAAATTATCAACTTAAAAATAAAATAAGTTTCTTCGATGAATCTGCACCGAACTCCAGTTTAGTGGCACAACGTTGTGACGTTTTCTATACTCCCCTAGTCTCAATTAAAACATATTATATTGTGTTGTCTAACGGGAAATCGCTGTGCCTATATGTTTCGATAACAGAGATTACTTCTATATTAGCCATGTATTTCCTTATTTTTTTAGGTAACCTAAAAGCTTTCACAAATTTACATGGGATAAGAGACATGTCGCGTACTGTTTGATTTTTTCGATCAATAAGCAGGGCACCTGCGACAACAAAAAGCCCATGAAAATTGTGACCAAGGCCATAAACCTTAATTCGTCGTCGTACGCAGCTCAAATTGCACCATTTAACGAATTAAAAAACAGCTATTACGTTACAAGCCCATAAAATTTAATTGACACAGGAATGCTTGTGATGCGAATCCTGATACCAAGTTGGTGGAATTTCATGAGGAACGAAATCTTTTGAAAAAAGAATAAGAATTCAATGGATGAATAATAATGAATGAGGTGCAGTGCATTTTTCTGAATTCAAATGTACCAACCAGAGAATGGAAAGTTGCCTTCTACAAACTCGAATATAAATGCCAAGCGATTGTCTTCTAGGTTAACCAGAAGTTTTTTTAAAACTATTACTGGTTCTGGACTCTCTTTTTGTAAAGGATTTTCTTTAAGCTAAATCTGGTCTGCAGGTTTAATTGTTCTTCTTTGTATACAGCAAGCATGTATATTGATGTTCATGCTTAACATAAAACAGTTGTTTCATCGTAAATCTGGATTGAATGCTTTTTCTTTTTGTAGAACCTTGACCGAACCTTGACCTCTATCTAAAATTTAGTTTAAATTACAAAATAATTTAAAAAATAAATAAATAAATATCGCTCCTATTCAGGGCAAAGGGCAAGCACATACTCTTCCCATGTGTAGGTTGCCAAACATCTTTTGAAGATGGGTCAACTTCTGAGGATCTCATCCATGTATATCTACGGCATCCAGGTGTTCACAACACCGATTTCATTCCGTTTTAGTAATGTTTAGAACATTTATTGATGAACACTTGAAGTTTCTTCGGATATGTTCGTGTTACTACTCTCCGAGCTTTGCATCTATGTAGAGAACAATTTGACGCTCGAGTTAACGACGTAAGTTTCATGTGTTCTGGTACTACTCGCGATACCATAATTTTATTTAGCATGAAAAAGCATACCTTGCTTTCTTGATTTGTGGTGTAATATCGGCTTCAGTACTACCGTTCTTAGTTATCACACTTCCTAGGTAGCGGAACTGCTCTACGTCATCAATAGATGGTAAGCCATTATTTCTGATTGTTATTGTTAGTGGAGTCAAGGCTCCAGCGTAGTCGAAATTGTATCGATATTGGTTTAATTCATCACGCTATCTAAGTCAATCAGAAAAAATTTTGGTGGTAAGACACACCCTTGTCTTACTCTTTTACTGGTTGCAAATTTGGTGGTTTCTTTGCCTTTGTACGTAACGCTGTATATTGCATCTTTGTAAAGCTCTCAATTGACAGCTATAATTGTTTGCGGTACTCTACGATTGCAGCGGCTTCCCAATGAATTATCTCTTGATGGTGTCAAAATATCTTTCGAAATCAACAAGTATGATTGTAGACTATATATACGATCGACACATGATCGATTGATTAATTGGGAGTGCACGACCAAGCTTACTTTCTTGGAAGGCAGGACTCCACAACCGTTTTGCGTCCTCAAAACTCTCTACAGCAGAAGAGCTGGCGCTGGCGGGTGATTTCTTAAATTCCTCTCCTCTTAGTTTGTGAGTTGCAATGTACACTTGTTTTCTATTTGATTCAGGTTTCTTAATAGTCAAAGACAAACAGATTTGACTTTATCCTACGCTACAGCTTAATGAAAAAACGCTCGCCAAATACTATTAAGAAACCTGAATCAAATGGAGCACTAGTATACACTGCAACTCGTAAGGTAAGCGAAACATCTTTTTCCCTATTAACCTGCAGTTTTCATCACGTATTCAAGGCTTTTTATGATTTCCCTTGAACCCCAATAATTTTTCTGCTGATATATTGCAGGTCAACTCGACTCGTTATCTCATAAAGATTAACAAGCCTCTCTGCATTGATGTTTATACACTAGAGATCCGTGTTATCAGTACCGACCAGGGAAACGGGACGTAACATTGCATAAATGTGATATTCCTATACCGAGCCTTGAACCACGCCGAAAGGATCCGATCCGAAACAGGTTTGAACTCTATTAAGGAGTATCTTGTTTTCAGTGTTACTAAAATTTCGACTCCAATTGTATAGGCGATGCTGTTGCCGCTATATACATGAGACAATTCCAGGTCTGTCTGGAACCGCCTTACCCTTTCCATCTTATTTCGCTAAAGACCAGTACTTTTAGATTTTAGTTACTCATTTCGCGGCAGACTTGTGCAAGATTCGGTGACTCTGTGAGTGAACGACCGTTCCATACTAAGATTTTGTGCTTATGCGGGAGTCACAAATCGAAGTACTTGTTGTGAGTCTGAGTAGCCTTTTTCCGAGACGAGGTAGTTTCTGTTTCTTGATTAGATTACTAGCCTTGCGCAACCTTCTTCTTTTGCGTACTGGTCACGTACTGGCGGTGGAATTGAATACTAACAAAATAAACTACTTTATAAGAAGTTTGCCTCAAAAAGAAAATTTTGAATTTTTATGCCTTACACTACCATAGCCACTTTCATTCATGATTGTTTATGACGGTTTATGAGGTTTATGGTGTCTTTTCATGTACCTACCTTTTCACTCACTCATCTGACCTGATGTGGAACAACATTTTTCAATTATCTTCGTGGCCAAGTGTTTGATATTAGTTTGTGTTCTTTGTCGCTTATTTGAATTTAGTTCGAGAGTGGATGGTATATAGTTATGATATTAAAAACATTGGTTACAGTAGAATATCTTTTAATCATAATTGGAAATTAACCCTTTTGAAACTTTATCGAAACAGGAAATAAACCAACTAGAAACTTTTATCCAAGGAATTATCTTGTTTACTTTACACACCAAGAAAAATATGATCCTTGGAGGAAATAGAATCTCTGACATTATCGCTGTCGAAAGCTATTTGGACTGCTTTCGGAAATTATTTGCCTCTTTGACAAACCAAGAGTATCATAACAATCCTGTTTGGTGCCCTGATCTTAAGAGGTTAAGGAAATTTCTGGGAGCTTCAAAAACGTAAGAGTATAGCGAGAAAAATAAACCTGTAGGTTGACTAGGGTAGTTTCCTATTAGCGCAAACGGCTTATAAGATACATTTAATATCTGCTTACAGGCTGCCGCTAAAGTATGAGTAAACAAAATATTAATATGATAATTGCCGAATTAGTTCTCTCCGTTTATTCAACGGCAATTTTTCCTCTTACAAGAAGGAACTACTTTGATGAACTACTTATCCTTGTTCATTTTTCTAGCCACATCTTCTTCGATTATGTTTCTAACGAACATTCTAATTCTACTGAATTTAACCAACAGGCTGAGTACATTCTCTTTTCTTCTTTTTAATCGTACAAGGTCCTGGTGACCCCGATATAAATGTACCTACCGAGTCAGAGTAAATCGACGCTAAATTTTATCAAACAATCAGTCTATCTGGAATTCCGAATATTGACCATTAATAGGCTTATTAAGGTGCAGACTGTTGCATTCTATATTAAACAGTGTTTGAGAAACGAAGAATAGCTTTAATAGCTAAGTACAAGAATCAATCTCAAGTCGCATACACGTTGTTAAAACTCGAAAAGCTATAGTAATTTTTGTCGAACACGGCCAGAGATCCAACACGACCAGATAGTATTAGATAAGTAAATATTATATGATAAAAATTATATAAAAATAATGTAACAGCAATTGAATTCTGAAGTATCCAGAATCTACGTCAACACTTCTTTACTTGTAACAAAATGTAATAAGAGATTGCACCAGACCAGACGCAAAAGCCGCAATGGTTATACTCAAGCCAAAAAGCATGTAAGGTAAGCCACACGACGAGAGAATTGACGTAAGAGGTATACAGATAAAAATAAATAAGCCAATTTTACACAGCGGTTAATAAGAACAAAATCGCAATCCACGAAACGAAAAGGGTGATGTACGAAATTACGGAAACACTTTCGGTCCGAATTGGTTCCTATCGATCAAATAATTTACTCAATAAATTTAATTTTGATAAAATGTGAATGTAATAGTCAAATCTCGATATCTATTGCCTCTTAGTAGGATTAACAACAATCAAACAAAATTAACACATTTACTGCCTTGTGACCCACCGGTGGATAACGCGTTATTTTCATTGTAACGCCACGTGCACCACCGATGGGTTCCATGCATATGAGTTTTTAAAGTAAAATAGTTTTGCGTCGCTTAATTGAAAGTAATATGTCTATACCATGGCACCTCAGTAAAGGTCATTTATTTCTTGATATTTTTCTAATACATTTTTATCCCTAAGGTGGCAGTAAACGTGTTAAGAAACTTCAACTCAATAATTGAGTGACGCTTCTGGGTTTTAGTAATAAAACAACAAATATTTCCGACAAGTTTATTGAAGTTAAAGAATGGCTTACAATATCAACTTCAACATGTTCCAATACAGTTTGCAAATTTTACTTGATGGGAAGCTCTTGAAAGTTCACGCTTTTGGGCGTAAGTGTTCTAGGTATTTTTCTTGACCTACTATGGGTAATAGACAATTCAGAATCAAATTATCATGAGAAATCGGAACCGTTATTTAGAAGATTAACGGAAAGTCTTCGGAAAAACAACTGGTATGAATGCTTTAAATATAAGGAAACGGCTGTGAAAACATTATAACCTTTTGAGAGCGATTTGTCTGAGTCTTATATGAATTAATATTTACAATAAAATTACCAGTGCCCAATTGCGACAACTATGGAAGAAAGCTACATTGAGTTGAGTATATTGCGAAGGTCGGTTTATAGGGATTACGTTCTCGTCCTAAGCAACAATATGAAAATAGTTATATTCGATATAAAAGGATAAAAGCTTCCTTTTTGTGTTGTGACGACATCCGAAACAAAGCGGTTTGAATAATTGCAGAAGCCAGATTTGGCGATCGTTACAGATTGAAGAAGTTATTTAAACGGTAAATCCGCATCAAAATCAAAAATCAAAATAAAAAATGCCAATATTATAGTTAACCGTCTTTTATTGTCTGTAGAAACCATCTTGTTCTAAGCTGTTCTAATTTTTTCTTTTAATAAAAATATAAAATATGTGTACGAATATATATCATAATCATGCATAATATTTTCTTCGCATAATCGTACATGGCCAACCCCAAGCTTGATGTACGCGAAAATCAATCAAAATAACTTTTTGTGTTAAACGTACCATGATATTTTACGTATATTGTAACGTAAGTATAAACACAAGCTTCAAGTCATGTGTATTGAGTATATCGTACATAATTCATATTTAATTTTTCAATATGGGGGTATAGAGCCAAATACTAAATATTAGATTAGACGAGAAACTTGAGTACTTGATGCATCAATAATATCCATTGAAACTAGAAAACCTTGAGACTTCATTATTGTATTTATTGGTTCGAAAAAATTGAGCGCCGCCGCTGCTCTAGAGCAGCTCTATGTTGTATTTAAGTGTATATGTCGTCTTAAACAATTAGCGCCCTTTAAGAGAGCTCGCAGATTCCTGTGAATTATTTATTGAAAATAATAAATACCCGTTTAAAGTAGTAAATATCTAGTATGGTAAAAAAAATTGCAAATGTATTTGAATCAATGGTGTGATATAATCATTATCATTATTCATGCGATCCTCAAGGTTGAATACGTGATATTTTGTAATAAAAGAATCGTTTAAGCATTCCGACTACGTATAACGTTTCATGATATCATCATTGGAATGGTGACGTTTCGGCATCTCAGGGATGGGATTAATATAATCGTTTAAGCGTAGGTCACCGGACATGCTATTAATGAGTCACCTGAACCTTAACGCATTTTATTCAATACAGATATTGTTTAAAAGTCTGAAGAGTGCCATTGAGGAATTTCAATTCCATTTCGTTTAACATTTCTATATCTGTAAGTTTCATCTGCTTACAACAATTATTTGCTTAAAGTATTCGTTTCGATAGTGAAAGTACTATAATATTACATTCGCTATACATTTCTCAATTAACTTACTTAAGCTACAAATTAAAATGTCTTTAGACGAAATAAGCAGAAAGAGAATGCAGCTGTAACATAGAGCAATCAAATACACCTCTGCGTCAGTATCGATGCAGCATCTGACGCGTGGAATATATATTTTTTGAGATAAATATTAAACCCCCTACGCAGAGACTAAAACGATACCACATGAGATGTAGACTGAATTAATACATTGTTAGATCTTCGAAGTTACGTCTGATGAATGAAAAGTAGCAACGACCTTTCTTTAGAGTTACTGCCCAAATAGGCTAACTAGGCTAACAGACGGCTTAACATTATCACGACTATGTAAACGATCATAACACAGCCTCAACGCGAATTAACCCTGCCGACGATATAATTCATTCCACGTTAACTATAAAATTGAATTTAAGCTGTTGATCGCGATAGAGAAATAAATTAATTATTGAAATAAACATCATAATCAAATTTATTATGTAAAAAATATACAAACTATAAAGAATAAGTGCAGTCAACCGATGCTTCTTAGACTCATGGTCAAATACACTGTAGGAAAAATTTAAATCTTGGTACAATTAGATTTCATCAAACTCACATTTAAAAACCAGCCTTGCTTGATTATGAACGAATTTTATTACAGCCTCATTGCCCTTATTAAAAGTGAAAGGACCACTGGTTCAGAGAGAATCAACTTCAAATTAAACCTGATTTGACCAAGACAGCAATAGCAATTTCACAATAAACTGGAGCCCAATTGACAGTATCTCCATTGTTGTAAGGAAGATGGTTAATAATGTGTTTACAATACTTAAGCAACTTTGAAGTTTAAAGTGGTCTGAGAATTCTCGACATAGAATAATATTTCCATTTGGAGTCAAAGGTCTCTCGTTGGATAAACCACGAAAAAAAGAGTTGCCGCAATCATCAAATTCAGGTAACATGTTATCATAAATCATTCTGATTTCTATTGATGGCAGTAGAATTTTTAAGTTTATTTTCAAGATGATACTTCTTACTACTGTCTAAAGTAATACCAAGATGTTTAACAAGGACTAATCTAGTAATTGTCTGCCCAAAAAAAGAAGGAATCAATATATCGTTTAAGTATATTTCTCCATCTACTAACGACTAATAAACTGGTCTCAGGCCAATATCGCTTTGGAGTCAACTTCACCGATAATTACCTCTGCATCTAACATAACGTTTATTTAAATTCCCATCCTATAGCAATCGCTGTACAGTTCGCCACTGGTCAGCAAACAGGACATGGCTGGGTGCTTGAATCAATGCTTTCTTTAGCTTCAGTTTGAGTTATAGTGTGTCGAGAAAGATTTGCACATTAATCCATAAATCTCAAATTGTCTTTGAGATAATCAAATGAAATATAATCTCAGACCCATAATTGATGGAACCCGATTTTTAGAGCAGTAACGAAAATGTAATTTTATCAAAATAACGAAATTTTACGAAATTAAAAGGCTAAAAGCGCCGGCCTTAGTCCGTCTTTCCCCTCGATTGAACAGACATGTATGTGTCTTATTAGTCATTCACCTGATTAAGACAACTTGAATTTCAAAATGGGAATATGCGTGCAGCGCCCATAAAACCGTAAGGTCAAATACAATAGTTAAGTAAGTTCTAATCTAACAAATATTGAAATAAACAGAGAGTATAAAACTTGAGTCGGAATCCTCGCTATTTGTCTAGTATATTAATCATTTTCCGGAAAACTCTAAGTATCATCAACCATCAACATCAAACAAGCACCAGTTAGGCAAACAGCAAAATTTTCAATGAATTATTGGGTGTACAAATGTATTTCCGACCTTTTTATAGAGGTGTCGTTAGTATCGCTGCTTGCATATTATTCAATCGGGCAATACATGTTTTTTGGAGGTTAGATGTCAAGCTTAAATAATTACTAGTGACATTTGTTCAAAGCGTAAACAACAATTATTTTCATGTAATTGAAAATGTCGAATTCTGTGCCAAAAAATAGCATTTGCGGGAAGTTTTACTTCATTATTTTTTGTGGAAGAAAAGTGTAGCGGAAACAAATCGTTTGCTTGTGGAAGTTTACGGTGAACATGCTCCCTCGAATACAACATGCAAAGAGTGGTTTCAACCAGGGTTGGTAAAAAACATGTTTTTTTCAAAAAAAACGTTTTTTTTTGTTTTAAACTGTTTTTTTTGTTTTAAACTGCTTTTAATTTTTAAACTGTTTTTCAGGTAGTTTTGTTACGTTTATGCTAAACTTGTTAGATAACACCCAATATGGGCTAAAAATCTCGTCTAACAAATCAATCAAAGAAATAGAATGAATCAAATTGAGCAATTGTTGCTCTAATACGATACTATGTCAGTGTATAACACATTTAAACATACTTAAGTAGGTACAACGGGCGTTGCCTCTCACGAAGTCTAGATTAAAAGTGCGGTAAATCGATTTTAATTCAGTGAACTGGAATATTAAATATTTTCACCAAGGATCAATACATTTTAATGCAAAACTGTTATCGATAGTTTTTTTTATTGTATATTTATTAATTTCAACATTACATGTATTTGTGCTTATACAAATTTGTATTTATACATAAGCGTGAAATCTCTAATTTCACATATATCAAAATATAAAAACTGAAGTAAACTAACTAAACTATGTATCTTCCATATAAATCAAAAATAAATAAAATGTCTTTCACATATTCATAAAACGTTTTCATAACTAAGCTACCTAGACAAAACTATTAAGCGCTCGTTTTATTCAACTGCTGCGAAACGAAAACCAACTTAACCGCTTTATCAGTTCCCAGCTTGTTTCTTAAAGCAGTGTGTGTTAAACCAAATTTCGAAAAAATTCTTTCTAGACCAGCCGATGAAGCTATAGCAGTATGCAGCTGTCCAAGAAGCCTCATATTTTCATCCGAAATAATATGCGGATATAGCGATTGAATTGACAACCACCATTCGAAATCAGTTAGCTGTTCACAGTTCGTAAAATGTAATGCTCTAAATGGATTAAGTTTTGCAACAAATTTAATAAACCTAGTATTTATGAAATTTTTTGAAAAATTAAATTCAATAAAATCCATGGCCTTTTCTTTCTCGATTATAGTAAGCGGTGATTTTCTTGGCTTTGGGCTTAAAAGGTAAGCGGCGAAATCGTGCATTTGTTAACGTCTTAATATATCTCTTTTGATATAATGTTTTAATTATTGTTTCATTTTCAGATAAATGTAATTCCAACTCTTTCCAAATCTCTACAGCCTCCGCTAATTTGCAGCTATTACTTTGAATTTTATCAAGAGCGACTGTAATTGGCTTCAATAAGGCAACCATATTCTCCACCGATCGTTTCATGTTTACATCAATAACTTTGTTTGTTGAAAATATATTAATAAAAATATCTAAATGAAGCTATAAAATATGTTATAGACTACTTTACCAATATCTTTATCAAAATTTACGTCATTTCGCCTATCTTCACACACCTTAGCAAGAGCAGGCCAATTCTTCAAATAGGATTCAAATGAATCACAGTATGAATTCCAGCGGACATCTATGGGCAAGATTAAAGATTTACCACCAGCTTCATGAAACCAAGCCTTAGGCAAATGGTGATTTTTAAAATATTTCACTATCTGTGTGATATGTTGTTGGACATTGTTGAAATTGAGTGATTTCGTTATGTCCTTTGCCAAAAGATTTAGGGCGTGAGCCGAACATCCATAAGAAATGATATCCCCTCTAAATTAATTTCAATATTTTGTCTCATATTTACCATATTAGCTGCGTTATCTGTTACGAAACTTTTAATACGGCACGGCAATTAAATTTCTCTGTGGTTTCTTGAATTACACGAGTTGCTATATTGATCAAATTTTCTGCTGTATGTTGCATTCCACTAGTGTCTAATGTATCAACCAAAAAAACGGTACCGTCATCTTTCGTAACACAGGCACAAATGATTGGCTCGTTCGAAATATTTTCCCAGCCGTCGATTGATAAACAAACTATTTCACCTTGTAGTTGTTCCCGACAATTTAAAAGTTCCTTTTCATGAACTTCATTTAGAATTGATGAACCAATTACGTGTCGATCGGGTGGCTTATAGCCAGGGCGCAACATATCACAGAATTTTTGAAATTCTAGATTATTTGCCAAACGAAATGGCGAGTTTGCGGAAAAAATGAAGCGCCCACACTGTAAATCTAGAATTTCTTTCTCCTGTTTTGTTGTTTTAACGACAAATTTGTCAATGGTTGCAACATAGGATGAATTTATTTTAGTATTTTTTATAGGCATAGGTTGCACTGGTGTTGACAATATTTCTAATTGAATCGACGAATCAACGCTGTTATCAATGGCAATGTCTTCAAGAACCACTAAAGCAGGTTGGCATTGCGCATGATGTGCTTTCATACGTTTCACCAATCCTTGGCATTCTTGTTGTCATTGCCTCTTTTCGTTATTTTAGATTTTTGTTTGAAAATGATGAGAGAAAAATACACAAAATTGAGTATTTCACGAAAAAAAAATTTTTGGTTTAAAACAGCTGATTTAAATAAAAAAAACATGCTGTTTTAAACAATGTTTAAAACAACGTTTTAAACAAAGCGTTTAAAACATACCAACCCTGGTTTCAACGATTCAAAGTTGGTGATTTTGACGTAAGAAACAAAGAACGTGAAGGCGGACCAAGAAAATTTGAAGATACAGAATTCGAAGAATTGCTTGATGTGGACCCTTGTCAGACCGAAAAACAATTGGCACGAAAAACAACTGGGAAATTTTACCCCACCGCCGTATTCACCAGACATTGCTCCCTCTGATTACCACTTGTTCCGGTCGATGCTACAGCCCTGGCACAGCAGGACTTCACTTCATATGAAAACGTCAAAAAGTGGGTCGATGACTGGATCGCCTCGAAACAACCAGACTTCTTCCTTCGGGGAATCCGTTTATTGCCTGAACGAAGGGCGAAGGTTATAGCTTCCGAAGCAGCATATTTTGAATAAAACATTCTTTAATTTTCTACACAAACTAATGTCTTTTATTTCACTAAAAAAGGTCAGAAATAGATTTGTACACCTAATAGTTGGAAAGAGAATTTCTTCATCTTAGTACTCATCTTAGTATTGAGTAGTCTCATATATTTTGGATGGTGAAAATTTGAAATGAATAAGCCTTTTTCCCCTAACAAATGGAGCAAATAATGCCTCGGTATTTTTTGGTGTATCAATATTAATATCAGCTGTGTTTTGTTGATAATCACATTTTGCGAGTTCACGATAACTTTTATCAAAAAATCAAATAAAGGCAACACCTAAACTATTATTATTAATAATTATTTTTAAATGGACAAACTTTGATTTCTATCGCGATTTCGAACAATTGTTTTTCAAACAAACACGGCCATTGTCAACTCTAAGAAAATGTTTGCTCTGGATTCAATATCTGGTGTGAGTTAGATTTCCATACAACTACTCTTGAGTGTTTGATTAGAAAAAGCTGTATCGACATTCAACAGCATCATTACCAAACCAGACTATGTATATATCTTTTTTCTTGTCTCGGAAATGTGGTGGGCAGAGTCCTTTTATTAAAAGGAATATGATTTACAATATTTAGTTCATGACCCTCACATTTGCAGTCTGTTTTCACCAAGTCGGTTCCCATCAATAAAATATTACAACAATTTTATTTTATTTAAAAATTTCCATTTTAAGAAAATAAATCGTTTTTCAAAGTTCTGTAAATTATAGAACGCGAGAAACACGGAGTTGTCTACCTGATTCCACATCGAGGCGGATATTTGATTTTACTATTTTGACTTGCTATTTTCTTCATTGAATTTACACTAACGGTTTTACTATTGCAGAAGAGAAAGATTCTAACGTAAATCTACATTGCCTATTGCCCAACTGAAGTGAGAATTGAGTCGAGTAGCACATGGGCCTGGAGAATCATAAATCTATCATAAATCTATCTATCTATCTTTAGCATTATAAAATTTGTATCATTAAGTTAAACACCTAGATTACGTGATTCACGCCCACATCATCGCAATCCATTACACTTAGTACATTCTAAAATTAATTTAATTTTAGAGAACCGAGATGTTTATAACGTCCTGTAAACTATCCAGGCAAGTACTGCTCTATCTTTGACTAATGAACTCAATGGAAGCCAACAATGCTGAATCGTTAAGCAAACGAATGGATGTCGCAAGTTGCAGTATCAACAAACCATTGACGTAAATCAGAAACAGTGTTGGAGCAAAGGTGATCCTTGTCATTGATTTGTTTGGGCTAAGCTGTTGTACAATTTTGGAAAGTACAATGGCCGTTTCTAAGGTATATTTTATAGTGAGTGCTAGATTACAGCATAAACACGTCGTCTTTAAAGAGGAAGATCTCATTTCTGATGTATTGTTCAAATAAAGTTCATAATCAGTTGAAGTAATAAGAAGAATTTAAGAGACCTGGCGACTCCTCAGAGGCTGCGACACTATCGGATTCATTAAAACATCACACACACAAAAAAATTAAACAACGGCCCGACGGCAACCAGTTAGGATACATCGTAGACGGAGACAACACGAGCGTGGCATGATTTTTTTTTTTTAAATCTGCTTTATTTATTATAATTCAATATTAAATTTGTATTGCGTAGCATGATGGCAATGTACAAGACTTGTGAATGATCTATTTTTAAAACTTTCTATTCACTTTGTAGGCCTTTTTTATTCTAAATTAGAGATTATAATAGATGCGAGATCAATAGTGATCCCGAAATGAGATTGTCTAGAGAACTAACATTTGACTAATTTTGATTTTAATATGCCAGCATCGATAGGCTTACTTATGAGCGCAGAGCAATATGCGGATATCGCACAATTGCTCGTCGCTCTAAACTAAGATTTCCTGGGAAAACTATCCTCAATTTCCGCTATTAGCCGAACTCGCCTAATATGCCGATATTATCTGCAGCCGCATTATGTTATTCATATATGGGAAACGATCACAAACTTGGTATTAATAAATAATAATAATTATAATTTTTCCCCTTTCAAGGCAGCGGCTAGTAACGTAGACATTTTTGCTTAGTTGAACTAATTTAATGTTACTCCTTTAAGAAACTGCACTCCTAACTTTTTTGACTAAAAACCACGGCTTATTACGGAAAAATCGGTAATTCAAATTTAAAACCCCTTAGTATTCAGTTGTTCGGGCACGTTAATTGTGATGGATTGTAAGATTGGTTGTAATTGTATTAATTGTAAGATTGGTTAACATAAAATAGCGTACTTTTCTCAGCCAACCGTCGATCGTTCGGCTGCTTTGATTTTACTGACCAGGTACCCAGAAATTTATGGTGTCTTCAATGAAAGACCCAAAACAATTCGGAAGAGTATTTCCGTAGTAGTATTCTTCACCAAGCTACTTCTGGACATCTAAACGAATGAAAATCTCATTTGTACCTGGAGGTGGTTGGAATTATATTACTACGCCGTTGACAACATTCATTACGTATAATATAGCGGGAGATAATTAAATCTGGCTATAAATACTCCAACAATAATATACAAAACTAGTGTTTAATTTATAAAAATTAACCAGAAACCATTATGACAACGTTAACGAATTGAAAGGATCTATAAATAGAAGAATTTCGTGCTGGATTTATTGGTAGATTATTATTCAATTAAATAATAGGTTTAATCAATTAATACATAAATAGCAATCCTTTATGTGATAACAGACTACATCCGGTCTGTACATCAGAAAATGCGGCTTTAATAAATTACCTGGATTTTTGTATTGGTGCCTAGAGACAACTTTAGCTCACCTTGTAACTTAAGAACCAATTAATTTACTATCTTATCTCATTTCAAAAATAGTGCGCGCATGCTATACGAAATGTTTTCCCATTGAAGTTCATTACTTTTTAAATGAAAATTGTGCCCATCGTCACGGTCAAGTACGTGAGCAAATGAAATCGAACAGCTGTTTCTCTGCCTCTCTCCATCTCGTATGTCAATGCCAATCGGTTCACACATCAATAATAAAATATGTATTCAAATATGTACCACAAAATCAATTTCAAAAGCGCGACTCGCCGCAATATTTATATAATTTCTCACACATAATAGTTTTTGTTTTTGCTCAGATTGACTATTCCACAAGGCCATTTGGCAAAATCGCAAATATGTGTATGTACATATAACTATGTATATACAAAAATAAATTAGGAACCAAATATAAAAATATCCAGAAATATCCACTTACCGCCATTACCAACTCAAAGGGATATTTGTAAACCCTTACAGGTAGCGAATACGAACAAACCATGATAAAATCTTAATTGATTTATTATTTTGTAAATATTTTATGTATATTAAAAAAATGGTATAATCCTCTTTTGACACTTTATTAATTAATTATATTAGTATTATTGTTGTTGTTTTATTTAATTGCTATTAGGAAACATGAAAAATAAAATAATAATACACACAACGAAAAAAAAATTTCCGAATAAATTTTGCACCACACTATTCCATACCACAGCTAAAAATTTACTGAAATTCTGATGAATGAATGGGAAAAAAAATAAAATAAAGTAATTTTGAAATGTCAAAATAGTTAAATAGTTGTTGCTCAATATAAAAATGTTAGTACATTTTTCTAGAATTCATTGGTTCAACATAATGACGCTGACGCATGCGTTTACGAATTTGCGTTGATAATCGATCAACGAATTTCTATAAACATACCATTGCGTACATATCATAGAATTATATACTATAGAAGGAATGTAAAGATTTTTCCCATATAAAATTTGCAATTTCATGTGTACCAAGCCAGAGCAAGATGATTATATAAAAAATGCTTATGGCGGTCTCATATCTTAAAGTAAAAACCAACCAAACTACTTTTTGTTTTTGTACAAAATGGCAGCAAAATTTTGTGTCCTTAAAAAATCTTGAAATTATTAATTAAACTAATTAAAATATTGTAAAACAGGTGGTGGATAGTGTAGTAATGCGTCATTTGGTAACAAAAATTGGAAAATTTGAATTAAAATAAAGTGTCTTGTGAAAAGCTGCCAAAACACGCCTAAAAAATTACAGATGGAATTTCTTACGATCGGTAAGTTTACCAAGTGTTTATATAAAATATATAAAATAAAATGTAAATTATGTTATGAGGAAAGTGATTTGTAGTAAAATTATCCTTATTTTAAGTTAAAAATCAGATAAGTTAACTAAGAATCGAATTTTGGTTGTTGTTGATGGGTTTTTCTTTTTGTAAACATATTTTATTACCAGGTCGATATTATGTTTATTACTATGGCTCGAAAGATCAATGGACTACGTGCTTTTCATTTCATGTTTATTTTTATTTTTGAATAGCATAATTATTAGTTTTCACAGAAATTATATGAAAAACATATTTATTTTAGGATAAGGTTAATGTGAGAAATTAAAAAAAAACAATGGTTGAACCCAATTGACTTCGATATACAAGATGTAAAATGTAAAATTGAGTAAAAATTCAATTATTTGCATGTTACATTTTGAAAATAATTATCTTATGTCGCAGACAGAAGTGAATCAGTAAACATTTTTAAGCAACGAGTCATTCCCTTGTTGGTACACGAGCCAAAGACTAAATTTGACGGCAATGAAAATAATATTAAGTTAAATAGGACCAATAACTATTTGGATATACATAGGTTTAAATCTACAATATATTGTGTTTAAGGAAAAAACCATTTCATTTATTGTACTGGATGAAAAAAAATATAATTCAATTTACATAGATTTTTTAATTAAAATTACTTCTTAACTTCATTGCATTCGGTCAAAAAAATCTAAATATGGTTCTGTTGATTTATACGCTTTCTCTTTTTCTCTCCGAATTTGTGACGCTTGACAGTTGCCTACATTCTTTCTGAAATTTGTTCGACGTAGTTTTGCAGTTTTTCACAAACACTTCATTTTATTAAAAGTTTCTATTTTTTAGTACCAAATGATGCATTACACACAATCCACTAACTATTTTATAATATTTTAATTATTTTTTGATTATTTTTAATTAATCAAAATCAAGATTTTCAAGATTTTTTAAGAGCGAAAAATTAAACGCGTCACTTGAAACAAAAACAAAAACTTGTTTGACTGGTTTTTATTTTGAGATGTGAGATCCCCATATTCATTTTTTATATAACCATCCTGCTCTGGCTTGTTGACATGAAATAGCAAATTTTATATGGGAAAATCTTTACATTCATTCTATAGTTTATAATTTTATGGTATTATGTAGTATCATACAAAAGGACGTTAGAAACGATCTAATCTTTGTAACGCCAAACAAACTGGAAACGGCAATCTTTGTAACAAGAAATAAATGAATGCGGTTCGCTAAGAAATTTATGAAAAAATTGCACCAACATGGAAAACATTTTTTTGCAATACAAGTCAAGTTCAATTAAATTAAAATTAATGGAAATTTTGATGAATTTCTTTTGTTCAACGCGTATAGGTTTCAGAAAAACCAGAAGCGAGGTTTAATTTTCAATGTGATTGGAGATATATTTATTTATTTAAAAATATATTAAAATATAGCAAATTTAAAAAAAAAATCAAGAGTTTGCAACTAGTGTTTTTGAAATGGTTTCATCATATTTTCAATTTTGAATAATTTAAACGTTTCTAAACGAGTTTTATAAAACCTTTTTGATACTAGTAAAAGTTTTTAAATGGTTCGCAAATAACCAAAAATTGTTATTTTGAATCCATTTGTAAAAGGTTTTATTACTGTAAAATTGCATCGTATTTTAAACAGTTTATAAAAATTGTTTTGTAACTTTAATTGAATATGACATAACCTCGAATATAAAACTTACAAAGGTATTTAGGAATGTTAAATTATCTTAGAAATTATATGCCAAATTTTTCATAGCGGGCAACTTCGACAAGAGATCTTTTAAAAAAGAATAATGAATGGGTTTGGTTACAAATCCATACAGAAGTAATTAATGAATTCAAACGAATCATTACGAATTCGCTCTTATTAGCCAATTTTGATGAAAGGAAATTCTAATTCAAACTGGATGTTGTATATTACAAGAAGAGAACAGGTTTGCTTTGCATCAAAAAGCTGAAATCATTTACGCTCAAAACGAAAAACAAGTCCTAGCAATAGTATTTTCTTAATGTTCTTTAAGTATATTTACGGACATAAAATAGTAGTAAACACCGACCAAAAACCGTTAGTTAATATTATGAAAAAAAACTGTGATTCTAATCGCCTCCAACAATTGAAGTATATTTCACTTAAATTTCGAAAATCATCAGTTTCATATTTATTCCTTTCAGGCGATTTAAAACTATTTCATTCATAGTTTTTTCGTGATATTAACCAACGGTTTTTTGTCGGTGTTACAAGGTAAATGTATGCACATTCCAGATACTCTATCTAGAGCATACACACAAATGATGGACCATGATCAAACAGACAATGACTTGAAAGATACAGACCACACAATAAACTTCTCAGATCAGCGAAGAGGAGTATTCCAAACTGAAACGTAGAAATATTCAGTTTTGATAGATTTATATGTATCAACAAAACTGAATGTGGAAATTCAAAAAGGAATGCCCGAAACTCTCTTAGACTATATTGAGGTATGCGATATGAGATATACGTATAAACTGACTTAGTTTATTATAAAAATATAATAATAGTCCCTCAATCACTTCGCAATAAAATGATAAAATGTATTTATGAGTCTCATTTCGAAATTTGCAAGTCCATTACAAGAGCTAAAGTAATTTTCTGTTGGCCTTGTATGAAGCAGACAACCATATTAAACAAACAATTTGTGAGAAATATCAAAATTCTACAACAAAACAAGGAATGATATTTCATGACGTACCAAATCTACCATTTAAAGAGATGGGAGCTGATATATTGGAACTCAGTAATCGAAATTGTTGAGTAATAGTAGATTATTATTCCAAATACGTCGATTTGAAGCATATCGAAAATAAAACCCCTTATTACGGAATAATATGAAAACTTAAGGAAATATTTTCTTTACATGAAACACCGAAAACATTTATTGTTGGCAATGTCCCAGTTACTTAGTAGCTTCGAATTTACTAAGTTTGCTACTACAGATAGAAATTTTAAAGTCTAGCCCAAGATATGCACAATCAAATGGTTAGAATAGAAACTGAGACAGATATCGAATTATTTTCATGAGAATATCGTAACACACCTTATGCTGGGTTGAGACTTTCACCAAACTAAATTTTAAAGAATCGTTAACCGCGTTCTCCCATCTTAGATAAATCAGTAGTCTTGGAAATCTTTTCTAATGTTTGTGAATAAATGGGGATCAAAAGCAAAAAATAATGAAATATCATGCATGATAGGTTTGCCCGAGAAGGGCCAAAAATAAAAGAGGAATAATATAGTATACAAAAATGGTAGAAAGAGAAGCAGTAGGTGTGGTCATACAAAAATATCAAACAAGATCGATCATAATCAAGGACAGAAACAATCGAATGAAACCTAAAAATACTATACCATCTTCGTACATCACAAAATAGTCCGAATTTTACAAATTTACAAATTTATTTTGATGAAAATATTTTAAATAGAAGTTAAAATATTACTCACAATGATAGTATTGATTTTGTGAATTTAAACATTGCTGAAGAATGTAATAGTAATGAAGCAAATCAAACCGGTATTCGGCCTCCAGGAAAGCTAAGTTTGTAAACGTCATAATCGATTTAAATACGTAAACATATCAATGTCAATTAAAACAATAAATTAAAGCTTTTGTTTATTAGTATGTACTATTGTGAAAGAGGAATATGATGTATAAAGTAGTAACACCTTTCAACAAACAGATTGATCGGCAATATGTTTGTAGAATAACGTAGTAAAAATATATAAAATCGAATGCTCTATATATTTATGATGATCATTAAATTAAAGACATAATAGCGGAAAATGGTAAAATTTTGAATGAAAATTACCTTAAAAATGAAAAACAATTTATCAAAATATTATATAAGATAAATAAACAAAGTTCAAACTGAGGAACATGAAAATTTATTTTTCTGCCACATTTACAAAATAGAATTTCCATAGCATTGTACTAGAGTTTTTTTTCGTGTTTACGCTTTATAGGCCTGCATACATACTAACCGTATTTTTTATATGACTTCGACTTGGCCGTACATATACGCAATGATGTAATATATGCTTGGAGCGAAAATTAAATTGGTGCTGCTCTCAAATATGGCGGGATTTAAGAACTCCGTGATTATATCCACATAAATACAAAATAAGATGAAATTATGAATTTTACATAAAATTTACGAAAATATAGTATAATATAATCTTTAAAATTAAACAAAATAAAAATTTTATTGAATTGTCTTTTACGCATTGGTTTGTATGAAAAATGTTTTGATATTTAATTTATAGTATATATGTAAATGATTTGGTAAAAATTTGCAAAAAAAAACGTTAATGGTGCGGTGCGATATCGAAATTTAACGCATTTACAAAATAGCAACGCACATGTCATATTTGGAATTGTGCAAACGACGATATTGAGCAACTCTCGAATGAAGTTATCTGCAATATTTTGACGCACCGTATGCATGCAAATTCAAAATATGTACTTTTGTAAATTCATCAATTAAACCATTCTCCAATCATGGTAATTCCCAAACTATTCTTGCAAAATGAAATTTATGTAATATATTTGTGCAGGATATCGCAAAGTATGTGCAATTTGTACGCGAAATAAATAAAAATGAAATATTAAATTTTCTTCACACCTGCCACTAGCGCTCTCAATTCCAAATTGTTTTGACACATACACTAGCGACTCGAATTTGTAGACAAAAAAAGTTTTCCAAAAAAAATCCTACTGCAAAAGTGATATATTTAAAAATATTTAACTAAAACATTTTTTATTACTATCTTATATAAAATAATTAAGGGATTTTAGTAAATAAATACAATAAAATTGTACGCGCATAATATTTATAAATCAATATTGTTAATATTTTAAGTCAGAAATTGAATTAAAAAGTAAAAAAAAATTTTGTGACGTGATTTGGCTATTGATACCACCGCCATTTTGATTGTGGATCAAAAATATATAAAAAAAAAATCGAGAGCAAACCATAAAAAATAATATTGAATTTGGGAATCCGCTTGGATTAAAATAGCAATTCCGAAGTAATTCAATCAACAGTTCGCGTTAATGCAATTTTATTTCTGTATTTCACCTGCAGTTTATAAATATTACACCGTAGAATAGATTCGTAATATACACGGCTAATAATTTTAATTTTTTTTTGTGTTGACTTCTCTTTGAACGCAAGAAGCATATTTCTATTAATTGGTTGCTTAAGCTATGTCTCAATATTTCGTTCACATATTCACATAGCCATGGCAGCGACGAGAAAGTTGCAAGGTTTGTATATTTTATTGGTGACGGATGTTGGAATATTTTATTATTGTGTGGTGCTTCCAGGTGAAATTGATCGTTGTCTGAAGAAAGTAACTGAAGGAGTGGAAACCTTTGAGGATATATGGCAAAAAGTACATAATGCAACAAATAGTAATCAAAAGGTAACTATTCATGGCTCAAAGGTATTTAAAATAATAAAAATTTATCCTCAAAATTATATCCAGCTTTGTTTCAGATTCGTACTGTATACAAATTTTGAGATAAATTTTGTGGTTAGATTTTATAGCTTTTTGTGCGTTCTGTAGTATAAATAATCTTATAAACAGCAATACAACCGAAATCTCTTTTTTGCATAATTTCATTTTAGGAAAAATATGAAGCAGATCTCAAGAAAGAAATTAAAAAATTACAAAGGCTTCGCGATCAAATTAAATCATGGATTGCATCGGCCGAGATCAAGGACAAAAGTGCTTTACTAGAAAATCGTCGACTTATCGAAACTGTACGTTTTGCATTATATATAAATCTAGTCCATGGCCAGAGTATATGTTTGTTAATCCGTAATAATCTTTGATTTATTTATATTTGTGTGTATTACAGCAAATGGAACGATTTAAGGTAGTCGAAAGAGAAACAAAAACAAAAGCATACTCAAAAGAAGGTCTTGGTGCGGCCCAAAAATTGGATCCGGCCCAACGCGAGAAAGAGGAGATAAGCCAATGGCTAACGTCATCGATAAATTCATTACAAATCCAAATAGATTTATACGAAAGCGAAATTGAGTCTCTGTTAGCTGGTAAAAAGAAACGACTGGATAAAGATAAACAGGATCGAATGGATGAGTTGCGTGGTAAACTGGATCGACATAAATTCCATACAACAAAATTGGAAACGTTACTGCGTATGTTGGACAATGATGGGGTTGAAGTTGAACAAATACGAAGGATAAAAGATGATGTCGAGTACTATATTGAATCGTCCCAAGAGCCTGATTTTGAGGAGAATGAATATCTATACGATGATATAATTGGACTAGACGAAATAGAACTATCAGGCACGGGTAAAATGATAAATTTTAATCGTTATTTGATTTAGTTTTTCCGCCTGTTTTTTAATTTGTTGTTTTAATTCGCAATTTTCTTTTTTGGAAATTTTTTTTGTTAATTTTAGACGATGTTTTAGGGATACCGTCATCGGCTACCACCGATAGTAATAATAGTAATGAAACGGGAGGATCACCTTGTAGTATTACGTCTGGAATAAGCCCGGTGCAATCTCCTTTATTGAATTGTAGTAATACAGTGAATAATAGTATTGAATCAACATCGGCCGATTGTTTAGATAAAAAGAAACAAAGTGATACATCTTTAACAAAAGTAACGGTATGTTGGATTGGAATGTACGTATTTTTGGTATCCTTTATAATATTTTAATTTATTTGGGTACAGCCTGTAAAACCAACGGCGTTACGAGCCCATAAAATCGATTTAAATTCATCTTTAACAAGTAATTCATCGTCGCAGCAGCAACAACAGCAGCCACAATCTAAACCCATAGGTAGCTCAACACCAAGTAAAAATATTCATCTTCCTACAACATCCATAACATCGATGGTTTCGAGTAGTACGCCTGTGACATCACAACCAACAATTCCATTTGCAACATCAGCTTTAGGATTTGCTGCTATTACAAAATATAACAAATGTAGAATTAATTGCTATTTATGCTAAATAATGTAATTTTAATGTTTTTATTTTATTATTGGAATATTTTTAGCAGACATCGAAAATAATTCACCTTCAAATTACTCAAATTCGACAACATCTACAACAGTGTCACAGAATGTGACAGTGGCAAATAATACGGTTCCAATTAATTCCGTGCATCAAAGTCAGACAAATCAACAGCAACAAATAACACGTAAGTGATAACTACTGCTAGTACGTAGTACGTACTTCCCAAAACCACGCAAAATTTATATTTGACCTATTTATGAGCGAATTTTGCACCGCATTTCATTCGACCAAAATATATAAATATTTTGTAAGTTAATCAAATGTTTATTTTTATGTATGTTTCTAGTGAATACATCAGTGTCGAGTGTAAATACAATAGGTTTGCAACAGCAGCAACCGCAATCGCAACAACAAAATTCAAATGTGATAGGACATCCAATATCGTCGGCATCTTCGGATATATCAAATGTAACAACAAATAGTAGTATTACAAGTTCTAGTAATGTGACAAATTGTGTATCGCCCAGTAATTCGGTTGTGAGTAGTAGGTGAGTATATAAAAAAATGTATTTTTGGATTGTTATCACGCATTTTCTAATCGGTTTGGGTGTTATTTTGATTTTAGAGCTTCACCGGGTTTGGTATCACCACCGCATTCGCAGCAATTAACCCAAGTGTTAAACGGTCCATTAGTAAACACAAAAATCACAAATCCATCATCGACAACCTCAAATGTATTGACAAATCCACCGCCATCTGCAGAATCCATGTCAACGCTAAAGACAATAGCACAAGAAGTTGTTAATCGTGCTGGTCTTGAAAGCAACCTAAATAATAATACGAGTATTAATAATAATACGTCGGTAAATTCGATAACGAATTCGATAAATAATAACAGCAGTTCTAATCAAACGAGTGTACAAACAACGGTTGTGACGACTGCAGTAAATAAAATTCAGGATACGAGACAACCGAATAGTAATAATATGTTTCTTGATGCGACTGCCACAAATGGGCCTAATCCAAATCCAAATAATAATAACAATAATACAAATAATTTAAATAATGTATTAAGTTTAAAATCGATCGGGACAAATGAGGCGCATATACCTCCGCTGTTAGGTGTTGCACCGTTGGGCCCATCGCCGTTACAGAAAGAACATCAAATTCAATTCCAAATGATGGAGGCTGCATTTTATCATTTACCCACACCTAGTGATTCAGAAAGACTACGAACATATTTACATAGGCAACCTGTACAGACACCCCATTATTATCCACAAGTAGTTTTCTATAATTACAATTTTTATTTTGCAATAATGCACTAATTACGATTTTATTTTGTTAGATTCAACTTCCACATTCTGATACTGTAGAGTTTTTTCAGCGTCTCTCAACGGAGACGCTATTTTTTGTATTTTACTATATGGAAGGAACAAAAGCTCAATATTTAGCAGCAAAAGCATTAAAGAAGCAAAGTTGGAGATTTCATACAAAGTATATGATGTGGTTTCAACGGCATGAGGAACCCAAAATAATCAATGAAGAGTTTGAGCAAGTGAGTAAAAAAAAATTTCACTCAAAAATAAAATTTCACTCAAACGCAAAATATTACTCATTTTTTTGTGAATTTGTAGGGAACGTATATTTATTTTGATTATGAGAAATGGGGTCAAAGGAAAAAGGAAGGTTTTACTTTTGAATATAAGTACTTAGAAGACAGGGACCTGAATTGATTTAATAATATTACGATGATGATGATGTTAATGTTGATGATCAGATGAGGAATTCGATTATTGCGCGAATTCGCTCTATTCAAATAAAAAAATATTAAAGAGAAAACAAAAATCAATTAAAAATCTTACACAAAAAACATAGAATTCATTCTTTTTTATTATATTATAATATTATATATATTTTTTTTAATTTAAATAATTTTTTTTATCGTTTAACTGATCAACAAATGGATAAAAATATATATTGATGATTTGCTAAACGAATAAAGAAATACAAAACAAAAAATAAAAATGAGAAAAGTAATCAAGTAAATTATAATTGCATTCATGAATCAACACAAATCACACATTCTTAAAACACTACCAAACCAATATTCAAATTTCCTCCTGAAATTTTTTTTTACTACAAATTACTATACTATCTGTCCAGACTTGCTAAATTTACCAAACAGATGAAAGTAGGCTACTTACTGTAGAATTTGAAGTGAAAATGCTTTTTGAAAATTTAAAAATTTATTAAAATAGTAAAATAATTTGTTGTTGCGAGAAAAGAAAAAATTTTGTTATATTTACACTGCTAGATGTACGTACATAGTAAAAAAACAACAAAATACTGATTAAAAATTATACATAAATAAATGATATAAATTTTTTTAAATAAAAAAAAAAAGAAAAATTAAAAATACAAAATCTGAATATTTCAGATTTCGAATGATATGAAAAGAACAAAAAATACAAGAGATACAAAAATTGATAAAATGAAGTTTTAATTAAAAAATAAATAAATGAAGTAAAAAAATATTATATATCTGCCGTTATTAATTATTATAATTTTTAATTATCAATCTATAATAATTTTTAGCTCGATATGCATAAAATTATCTAGGCGTGATTGTATCATTTGTATTTTTAAATTGGATATCAATCTTAATATACAGCCATCTATATTGAAAAGTTTGAACAATTTTTTTTGAACGTTACAAATACTAATTTTATTTAGAGATTATTTAATACTTTATTAAACAAATTTTGTAGATATTTGCTTAGAAGTAATTTTTACTAATTTTTATTGTTTAGTTTTATGTTTTGCATTTTTAGTTTAAACTAAATTTACTTAATAAAATATAATGTTTTTAAATTTAATTGAGCGTTTTAACATTTGTTAGGTTTTTAAAGTAAATATTCGAACCATTTTATTCACGAAACTACCCATATATTTTTGTAGAAGTTAACAGTTTTTCGGCTTTTTCACTGCTTTTCGAGCACCCATTCACTACATGTAATCGCTTAGTCAGCCAACAGGCAAACTTTTATTGCAATGAATCGAAATCATAATTGCTTTAAATCATTAAAAACAGATTCGTCGCTTATTTGGGAATTTCAAATATTAACGATTCCAGTTCATATTCTTTGTAATCAACTTATTGCAATCAGATTCTGTTGAGATACAACACCTGTAGAGAAGAATGCAGTCTGAAATATTTCCAGGAACCCGACATCGATGCAGTAAAGACTAATTTTTAGCGTTTTTGTATTTTTGTCTATTCCAGATAAACTGTTTCAACAGCAGACATTTTATGTATAAGTAAGACCTTTTAAATCAAAATAAATCAAAATTAAAATTCATTCACAACCGTACAGTTCTCACCATCAGTCGTAATGTAAGTAATCTGTATTAAACAAAATCAGAGAGGGGGTCTGATTTTTCAATGGTCTTTCTAGCCCGATGCACGCGGCATATACATACAACAGTTAAGAGAAATCAACAAAGCTTTGGAACGTTAAAACAACAGAAAATATGGGAGAGCTCCTTCGTATTCAGCAAGAAAATGCTGACATAATAACAATCTTCAAAAATCTATTTGGAAACTCAGTTGGTATTTTATCAAACAGCGAAAGAAAACAAAACCAAGATAAAAGTGGTGATCAACAGTCATTATCAATACCTCGCAAGGATTTAAAAAGCAGGACGTATTAATGCGTCAATTATATTTGCAACTAAAAACCAACCAGCTGCAAAAAAATGAATGAAATCCTCCAATTATGCACACTGAAATTACGGCAGACACAAATAAAGATGAACCAACAACTAAATATTTTCAAAAAATCTTCCATTGTGCCTTGCAAGATAAGGTGGAAGCAACAATTATTAGATTGCAACAATGCCAGAGAGAAACACCACCCACAACGTGATGCTCAAAAATCAAGCTACCACTCTGCGGAGTACGAGCATTGGAGCACATTGAACGATATATTTACTGAGCTCAGAACAATAACATTTCCGATACAGTAAAAATGTTTTATCTTAAGTCGCACTTAGAGAAAAGTGCAGCTCAGCTAATCAGCCATCTTTGAACAACCGGCGAGAATTACGAAATGACTTGGAGGCTGCTACAGCCAAGATACAACAACTCAACACTTATAGCTGGCAAGTACTTCAATTCATTGCTATTACTACCAACAATACAAGTTGCAACTGCCAGGCCAGAAAGAAATGTTACTTTCGAGTCATTTGTAACGTTCATTCTAATCAAAATAATGGATTCAGAATCAGCTAGACTTTATGAAATATCTAATCCAAGAGAAATACCAAAAATATCAGAGTATTTCGACTTTATTGGAAGCACAAGATCAACCGTAGTGCGAACACCTACCGTGGCACCAATCATGCCACCACTAAGAGGTACACATGCCGCCACGGTCAGCAGCCAT
Source organism: Nephrotoma guestfalica (assembly GCA_963691935.1). Taxonomy (NCBI): domain Eukaryota; kingdom Metazoa; phylum Arthropoda; class Insecta; order Diptera; family Tipulidae; genus Nephrotoma; species Nephrotoma guestfalica. The sequence goes on along the minus strand of OY829913.1, from coordinate 56,490,617 downwards.
TGTTGGGTTAAGGGTTGTAGAGAACGCTATGGCTTATAGAACAATGCGAGCAATTCCGAAAAATGTCAACATTAGATAGAGCAATGTTTAGTGGATCTGCGATCTTCGCGTACGTTGTCTCGCCTAGCATAAAAAAGTTAATGCAGATCAATATAGTGTATTGTTTGCAATGGCATTATCACACATTACTGCATTGTAATAATGCAGTGTCTTCAAGCATAGGTACAATTCACCGAAGAAAAGTTATGATTAGGCGATCTAAAATACAATCGCTCGCAACCAATTGAATTGGTTATTGGGGCGGATTACTATCCTTTAATAATAATCAATAACATCATAAAGGGTGATTATCATGAACCTTTGGCTCAACATACGGAATTCCGCTGTATTATAATCGGCAGCATTGGAAGTACCGAACATGAAACAGCAACAACCATATAGCACTCTAGGAGAATCAAGAAAAATGGCTGTAGCCAGATTATTACATCTCGAAAGGAAGTTTACAAAAGATGCTCCACTCAAGCAGCTGTATCAAAACTTCGATCTCAAGCACATAGAGTTAATCCGAGCGGAGCATGAAGATATCGAAGTGAATTAAAGTTATATAAAGTTATATACCGTATCACGGTGTGCTAAAGGAAGATTGCCCAACAAAACAACTAAACTACCTTGTCATGTTCGATGCTTCAGTAAAACTCATCAAGATTTGGCGACGGCACAAATTTAGCTTGACTATCGATATCGAGACACTGTACAGAGCGAAGATCCCACTCAACCTATGGCGGTCTACAGATTGAATATGGTTAATTATAGAACCCCAGTTGACAGTTTCCTAGCCGTAAGACCCTGATTACAATTGGTACAAGATAGTAGCAGCGCTTATTTAACATCAGCTAGAATCTTGTCATCGGATCTTTACGTCTATGATCGGTTGACTGGAAGTGACAGTATCGAGGAAGCAGTGTTAGGTGTAAAAGAGCTAAAGGCCCTCACTAAAGAATAGCGGCAGTTTCAGTCTCAGGAAATGGGCTCATAATTCCGTGGAAATTTTGGGAAATATCCCAAGCGAGTGAAATGTTAAGGGCAACGTACAAATCAATTAAATAATGGTAGGTTTGTGTGTACTGTGATTCTAGACTCGGTTTTTGTCAGCGAACAAGAAATCACGCTGTAGAGTTGAGCTCTTCTTATTTTTTGAAATGCAGATTTTATCGTAGTTTTCCATCTAGATTCATACCATAAGTATTTTGCTGAGGTAGCATGTGGTGATGTGACATTATTTAGTACCACATGCAATTGGTTTAATTTTCTGATGGCTGATGCTACATCGCTTTCTATCCATACGTTAATGTTATGTGTGTCTATCGCACTGTGAAGTTTTTCAGTAGATTCCTCTATATGGTGTCAAAGAGGATGAAAGATCGTTGCGTAAAAGAGCGTTAATCATGCTTTGCGTGCGGGATTAAACCACATCAAATAAAACACATGTTTAGTTCTTCTATGTAAACAAAATGTATATATTCCATCTTATTTCGTTTAAAATTCAAAAACATATAATGTAAAAATTCTCATGAGTTCATCTCCTTCTTCTTGGTTGATCACAATGTTAACAAAATTAGGCTAATTTTATATAACAAAAAATAAATTTCTTAAAACTACATAATTCTAATAATCTCATAAAATACAATAAATTATAATAAACTGGCCACTACAATACTACCCAATAATAAAATACTAGAACTAACATAAACTAATTTTGTTCCTAAATTTTTGCCATCGGCATCCCTGTCAATATCATCACCGCCCAGATTCTTCGTACCAGATTGTTCCGACAATTGGTTGGTATTTAAACCTTCATCGTTCTCTGACATTGCATTCATATTCTTATCTTTCGGATGACTATAACTGGATAACTCAATATCTTCATCATCGGGTAGATGATTCGTGCTGTACGATTGATCCAATTCATGTTCTGCAATATTGTATAACACAATGCGATCGTTTAGTGGTTGTATCGGACGGAAATTATGGGTTAACGTGTGACCATCCTCATTTTGTATGGCACGGAATTTATCGATCTGTGAAATACATAAAGGTAAGTAGGCATTATAATGTCCACGAGTTAAAGTTGTGAAATTGTTGCTTTAAATAATTAACGTATTTCATATAGAGATATATAGTATTTTATACGATTCTAAATATGGAAGGTGATAATTTTGTAATTGAACAATATAATCGGTCACGTTTTATGTGATTAACAAAATTTCAATTGAATTGGCGTATGATCGATTTGTCGTCGATGACGTTTCGTGATATATTATTTCACAATGCATCTACTAACCTGTTTGTGTGATAAGTAGACAGGTTTCTTGAACTCGATCCATGTAACAACTTCACTACATGGTGGCGTAGTAAGCGAACCATTGTAGGTGTAAAAGTGGACTAAATCAGTTGGTAATAGTGACTGAAGTGCTGGCGGATTTTTAAAGTTTACTGATTTGCCGGGTATTTCGACGTCATCGAGTAGGTCGGAAAATTCTTCGTAAGCTGGATTATCGTCTTCTGAAATCTATATAAATAAACAAATAAGTATATATTTAAGAAATTTTATTACATATTATCAATTTGCTTACGTCATAAAATATCGCAAACACAGTCAATCCATCTTTATAGTCCATTGCCGAACGTGTATTCCGATACAACTTTTTGTAGAACACCATATGCAATTCCATCGGAAAGCTTCGACTATCGATATGATCTTCGCTGCCGAACGTATCGTTATCGCCCCAATGGAAATGCAACTGTGCAAATTCATACGTTCCATGTAATGGACCACCTGAAATCGTTGGTGTTATTTCTGTGTCCACAGTCACCATAACTGTGTGCCCATTATTTGTTAGTGTTGTCGAAGCGGGTGGTTCATTAAAACCAGCAAATTGAATTTGTTTCATAAATGCATATTTCACATCGAGCGAATCTATATTAATCGGACTCTGGTGTTTGCCTGAACACGAATTATACTGTTCTCCCCAGTGCTGTGGCCCCTTCTCGCCATCGTACCCAAAATCTTGAGCTCGTGATTTTCGGATCGAAACTAAAAATGAAAAATGAAACAAAAGATTTAAATTAGTGTGAAAATATTTTAAAGTAAGCGGGAAACCCGATTTAATTAGATTTACAGTTTAAGTTTTTAAGATTGCATAAATAATTATCATATAATACGTCACACTACGCAGTAATTATTAATCTTTGACTCAACACAATATTGCATACAACTCTGTTTAAGTAATGAATTAGCGTTCGATTTCGCGTCATTACCGTTGGTTCTTGGTGGTTGATACGCGTTATAGTAAATACACATTACGGCCGATATACGATATTGAACCGCGCTATATGATGTGTATCATACTAAATTAATATGCCGATGACAGTAAAAACACATCGCACTCAAAGTCATTTCGTTATTAATTGCTAACATTGAATTTGTTAATTGATGTGATCTTATGTATAGTGTTCATGATAAACATGATTTTAGAGATTTGTTTTTATCAATTTTATTTATTAGATTTAATTATCGAACCCAATAATTTAGAAATTGTTAATTTGGTGCGAGAACACGAATTGGTGGCGAAATGCGCTATGTCATAAATAATTTTTTGTTGCATAATCTGCGTCGTATATGTGCGGGGGGATTTTCCAAAATGTTGCTTCTCTATATCGCATTAATGTTATGCAAGTTGATTGTAATTATGGCAGGCTGTCGGTGATTTGTTTTGCTCGACCGACTTATTGAAAATATCCGACTCATCGTATTAAAGTGTTTATGTAAATTCTAAATAACTTAAAGATTCACCTTAAGCTTGAAAGTTCAACCTCCAATTGCTTGGGTTCAAGTTCAATAAAATTTCTAAATCGAACATGGAACGTAATTAGAAACTTGAAACTAAATTCGAGTTCATTTACAATTGTAGATGTCAAAGTGCAACTTTGTGAAATTTTTTGATTAAAGCTTGTAAAATTCTTCACGTTAGATTTCACTACAGCCCAATCTCAAAGAGGGGTTCAAATAGACCTATAAACCTACATACAATTTTTTCTAAATCTAACAACATACGTCTTAGTATTAGTGAATATGCTAAACAAAAATAGATCAATTTCCTGATAAACGATTGATTCAATGTTGACCCTCAGATTCGACAAAACGCACACACAGTTTTGGAAAAATTCGCTTCATAAGAATAAAAACGAACCCACTATAACCTCTTCGCCACAGATGAGACTTAAATTTTTAAATCGAAGATTGAACAATTTCTATTGGCATTTACAGGGTTGGCAATAATTCGTCTAGAAGGTTATTCGGCATTCATTTAGAAGGTGCGGCCCCATTTTAATTTTCACTAAAAATTGGTGAAGTTGGGTTTTCAATTACTAGAAATTGCGATGGGCCTTCTTTTTTGGAAAAATTGTTTACGGAGTTCTACGGTTGGGCCCGCACCCTTTTCTTTAATATTTGGAGGCACGCATTAAAAAACTTAGTGAGGAATGGTTTTTGAGTGCCAGGAGTCGATTGCGATGGGTGTTAATTTCAAGAAAATTAGTTCAGAGGGTCGTTCGGTATGAGGCCCGGGTCCCTTTCTTAATTGTTTTTTCGGGTCGAGCTAGTGTGATAAACTTCCTGATTTAGAGAAAATTCTTTTGCTAAGAATCGATTGTGAAGAATCGATTGTGATCAGAAACATTTGTTTAGGGGTTTTCAGATGGAATCCGAAATATTTTGATCAAAAATATGAGAGAGGATATTTTCGAGTGTCAGTAAAATACTGCAATGGATGATGATTTTGAGAAATTTGTTTAGAGGTGCTCCGGTTTAACCGTTATGACTATTGAAATTGATGGAACTCAGATTACATATGATAAAAATCGGAATCTAATATAAAAATGGGGCATGCCCCTGCAAAAATGTCAATATAAATGAACCTAAGCAATTTCTTAACCGACTGGGACACAACTCTCATTGAACTCTATCTCATCCTAAATCTATGTCGTTGCTTATTCGAGTGTGACGTAATTATTACTTTCTTTTACTAAGTATAATTTGGGCTGGTTTTTGTCTTATTTGACCCTGTTACTGCCAAAAGTATTTCTTTAAACTGTGTGTGAATCTTGAATGGTCCAATCATGATCCAAAATAGTTTATAACGGGTGTTTTTTTAGGAGGTTTGTTTTTCCGATAGATGTCGTTTTATTTTATGACAGTTGTTTTGACAGCTCAAAGTGGCATTTCTACTCAGTATTGTTTGGCAAATCATTATGAATAGGTTAACTCCAGAACAACGTTTTCAAATCGTGGAAATTTATTTTCAAAATCAGTGTTCAATTAAAAATGTTTATAGAGCACTTCGTGAATTTTATGGTGCACATAATCGTCCGTCAGAGACCACCATAAAGAACGTAATTACCAAATTTCGGTCTACATTCACTCTTTTGGATGCCAAGCCACCGACAAGAATGAGAAGAGTTCGTACAGAAGAAAATATTGCTGTCGTTGAGGCCAGTGTCGAAGAAAACGACAATTTATCGATTCGTCGTCGTGCTCAGCAAATTGGACTTTGTCCATCGACTTTATGGAAAATTTTACGTAAAGATTTGGGTTTGGTGCCATACAAAATTCAATTGGTGCAAGAATTAAAGCCACACGACCATCGTTTGCGCCGTGAATTCAGTGATTGGTCGTTAAATCAATTGAACGAAGATCCATTTTTTTACCGTAAAATTCTCTTCAGTGATGAGGCGCATTTTTGGTTAAATGGATACGTCAACAAACAAAATTGTCGCATTTGGAGCAAAGATAATCCACACGCCGTTCTAGAATTACCAATGCATCCTGATAAATGTACTGTTTGGTGCGGTCTATGGGCTGGTGGGATCATCGGTCCATATTTCTTTAAAAATGAGGAAGGACGACGCGTTACCGTGAATGGAAATCGATACAGAACCATGTTAAATGAGTTTTTGTTGTCAAATCTTGAAGATATGGATATGAATGAAATGTGGTTTCAACAAGATGGTGCCACTTGCCATACAGCACGTGAAACAATCGACTTATTGAAAGAAACTTTCAACGACAACATTATTTCGAGAAATGGTCCGGTGAATTGGCCTCCGCGTTCGTGCGATTTGACGCCACTCGATTACTTTTTGTGGGGATACGTGAAGTCATTGGTTTATGTGGATAAACCTCAATCGATTGACGCTTTGGAAACCAATATTCAACGTGTCATTGCTGACATACGCCCTCAAATGCTTGAAAAAGTGCTGGAAAATTGGACCTCCAGAATGACATTTGTGAAAAATAGTCGTGGTAGCCATATGCCAGAAATTGTGTTTAAATGTTAAATGCCAAAAAATTATCTACCAAATAAAAAAAAATTTTGGTCATTTCATAATTTTATATGTGTTTTATTCAAAAAAAAAATCGGCAACCTCTTAAAAAAACACCCTTTAGAATGGAAATATTGAATTTAGTTAACCAACTTTGATATGGTGCATTTGTTTGCCCATTTATCAATGTTCTTTAAGCAGATTTTGAAAAACTTTACTATCCTAATTGATTCATTTTTGTGTAATTGGATTTTGCGATGGCTGTCATTTAGTTTGGTTTTAAAATTTTTTAATTTTGAATGTGAAACAAATTTTCAATGTTGCTGATATTTTATCTGATCATTGTGGCTTTCAATTATTTTTTCTGTGTTTCAATATTACGTTAATTGACCGATTTACTCAAACATTGGCACATGTTTTAATTTAGGAGAGATTTAGGAAAATTTTCTCTGCCGTGGTTTAAATTTATTTAAAAACTGTCAGAAATGAACAAAAATGATCAGACACTCAACCCGTATAAAGCAGCATTTTTTAACTCCAGTTTCTATTTGGTGGCATACAAATTTATGATAGATCCAGTCATTGGTCTAATCTTTTACAGAATTGCGTCGTATACGGATTAGATCCGGATGGCCCTCTTAAACCTTACCGTAATAAAAAGCTAACCAACTGAATTATTTTCTTATGAGGTCGAACTTCTGAAAGTTTTAATGGTTGGTGTATAAGCCCACTTGATGCTATTAAGTTCCTAACAAGGTCATTAACCTTAAACAACTAAGAAAGTTCATCTTTTGATTGGTTAAATTTAAATCCGCTCGCAGGACTACTTGCCGCCAGACTGGCTAAAAATGTGATCTTTGGATAAATATGATATTTGCAAACTTGATCTTTTGCGGCGTCTCGATGACAGCTTGACATCGTCCAGCAAAAGCTACGCTGGTTTAGCTCCTGGCAAGAATGAAGGAAAGCAAATATATTACCCAAGGTGTAAAAAAGGTTTTATTCTGGAAACAACCGTTAATAGAAATATCAAAAACAGAAACCACTACATTCGTGGAGTATGAACGGCTCCCTGAAAAATAACGCTCCCTAAAGATGACTTTTAGAAGGATACAAGAGATGGAAAACATTCAACTGAATTCTACTGAATTCTACGACTTAGACGAATTGGGTCTGTTGCATATTGCATAAGAAACGAGAAACAGTATACTTTGATAACACTCATGGAAGCGTTGGTCAAGGTAACAAAACCACCAATAATTATAAATAAAATTGAAACACATACAAGGGATCGTATATCCAAGCAAAACCAGGACAGGTACAAACGAGTGAATACTATCATCATTTTCCTAAGCTCTCGTTGCATATATCGGTCGGAGGCAGCCCTATACAATTAAGATGCCAATCAAAGTTCTTAGTTACGAGTAGTCCTTCTTTAAAGAAATCACGTATTTCGCTAAACCAAGGTTAGGTTCGTGATAAAACGATCGACAAAGAAGATGGATTAAATGTTTATACTCCCTAACAAGTTTCCAATCATTCAAAGGGTTAATCAACAAATTGAGCTCGGTCTTACAGTCAGCGTACCAAGTGTGATGTTGTGTTAGCAAAGGCAGAGAATTCAGAGATCGTGATACCAAAGAGAGAGGGAATAATAAGACTGTCTAAATCTTTTACGTCAAGTAAAAATTACTAACAGTTTAGACGGAATTACGCATGATGGCTGCGTAATTCGGATATTACGGTTAGGTATTTACCTGAAACCGTATAGGAACAAGATCATACCCTTAACCCTGCAAGAGTGCTAAACCTATAGATAGCTGTACTTTAACTAGAAGTTCGTTAAGTCAATATAATCAAGAACCACAACAACAGTGAAGGTACACCCCTGTGAGCAGCCCTTAACTACTTTGACATAAACAGAGAAACCGACAGTAACAAACGAAGTCGTACCAACGCTCGTTTTCTGATTGAACTTCCAATAATAGTAACAAGTACATAAAGCGACGTTTCACAAGTCGTTATCCCTCAAAGCATATACGAGTGGCCTTGATAACGTAACATTGAAGATCATATTCTTCACAATAATGGGATATCCCCAATGTTAGTCTAGATTACTTGCGCTTATACTAGGTTACTGGTGCTTTAGAGGATTTTATTTGGTCTACATCCTATGGTCTCACAATGGACATCATGTTTGCGCTGAAGACTGTTCTCACGACCAAAATTGGCTCATATGTGTTGGACCTCCGTCAGAGTATATTACATCTATACCTGTGCAACTGCACAAAGTGATTTCTAATTACAATCTTCGGTGGACATGGAGTTCAGATTTTGTAGCTTGAACTTGTAGTGAAGTGCCTAACTCGACTGATTTATGGCCTATAACTTGTATTCATGCTCATCCACTAACAGACAGCTAAGTGTGACCAATCAGATGAGTTGTATTCTGAATGCATCTAATCTAACAATGAGAAGACTGGCAACCCCATCCCAAGGGATGATATAAAAAAAAAAAATTCTTAAACTGAAGTTGAAAATGATGTGTTTCAACATGCAGAACCTTCGTTTCGAGATCCTTCAGATCGTTTGGTGTTGAAAACTTTTTAGCTATAGCAACTCCGAATTTAAAAAAACTTGGAAAAGGTTTTTGGTTGTTTCTGTTTGGCACCATTTGAGACAGTGGCTTATTTAAATACCCGAATTAAATTGCAACTTGAAATAATGAGTTTTGGTGTCATTTGAAACAGTGGTGTCAAGATAAATATATATAACATTAGAATTTGTGAGGAAGTTTTCAATTTAATTTGGGATTCACTAGATGATTAATAGATATTTTGGCAATTAAAACTAAGTATTTGGACCAATTTTTAGCCGCTTTTTGGGTGCCGCTTGGAATTTGGTTGGCCTTGCGTTGGAGCAGAGACCAACCCGTTTCAACTGTTGGCATGCTGTTTGTTACTGAGGGGATTTAAATACATAAAGAGTCCCTGATAAATCTATAAACGATTCTTTCTAACAATTTCAAATAGCTGCAAAGAGAACATTTGTTTTGGGTCAAATTCCAATTAGCAGTTTTGGAACCGGTAATAGGCTGATCGGTCACGGAAGCATTGGAATGAACGATGAAGCTACTCGGAAAATGAACAGAGAGGAGATTAGATATAGTCGAATAGAATCAAGTCGGTAATTAGCAAGCTTTTATTGAGACTAGTGACTGAGAAACAAATTACCGACACGTGAATTTTATAAATCGCCAGTCAAAATAATATTATTAAGTCGTAGATTCGTACCTCCCCGCTGTGCTTCTTGGGTAACGTGAAATGTATCAGGTGGTGTAGTGGAGACGAGCAGAGGAAATTCTGTTCATAGTCATGGACACGTCATATCACGGTGAGTCATTGGTGTCCTAAATCAAATCCCAAATCAGCTTCTGTTATCCAGGGTAGGCGTGGCTGAAACGGTTGTCTGTCTTGTAGTAAGTCGCTCGCTATATAAACGTGTTCAAGGTGCTACGGGGTGCATTTAAGATGTATTACCAGTATAAGTTGAGGGGCAGGCCAACTACCTACTCTCACAAACACGATTTCGCATTAATTTATCGGATTCATCACAACAACGACCTCAGAAAATGTTCACAGACATGTATTCGGTACATGCTACTAAGCCTTCTAAGACCTGGAGATCCCCAGAATTTTCCGAACCAGACAGAAATATACATAGTAGATGTGCTTTCACCTCAAGAGCTTAGATAGTCTGGGAGTGGGATCCATACTACCACCTATGGTTACACTCTCTACTATAGCGGTCTTAGAATAGAGGATAATTTTTAGCCGGCTTTATCGTTCACCAGCAAGTGCAGCGGCATATTACGCACTAAGAAATTTAATATCACAATTATCTTGTACATGCGCCAACTGAAGATAAACCAGATGATCTGAAGTATTTATTCTTTGTTGAGCGGGAGGACATCATCAGTAACATCCCGCACGATGAATCGAAATTATCGTTGGCGACTTTAATGCAGAAATCGGTTAGAAGGCAGAATAATCAGCTCAGCAGCAATAACGGCCAACACGTCACCGAACTTGCTATAATGTCTAACCTCGTCGTATCGAGTATACGTTCTTCCAACATAAGAAAATCCACAAGGTTACTTGGTGAACAAATGACAGAAGAACATAAAATCAAATTCATCACGTCACGTGTATAGCTGAGGTTTGACCATATAGAGGTGCTGATATTGCCAGAAATCATATGCTCTTTATTTTCAAATACAAGTGCAAATTATCATCCACGTTTAATAAACAAGCAAAGAAGACCACGCGCTGGAATATCGAAGCCCAAATCAAACAACCAAGAGCAGTGGAAAGCTATCCAGTCAGCCATAACTGCAGCAGCTGAAAATATAATTGGAAGAAAACCACCAAGGCCACGTAATGATTGGCTTTACGATCAGTGTCATCAACTCGTCGAAAATAAACGAAAGCTGTGCGAAAAGCTCTCAATACTAGGGGCTTTCAAACAGAATATCTATGCGCCGCAGGAAAGTCACATTCAAATTCTTCCGACAAAAGAGCGGGAATTTCTGAGGAAATGTTACTCATCGGTGTTTATGTTAAATTTGAGGCAAGCAGAATCATTTATAAATTCGATGCAAATATTAGGTACGGTGAGTCGTTGGGTTACATATGTTCATGCTAAAATATTGTTTAGTAATAAATGAACCATACACGTAACAAGAGGGCTGAGAGGAATCGTATTGTGATCATAAATTGTATTGGAAATTGTGCATGGAACAACGCGGCACGTGTCTGGCCTTTTAAGGACTAGTAATCTTCAAAGCCCTTCGAACCAGGCAAAGATGTACTCGAAATATTAGCTTGACTACACAATTACTTGGATGATCAGGGAGTTGCTATTTCCAAAATATGTTATTTGGATAAGAAATGGCCGAGTTCCGCCTTGAATGGTCAAATTCCAGAACTTGATCTAATGAGCTTGCTAGAATACCACATAAACCTTAAAAATTTCATTTTAATTGTTTTAGAATTGTCGGAATTCTGTCCAGAGTCGAGAATTTTGAGGGAATTTATAGGAGAATTTATTCCGCTGGAATGTTTTTTTTTGTTCGATTTGATCAAACGGATTATGATTAGAGGCAAACTCCTGCAGTCCAGCAGAGTGTTCCTTTTTCTATTACATTTACACTACAGCAATGAACATTCGGTTGTGCCGCACAATCGTATTTGAAAATAACCTGTACTCACAAACAAGGTTGTCTCACTCCAATGATATCTATCTATTTCCGAGAAGTCGATTAATTCTGTAGTTAGTGTTATACCATACAAGTAGTGTCCGATGATATTTTGGGTGAGATACAATATAATTTCAATGGGGCTTTCCAACGGTAATTTACACATTTTAAACGAGCATCTTTTAATGCAATATATAAGCGTGGTCCTCTAATTCTCACGCGGCTCTTCTGGGGTCCAGATAGCAACAATAATTAATACATTCTGCGAGGATTCCATCGCGACTAATGGCATCTGCTTCCTCTACTGTAGAATATGGTAAACACAATGACTTCTTTACCTGATGGGGCATTTGCTCTAATAGAGACCGTCTCCTTAGACCAATTTAGTTTATTTTAGATGTGTGTAACTTTACCATATTGAGCGAACGTCTGAGTTTGTGGGTGAAAAGTTGAACGTTTTTAGATTTCTTGTAAGAGTATACTGATGTTTTACTGTAGCATTACGAGCCACCATTTTACACAAAGCTGGTATTCGGTGGTCCCCTTCTGATAATAATTTTAGCCGATTACGAAAACTGTTTCAGAATGTTATGTGTAAGTTCTTCATTATTATTGTGTCAATTTCGATAGTCAGTAACAGTGCGTGGCACGTTTAAGTTGTATTTGGTATTTAAAAGCACCGACTTTCTAGCGAACGGTGTTTCCTGCTTTGCTACATTGGCTGTATGTATGGCTTGAAATGTTATAGATCTAACGTTGGATGTACTGAAGAATACTTCTTCGATATCATGACGCGGTCGAATGGTTAGCCCTTCTTCCATCATTCGATCTCCATTTTTTTTACAAAAAGTTATTTAACTTATTACCAGGTCGGTTACATGTTGACGGGTGCTGTTACTGGTGAGGTGCGAACTCCTACTATAAAGAATATATCTTTCTCATAATGTAATTTATCATTATTTTACACGAACGCTAATAATCGGGATAGTAAATTTCATAGTGCAAGATGTACATGAAAATTTTCTTTCGTGCTGATGATCACAGTAATGAAGGATCTAACCTGATCATCCAAGTTCTTATATACATATAGTCAACCAGTACATTCTTGCCTGGTTCGAAATGTTTTTGAGATTACTACGCTTTAAAAGGCTAGGATCTAGATTGGAATAGTTGAAATCGGTCTTACGCCTGCACATCGAAAATCACCACTAAATATTTTTCTAATTACAGAATTATAAAAAACAATTTGTCACCTATAGACACTTTTGTAATCAACAACATACTCATATATATATAGTCGGATAATGAATTAATTAAATTTGTCAATTAGCTAGTGCCCTTGCAATTTATAATTGAACCCTAATTGGATAATTGCTTTTAATGCAAGTTAAGATGTCGTATAGTGGAGCAAACATTAAAAACAAATACGCTATGCTGCCGGTATTCCAAAAGTCGCAATCAATGTCGAGGTGTTAAATGAGTTGCGATCGATTACGTCTTAAGATACCAAGCATGGCACTCAGATCAGCAAGTATATTAGTTTTATGGCCACATGTTACTAGCGCATAAATTACAATCAAACTTTATTGATTTAATTAGAAAATTTATTGGATACCACACCGCGTTTAAATGATTTTATGGCATGTTAAAAATTTACGATCGATCGTGATGAAGCATGCATGATCTTAAAGTGATATATCTAGTATATTTTATATCTCTTAATTATTTTAATCTCAAGATTTAATAAAGTTCGTCATATTATACATTATAGCACTTGTCTTGGCATAAACTGTTTTTGTATGTACAGTGCGCGACACGGCACAATTTACAAAACTTTTTTGATTCGCTTTTCTAATTATGTGATCTTATTTGTGTTTATTAAATTTATGTAATAGTTAAAATAAGGCATGTAACACCTTGAATTGTTAATACAATAAGTAGGACAAACGAACAACAGCAGCAGCCGCAGCATTATTCGTTATAAGCGTTAACTGATTGATTTATTGTTTTTTTGTGCCTCGGATAAATCTTTTTAACGTTGGAATTTCAATCATGTCATGACTGAGGGTATCAACAGAAATAGTATCGAATTGATATCGATTTCCACGCCTCATTGATTTTTAATATTGATCAAGGCAAAATTTGTTTATAGACGTTGACAGTTGTCTCGTACACATTGTTCATATCACTGTTGCACGTTAATTTCTTAAGGGCATTGAAACGTAACGAGAACGTGTTTTAATTAAATTGGATGTGCATTAGCTACAAATGAATGAGGAAACCTAGTTCTTATTAATTGTTTATTTGTATATAATCGTAGACTGGGGAATACAAATTGTTATTTGGCCACCACAATACAGTGTGAAATTTAATTATACGGTTTCGGCCTCGTAGTTTGTGCCTAAGTTTAATGACACGTTGTTACTAAAGTGGAGTTTCAGACAAACTAAAAATGACAAAATCTTCATAACAACCCAAAAGGTGTAAATCTATGCTTTCAAAAAGAACTTAAACGAACAAAATAAGTAACATATGTATTTATGCGGTGGGGCAGTCTTTTGTTCCGTTGCCAGCCAATTCAAGGGCGGACTGGCTATAGCTCCGATTTTTGTAGAACCATCTGCACATTGCATAGCTCCATACCAGCCTATGAGTTTTGTACTCCACTGATGATGAAAGTTCCCTTTTGCATCCTGCCCCTACTGGAATTCCAACCTGGTACTTCCCGGTCCAAATGCCAAAGCTTTAACCACTGTGACGTTTGGTTGGTGTGGAGCAGTCAACGAATTTTTTTAATTTTAAAATTTCGCTATAGTAAAAAGTGTAATGGCGATTCGATGGCCAATGACGAGGCATCGTAGAGATGGCTAGCATTAATGGTATATGAAATATGCTGTATAAGATAGCGGAAGTTTACCACTGGAAAATAAGACATTTCGCTACTCGCCACAAGTGGCAGCACTATGACAAAAGATAATTTCTTCTATTATTTTATTACCAGCGAAGAATTTTTTATTCATTTTGTGGCTCTTTTTAGCACAAAATAAATAAATGATAGATCAAAAAATGATAGTGAAAATTCTAACAGATAAATTTTTCTCAAATTTTCCATGTAGTCTCAGTATGACTTTAATTATTAGAAAAGCAACAAAAAGTATATGTTTACTTTGTGGGAGTTTTTGAGGCATTGGCCAGAAACTAAGAAGAACTTATAACACCGCAAAAAACCAAGCCGAGTTCGCTCTAGCTCAAAAATCATTTTAATCGTGTAGAATGCACCATATTTTCATCTAAAATTTATATTTCAATCAAAAATCAATCAAATGGTTAAACTTAGTCCCTCATGAACAGATCCTAGAATTATGTTCAAAATTCGCTTTAAAATTCCTAACCAATACTACTATCCAAATTTCATCGTATACGTTAAGAAATGACGGAAAGACTGAACATAGTTAATTAGTTTGTCTGATATTTTACCGACCAAATGGCACAGTGGTTAAAGCTTTGGCGTTTGGATCAGGAGGTACCGGGTTTCGAATACCGAAAGGGGCAGAATACAAAAAGATATTTTCATCAACAGATTATGATCTGTGATGAAATGAATCACAACTATGACAGTCATTTTTACTAGTTCTTCTAGTTGTATTTCTCGGAGTTATGAAAACTCCGAGCAACGGAGTTGAAAAGTTACATTTGATCATTTTTCGAAATAGTTGCTATTTGCATTTGTGTTTTTCAGCTGTCCATAAATTGTTAACCAAGGAAAAATTCGTTCTGCAGAAGAATTTATTCCTGGTAATTCTATTATTTTTTTAAATTAGAAAACGGCACATTTTTAATTTTAAAATGTTGAAACATTTCGATCCATCGCTTATCAATTGTAACCCCATTGTCATTCCAATTGTCAATTTGTTCAGCAGTTGCGTACTTTTTACATAAAAGCGAATAATTCATTTCATCCATGAAAAAAAAAAAAATTGATGCTAACGAACTGTGGTGTTTAACGATCCAAGTATTTACAGCAATTCATATACAATTGCTGCATTTCAGATTTAAAATTACTTACATTACAGCTTCCATTTTCAATTAATATGTTTAAATGGGATCTTACTAAAATTGGTATATAGTTCGACATCTAACGTTCATGTAGTTTAAGCCTGAGATCAATCAGTGCTTGTCCGACTTGCATACACGTGTTTGTATCACCTTCGATAGATTTCACCATAAATTGGAATATTGTGGTCAGGTGGCATACATTTAAGATACATTTCAGATGTTTCGTCATTGAAAAACGTTCTTAATTTTGGGCAGTTATCGAGCGTCAGAAAAGAGGATTTCGAAGGTTTGAACATTTGTAATATACGTTCTATTGCTGGTAAGAGTACTAGCTAACGTGTTCTGCAGCTTCAAAGAATACACAAAATTTAATGAGGTTATCCACCCAGTTCAATGAACTGGGTTCAATGAAATGAATAAAAAAATTCCGCTGATAATTAATTATACAACAAAATAAATTCTCTTTTCTGATAGTGCTGCGACTTGTGGCGAGTAGTGAAATGCCTTATTTTTCGCTGGCACATTTCCCCTATCTTATACAGGATATATGAAATCAAATTATTTGGATTTTTCTTTTTGTTTTCTAGAAAACAATTGTTTTATGTGGTTTATCTTCCTACTTCATTGTCCATTGAATCGCCAATACACTTTTACTATAGTGAAATTTTAAAATTAAAAAACTCTATGATTGCCCCACAACATAAATATATTGGTTTCTAGAAAGCATAAACAGACAACCAATATCGCGATTTCAAGATTAGTGTAGGGCACATTTAAGGAGAAGATTACACAAATAGTACACAAATAGTACACTTTCCAGGATTTGTTAGGTTTTATGTAAATTTGTTTTAAACTCCATGCTACCTTCCTAATATGCAATTCCGACGAAATTCCGTTTACATTCGCGCTCAAAAACCACACTCTTTACTATGGAAAGAAACATGTAAAATACACGGAAATCCATACTACTCGCCAAAGAAAGGTGTCACAAAAATTCCAGTGTGGGTGTGAATCCCGACTAAAAAGAGAAAAAACAAACGGAAAATAGGTGGAATTTGGACGGAATTTGGCGTTTTTTCTACAGTATTTTCCATACTGATTTCAGGCATTTTTATGCACGAAACCAGAGGAACATGTTTCTATATATTTTTCCAATTGGTATAAATAATAATTTGTATACGAAATAAACCAAAATGTTGCATTTGTTATAAAATAAATATTAATTTTTTTTGGCATACAGTTTATATTTAATTTTATAAAACCCATCCATATTTATCCCACAAACTTAAAAAATAAAAAACGATAAGATTGATCGGAAATTTATATCATCTCATTTATTTATGACGACGCCATTTTACAATTTTATTTGCAATTTTTCCAATGTCTGGGAAAAACAGCTCCAATTCCATACTCAATTCCGTACTACAAATTATCAAAGACACAAAAAATCGATTTTGAGTAAAATAAATAATTTTGTTTCTATTTCTGATTTGCAATTTTTTTGATGTTTTTTTAAGATTTGTTTTGCATCCACTCTACCGTTTCGTGAGACATGTTGACGAATGAACTTGTACGCAGTCGCTGTTTTTTTTCTACAATTTTTGTTTGTTTTATTTTTTAAAATGTGTTAAAATTAATAAAATTTTACTTTAACACTTCAATTAAAGTAAAATTTTATTACGTACAAATTTACGATGGCGATTAATTTTTTTAAGATGGATGCCGAGTGAGTGATGTAAATATACAAAGGCGTGATTTATTACATTTAAGTTAAAAAATTATAATATATATTGTATATAAAAAATTAAAAATAAATTAATTTTACAAACAAATGCAACAAAAATTTCTTTAATTTCAAAATAAAACCACAACGTGAAAATTAATATGAAAATCTGCTCTAGTAGCATGTGGAAAAGTGACTGCAATTAGTATGGAAAAATATATGGAATAAAAGCGAAATTCCGACGAAATTCCATCTAATTTCCAATTTGATTTTTTCTCTTTTTAGTCGGGATTCACACCCGCACTGGAATTTTTGTGACACTTTACTTTGGCGAGTAGTATGGATTTCCGTGTATTTTACATGTTTCTTTCCATAGTAAAGAGTGTGGTTTTTGAGCGCGAATGTAAACGGAATTCCGTCGGCATTGCATATTGGGATACTCAAAAAACAAATTTCTATTTGGTATCGATATTTAAAGGCTCAAATACTGTATCCAACCTGGTTTGTTTCTTTAATAAATTTAAGAACCAAAATTTTGTATAATTTGCTTACTAAACTTTACTTATATTCTTTGTATGTGTAAAATTAATTAATAAATATTTAATTTTCATTATTTCTGATCTAAATTTGCATATTATAATAAATTAATGACCACTCATCTTAGACACATTAATTATATTATGCCATCTAGGGATAATAAAAAATACTAAATTGACATAGTCATTGAGGCGAAAAACATAAAAAACATCGATCGAACTAAATTTTACATTTTCTAGCCACCTTGATGTAAACAAAGAAAAAACGATAAACAGACTGTACATTTTATTTCGATAATCATGTATTAATACCTCAATTTTGTAGAAACTTTTTTTTTACTAAACATCGTTTTTGACCAGTTGAGTACCAATTAAAGTTGTAAATCAGATTTTGAAACGTATTATTGCCATGAGAAGCATAATTTATATGAAACAAATCCAATTATCATAATAATTCGAACACTGCGCGTACTTAGTAACGAAGTGGCTGGTCTCAATTACCGAAACATATATCTGTGATAAATTCCTATAAATTTAAATTATCTGTCAGGCGTCGGTTCGATCGCTCTGGGCCATAAGTTGCGATGTTTTTATTATTATGAATATTTTCGATGATTTGGATCTTCGCACAATTCGTTTTCAAACTGAACTCAGCTCTGTCATAATAAAAAATTTAAAAAAAAAATTACTCCTGACGAAATGGTACATTGCCCCCATAATTAGATGATTTTTACAATCAAACCAGCCAATTTTACCAATAAAACTCTCGTAATCACAGAAATATTTTTTTAAGATAATCTTTTTCGAAGGAATGGTATCAGATGATCCCTTAATCATCTATCTAGTTGGTCCTAAAAATATTCGTGTTTTCATATATTTCGATAATTGTGACCAACCACTTGATCCTTAAGTCCTGGCATGTTCGAATAATTATGGCAATTGAATTTGTTAATGACTGGGGGGGTAAATAACTGAAGGGTAATGATGGTGAGGTAATGGCCTGTAATGAGTAATGGAATGTCATGTAACGATTAGCAACAGCTAAAGCTCCTGATATTTTTTGGGTCGTGTAATTAGGTGTACCATGTCGATTATCTCGAATGGAAATTCAAGACAAATGATGACTGGGTCAAAGCTATCAATGACTATGTTTATGTGTACACAGTGTCTGCATAATCCTAATGAAGATAAAAATGTAAATTGAATGCAAAAATAACAGCATTATCTGACATTCTGAGTGCTGCTAATGCTATTATCAACCAGACAGCCAAGTCTTTGGCGTATTCATATAGCGCGATTTAGGCTCATTTAGAGCCTGTCTGCAGTAGTATTGGTAACCTCAGAGCAGATATCTTCTGCATCGAATCGGCTTGCTACGTATACAGCTGAGACATCTTCGTCTATTCTTACAAATACTGGCCCAATAATTTTACCTGGAGCTGCTACCATCCGTCGTTCACCTCACACTTCGATAGGTAGGACCAAATTATTTACCTTGCCAAATACTATCAGGAAGAAAAAACCAAAAGTTTGTGAACGACTTCCTTAACATATCGAATGCTGTTGTAACCAAACTGATTCCAAATGGGTGTAAACTAGAGAATATGGAATATATCTGCTTTAAAGTTGGAGTTGACGTTGATCTTAAGGGGACGGTTATGTCCACGGAAAATTAACCAAATTATGTGTGTGTCTGTGAGACCATTTAACAATACAAACTTTCGATAAGGCGAAGTGCTCATGATAATAAACCTCAAACAACCCCCAGTAACCAACAAGTAATGAATAATAACATCAGGCTAGCTTCGATTTATTACCATAACGCATCCAGTATCAGAGGTAAAGCTAAAAGTTAAGGCTTAACGACCGTATCCATCCTTGCCTGTCACCCTTGTCTAGACGTCATTTCTGTCCATATGTTAATGTGACTAATTTTTCAATTGCGGTTTCCGCTGTATATGCTGAATATGGATCGATCACTACAAACAACGCGATTATCAATTTCAACGATTCCACCGTGTTACATCTGATTTTTGCTAAGGGTGCTTTGTATTCCGAGGTTTCTTCATGTGTGGATTTCGCCGGCTGCTCTACCATTCATCATACATCGATTGCGATAAATATTTTTCATGAAAAATGTAATTCTTAAACATTGTCTATGGCTTATTTTCTTATAAATAACAATTGGAACTTTATTCAATGTGGTCGGAATTTAAACGAAATAGTATCGAAAGGCACGTTCCGTTGATTAAAAAAAAGCTGGCTTATAGACCAGGAAAAGAGTAGCTGGTTTCCCATCACCATTGAACTATCAGAGTTCAGGCGCTAGTTATCCCTTGGATATTTGTGAATTATTTGCGAGATTTATCGGTTCCGCATATATGTACTAGTTTCGATGCCGTCTACTGTACCGTAACACTCTGAAGTCTTTGAAGAATTTCTTCAAATTTAACTTTATTAGGTTCACGGAACGGGACGTTCTAAAATGCATGCTTCAAATTGAGGTTCATAAGGATGCCGGTCACGGCAGCTTTCCTTCAATTCCTATTAAGTATTGCGCGGAAACTTTAAGTATTCCGATTACCTTCATAGTCGATGAAAATCTACGTATACGTTTATTTCCTGAATCCTGGAAAGTTTCGTGCATTCAACCAATTTTTAAAGCAGGTAGAAGTAATGAGGTAAGTAATTATCGAGGATTAGCCGTTCTTTCCGAGATACCAAAAAACTTTTTGAATCAATGGTTCATAAAGTATTAAGTTTCCACATATTAAACCAATTATATCTTCGACATCACATGGTTTTTATCTATAGGAAGGTCTACAGTTATGACTCTTATTAACTTCTGTTGCAACTTGTTTGATAGTTTAAAACCGAGTTAATATTTGGCGTTCTTTATGCAGATTTTGCGAGACTAAGTAGTCACTTAGGCCCTTTGCTGTTTTCATCATTTATCAATCTTTTCGCTGGTTGCTTTAAATTCGCAAGTTGTTTTCTTTTAGCCGAAGATATGAAATTTTTCGTTCAGGTAATCATTGAAGCTGACTGCAACAAGCTCCAACTTGATTTAGGTAGATTTTGTAAATGGTCAATTGAGAATAGACTACACCTTAATGTGACTAAATGTGAGTAAATGTAGAAATGTACAACTTAGTTGTTATCACTTATCAGTGAGTAGCTTTTATAACCGATGCAACTTTTAGCATTCAAATTAACACTATTGCTCCAAAAGCCTACAATACGCTAGGCTTCATCAAACGAAATGATAAAGATTTTCGCGACCCGATAACTCTATATTCAATACACTGAACACCATCAGACCTGTGGTCCTTGTATGGACACCATCAGGCCAGTGTCGTACCACTTCGATGTCTACCATTTACAATGTTTGGACTATCGACGAGATGTTGCAGCTGCAGTCTTAATTAGAGATATTTTCGACTCTCGTATCGATTATACGAAATCCCTCCAATGGTTAAATCTCTACGCTATCGAACGTCATATGCGTCAACGCAGCAGATTACTATACATTGACCAATCATCAACAAACTACGGCCTATCGGCACCGGTTTTGAGGTCATCACCTATATTTAAACCAGTAAGCGACATATTTAATTTTCATTTGCCTGAGGATACGTTCAAGAGAGATTTAATTCAATTTTACTCATTGTCTAGAGTATATGGTCATGAGCGTTATCTTTGTTTTCTTGTATTTCTTGTATTACCGATTGTATTACTGTAGTAAAGGAAAAAAAATAAATAAAGCAAAGCAGTTAATAGCAGAATAATCGTAGCAGGATTCCATCCCAAAATAAGAAATGCAACCATAATTCCGTGTCATGCACCAATAGAACAACAGATGAAACAACCAAGGATGATTTTGTTCTACGAACAACTAACTATACAATCCATATTAGCAGGTACATAGAAATGATGACCACAGACACCCATCATATAGGTAAACAACATTATACTTTCTGCGTAATGATGGAGGATGATGCAGATATCCATAGTGACCATCAACTGGTAATACCACAGTTCCAAATTAAACCTGGCGCTGTAAAACGCAACCAGACAAAGCGAAAGAAATTTGACACCGACAGATTAAGAGATGCTGACACAAGAAACACATGCAGCGAAGCGCTCAAGCTCAGCATCCAAATCAATGAAGAAGCCATTCGAGTTGAGCAACAGTGGAAACAAATCGAAGCTTATATCGAAACAGCTATCAAAACACACTCGAATCGAGTACAATACAAAACTATACAATGTGCATTATACTAAAATAAGTAAGGCAAAGATACTTAAGGATACTCTTACCACTTTTGTTACTAGTATAGAAAGAAATAGTGCCTTAGGAAGTTACTAGGGGCTAACGAAGAAACTCAATGATCTGAAGACATATGTCTGCTAACGCCCAAACACGCGAACAACATAAAGTGCCGAAGCTATCAGACCTAGCTAAAGAGGATGATCTCAAAATAAATGTTAGGAAAGAGCCAAAACAACATTCAACATGTTACAAAAAGTCTGGAACACATCTGTCCTATCGCGCAATAGCAAACTAAGAATGTTCAATTCATGCGTGAAATCAGTATTGATGTACGGTCGCGAAACTTAGAAAAATACACATGTCTGTAAATAAATGTCTTAGGAGAAGACTGAGGTGCTTCAGGTCCAATAAAATAAGAAATCTTGAGCTCCTCAGACAAACGAATCAAGCAGTCATTGGAACCGAAATAAGTAAGCGCCAATTCGGCAAGTCATGGGTAAAAATCAAAGAAACAGCATCCAACAGAGTAAAATGATGCAAAAAAGACTGAAATTTGTGCTAACGTACTTACGTCTATCGTGTTCTGATTTAATATCTTGTGGACAAACCAATCAGCATTTGCATTAGACATAGGGGTGCTTTAGTTTTAATGATGTTGGACAACTAAAAGTGCTGCCTAAAAATCCACGTATTTGATAGTGATCAACCAAAATGCTCTTGTTGGCTCTGGTTGTGAGTTGAGTGGTGGAGATTTTATACTGCAGCAAGTAATGCGCCAGGATTTAAATCCAATTGAAAACCTGTGGCATTATGTGAAAAAGAAACGCAAGCGTTATTGAAATAATGCCAAACGAGGCTACGGACTCGACCATAATCAGGAATCACAGGAGAGTGCACATCTAACCATAAACTCATTCTAAAAGATTTTTAAATAACCTGGACATTGGAACCTGGAACCAGGACATTGGGTATAGAATGTCCAGGTTATTTAAAAATCTTTTAGAAATTTCCAGCTCAGTAAGCATGCCGTAATAAATCTATCAAACGAATAGGCCGGCATTATTAGTATAATGAGTTGTCAGAAAGCAGTTTTTACCAGAAGAACTAGAAAGAATATGTAAAAATCAGTTACCTCATGCCTAATGTGCTAATAAATTGGAAATTCAATTTGTTAAATATTTGTAATCGTCTAAAATTTTACTATTTTAGTACCATCTCGACTATTTGGCATACACAAACTAAATAATCAATAAATTAACAGAACACCTATAATTAAATTAACAAGCAAGATACTTAGCATACGAAATGTATTGACACACTCCTAACATTAAGTACCAAAATATTAGGCCAGCCATGAATCGAAATGGCAAACCGCTTCAAGCTATAAATAGATTTCTTTGATAAAGTGCATTCGAATGAATGATCTAGGCGACAACTAATTAACACCCAATAGCTATGATAAGTGGGTGGTACTGGAACTTATCATTAGTTTTGTGTAAATTTATAAATTGCTGCATGACTCAAAAAAATTTATAAATTCCGCATAGAGGCCGCGCATCCCCCCATTGTAACAATTAGTCGACCAATATTATTCTACATCGCATTTTTCTCAAGGTTATCTAGCTAAATGCACAGGTACAGCACCGTTCCATATTCTCACATGCATTTTTAAGTTACCAATGACGTTTCTACCGATATTCGACAATTGCATTGCGTACCACGTGTTTAAGGAATTATTGATTTGGCATAGTTGAATAACGACATGCAATTTGCAACCATATCGACTCGATTTAAATACAAATTAAATATTCAAATTAAATTAATAATGCAATATTACAAATTTTTAAAACAAGTTCCGATACATTTCACTGCCAATATATAATGTGGGCAATGAAATTGTATTCCTCAATATCGTACGCTATTACAAATTTAAAGAGTAACAAGGTCTAGGTGAATGTTGCGTTTAACACTATGGTTACCAATTTATAAAATTAGATTTTACGCCGTATACTTTATTAGAGGTCAGCATGTTACAATGCAATGCGCGCAATTTGTACAGCCAATGACACAAGTATAATTTATGTTCGTGCCGTGGGAGAAAATTTTTCTACGGAAAAACTACTGTCACACTGTGTCGGATCCGATGGGAAGGAAATATTTACTCATTTGCATAAATCTAAGAGGAAATTGATATCATATGAGATGCCTGCCATATACGGGTATTTCATTAATTTTGCTATTTGCATCTTAAATACTTAATTTTATCCGGTAGTTATCTATTACATGGACAGCACAATGTAAATATTGCAAATTGGATTGTCTTTGCAGCAAGTTGCATAACATCAGCAATCATTACGTGCGCAAGCATGCATGGTATGTAAGTATTTCAATTAATTTATAAAGTGACGATTAAATGAAATGCGAAAGACGTTCATTAGACGTGTGGTCATTATTGTGTAATTATTGTAATTAAATAAGATGATTTAATTGTATGGAATAACAAAAATCTTTAGAAACGTATAATTAACACTTGTATTTATATGAGAGCTCGGAACGAACGAGTTCAGCGATGAGTACGCACTATTTCGTTTAAGTGTTTATCTTATCGCAAGATGGTTTGTTATGATGCCAAATTCAGGTTTGAAGATTTTGTATAAAGGCGGACAATTAATCTTGTATTATATTTATGCCGAAATTATTTCTTTTATTCTAAAACCAGATTTATTTACGTATTTAACTGACACCAATACTTGGGTGGTTTTGTTTTTAGGTATAAATTTTAAGTTTTTCCCGGGATTTTGGTGGACGTTGTTTTTCGAGGTCAATAGTCGCATTTTATGCGGGTGAAACGGTTGTGCTCAATTTTTTCTTACAGATTCATAAAAGAAGAAATTAGAAGTTAACCTTAATGATAACAGATCACAAACATTTCTGCGATTCACAAGTGCGCGATTCAGATTCAACTTTTTGCACTTTTATAGCCTCAATCTAAAATACCGCCGTACAAACCACCTGAAATGTTGGCGTGGAGTATTTCCAAAAATTGTTTAAATATTTTTAGGACTTGTTTTAGAAAAAATTCACGTACGAATATCTAACCAGAGTTGTGAAAACTTTCCTATTGCTAAAAAGTTTACAAGCTCAACTTAGTGCAAAATATACAAAATCCATATTAAACAGAAATATTAATTTTTTAATCTGGATTTTATGTTATTGTTTATTACGTAGGCCACTTAAAATAAAAATGAATGAAATTGGGTTGAGGAGGTGGACCAAGGTTGATTTTGCGGAAAGGAAATGTTGATGTTAATTTTTAAAAAGTAGGTTTACTGGTACTTAGGACTATCAGTAAATTGGTTTCCCAATATATCTGAACGGCGCTCATCCTAGCGGAAAATAAATTTTAGTACGTCTTAGTCTGACTATAATCGAAAAATTATACAAAATTTTCAAAACTAGAGTTTATTGGCAGTTTCGATGTTGAGAGCACGATGTATGTTTGTGTTACGTATGTACCAAGGTACGTTTACCATTCTTCGTAGTAATTTTGATTGTACACGTTGCAATTTTATTATATTTGAGTCACAGGTTGAGCCCCACAATTGTATTCCGTAAGTCCAGATTGGTTTTAGTACCATTTTATACAACAAGACTTTACAGTCTAGAGTTAATGTAGAATGTTTTCCAATTAACCAATTTATTTGATCACTTTTGATATTGATTTGTTGTCGCTTTGTTTCGATATGCTTCTTCCATGTCAATCTTCTATCTAGATGTAGACCTAGGTATTTAATGGTCTCGCATTGGGGTAGATTGATGTTATTAAACTTCTCCGGAGGGTAGGTTCTAGTGATTTATTTTAAGTGCTCTTGCAAGACTCTTGTTGCTATTTGAGGATTTTCATGTGTCGCTAATACTGCTGTATCATCTGCAAATGTTGAAACTGTTATATTATTTGAAGTATGAAGGTCGGCTGTGTAAATTAGATATAACACTGAACCCAGTACACTGCCTTGTGGAACCCCTGCTGTTTAGCAGGTAATTTTTAATGATCGCATGATAATTTGATGGTAACTGGGCCTTAATTGTATGTACAAGGCCTTCATACCATACTTTATCGAAAGCTTGGGCGATGTCTAAAAATGCTGCAGAGCAGCAATTTTTTTGTTCAAATGAGTTTCTGATTTCTGAAACGATCCTATGCACTTGTCCTGTGGTTCCATGATTTTTCTAAATCCAAACTGGTGATCCGGTATAATACCTTGCTCTTGCAGAATTGGTTTAAGCTTTTTAAGAAGCATTTTTTCAAATAACTTTGACAGAGTTGGCAGTAAACTGATTGAACGGTACGAGTCTACTTTTGTTTCATCTTTACCTGGTTTATGTATCATTATGATCATGTGTGATTATGACATATATCTGGAAGTTCTATTAGTATTTTACCACTAATAAGATCATGACCAGGTGCCTTTTTGGGGTTTATATGTTCGCTGATCATAGTTTTTGCTTCATTCCATTTATATTTAATTATGGTTGAATTTCTGAAGCTTCAACTTCTTCCGGCAGCAATTCCGAGTGTCCATTATTTTCTTTTGTAAATACTTTAACTAAATGTTGGGCGCTATAAGTTTACTTAGATAATATTGAATCCCCTTATCATGCTCTTTTGTTAGTGGTGCTTTCAGGTTTTTGATAGCTTTACTTAATTTTGATTTAAGTCCAAGTGATCTATGTAACTGCCATTGCCTGCGCAGTATGTGTTTGCTGTTTAAGAACTGTTGAATATTCTGTGACACTTGGTGCATTTTCACTTTAGTAGAGCTGTTGCATGCAACATCCTTCGCTGCTTGCTCGAATGACTTCGTTAGGTGTTGTACTGCTTCATCAATCTCAGATTTCATTTTAAGTGGTTTGCTTAATGAGCACTCTCTTGTCACTGCAGATTTAAATGGCCGGTTGGTCAATGTGTTGGTCTGCCGCCAGAAACAAAAGCAAATTCTTGCTTTTTAATTGAATATTTGGAGGATAGTAAGCTGCAGATATGATGCATGTACCGGACCATTCTTCAGTTCATAGGTATCGTAAATTTTACAGAGCTCATTTGTATAAAATGTGTCTCAGAGACCATCATGATGTCAATGTTTTGTTCATTAAGAAAATGCTGTACTTCTAAGTTATGTTACGCTAGCCCATAGGCATTCCATAAGGCTAATTTAAGTTCAATCATCTTATATTTTGATTGTGCGTTAACAGTTGCATCAGGGTAGTCATATATTGCAACATGAGTCCCATATTTCGTCCCGGTTTTGTTGAGGGTATTTATCATTTTTTAGATTCCCTGATGATCATTCTGAGGTTTATTTGCTTTATTTCGCACGTTACATTAATTGAGCGTTTATGTATTTGATTGATATAGCTCGTTGCTCAATTCGTTACCTTGGTGGCCATTTTCCCCTTAACTCTTTATACACAATGAATCCTCTGTAATTAGCGGTATGGTTTTCCCCACAGTTGCTGCACTTCTTTACTTCAACTTTGGTTTTGTCTAAATCACACTCGGTAGTTTTGTGCATGTTGCCGTATATCACGCAAACAGTTGACAGTTTGCAATAGTTTCGAGAATGCCAAAATTCTTGGCAATTGGTGCATTATAAGACTGATTTACATTTGTGTGGCTCTTTCACTTCCACCATTCTATACAACAGATATCTCATGTTGTAGACATGCAACGTGTAGACATGTAGACGTGTTCTCATGCAATCCATTTGAATATTAAATATCAACGATGCGACGACAATAAACAACAATTAAACCTCCTACATCAAGCAACACAAAACTGGTTCAAACAGCAACAGCCATGGTGACAACAAAGACAATTCAAGAACAATAGCAATTATAAGAGAAATAATAGTTTGGGAATGGCAACGTTCCAGAAGAAACAAATCTCACCAAGGACGAAATAAAACTTGAAGGGTTCTTTCAAGAAAATTTAGGCGCAATCCAGTTGGAAGATACACGCCATGTATCGTTCAGGCAGTTGTATCACCAGTCCATTTAGGAATACATCGACCTGAACCACATGAAGTTAATCCGAGGAAAGCATGAGAGGATATTGACGTGAATCAATGCTATTATATACCGCATCACGGAGTGCCCAAAGAAGTTTTCAGGTCCACTATGCCAAAAATAATCGGCACCTAGCCACACAGCCAAACAACAACCAGCAAATATAACAATTTAAGCCAAGATGGATATAGTCTACAAGTTAGAACTGCCACAGTTAGAAAAGTGTAAAATTCATTGTTGGATAAACTAAACACCAGCGGTGCTAAGGCTGAATTATATTTCTACTCAAAACAATTTTCCACTAAGATGAGTGCCGTTTGAAAATATCGGAAAACTCGGAAAAACGATCGTTTTCCATGTATCGTGGATATCTGTGACCAAATATCCTTAATCCTGACTATCAGTAAACTTACTTTTTAAAAATTTGTTATGATTTTCCGATTAGCCTGATTGAGCCCAACACTAAGTACTACTGAATTAATTATTACACATAGACATTTTGTTTTGTTGTTTTTGGTTTTAGGAAAATTTTCCTAAACGTTCCGCAATGGTACTTAAAAGCTTTCATATTTATTTGCCATATAATGGCAGTTTCCTATTTATATCATACTCCTTTATCCTTCCCCTTAATCATTGAATATAATTTCCGATGAATACACAAAACACAGACAAAAATGCAACATCAATTCAATGTGCGAATATGCAGCTTTCGTGCTTTGACAATAGGTAAACGTAATTAATGAATGATCTGCAATGATTTAACCGCAACTGGTTTAAGTCTAAAGATGATAAACGTGGGTATTCTGTAAACCAAGCTACTCCAAGATAATAGTAGAATCAGTCCAGTATAAATATTATAGTGGCTGAAATCTCACGAAGTAAATAGATCTTCAACCCCAAATGAAAGATCATCGCAAACGATCTTGACTAGTTTTAACTTTTTTCATAACACATTTCGTGAAATTTGACATATCCTCGTTTATGAATAAAAGTGTTTCCTTTTAGCACCATACATTTCCACTCATTGTCGTTGCTTTCACTAAGATATGCTGCGTGATTGAAAATATTGATTTTCCATCAATTTCGATTATGCATTACCATCAGTTTTTCATTCAAATATTTGTAGAATAAAAAAATTTCAGAAAAATTAGGACAGTTTTAATTTTTTGTCTATTACTCCATACGTGGTTCTTGGAATTAACGCCAATTTAGGGCTGAAGCAAATACGAGAATCAATTTCACCGAATTTTTCAAGTTATTTATAGGAGAAGAACACAATCTATAATAAACTAATAATTCGGCACCAGCACCAAAACGTCGGATTTATGAACTAAATATCGCTGTTTGAATCGAATTATGAGGTGGCTGGCTCCAGCGCTATAGGTATAGTTTTGAGTACTAATGAGAATGATAAAAACGATTGAAATATCTCGTTTGAAAGGTGGATAAGGTAATTATTGTTAATACCATTTTAGTGGTCTTTAGTGGTTTATATGTGGTATACTCGTATGTGTACGCATAAAGAAAGAAAGTCTTTAAATACTGTGGACCTCATGCTAATTTTTTTGTCTAAATTTCTCTAAATCAATTTGTCCAAAATTGATGATTCGTTCATACAAATTATTGTTAGTTAACTCTCATGTTTATAATCCAAAATGTGCCTGATATTTAGTACTCCAACTCTCAATTTATTTAACAAACTTTAATGAACAGTGAGACGTGATTTGATCTGTGTCATCTTTGAACCACTGGTATGAACTAACCATCAGTTAGTGCGGAAATTAGAGTAAATAAACGAGGTGAGCCACACACAAAATAATGATACAAATTTAGCTGAACCACATTAGGTACTGAAATGTATGCCCCTGGTGTTAGGTACATTTTGTTCCATTCCCATATTATGACATATCGTTTGAAAGGAGTTGGGCTGGGTTACAATTTTAGTATCATCACTTTAGTTTACATTAATTCCAAAAGCGAAGTGGCCTAAGACTACAAGCACGACATTTAATTTTATCGTTATTAAACCGTCCTTGGACTTTGGAAATATGTTGAACGGCTGTTACTTCGAATGAAGCAAATGCTAGTGTAGCAGGTGCGTAAACAGCGGAACGTGCAGAATGAAAAACTCGACCAAGTTCAGCATACTCAAATTAAAGAGCTGAGAGGAGGTGAAACTCTCTCTAGGAAAATCTCGATAGCCAGCACAATGAATTTGGAGGACAAATCAGGCAGGACAAGACCTTCAAAAGAAAATTAAGCAAATGGAGGCCTGTTTCGAAACACAAACCTCTCAAACTATTTTACAGAACGAACCCTGCTGATAGCACCAGACATTCGATGGCGGGACACCATTTGAGGATTTTAAAGTCCAATTTCAACACAACTCTATCAACCTGTATTCGCAACAGGAACTAAGATATGGACTAACACACGTCAGAGAATTATGTAAGATATAACTCTAAAATAAGCTATAGCTACGTGGGGAGAGCCTGAAAAACCTAGTAAGGGAGATAACGAAAATGGTAATGGTAAAAACATGAATGAAGCATTGTCGTTGGTTTTGGAAGATGAGGCAGCCGGAGCCAGTTTAGCAACTAATTCAGTAAAGCGCAAGCTTGATTCGAAGGATATTATGTGGATTAGCTAATAAGAGAGAAGTTGAGACAACTAGCATAAAGCTTTTGAAGTCACAGAGAATTGCAGCAGTTATGTAAATTGTAGATACTGTTGCCAACAACGGAATGATGGATTTTCGAGGTAGTCTGACACCGAGTTTATGATATGAAGATTGGGGAGAAGAACTGAGAGGGGGCATACGGAAAACCAAAAAGGGTTTAAGAAACAAACAAAACCAGAGGCATATGCTTTGTTCAAAACAGAATGGAGGACCGAATTGGCCTATCAAGGAAAGAAAAGATCATTTGAGTAGCCCAGCAGAAAGCCACGACAGAGAGTCGTGCTTAGTTAGCACGATGAACCAAATCAAGGTTCAGAGACAAGGTGAGTCGGTGGGAAAGAGCGTCCATGAAGAACGGGGCTGCAAAAGTAACGTAGAAAATCTACGACGAAGAACGCATAATGACTGATCGGCAGACGGGAGCAATATCAGGAGTGCCATGGATAAATCGGATTCGTAACACGACTACCATCGAAGATTTAGTAAGGTTCGATGATTTGTGGTTCTACAAAATGAAACACATTTGAATGGGTTCATACAAAGTTGACAAGAGGATCAGCGATAATGTGTATCGATTACATGGAAACCGCAGAGGTTTGCGGAAAGAAGTCAAATGCGATAGGCTGAAGCAATACTATAGTGTCTATTCGGGATGAACATATTTAGGGACGGACAGTATTACTATATCTACTAATTACATTCTACACAGATATAACACTTGCTGGTCGAGTGAGTAAGATGTACGTCATACCAAGTTTCATCATCCCAACGGTTACAGGTTCAAATCTAGTCGCGGAGTCAATAATTTTATTGGGCGTTAATTATTCGTAGCATGCATCCATGTTATCTGACCAAGTATTCCTCCAATTATTATTAAAGTTGGCTAGAACCGAAGAAGGTCCCGCATTCAATGGCAAATCGCAACTGCGTTTCGCTGCTTTGACAAACTGTAAGATCTTGAGCCAAGGCGTTGCGGAGAACTGATCACCATTCAAAGATTTTGTGAAGAAGAAAAGCCGGCCATAAGCACAGCTTTATAATCTGTATACAAAAAAAATATGTTCACCTGAAGCATCGAGATTAGCAGCATAATTGCACACCGCGTGAGTGCAATCGATTTGGTCAGGTGGAAAACCGTGCAGGTTAAACCCCTAGACTCCCAGTTATGATCGTAGCTCACGTGAAGGGCGTTAGGTTCCAAACCCGCACCCAATTGAAAGTGCGAGCCGTCTGCGAGAAAAACTAACGACTCAGGCACCCGGTTATTGAAATGTGGGACAAAAAAGACCGATCGATGGGTAAACCACTGAAAAAGGAATATCGAATTTAAATTCTGGCAACAGTTTATCATTATTCATATTTGGCTCACCATTTGTAGTGCAGAACTAACGAGGTTGAGATTTAATTTACGGCCTGCAACAATCAAACCTATGTTGCTCCACGCCCCAACACACGTTAGTCTGAACTCGGCGGAATAAGCCGTACCCAGAATGAAAGATTGCAGTGAGAGAAGAAACAAAACTGTTTGCAAAGGAAGACTTAGCAGCGGTAATGGCCCTTCGTGCCATATTGTGTCGACTGTTAAATTTCGAATGCAGAATTTTATTTTAGTACGGGCTGCACAGTTAAGATCAACGATTTATAAATAAACATTAGCCTTTAGGGGGTAAAATCAAGAGGTTTGACGGTATCTGATCTGGGATCGGTTCCCCAAAAAGAGAAAGACCAGTAACCTGAGTAACCAGTAAGCTGAGATGGATTAATACGCAAACCCTTCTCAAGACACCACATTTCTACAAATTGTAGAGCGCGCTGCATTAATACAGATAGGATGGTTAAGTGTTTATTTGCAAGTGATGACCGTGTCATCAGCATATTTCTGAGCATAAAGCCACAGCTGTAGTTTAACAAGTAAATCATCAATCACCGGGAGCCAGAAGATAAGTTACAAAACATCACCTTGCAACGACGGTCTCTCGTGTCTACGAGAAAATCCTCTAACGATCATTCGATTCTAGTACCAACTTCATGTAGAGCAGTTCCAACGATTTACTAACTCTGTAATCGCTTATTACAGAGTGAAAAAAGAGTAATCTCTGATAAAGCTGTTGACAAATTCTTCATCTGTGCTTCTGTTCCAGTCGAAAACAATGCAAGCTTGAAAAAGTTGGAGTAAGTGATTTAAAACAAGAGTTAACCTTGTTGGTTTTCTGAAATTTAACCATGGATAATGTTTTTTGATTATGCAAGAGAGTTTTACCAAAGGTCCGGTAAGTTTAATTTTTCGCTTTAGAAATCAAGTGTTGTGTATTTGAGATCTATGGATACATTGGTGGTAAACGAAAGTTGGGTGTTGGCCACAACATATTTACCCCTCCATACTTATCGAATGATTATTTCTTCTTTGCTAGAAAATATTGGTTACTGTTTCGTTTTTCCAATATGCTTTACTATCCATCGCAATAGTAATACATATTTCCAGAAGACTGGAATAAACTATATAGTTTTCTCTTTCTTTTTTTCGATAAAGTAACTCGTAAAATAAGTATAGATGATAGAGTAAGACTAGAAACACATAATGTGGTATTCGAATAGATAGAGATCGCAACGTAAACAATGCAGTTCAAAAATGAAAAAATATTACATTTTAGTCGTGATGAAAGAGAAGTAAAGTAAAAAAAATGAAGTTACTACAACGCAAGGTAAAATTTAGAGAAAATGTGTGAAATTATTTACACATTTTACTTGAAAACCATAGCGATGTTTTCAATTGCTAATGTTTTAGAGAGATTTTATTTTAAACTATACAAAACGGTTCGGGAAACAATTTAAATTTTAATTAGAGACATCTTTCATTCAATAGCATAACTTTTCAAATGAACGAATTTTCAAAGCTTACTACATCAAATTATTTAGCTTGAAAACTTGCTATTAAGTTTTCTATTTTGGCCGTGAACGAATATGATAACTGATGGTAACAGAACCCTGTACGCTTTCCTCGGAATTTTTATTTAAGAAACTGCTAGAAAAATGATTGCATATAAAAAGATATCAGCTTAGCAACTCCGGTTGAAATGTTGCTATTTTTTACGGTTATGAAAGCGAATCGTGTTTTATTTTTCTTGTTCCAAATTACAAAACTTTAAGATTTAAACTAAGCAGAACTAAAATCATATGAGGTAGAATAATGGTTATTTAAGTTAGAAAAATTTGGAAGATTTGATCCATTATTTGGTTGATCACAACCAAATGAACAATTTAACGAAGCCAACAGACCGCGACCCAGTCTCAAATTTTCATTAACAGCATTACACATACAATTTGTTACATTACCCTGCAACTTTCGAGACGTTGCTCCAGTACACTAAATAATAGCTATCATAAAAAATCGGCACACGTCTAACACAAAAATGAAATTTTTTGCGCCTAATCAATTTAATTGATTCGAACATGACTTGACAATTTTGAGATTATTGTTTTTAATCAATTTTACGGAATTCAACCAAATTATGAATTAATTAGAACGCAAAGATATGTTTTTGGAATGGTTTATTGCTCTGTTACGAGTGTGATACGGATTTCCTACATTATCGTATAAAATAATCTCGTTTACACAAAGAGTTATAAAAAAATGATTTTAAGGCGAACATTTTGTGTACGGAACGGAATATTTTTCGAAAGCTTACCAAAATGCAAATGTACTAACCACCACGATTTAATTTTTTTTTAAAATTAAGTACAATAGTCGCGAGATGATTGCCAAGGTTAAATTTTATATTATGTTTTGGTCAATCTCAATTTCAAATTTAGCGGTTGGATATATTGAGTGCTCAGTTACGAGTTTGAGTATGAAATATGACATTGCAAAACCTCGTATATTAAAAGTTAGCATAATGCCCAATAATAGTGATAAACTTGTAAACAATGCGCATAATTCAGGGCAAACACCGGAAATGAAATATCCAATTTAAATCGAATCGGTTGTGTGGTATAGATTTGAATATACTCGTAGATGTGTGTAACTTATACGTCATGTGTAGAAGACAACGTGATGTGTTAATCGCAAAATTTAATTGTATTGAATATTTTTTAGATAAGATTTATAACAAATTTGTAAACATTAATTACGTATACCAGGTAGTAGATTTATTCGAATTAAAAAACGATTTATGCAGATTATTTCTTAAATTAATACAGTTAAGAATTAATCTCCAAATTGCGGTTAGACGGGTTTACATTATAAATTGCTCAGAAATGACGATAAACACTGTCATCATCTAATAAATTACTAGTGTAGGGACTGGTAGCCTAAAACTTGTTATACGTTTGGATTAAACTATCTAAACTATGTATGACTGATTACCCGGCAATATCAAGGCCGATTTCTTGCTATTCAAACACCCGTAAATAGGAAATTTTACTAAAGTGAGTAAATATTTTTTGTTTTTAGTAAATTAGAGTAATAAGGCAATTTATATAGAGTAAGCAACTGAATTGTAGTAAATATTAGTTGGTATTAGTACTTAATACTTAGAATATTTTTCCATTCTGATTAGAAAATAAATTATGCAACTTTATGATCGCAATATTGACATACGTATCTGTAACTCTTGATAACAGTATAAAATGACATTTAGTTCAAAAATACAATTAAAAATATGTTTGTCTTGAGTTTATTGTTAAACCCAACTGTGCTTATTGGTGGTCTTACACCGAATTATAGCGATTAGGGAATTTTTAAAATTCTCCTCTGTATAACTTATCTTGCTTACATAATCCTAATTCTGGTACTTTCAGAAAGTAGTGTTGAAAAGTTTCGTGCGTGCTTTTGAAGTTAGATCTAAGCTACTCCTAATCCAACAAAATAAACGAGATTTGTATGTATGGATAAAAGTTAAATAACATTGACATTCAGGCGAAATATTTTTGAATTATTATTTTTTATTTGTTGATCTAAAAAATAAATTTGACCCCGTAAATATAATTAGCTTTCAAATGGTTTGGAATATAAATAGTCCTAATCTAACTCTGTCAGAAAGACATTGGTGATAAACATATTAGGTCTGGGGATATTCAGATTTTTTAGGATTGTATGAACGATATTAATTGCTTAATTGCCTGATTAATCGTAGTTTGCGTTGTGCGAGCGCCAATAATCAATAATAATGTTTTATCATCTCTTAGACGACGAACTCAGAAAGTATTTTAATTTCTAAATAAATTTTAACTTTTTTCATTTCAAAACATATATTTTCTCTTCGGTTTCATAAATGCTTTGATTTTTAATAAAACTTTCTGCTGAAAATTATTGATTTGCTTAAAAATATTTCAAAAAATTTCTGCTGGTTTCAAAAAATATCAGCAGAAAAATTTCCTTTTTGTGATTTTCTGCTATTTTATACAGCATGTACCTTATAGAACCTTATCAGAAATTATGATGGTCATTAAACTGATTTTAATGTTGTATTATTATGTGATTGCACTTAAAAACTTATGTATTCCCTGTGGTTGGGGGGTGTTGGTTGGATTGTTGGACCGCAAGTACGTTCGTAAAACATTTTCTCTATTTTTCTTTTCTTTAATTTTCTTTTTCTTTTTTCTTTGTAATTGTTATTTCATTGACCAAATGGCACAGTTGTTAGAGTTTTGGTGTTTGGCCCGGGAGTGTACCTCCCGATTCACGATAGGGACAGAATGAATGCAAAAGGCATTTTTCACCATGTGATTACGATTGGTGATGGAAATAACATGTTGATGAAGGGGGGTTGAATTACTTTACTGCAACACGTTGCTTTGATGTTCCAGAGTTTATTTTGTCTAGATATTTGGATTTTATGATAATGAGGATGTTTAATTTATAAATTGAGAGGGGAGGTAGAAGGTTGTGTTGTCGTCACTCGAGTGAGGAAGTTGACACCCGCGACTTTTTTTTACTGGAAATGGGATGTTTTGTGTTGCGGCCAAGTTTTCATTGAGAATCCATTTTCAAAGCAAAGGACAATTCATTATGTATGAAAGTTTTTCGATTTTTGTGGTTGGATTTCTGGTAGTTAGTCTGGTTTGGTTCCTGAAGAGTGGAATGTAATGTTGTGGCTTGTGTTTAAGTTGGGATGAACGATGTATTTTGTATTCGATTTTTGAACTAGTGAGGTGCTGCTTTTATTCGAAAGGAGTGGAGAAAATGTATTTTGGTTCAATGAAACTTGTTTTCTATGTCAGGGACGTTCACTATGGCCAACCAGATAAATTAGAATTATGCTTATAATGCAATTTATTAATAAACAATAATTTATCGAATTTAAGATCTCTGGTTTAGGACATCAGGCAGGAGGCAGAATTATTAATTTTCTAAAATTTTAATTTATTAGATGTGTTTAACTAAGAATTAAATTACAAAATAATAAATGTTTGAAGTTACTTTAATTTGGACCGATG
Organism: Nephrotoma guestfalica; assembly: GCA_963691935.1. Classification (NCBI taxonomy): domain Eukaryota; kingdom Metazoa; phylum Arthropoda; class Insecta; order Diptera; family Tipulidae; genus Nephrotoma; species Nephrotoma guestfalica. The sequence goes on along the minus strand of OY829913.1, from coordinate 56,453,210 downwards.
TTATTTTATTTCCTAAATATAAATTTTAAATACATATTGTAAAACTTTTTAATGAGTAATGGTTTACGGAACATTAAATAATTTCATTTAAATAACCTCTGGTATAAGGAAATTCTCTGGTGCTGGGAATACTACTTCAATAAATACGGTCCAATAGAAGGCGAATAAAAAATACGGTTTGTATGTATGCAGGCCCAAATAACGTAAACACGAAAAAGCACTTTCATAAAAATGATATGGAAACTACAGGGTGGCTGAGACCAAGTGTTACCAAATGTAAACGCTGTAATTTTTTTAATTTTGATTATTTTTTATTGAAATTTCGTGGAATATGTTGAAAACAAATTACATTTTATGAAAAACATGTTACTGCTCGATATGACCTCGTTTGGCTCTGATTATTTGATTCAGTCTTCCATAGAAAGCATTGAATGCTGACCGAACGTGAGCTTGCGGAATTTTATTCCATTCTCGAACAAGAGCTGACTTCAATGCATCAACACTTTCGTATTTTTTAGTGGACACCTTACTCTCCAAAATGGACCATATTGAGATATCCATGGGATTCAAGTCTGGTGAATATGGTGGCCATTCTTTCGACGAAATCAGCCGCGGAACGCAATTTTGTAAAAATTGCTGTGTCGCTCGAGCTTTGTGTGACGGTGCCGAGTCCTGTTGGAATGTCGAACGGTTCGTACCAAAGTGTTTACGTGCCCAAGGTAGCAAAGCATCGTTTAGGATCTTTTGGCGGTACACCTCTTGGTTTACCTTGACTCCATGTTCGATGAAAACCAGAGGAGTGCGTCCATCTGCACTCACTGCAGCCCAAACCATAACATAAGCTGGTGATTGCTTGTGCATGGCAACTCTTGTGTCCAAATTATCGTTGGACTTGTGCTCTAACCAAACACGATCATTTTGTTTATTCACATACTGTTGAATGGTGAAAATTTTCTCATCAGAAAAGACAATTTTTGGAATCTCATCACGTTCGGCCAAGGCCTTCAATGCTCGTGTTCTTTCAAGCCTAACTTTTTTTTGTTCCTCCGTAAGATCTTGAACTTTTCGTATCTTGTAGAGCTTCAAGTGTAGTTCATTTTTCAATATGGTTTGAATGCTGTATCGTGAAACATGTAGACGTGCGGCTAATTGATTGGCACTTTGGCGAGGATTTCGTTGGATTCGTTTCTTCACATTTCGTATCATTTCTTTTGATGTTGCTGTCTTTTTAGGACCGCCTCTGTTGCGTTTAGCGATGCTACCAGTTTCGTTGTATCGAGTTATGGTTCGATACACAAACATTTTATTCACATTGAAATGCTGGAGCTGACGAACTATTGCTGTTTGTGAATTTCCACCCAAATACAGTGCAATTACACTATTACGTTTGAATTCCATTACGATTTTTTTATGAAGATATTAATTTAGAACAATTATTTGTTGACCACATGTAAACAACTAACCAAACTTCAATCTGTCAAAAAATTGACGCGCGAAAATGACAACTACATAAATGACAGCAGAGTGAAGTCAGTAACATTTGGTCTCAGCCACCCTGTATTTTTTGTTAAGATTTTGTTTTTGGCTTTATTTATTTATATCTCGTACATGTGAAGGCAAAATAAATTTTCAATCATCTGAGCATAAACGTTGTTTATTTACCTTTAATTATGATAAATTGTTTTTCCTTTTCAAGTTAATTTTCATTCAGAATTTTACCATTTTCCGCTATGATGGTTTTAATTTGATGATCACAATATATAGAGTATGTATAGTAATATAGAGCATAATTTGTATGTGTGTGAACAAAATGGTAAAGAAATGCAATTAATACAGGCAACCCCCTCCAAGAACACGGTATTCGAAGAACACGAGTTTCGAAGAACACGGATACCTTCCCTCAAATTACACGGTTTCAAATTACATGTTTTTCGTTGATTCCCTTTTATTTTGTTTTTTTTGTACTTGTTTTTGGAGGATTTTCTGTATTAATTGCATTCCCGACTTCTGTTAGTAAGCTCGACCTGTTAGAATTAGAACTATACATAGCAAATTTTTTTACAACTTTCTACCATAAGCATTTATTTAATTTGATTTAATTTCTGTAGCTCGGAAGCGAAAAGTATTCTTTTTTTTCTAATCCATGTAATCTTTTCTGGGGCCGAGCACACCGTGTTCTTTCCCGGTTCATTTTTTCCGACTTGCTTTACACAATTTCTGCCAACTCGAAGACGTACGGCTATAGGACCGATTTAAGTTACCATCTGCGCTTTGCATAGCTCCATGCTAGCCTATAGTACCGGACAAGGAAGATGGGACGGAACATGAGTTTTGCACGCTGATAGGGGGTCGTAGTTGTGTTCCTTTTAATCACATATCGTAATCTGTTGATGAAAATTTCATTTTGCATCCTACCCCTATTGGGATTCGAACCCGGTACCTCTCGAACCAAACGCACAAAGCTTTAACCACTGTGCGATTTGGTCGGTATTAATTTAGAATTCAATTTTAAGAAATGTTTACATGCAAGTGAAATAATAATATTTTTTTCTTAGGTGCTGATTTAATGAAGCAATTGCTGAAGACCAATATCATCGTTAATCGTTAAACCTATTAAACCTTTATTTAGTAGATTAAAATTGTATTGTCTTGTGCCGTACGATCGCTAAGTGTCTGGAACCGGGTCCTGTCGTATAAAAAAGAAAATACCTCTTCTGTCCTTCATTCTTGTTATGTGTAAAAAGGCTGTAGGAATAGGACTAGCGTTACTCAGCACTTCTTGTCCAGTAATTGCTCCAACAGTCCAACCAATTAATCAAATATATATTTCCACGTAAAAACTTACATTTGAATAATTTTCACTTATCAAGAAAACGTATTGCTAATCAAAAAACTGTTATAAAACTGTAGTAAATGAGAGGCAACATTTTTAATTAGCGTCGATCATACAATACACAAGGCTTAATAACTACAAGTAAGTCCCGAAAAGGTGACCTAAAATAATGCAAAAATTGACGAGGTTCTCTCTTCTCAACACAACAATAAAGATTCTCGCAATGATCATACTTGACAGAATCTCACCTATGATCAATGCAAAATTAAGAAACGAACAAGCTGGCTTTAGACCAGGAAGATGTTGTACTGATCACTTCAACTCAATCCGTATCATCAATGAATAATCCAATGAATGGAATTCAATTCGCACTCTACCTGCTCTTCGCAATATAGCACACACTTTGTGAAATTGGCATCCCAAAGAAAATGATTGAACTCATTCAAGAAATGTATCGGGATGCTGGAAACCGAGTTCAATATAAAGGCAAACAAAACGAAAAATACTACAACACTAGAGGAGTAAGGTACGGATGCGTACTCTCATCAATGCTGTTCCTGATTATATTGAATAATGTAATGCGGGAATTGGATGTTGCATCATCTCATCATGTAATGGGGACTAACATGTAAACTCAAACACCTGAACTATGCAGATGACATATGCCTGCTCACACACAAACACTCAGACATGCAGCAGAAAGTACAACCGCTATCAGATCTAGCTAACGAAGTTGGTCTTAAGATAAACACCAGTAAAACCAAGACGAAAAGACTCAACAAAAATATATCCCCACCGATGGACAGAAACAATGTACAAATTGAACACCACAGGTGGGAAGACATAAACAAACGCATAAATCAAGCCAGACACACATTCAACATGTTACAAAAAGTCTGGAATTCTTCTGTCCTGTCACGCAGAACCAAGATACGAATGTTCAACTCGTGTGTGAAATCGGCACTACTGTATGGGTGTGAGACATGGAAACACACAGAAAAAGTCAGAAAGAAGTTACAGGTGTTCATAAACTAGTGTTCAACGAATACTGAAATGATTCTGCTCTAACACCATAAGTAACATTGAACAGCATAGGAGAACAAATCAGTCAGACATAAAGGCCGAAATAAAGAGACAAAAGTGGAGATGGAATGGCCGTACGCTGAGGAAATCACCAAGTGATATAACGAGGATGTCATTGGACTGGAACCCGCAAGGGAAAAGGAAAGTAGAAAGACCAGCCATGACATGGAAGAGAACAATGCTAGCTGAAGCGAAACAACTCGGTAAGTTATGGGAAAAGATAAAAGGTGTAGCCCTCAAAGAGTAAGATGGACCAGCCTAGTAGACGCCCTATGCTAATAAATTGGAGATACAGGAAAAATGATACACAAAAAATTAAAACGTTGAGTAACGATTAATTATCGCTTCCGACATTTTTAAATTTAACATCGTCCAAACAATCGGGCATAAATTCTTTATTTGTTAGGTTAGTAATTTATATAGCATTATGTTAATTTCTATGTCGAAAAATTAAACTCTAAATAAAGTGATTCAAATATTACCTAAATGCCAATAGTTAATTCGCCTAAATGTCATATTTACCAATACATAACACTTCATTTTTTATTTTTGTTGGTTTAGAATTTAGTACTAATTTCAAACGCGAGTGTAATTTGTGCTAAACTAATCCCAAAATTAGTTCGTCCATAGTTAGTTTGTCCATAGCAACTGTGTGGATTTGAACACCTTTTCAGGTAAATTGTGAGTGCTAAATAAGGGAAACTATGGATATCCAAGTTGCAACATAACAAACAACTGCTTCGTGATTTGGATTGATATGTATATGGAGCTTGTGACAATTTTACCATACTATTCATGAAAAATCGAGGTTTCTAGACCGAAAAGATAATCTGATCGAAATCATTTTAACGTTTGTGCAGAACCGTAAGTCACCCATCCAGTAGGAGAAATTGAAAAATATTCAATTTCATCAAACAATGCAATAAATAATTAAAATTTTTAATATTAAAAATTTTTTATTTCTACGGTTACTTCAAAAATGATATTGCGTTTAAACGAATGTCTACCACCATATCTGAATTCAAGAATTATTATTTCCGTTATTTCCATCAACAAACATATACCAATTTAATAGAGAAAAAAGTACTAACATTTTACATTTATATTTGTTCTTCTACAAGAAATATCCTGAATTACAAAAATTATTCGCGTAAAATCAAGTTATACAATTTTCTTTTGTTTCTTGTAATGTCATATTCATATAGTTCGTACTGTTCGTAGTGAATCGTTTCGTAATACGCAATTAGATTTAATATTAAGAAAATTTTAAATAAGTAGTAGCTATACATTTGAAGTTTTTTATGTTTAGAAATAATTTAAAAATATTTGTTGGTGAATACTTTTAAAATATTAGTAATGTTTTGTTTATAACGTTTCATTTTTGACAAAATCAAAGAAACAGAAAACACGAGAGAGGTTGAATCATCTAGACATCGTGATGCAAACCAGCCAAGTCCCTATTATTGTGATATTTAGGCGTCTCTTATGGTAAAGTATTTAATCCAAATTCATCTTGTAAGATGAGCAATTTTGAACAAATAATAACATAAAATGAATGGGGGAACACAAACGCGTGAGCAATAAAATCAGAATACAACAACCGCTGAAATCATGTAATTTGAAATAGGATGTTGCATCATCTCAACGTCGCTTTCCAACTGTTGTACATGTTAATGTTCACTTCAGAAATTGCTTAGTTGGCTACTTTATGAAAAATTGCAGTTTTCTGGGAGATATTAATAAGCCGTAATTATTGCCGCAAATGCTGGAGCACGTGTTTCTGATGCAATGGGGTGAGTAACCATCTTACTGTTTATCTTACTAAAGCTGACCTACAAAATTTCCAACACTGAAACCTATATCGATGGTGAAATATGTCAGAAATACCGAGAAATATTTCCGAGAGATAGTTCAAGATAATCAAAATTGGGACGGTACACTAACATAATCATTTCTTACATGTTTCCCTATAGTAATTATGCGCTGTATCTTTAATCCTAAAAATGTTTGGCAAAAGCACAAAAAAGTTTTAAATGGATTACAAACGCACACGTTTTACGTTTAAGTTTGTAGCGATTCCGGTGTGTCGACAAATATAAGGATTAACAACAAAGCCCAACGATAAAATTGTATTAGGTCAGCGAAGCTGAGTATCGAAAAAATATAAAGTAGTTTCTTTGCATCACCGAATATTCTCGTCCTGATACGACATAATGACAGATCGAATCAGTTATAATAATTGCACTTATAATCTTAATTATTATCTTATCATAATTAACCTTTCAATAACAATGCCACATATGTCGTTCGTATAATTGCTATACTGCAAATTAATTCCGAGCGCGCAATTTGTAATTAAAATTAAATTATAGACGAAAAAAATTAATTAAACAGTAAAACGTTGAAATCACATAATAAAGAGTGTCGCAATACGTTGCCCATACCACAGCGATGTTAAATAATTTACACTTAGCTGGCTTAACATCACAACTATTTGAGACTCGCTTTATTTGTAATAGGTAATGAACTCATAAAAATGTGATGTGCGCGCAATTAATAAATTTGTCGGGGTAATAAACATTACACTACCGGTGACATTTGTAAACTTTAACACAAGTGTAATTGAGGCGTGCATTATATGTACACTTAAATTGCGTTTGTTAGTCACGTTTTATCTACAAATTCGCTTATTGAACCTATTTACATAAATACATATTTAATACCTCTGTCGCATACCAAACTCCAAATGTCATTAATCTTTTGAACTTTTCATTTATCATATGTAATCATCCGTGACGTGTGTTAATTTAATAAGAGATGAAATGCAAATTACAGAAAAATAATTTTCTTCTTAAGGTTATACAGGAAGTATGAGTTGGTGGTAAGCTCGTGTGTGGTGTTTGTTTAAAATGCTGGTCGAAAGCAAAACTAATAAATAACAAGTTCAAGAAATAGACTTAATAAATCAAATGTTATCGTTCAGTTATACCACAAACGTCTTTAAGACGATTACATATCGCGATACTGTATTTTGTATAGTGTGTAACAATTATGAAATTACATTTAATTTCAATAAAATTTCTTTGCGTCTTATTTCCCGTAATTGAATGTAGTTTAAAACATAATCGTGATAAGAGATACCTAATATTTCCCCAGGCAAATCCAACCAGACATCAGGTATGAGTATTTTTTTCATTACACAAATGTTTGTGAAAGCATTTCTATCTATAAACTATAGTTTATTGCTGGCCTTGGTATACCCGTTGATTTGGAGGAAGAATCCGTCACAATTGGATATGTACTAAAAGCACAATATTTTCTACCCTACAATGTGTCACAGTTACGGCCCGGTATATTTTTTCCATCTGATGATTTTGGGAAAAAAATGCGACGTCGTAGTCGTCGCGATGTTCATTACGAACGATATACTGAGCAAGTTGAGGAAATTGATAGACGACCAGTCGCCAGTATGCGCAGTGTATTATGTGAAAATCGTGACGATGTTGAGAAACGGAATAATTTACGATGGGATGTTTATAAAAGTATGGAATATGCTAATTATGGACTTGGGTATCACGGTCGTGAATGTGTGCTGAGATTAATTTGCGAAATGGCAGCTACATCATTTCATCAGTCGAGCGGTATTTTAGCGGAGATTGCAAAATTAATATTGACGTAAGTGGTTTACCATAAAAAATATGTATATCGTGATTGTTTGTGTTTATATTGAATTGGGGTGGTTAATTTTTTTTTTGTGAATTCCCCTCGGGTAATGTGGGTACGTCTTATGCAAAAGTGTTTATTAATCGACTCGATATAAATGGATAATTAGGTAATTATCTGGGCGTTTATGACGTTGATTATCATTACTTGCGATTTATTTATAAATTATTACAGTTTATCGTTTTGTTCGTGTGTTGATTATGCGCACAGAAGAGATTCCGGTTAGTACCAGCTGAGTTAAGAATTTATTTAAGTAGAATGAAACAGATGATTAATTATAGGTTCAGGTCAAGTTTTAGAATTATCAAAGCGATTTAACATTTAACATACATTGCGTTGTTAAAATTAAATTTTATTTTTAAAGTGACTACTAACCATAAATTAGTTTTATTGAATTTTCGAAGGTTTGACAGGTTGAAAATTTTATATTTTAATTTCTGGAGTAAATCTGTTTTAAAGCTCTTTATAATTTTGGTATGACTCTCGAACTAAAGCCATACTTTTGCCTTATATTGATTTTAAGAACGAATAGAGGTCGGCGGGTTTAAAAGCGTCTCTGTTGGAACCTTCATTTCCTAGTTCAAATATATCAAATTTACATGCAAATTTAAAGTATTTATAGAAAACATTGACCTATTGTTATTCAACAGCTTCTACGAGTATAAATTCACCTATAACTAATGTTTTATAATTAAATCAGGGATGTAATGAAATCAAGGAAAGTATAACTCTTCATGATTTTCAAATTAAAATTAACGATTACTAATCTTCCCGAGCTTGTTCTATACCTTGTAACGGCTATCGAAAGAAGGAGGTTGATGTAATTATCATCAAATTGTCATAAAAAATCGCTGAACTAATATTAAATAATACGTAATATTAGAAAGTTTGATCCTGAATATACTATCTCTTTGAATGTACTATCTCTGTTGAATCCACTTTCATTCTAGATGGATAAGTTTAATTTCAGTTAGCTAAGGATGTACAATTTTTAGCTTTATTTAAATCTTCATGGAGGTGCAGAAGCATAGCGCTTCCAACATATATTAAAATGTTCCAAAATGATAAAAGTTTCTTAGGAGTTTAATCCCGTGTCCCGTTTCCGTATATTTTTAGCAAAATTCTTAAATCGTTGAATACGACTAGATTAATGTTAAGATTATAATTGGGGACCGGGGGTAATCTTATTATATTGGCTGCTAGCTTATAGCTTACGATTTTATTATATTATTGTTTGATAAACAATCAACTCAATTTATTTTGGAGGGCTTAATTTTTTCAATGAATATAACGCTTGTGGAACATCTATCAATTATATATTTTTATTTAGCTTCTTTGTATAGGATACCCGCTTTGTTTAGCTTTACAAACTAAAGCAAGTCTGGATTTGTCGACACACTAATATTTACAATTATTATGAGACATTCGATTTAGTTAATATTCCTATCATTTTTCATATACTGAATTCTAATAACCAAAAAAGAGTGGGAGGTGTTACATTTGTCGTAAAGTGTGCATTGCTGTACGACAAATCGATTCTCGATTTACAATTATGGCGTATTGGAAGTTATAAATTTCGCTGCTCTTGGTTAACCAGCGGTTTAGTTTCATTCGAAATGGCCGATTTACTATTTGAACTATATTTTCATTATTTAATCCCAGTTCTATCAGAATTAATTGAGAAACGATTTTCATTGTGGCGCATTTCAATCATGACGATCAGGCCGAAGAACTTCTAAGCGAATTTCCCGAAATCATGATCTCAGACCTAGGCCCTAATGAAGATAACGAATGATACAAATCAATATCGATTAACAAAATCAAACATAAAAAGTCGCCATAACCACGTGGTGCAACATTACATGTTTCGTATATTCCACTGTGTTGCTTGCATCATAACGCCAACCATGTAATGATAAAAAAACTCAATAGGTTGCAACATAATGCAACACGGTGCAATATAATGCAACATCCTGCCATAACTGCCATAGTCATTGAATACTTCCCCATTTTCATAAATCGCGTAGTCTGTACGTGACAACTGTCAAAAAAAATCACCGGAGCCAGCCTTGGCCCCAGTACAGATTGCAGGGATAATAAAAAAACAATAAGAGTTGAAAACGTTACTGAAACGCAGATCAAGAGTAATTGGTCATCTCTGGTTTCTCAGTGTAAAAATTTTTGAAAAAAAAAAAATGTTAAAAATACAACAAAGAGCCTCTGCGTTGTTTAATAAAAGATTCATCCACAGGCGTGTTCGATTTTAATTTTGAAAGTAGTTGAAAAACATATTCGTCATTCCTATGTCAGCCTTGGCCTTCGATTGACTTGACCATACAACCTGTGCCTATTTGTGAAATGACCAAATCCCGAAGTCATAGCCGAAAAAAACGTTATATCGAAGGATTTAGTTTCAAATTGTCAATAGATTGTTGCACGTGATCGCTTAATTTGTTCAAAAATAATTTTGGAATTTTTTAAACACAATTTAATCATTATGTTAATCCCGAATGAAATTCTTTACAATAACAATAATGAATGATGCTTAAAATATCAGTTCTAACTGGAATTGTGTTTTATTACAGAATGAGATTCCATTTTCTTAATTAAGTGTCACAATTTTAAAGATCTAACTAATTTGCATACCAATAGATTAACGTTTTCTAAGCAATATATCAAAGACTTAAGTTGTTTACGTTGGTAAACAAATTGGTATCGACTTTGTATACGTGTTACCTATGGATGCATGCTATAATATAAAATTTTTAATTTCTCAAAATCTTTAGCGTAATTTTAAAGTTGCTTAATTAGAAATATATTTTAGCAGCTATTGAACTGCTTCTATCAATTTGTAAATAACTAATCGTCATTTAAATGCCATAAAGATCTGTAAAATCTTAATATAATATCGAATTTTGTATCATCTATGGTGCAAATTGTCTTTGACTTTCGAGTCAAACGGTTGATAATTTTTTCGATTTTTCGTGGTTTCCAAATTTTTGTAAATGTATATTGTAATTGCCAATGTCAGAATTTTCTTGAGAAAAAATATGCACAAAATAGAACTTCTCGTGGATGTCTTTTGAACTGTGGACCACAGTTGAAAAGACTCGCAACGACTTAACAACCCGTTAGCTAGACCATCAGAGGATATCAGTCACAAAGAGGGACCAATATTCAAATTATCAAGCATAAATCACGAGAAAACAGCTGTACTATGAATATTATTCCAAGGAATATGAGTAAGGTTCAGAGACACTAGTATATGTTGCTTACATCCGGTCCGTATAACCGGCTTCCGTTCATGTGTTTACGAAAGCATATTATTTTTATTTTGTTTTTGTTTAAAATTGTACAGCTCACTCCAACCGGCATATCTCATTATAAATGAGTAACTATTGCTCAAAATATGATATGTTAGGTTTCTAATGGGTAAAAGTTAACAAAATGTGTTATTGTGATAATAAAGCAAATAAATAAATAAAGCAAATAAATTCATAATCTTCTTGCGTCCATCTGAGACACTTAAGCAAAAATGCCAATTAAAGAATTTTAATGATACACGCCAACAGACGTATTAAACATTATTTAACAAAAGTATTTGACTTTAGGCCATGTGCGGCCAATACACAGTTTTTTTTTATCGAATAACACTAATTTAAGCGATGTCATTTTTCAAGTCTAAAAGTCCTTGTTAGTCTAAAAATCTTGATAATTTTCAAAATTTGAGACAATACAAGCCAATTCTATAGATTTGAGCAAGGTACCACCGTGGAGCTCAAATTAGAGTATCTATCTATAATCAATTTGACGTAATAACACATGCATTTTGGCGAATAATTGATAACTTTAAATATCAATTTTAACCTTTCAATCTCGGGAAGTGGCTTGTTATGGGTGCAAACAATTATTTTAATGTTTCTGATAAATTTTTAGTTTTTATCCACTTAACAGGTGAACTAATTCAAATTTTCACTAATAATCATTTAGAAATATTGTCGTGTAAAACACCATAGCTAAACTAATTCAATATGGCGTCATTAGTAATCTAATAAAGATCCTGTTTCCACTATATTTTCCAAATGAAACACTGATGTGAATTTTCTAACAAACAAACTGGCGGGGTGAACATGTTGTGGCCAACATACGTTTTTCTTTTACGACAAACGTACATAGGTCTAGAATACACCATACTTCACTTATAACATACATTAAAAATTGTCTTGTATATTCAAAAATCATTATTCCTGCTTAAATTGCAGACAACGAACAAGGCAAACTCTTGTTGAAAATTTTTAAATTCACCACATTTATTTTCATCTCATAATTTATGGCAAAAGCTTTAGTATGTAAAATTTCATAATTTCATACTAAAGCTTTTTCCATAAATTAGGATATCTGAATAGTCAATCCGCCTGGACTGTAGAGATGCCGAATTTTGGTGAAATAAAGTTGTTTTTTTATCAAAACTCGTCATTCAAGTTTTGTTTGAAACTTTATCTTTGCAAAAATCGAAAAGCTTCTATGGAAGCTGCCACTTCTGATGAACTGATTTCGGCCCAAAATCATTTCATGAAATCAGCTAAAAAAATGCAGTTTCATCCCGATCAATCAATCCGCCTGGGCTTTACGTACAGGGCATCATTTTAGTTGAAAAACAGTTTTTTCAAAAATCGTCCTTTTTTCTTAAATTTTGAAAAACTGATCTGGGTCGGTATTGTTACAATATTAATTTAGAATCTTTTAGCTCATAGCTAATTTTCTAGTAAATTATATACTTTTCAAAAACCGATAAAGCTTATATGGCAACTGCCCCTTCTGGTGGACCGATTTCGGCCAAAACCCTCGGCCAGATAAACCGAATACCAGAAATTTTTCTCTAAATATAAGCTAAATTGACCTATATATTGGAATCTTGTGTCTTCGCCCAAAACCCTCGGTCCAGATTGTTAAAATACTCAAAACATTCGGTGATAAATAAGGCTATAAACAAGGTTACATTCGCTCCTACAAGGTCATATCCACTCGGGAAAACCTAACACCGGAAATTGTTCTCTAAAAATAGGCCAATTCGTCCTATATAGTGTTGGGGCGGGTGAAAAAAACGCGACTACAACTACACCATCTACTTCAGCAACCCTGAGAACCTAGGCTTCATTGGATCAAACATATATTAATCCGAAAATAACATGATTATGTAATCTCATTAATGAAGCGGCCAAATCCCTCTATGCGATGTAGGCCAAGTAATATAAATAAGAGACCTATGTGTTAGTACCTTGCCCTAATTGATAAAATACTCAAAATTTACGGTGGACAATTGCTATTAACAAGCTTACGATTTCTTCGCTCGGAAAGATCAAATATCGAGTGTTTTGTTATTGGCCCTCATTGATAAAACACGCAAGATTTACACTGAAAAATTGATATTAGCAAGATTAGATTTTCGACCTATCTAGTGGTACCTTGCAACATTCTCTGGAAGTGGCTTGGTATTTTCTCAGATTGATAAAATACTCGAAACATTCGGTGAAAAATTGCTTTAAGCAAGTAAGGTTAAATTTTCTAGGGTCGGAAAAACTTAAAACTGCTAAATGTTCTTTAAGGACTCAAAAAATTAACCAGAAATTAGGGCGAGATAACTCTATATAGGGCGATCTATGTAGAAGTATCTTGCCCTAATTTCTGGAAGTGGTTTGTTATTTTGCCAAATTGATATAATGCTCAAGAATAACGGATGAAAATTACATTTGTTACATTTTGTCCGCTCGGATAAACCTAAATCCGGAAAATGTTTTCTCGAAAAATTGCAATAAACAATTCTTATAACCTTTCTGTTAAATCTTTAATTTTAATTTGTTTGTTAACTTTATTCTTAATTTTTTTTAAATATTCTAATATCTATTGTATTTATTAGTTAATTTATTATTTATTAGTTAATTAAATTATGAAATTATTTTAATAAATTTGTAATTTTTAATCAAATTTTCACAAATTTACATTTATAAAATATTAACAGTGTAAAGCACTAATACTGAAACAATTAAGTATGGTGGCTATTGGAATCCATTTGAATCCAATAATAATCCTATTTCTGCCATATTTTTCGATTGGAACCGTTTGTGTATACGTGTTATTTTTTGTTAGAAACTTCACGGGCTCGAGTGAAACCGTTGCCGTATTTTCTATTAGCGCCCGATAAATGTATCCGGAGCACACAATTTTCTATATTTTTCATTCAACTGTTTAGTTAAAAATCGATATAAAAATATTTTGCTCTACCAATTTATCGGGCGCCGCTATTGGGACCCGAAATGCATTTCATTGGGAAATTTGAAAAGGCCTTTGTTTTGTACAACCCTTAAATCATAACAAACTTAATCTTACAATAAAAATTGAAAACGCACCAAGATGAATTCTTATTTATAACGTCATGTCAAAATAAATGTCAATTGGTATATTTCAGGTCGTTAAAAGTTTGTTTTATGGATGATTTTGGTTTAGTTTGAATGATGCATCACAATACGGGGAGTAGCGGAATTTCGGATAGATAATTTCCATTTCAGCGCTCAATAGCACGTGTTTCTCTTGTTGAGAAAAACGACGGCATTTAGTTTTAATATGCTAAAAAACAAAATTTCGTCATTAATGTTGGTCTAAACATTGGTGTAAAGTATAAAATTTAAAAACAAAACATAAGTAGAACCATAAATAAAAGAGAGAAAGATAACCTAACAAGAATGAATTATTTAATCCAAAACGCGGCTAGCGACGCATCCAGTATATTACTTTTTGGAACTAACATTACGATCGTGAAGTACAACAACTGCAAAACGACATAAAGTAAACAAACTCTCTTTCTCTCATTTTCTTTAATTTATATATATGAATAATAATTATGTGACATGGTATCGTTGTTGTTTCAATTTTCTCATACATTTTTATGTAAGACTTGAAGGACAAAGTTATGAAATAGGAAGGAATGAACAATTTTTTAGTTTTTTAAATTTTTTTAATAGACCAACAGTAAAATTATGAGAAATTATGTTATTGTTTTGTTATGTAGAGAAGGGAATTGAAGGAAGACGAACAAATATGTATAAAAAATATTTTTGGTGTTTAGATCAATGAATGTAATTTTTTATTTTTTCCTATGAATGTATGTGATATAATAAACTTTTATTTAGGACGTACACACATTCAAATATGTTTCGTTTGAAAATGACGTAAAAGTAGAATACATAATGTGTTGTTGTTTCCACAAAATTATTTTTCCTCTCGCCCTTTAAACATTATGAACAGAAAAACGAAATTTTAAATTCCTATTATGTTCTTTATTATTTTACATTGATCGTGTACTTCAAAATATTCTAATGATAATACATAGCTGATTCTTAATACGACAAACAAATTATAATATGTAATATACATTAATAATATTAAAAATGCAGGTAGCCCTTTTTAACGATTTAAATATGAACTGGAATACGTTCAAATTAAATAAATCTTCTTAGCGGTTGAACGATTGAATTATGTAACGGAAGCTTAATATCTGTAAATTTCGCCCTTAAATTATTGCTCATTACGAGTACTTTGTCGAATGAATGATTTCAACCTGGTGGGTTTAGGTGCGATTTCTTCACTTATTCAAGCGATGTTCTGAAATATGGAAATTGTTTACTAATTTTAATTCGAATTGAAAAATCTAATTAGATTGGCAGAATATAGAATCGTTGATTTTTTGTTTTAAGTTGCGGAATAAATTCAAACCAAATTGAACTGGTCATTTCATAACCAAATTTAGTAAATGAATATATTTGGATTATTTAACGATTGTTATTTAACTTTCTAGAATATCGTCAAACAATTAAATGTAAGGTAATTCGAGGATTTTTTTAAATTCGAGCAATTAAGAGAAGCTTGGGATGAAAATGAGATTTTATTATTTTCCAGTAAAATTCCATAATACGGGTTACTTAGTCTCATGTTCCTAACCTTTATACTATGTAAAGCAAACTTTTGTTGGAATTTTTTGTAAACATTACGCATGAACCCCTGCGTCTGTGTTGCTAATCTTATTGATACAAAGTGCATTGATGTCAGAAAACCTTGTACAAAAATGGAGGGGTGAAAATGTTGTGGCGAACACCAGACTTTGTTTGGTACTTGTCTGTTAATTCACTCCAATTATTTTTACATATTTATTTTTTACAGAAATGAATGCAAAATCATTTGTTGTAACATTCTGGTCTGTTAAATCATTTAATTAAAATTTATTTATCTAAACTTGACATTCGAAATGAACGATTGGCGTTCAAATATGACCCAACAATCGGTATCGCCGACTTCGGAATAATGAGCACTGTTTGTCAACATTGCAATGCTTTGAGGTTTCGACACGAACCACCGGATTATGTTGTGCGAGCGGAAATGTCATATTACTACAATTGACATCGCCACCAGAGCCACTGGCATCATTGCTTTCTGGTCAAGAACCTCGATCGAAGCATGTTTTGCAGAATATGGGCCGAATATATAGGTTTTAACCTGACTTTTAAGGTAAATTCTTTTTCGATTATATAGGTATAGCACACATTAAACAAACCCACATCACCGGTTCACAACGTTTCACCGCCAAATCCACTAGAGATGTAGAACTCGGCTCATAAATTAAGAATTTGTCTTCAATTTTACAGGTTCAAGGACAAATTCACCATGATGCAGGAGCATTGTGGCCGCCAATGAATGCTGACCACAAAATAGTGATCAGAGCAGACAAAAGACCAGCTGACGAACACAAAAGGCGCTTCAATGATAAGCTTCACCATATCTGCGAAACCCATCGTTCTTATGATGCTTTACAATATCCACTGATATTTTACCGAGGAGAGGATGAACCATCACATGATCAAGATGGTTAATCCATTAACTCGAACGTAGCAATTTTGTTAACTGTTTCTCAATTCGATTTCTAACAAAAGTTCATTATTCATTTATAATTCGAGAAACAAACAAAAAGGTCAACTCGATGAATTTGTATGCCTATCGTTTGATGATTCGTCGAAACGAGAACAATGACATATGGAAATGCCGCAGATTGTTTCATCAGTTCACCGTTGGTATGTATGTCAAAATCGAAACAGAACGTCTGACATACACACGTTTAAATCAGCAAAAATTGTGTACAGAAGAATACATTCATCTGCACAATGCCATGAATGTAGATAGAAATGTAAACAATGTCGGCCGACTTATCATTTTGACAGCGACGTATATTGGAAGCCCGAAGACATGCATGAATATGCGCCATTGCGATGACTTACGAGCGCCAATACGGTCAACCGTACTTATTCATCACTTTCACTTGCAACCCAAAATGGATTGAAATCACGCAGCTGTTACTACCCGGTCAATCATTAGGCGATCGCCACGACATTACAACAGTGCCATTTGACTCATTGACTCGATGCTCATGTAGTTGGCTTGCGTTGCGCACCAAAGATATGATCACCACCGATAACACACTGAACTATCGATTTCAATTTAGCAGAACTATAAAACTGAACATCGACGCCTTCTTTGCCATTTTTTCATAAAAAAATACTATCCAAAATTCCGACATTTCAGGTAGATTTTTCCAAAATTTTCTTTCATACAAACCTTGTCCTGACAATTACGAATACAACAAAAACAAATCAGGCAAATCAAGCCGTTCTCAAGTGACGATCTTTCATACATGTGGTAATTGATTTCCATTTATATAGATTTACGTATCATTGCAGGGTTATTGACCTTTAAGTTCCGCTAATTAGGACATCCTATTAGGAGATGATTTCCGTTAATTAGGAGATCCTTGCGAAATTTGATGGACATCTGTGAAGGGAAATGGCAGCTTCATTTGAAGCTTTATCATTTTTTGCAACGATGTTGAAAAATTTTACATTTACAAAAAAACAGCAAGGAATTAAAAGATTTAAATAAATTTGAAGATAAAATTTTCAACAAGGGTTGATCTTGTTCATTGTCTGAAATTTAACCAGGAATAATAATTTTGTATTATCAAGACAGTTTTACCAAAAGTCCGGGAACTTTAACTTCCCGCTTTAGAAATCAAGTGGATGTATCCGAGATCCGAGATATATATATTCGTGGTAAAACAAAGGGTACTTGTCTGTTAATTCACCCGAACTATTTTTTTTTATATTTTACAGAAATGAATGCAAAATCATTTATTATAATATAAAACAACATGAAGTGTGTTATATTTAATTGTTTGCACACTAATTGTCACAGATTAAACAGGTGACCAAAAAAGCATCAACGAGAATCGCGTCAAATACATTCAATTGCCGAACTGTTGTACGTTTACGCCACATGTACTCACACATGTACGAATCCAACATGCTTCTGTGTGTTCCATTGCTGCCTTCCACGGACGTTCAATTCTTTGAGTATTTGCTCCAGTGATAGGATCAATAAACTACAGAGAGTGGTTTACAGAATTCTTAAAAATTAAAACAGCAAGTAAAATAAATTTTAATTAAATAATTTAACAGACCAGAATGTTACAACAAATGATTTTGCATTCATTTGTGCAAAAAATAAATAAAAATATTTGGAGAGAATTAACAGACAAGTACCAAACAAAGTCTGGTGTTGGCCACAACATTTTCACCCCTCCATTTTTGTACAAGGTTTTCTGACATCAATGCACTTTGTATCAATAAGATTAGCAACACAGACGCAGGGGTTCATGCGTAATGTTTACAAAAAATTCCAACAAAAGTTTGCTTTACATAGTATAAAGGTTAGGAACATGAGACTAAGTAACCCGTATTATGGAATTTTACTGGAAAATAATAAAATCTCATTTTCATCCCAAGCTTCTCTTAATTGCTCGAATTTAAAAAAATCCTCGAATTACCTTACATTTAATTGTTTGACGATATTCTAGAAAGTTAAATAACAATCGTTAAATAATCCAAATATATTCATTTACTAAATTTGGTTATGAAATGACCAGTTCAATTTGGTTTGAATTTATTCCGCAACTTAAAACAAAAAATCAACGATTCTATATTCTGCCAATCTAATTAGATTTTTCAATTCGAATTAAAATTAGTAAACAATTTCCATATTTCAGAACATCGCTTGAATAAGTGAAGAAATCGCACCTAAACCCACCAGGTTGAAATCATTCATTCGACAAAGTACTCGTAATGAGCAATAATTTAAGGGCGAAATTTACAGATATTAAGCTTCCGTTACATAATTCAATCGTTCAACCGCTAAGAAGATTTATTTAATTTGAACGTATTCCAGTTCATATTTAAATCGTTAAAAAGGGCTACCTGCATTTTTAATATTATTAATGTATATTACATATTATAATTTGTTTGTCGTATTAAGAATCAGCTATGTATTATCATTAGAATATTTTGAAGTACACGATCAATGTAAAATAAACTAAATAGGAATTTAAAATTTCGTTTTTCTGTTCATAATATTTAAAGGGCGAGAGGAAAAATAATTTTGTGGAAACAACAACACATTATGTATTTTACTTTTACATCATTTTCTAAAGCAAAAATATTTGAATGTGTGTACGTCCTAAATAAAAGTTTATTATATCACATACATTCATAGGAAAAAATAAAAAATTACATTCATTGATCTAAACACCAAAACTATTTTTTATACATATTTGTTCGTCTTCCTTCAATTCCCTTCTCTACATAACAAAACAATAACATAATTTCTCTATTTCGTTTCGTCACTTCGTCGACACATGTGTTTACGAATAAAAAACCAATTGCCGACCTTCAATTTTACGTGAACAACAACAAAAACTCAAAACGATCTTTATTATGGTTCAAAGGATAGACACGCGCGCTGGTGTCAATGAAGAGATTTACACTACATAATTCATCTTTGTCTTTTTTATTTATGGTAGAACTAACAAATAAAAAAATTAGTGTATAGTACATTTTTTGTGTTCCCCTGCCGGCGTATATAGATACTACGTTATATAACTTTGGTACACGTAACACAATTGCTTTGTTTAGAAAGAATTATCTCGCTGAAAGAGGGTGATATAAAATTTAAATCTTAAAATATGCAAATGAAACAAAATCAACAATCAATCTCGCTTGATAACACAAAACGAATCAAATTTCAGAAAAAATCAATAATATGGAGATTACAATATGTACAATTAATAAAGGTAGAAAAAATATTAATTTACATTTGGAAACGATATACGAGAACAGTTAAAATTTGTGCATACTCGCGATCACCTGTTTTGTTACTCGTACAACAAAATAATGCAAAACACACTCAGTGCGAAGTTAATCAGTTTTATAACGTAAAATAATATTTGTCGCCCCCAAAAGGGCTATTCAGTTGCTTATAAGTGTTTTTAAGAATAGTGCAAGTATTTATAAGAAAGTGGTCGCAAGAAGTTATAGAATGTGACGTGACGTGTTCATTCTGATATTGATGTTTATTTATATTTGATATTTTGTGTTTTACAATAAATCATTGTAAGTACATACAAACCAACTAAATTTTGTTTCTTAAATTGCAGAATAATTTTATTTGTCGGGTTCAGAAATTTTTTTTGGAAGTGGTAGTGTGATTATATTCGGATAGTAAATTAAACAGTTTCTAATTAATTAATTAATTGATTATTTTTCATCAATTAACATTTGGTTTTAATCTGAGTTTAATCGAATATGAAGATACGCTCGCGGATATAATGATGATGGTACCCCCATCCCTGGTCTGGAAGATTGCCATAACTTTACTTTAACATATAGAATAAATTAATTTAATTTTGAGAATCACAATTTTTATTTTCAGTTACAAAACAATTTTTTCATATTTATATTTATGTATTTATAAAAATAATTTTTCGCTAAGCGATTTGGCATGTTCAGTTATCATTCAAATTTGTGATAACATTTGTGATAGAATGAAGATGCTTGGTTGACAATATTTTTTTTTCCTGTTATGTTTCTAAAACTTAAATTAAATATTTTTTTGATATCTCAAAACGTGTACGCATACTGGTTGCATTTAACGATATTTGATCAGATATGCAGAATATAGATAGAACTTTATGATTCAACTTAGGTTAGATCTAAATTTACACGGTTAAAAAATTAGAACATATTTTTGTGGATGTCGTGTAAATTAGTATCAATTTTTCTATATTAAATATATATAAATTTTTCATTCGAATGCTGCATACTACGGAGTCGGTCCCCATTTCGAATTTGTGCTGTCAATCTTACCGGAAGTGATCATTTTCACCGATATTTCCTTTGTGTATATGTTGATTAGGTAAGTTGGAATGGGTAGAGCGGTAAGTTAGAATTGACCCGAACTAAATTTGCTCCGTTAATAATGTATTCTAAAGCCCTTAGAAATTCAGGTTAGAGTTAACACCCAAATCTGGAATGGAAAAAACTTTTAAAATAGTCGCGAAGTAGGAAATCAACAAGCTTACAAGGAAAGATTATATTGTGGAATTTCATAGAATTAAGTTCAAGTTGGTTTTTTTTGCTCAAAACTGAAAAGTTGTTGAGGCCGACCATGCTTAAAAAATATCGCAAACGAACCAAGAGGCTCCAGTTTTAGTAAAATTATTTTATGAGAAATCTTTTCAAATGCTTTGAACTGATACTCATCTTTATCTTCAGGGTACATGGAAAGCAAAATTGGATACCTGGCTGGTCTGCAGTGCTGCGCTGTATTGTTTACACTTCTTATAGTTAATTAATATTTCTAATATTAATATTTTTAGAGTAGACAATATGTTGACTACGTCGAAAATTACTGTTTGTGTTAGCAATGGCCTAAATTTTATGACTTCTTTGCTAATGAAATCATTTCAAGAAGGAGAGTTTTATTTTTATTCCACATTAGATTAAGCAGCCGTTTTAAGACAATTTTGAAAAGTAGAACTTTATACTTACTGACCACGTAATAAAAAGTTAAAATACAAAAAAAAATCCAGAAAGGAATACATTTAATGTTCATACAAGATCATCGATTAATAATCCTTATAAACACAATAGCGAAAGCCGGTATTTCAAGTAATATAACTCTAGTGGAAAATATTAGGAAGGATGAATCTCTAGCCCAAATTTAAGTCTCAGTTGGCCATAAGAAAATAAATATCACACAATCCTAATTGGTTGAATACACTCTCGATGTGTGGCCGCTATATCTGTAGACACGGGTGCGGTGTCCGGTATATGACAGACGGATTTAGCCTCGTTTATTTGAAGTTATGATTATCAATGAAACCCATGAAGGGACATTTTATATATCAATATTTTATTGGGTTTTGTTTAAGATGTAGCTTGATTCTAGTCGGAATTAATATTTTCTAATCAATCGGGTTAGATCTGTTTCTAATTTTTAATATTTTTGTTGTAGTATTACGCCGAAGTATTAGGTAAACTTTGACACTTGCAATAAATAAACTTTTTAACAGTTTAGTTTAGATCGAAGATTTGTTTTAAAAATTATTTTAATTTCGATAAAAATAACCAAATACTGACGTCTGTGACAAAAAATGTAATATATCTGGTAAGAGAAAAAAGGTTTTCATTTGGCCTTTATTCACTACGGTTTATTAAAGGCTTAAATAGATGCATTGGGAATAATTTTTTTTAAATATTTGAATTGATTTAAACGTGCTGAGCTCATCCATTTGTTTTGTAAAAATTGAATGTTAACTTCCAAAATTTAATTTATTTAATTTTTTTAATTTATTTATGCCAAATGCCAATTTAAACTGTAATACTATAAGATGGTATTGTATACATACTATTTCAATTATCGACATTGTCTATTCAAAAATCAATTGTTTACTCTATTTTCGACACCAACATGTAGATAATTCCGATATATCTAATTATAGACAATAGTTATATTTAAAGTGCAAATTATTTGCGTTAAGTATTTTATGAGTGTGGGGAAGATTGGTGGTGCTAACCAATGCACCTAGAGTACCAGGCAGTACTGCTTAACACGTCATCAAACTTAAGTCTACATTTTCTTTTCTGAACTGTAGATGGCAGTAATACCACTAGTAAAATATCGCCATATATAGCCAACGATTTGAACCGTCGACAATAAATGACGTCACATACCAACATTTTTAAAACAATGAGGTCATTAGCATTTAGGTGCACTGTGTAATAAAAATATATATTTTTTCTTAAAATAATAAACTAAATAAATTTTGGAACTTATTTCGTGTATTGTTAAACAAGTTCGAGGGTACATTTGAAAATTTGAGTTAAAACATTCTAATAAATTAATTTCTAATCAATATGATACAGCAAAACAAAATTTAATAATATATCCAAAGAAAATCTGGCATCACTAACGAAAATGAAGTTTAGGTTAAAATTAAAAATTAACAAACCATGGCACATGTATTAGTAAAACAGACGAACCGGTGAAATGTTGTATTTACATTTTCTTATAAATTGCAAAAATATTTTGTTACGAAACTTAAAGATGGTGATTTTTGGAATGTAAACTAACTCAAGAAATAAGGCAAAATATTTCGAAAAAGATATTTAAACATCGTGATATACACGTCCCCGAAGCTAGCAGAACCCATCCAGCAGAACATTACAAGATACTACGGATAATTATAGGCTAATAATAGGCTAAATAAATGCTCTATTAAATAATTTTGGCCTCCGTCCCATATCTAAGAATGATTTAAAAATATTTGAAAAATTAAAGGCTAATTAAATGCCCTATTTAAATTTCACAACATCAAATGACATGTAAATAATTTTAGGCGCATGATGGCCTAATCAAGAATTTTGGGTTCTAATCGTTCTTGAACAAGGATTTAGATTATTTAATTTAAAGCTAGCAGAACCCAAATTGAAAATCGGACCAAAACCGAAATTATAACTCAAAATAAGATCTGTTGACATACGAATAGTTTTAGGTTCATTATGGCCTAACCACTCGTTCTTGATCCAGGGCTAGGTCATTTAATTTAAAGCTAGCAGAACCCAAATCGAAAATCGGGCCGAAAACGAAATTAGAATGCAAAAGAAGATTAAATGACATACAAATAATTTTATAGGCCCAAAAGCCCCATTAAACATGTGGGGCTCCACCCGTCTTTGACCCAGGGTTAGGTCATTTAAGTTAAAGCTAGCAGAACCTAAATATAAAAGCAGGCTAAAACCGAAATTAGAACACAAAAACAAAATCTATTGACATGACAAACAATTTTAAGCTCATTATGGTCTAATCAAATGCTCATTAAAAAATTTCGGACTTTAATCATTCATGGTGAAGCTTTAGATCATTTAATTTAAAACTAGAAGAACAAAAATTATATACATGTCGATCTGGGTTTGCATTCTAATTTCAGTTTTGGTCCGATTTTCGTTTGGGGTTCTCTTAGCTTTAAATTAAATAACCGATAACTTTTTTTAATGGGGCATTTGATTAGGCTGTATTGGACCTTTAATTTTTTGTATGTCAACTGATCTTGCTTCTCGTTCGAATTTCGGTTTTGGTCCGGTTATAGTTTTAAGTGTTGCTAGCTTTGAAGTAGAAAAGCCTTATGCTTTTCCTAGAATTATCGGACAAAAAAAATTTAACGAGGCATTAATTTAGCCTAAAATTAACCTATAATTTTCCAATTGTTTTTAAATAATTTATTGGTATAGATTCTGTTAAGTTTTCTAAAGCTAGTAGAATCGTTTTAGCTAATGGAGGGAGTAGCCAACTTGGTATTGGAGAGAGTAGTAGTAAACAACTAATCAAAATGATTGTCCAAGACTCACTTGTTATTAAAGCTGATATGAGATGATATAAATTAAAGGACGCTTTCTTTATACAGAATTGCCCAAATCTCAGAGATATCTAAGAGAAATCATATGTGGTTAGTTGGCGTAAGATAAAAGGCTTTGAAATGACACCACCCCTAAATAAATGAAGCGAAGACCACTCTATAAAAAATTGTCCAAATCTCAGTGATGTCTAAGGGAACCATTAATACACAACAGTTTGGTGACAATAAACAAATAATAAAACATTATTAATATGCATAGTCCCAATATCCATATGGTTGAGCAATTCCGTAGGTGTGTAACGACATCCCGTTTTTCAAAATCCCGGTTTTCAAACTCCCGTTTTTCAAAATCCAGGTTTTGTATAAAAAAATCCGATATTTAGCAAATCCCGCATTCAAAAATTAGTTTGCGATAAAGTTCTAGAAAATGGCTAATAGGGATGGGATTTGGCCATTTCTTAACAGATTTTGTTGAAATTCGATACGTGCGATGGAAATGGGATTCTAAAATGATTTTTCGATAAAGTTCTGAAATATGGTGCATATTTGACGCATTCGGCACTTCGGCTACATTAGGCCCTTCGACCTTTGTCACACTCGGCTCTTGGACACATTCAGCTCTTTGAAATTCAACCCTTCGTACCCATTCCCTTCTAGTCTAAGTAGGGAGCAAAGCGACGGGAGCGCATCGGCCCGGCTGATTTTACCCGATCCTATACTCCCCCCGCTCCTATCGATTTTTCAATTCCTCTAAATTGTATTTTTTTACTTATATAACCCGATCCTATATTTCCGCTCCTATCGGTTTTTAAATCCCTATAAACTAAAGTTTTTTTCTAATTAAGGAAAGAAGCTACGGAACCGTCGCGACTCGACTTATATATCCCGATCCTTTACTTTTTTACTGTGTACGAGTTTTACTGTTTTAGTTTTGTTATAGTCGTGTTTTATTTTTCAAGAAATTGGAATTGCAATTCTAATTTTCGAAAACCATCATAAACTAGGAATTCGACTAATTCTAGAGCGGGGGTGTAAATATATGGCATTGTTGTTGTAATTTGACAACAAAAATGGGAGTTCAGTATTTTCCGACTCCGACTCCGATAAAATAGCACCGACTCCACGAAACCGACCCCGCCTCTGACTTCGCAGCCTTTGTTTGTTCTCGTAAACTTTTGGCCAAGATATCTTATTTTTATGTTAAAATATTATTAGTCCGGCCGACCCGAATTAATAATTTTTTTTTTTAAATCAAGACTTTAGAACTAAAAGAAAAGAAAACCGGGATTTTGAAAACCGGGATTTCGTAGTACACCCCAATTCCGATGGTATAATTGACCCATAGTTGTTAATTATTCAAAAAATGTAAACATTCGATGTATCAAAGATTGGTCAGCTCAAAGAGATAGCGTAGTTAGCTTGAGACTAGCTCGGCAAATAAAAATTATCCCCATTTTCATACGATGATGTAGATCCATTTGTTGTCGACGGAATAACATGGAATTTAGACGTTTACTTTATCAAAGATTGGCCAGCTCACAGAGCTGTCCAACGAACAAGGTGTTCATGCTTACTCATAACGAGTTAATGACAAATCTGTCTAATAAGTCTTTAACTAACTACGCACATATACCTTGTTCATTGGATATCTCTGTGAGCTGAACAATCTACGATATAGCGAATGTTTAACTTTCATTAAAAACTGAAAATTATCAAATTTATTAAATTAATTAATTTATTGTTTTATCGAGCGGGAATAAAATTTAAATAAAAATCAATAAAATTTCTAGCCCAGAGTTGTAGTTTCCAGTGCTATATGCATCTCAGA
Organism: Nephrotoma guestfalica; assembly: GCA_963691935.1. Taxonomy (NCBI): domain Eukaryota; kingdom Metazoa; phylum Arthropoda; class Insecta; order Diptera; family Tipulidae; genus Nephrotoma; species Nephrotoma guestfalica. The sequence goes on along the minus strand of OY829913.1, from coordinate 56,426,897 downwards.
ATCTTACGGTTTTTTGATATTTCAGTTAACATTCGATCAGTTAAATTGCCATCGGATGGTTTGGTTTTTAACTTTTTTAATTAAATGATTTTGAATGAAGTCCAATCGAATTTAATAAATTTGATAATTTTTCGTTTTTTCATTAAGTTTGATACAATTTCTGGGCTGGGCTAACTTCACAAATACAATAGCTTTGAATGAAATGAATCGAAATCTGGGCAGGAATAACTTGACACAAGAGCAAATTGGTTATTGAGATGTTAATGTTGCCTGAACGAATCTTAATAAATTTGGTTTTTAGTAGGGATTCTAAAATGAGTTTTAAATTATATTCTGGAATCTATAGCCATACCGCACGGAATTCAGTAATTTCTTAACTAATTAAAATGAAACTTGGTTTATTAGATTAGATTGGGAGTATCATGTATTATAATTTTAAATAATTTGGGTGAGGGTGGGAGGAGAGAGTTAAATATTCCAATCAACACCAAAGCAACAGCGACAACATCGACCGCATCGGTATTTAGCTGACACAAGCAAATAGCTAAAACCTATTCGACACCAAACCAACAACAACAATAACATCAACGACATCGACAATTTAGCTGATACAACAAATAGATGATTCCGCACGTTTACCTAAATACATGGAATTTTCCACACAAACAACAGACGCAACATGATACCATCTTTCCGTTGGCACCACGTTTTCTAATGTATATAAAGTGCACTAAATTAAGCTACAAGTTCTAACGTTTAATTATTAAATAAAGTATAAATCGCTCTGGATAAATTCCAGAGCCTTAAGAAATAAAGTATTTGGGACTTGAAATCCATAATTAGAGGGGGGGGGGGGGGGGCTGGGGATCAATTAAATTAATTTCAGTATCTGATTTATATCTCGAAAATTCTGCAATATAACATATGTTGAGTATTATACTTGAAATTTCTTGCGTGATGTTATTTAGGTGGAGAAATTTTCGCATAACAGACTTCACAAAATGGTCTGTGAGCACTCGAGAAGAGTGGAAAATAAAAAATTGTAGAACTCAAGTTTTTCAATAAATATCCAAAATTTGTAATATTAAGTAGGAGTTTTATTTGTATTCTTCACATTTCAGTTAGCTTATGTTTACATAATTCTTTTTGGTTGTAAGAGCAAAACTAGGTTGCGAAATTGGCATACTCCTATTTGTTTTCACCAATTTCATTCCTAGCGTATTGATATTTCAGCATTGAGCTCAATAATTAAAAGTAATAAAATTACCCGGAATTGTACAGTGCCAGTGCTTGTCTAAATTTTGTTGTATATTTGTCATTAATTTTAAAATAATTTAATTATCAACAACTTTATGTTAAAACTTATAATTAGTAAACACGACATTTTTGAATTTGTAATGAAAATTCTACCGACATGGATATAAATTAACGTTCCCACCAAAAATTCAAAACAAACATTAGTCATATACGAACCAAATTCATAATCAATGTTTCAATGCTACATTAACATTGTATTATGTACACAGTTTATATCGTAAAGATGTCCAAATACGGCACATTTTATAACATCAAACTACACCCCAACCATGTTTGTAATTACACGATCCGTGGACGCGAAAATTGACACTGTGCAAATACGCGGTTATAAACGCATCGCATGCAATGCAACAATCAAGATAAAACTATAAATATGCATATATTTCCAATTTTCCAATATAAACACAAAAGCACAAAACTAGATTATAAATAAAATAAATTTTTTATTAATTATTACTATTTTTTGTACATCACACAGTCCATCAACCACCAATGAAAATTTATCACAGTCGACGGATATGGAATATAGGCAGGCCGAGTTAAACGGACGTACCGGAAAGCCATGCAATGAATTGTATCCAAAGTGTAATTTATCAATTTTGGATAAGTTCACAAAATTATTCTAATAACTAACTAACTAAATATTTATAAAACTATTAAAAAGCACTTTGATCTCTCTTACCGATGAATATTGATAAGAAAATTGCAAACAAATTCATGATCGATGTATGCACAACACAACACTAATTTTCTGTTTAAAAATTTTTTTATTTTATTTTTCACCGCGACTTTCTCGTGTGGTCGCACTTACGTAAAACGTAAAACTAACTCGTATCTATGAAACTGTACCGCGCGAGCTTAGATGTGATCTGTCTGTAATCGAATACCACAAACGATATACTAAAATTTTATTGCAAATGTAAATTGAATTTATATAGAAAATGAATTTTAAATAAAAAATAAAATAAAAAATCGTTCGTTTTAGTCCGCGCGACACGATAAAATATCTACATGCCGTATAGTGTTTGATATTAGCCATCGTACGCGACCGATAATATACGGTCTGTGTATTTTAAATTAGATGACAATTAATTTATGATTTTTCAATTGATCGATATTTAATGGAAATGCAAAATGATTTTGAGTTTAGTGGTGCAATGCAATATGCGCGGGGTGATGGAAATGTAATTGTTTGTCTTTGCTAGCTGTAAAAGCGCGTCTTAATGTGCGGGTTTATTTTGTGTTGTTTGTTTTGTTCTTAACGATATACAGTACGATAGGTAGAATATGTAGGTGTAGAATTTGTAATGGTTTTGTTTGGCGGTATAATTTCCGGTTATAGAATTCAAGCCTTTACACACCTAGCGGGTTTGACTTTATATTTCTAGTTTTAATTCGATTAACGGTTAAGCTCGGATTAGATGAGCCTTACACGACTCTGTTATAGCCGGTTATGTTTCTCTTAACTCATGTTGGGGCATTACAACTTTTATTATATCTCAGTGTGTTTTTGTTGCAAGATGTTTTATTCCTTCCGAGTGGCCTTAAATATATACTTTTGTTTTTCTATAAACTCTGCGTCTATCAACAAGGTCAGCTTTGTTGTCCAGTTTCGATGGTGATGCGTATACTGTTTGTACCGGCACTTAAATCAGAAAAATAATTTGTAATTGTATTGGAAACTAACTGACCATTAAGAATGTTGTTATTTTACGGAGTAACTATCCGGGCGAAAATAATTTCTTGGACAATAAGACAAACAATAAGATAATAAATCAAAACAGTAGAATTTTAGTTTGACTATACATTTTCATTCCAGTTTGCAAAGTACTGCCTCTGAAACATGCTGCTAGAGCTTGTTTCGAGAAAAAGGGGACATTTAGCGATATCTCCGGAAATAAAGCTGGTGGTACACAATATATAAAAGGCCAGAGTTCAAAGGCTGAAGATCATTAGTGTTCATTGAAACTGGCGTCATTGGGCGTGAACTTATTACAGCTGGCGCATGTTACATATTTAAATTTTAATGAAGCCCATCAAAGGCCCCTAAAATTAAGAGCATGAGGAGGTGTAAAACTTCACTCAACGCAGGCAATGTCGAAAGCTATAGTCGCATAATTTTGTGTTACTCCAACTTGTCAACACCTCTTTCACTTCCTTTAATTGGTTGGTGGTTGCAACGGAATTTTTGAATTGTCCAAATAAATCTTTGTTGCTGTACCACGATCAGACATGAAGCGTTTGACAGTACGAACAAATGCCTCTTTTGACAAGTCGACTATTAATTCTAAAGTACCGCTTTGGTAATCGTGTACATGAACAATGCCATGTAGATTTTTTTATCAACTTTGCAGCGGGCCTGCAAAATCCTCTTCGATGACAGATGGCTTGACGATGCTAAAATCAAGAAAATACTTTGAAAAATAGTCCTTAAACTGCGCGTTTTTTCTTTCTTAAGGCCGCGTTCGAAAACATGACACACAATTTCGGATAATACTGCGGCAAACTACAAGTCTATTCAGAACTCAATTATAGTGGCTGCCGTATAATGTTCTGTAATAATGAATTAATAATTTCGAATAACGATGGTTTTTATGCTGGGAGAGGAATTTAATGTCGGACAGCTTTGTATAATCATGTGAAAAGGCTGCCAATTGAATGTTGCAGGAACATATGTTCAACTTCTCTATCTTCTTGATAAGTTGACATTGATACAATAAATGTGGGTCAGTTGGAACATTTTAACATCAATTTGCGCGCATTCGTTTTTATAACGAGGTTTCGGCATTGTTCAAAGAACCATATCTCTCTCTTTCTCTAGCTTTCGGATTTTGCTACCTGCACTGTGGTCTTATCTCGATTCGTCGCAGGCTCCCTCGAGTTCCGACATCCTAATGTACGAAGATTTTGCTATATGTCGAAGCACCTGCGCGTAGTCCAGATCTTCCCCTATGGCGTACTCCGACTGGTTGTGGATGAAATGCTGTTCGTATCATTTGTTCTGATGGTTATCTTTCAACGTGGATTTAATGAACCCGATAATAGCGCAATCTCCAAAAGAAAATTGTTTCTGCGAAAAATATTTTGATTGCATCAACTTTGATTACGCATAAAATCTCGGTGTACGGCGGCTATGTGGCCTTTTATATTCGCCTGAAAAAGGTTTGTTGAAATTATAGAGATATTTAAAATCTTCCACGTTGTCAAAGTTGAGGACGTTTGTTTTGAGATTTATCGTAGAGATGCTCCGTGGTGTTGAGCAATTATGTTTTTCTGTTATTGATTTTTATACCAAGTCGTTTCGCGTTATGGTCAAGCGATATTAAATAGAATTTGATATCGTTTAGTCTCCAACCAAGAATCACGATATCATCTGCATATCCAAGAATTTGGCCCTACTTATTTCCTTATTACGTGATCGAGCCCACATTAAACAGCACAGGCGCAAGCACAAGTCCCTGTCGCACACCAGATGTTATTTTGAAGGAGTCCGATACTGCCCCTTCCACTACGAGTCTACCCAATGAGTCAGATATTGTTATCTTACAGAGAGAAATAAGCTTCTCTGGAATTCCTATAGACATGTGAGTGTGGCCGAAAAGTTTTTGCGATTGATGCTATCATATGCCTGTTGAAAGTCTATGTAGAGTTCATTCAAAAACTCCCAACATTTCTCCAAGATCATCATCAACGTGAAACACTGATAAGTGGTTGATTAGTTGAGGGAAAATCCATACTTATAGTCATCGATGATATTTTCGATGAGGGAAATGATTCTAGCAAATACAAGAATAGCAAGCACTTTATAGGCTGTGTATAACAGTGCAACACCACGGTAATTTTCACACTTGAGACGGTCACCTTTCTTATGTAGCGGATAAATGACTGCAATCTTCCATTCCTCGAGTAGTTCCTCTTGGTCCCAGATTATCACGTGTTTTAATAATTCTGCGGGGTCCGTCGAGACCGGGTGCAACAGCTCGAATAGGGGCACTTCGTTAGTTCAATTTAATAGATTTTGAAAGTAGGTTTGCGTTACTTGGATGGAAGTTTATAGTAAGATTTCGAGCGTTTGTACAACTTTCTCCTGAGTTTCAGTTTTCCGCTTGCAAGCTGATGATTTCGATGCATTTCCGCATAAAATCGCGCTTCTTTTGTCGGAGGAATTTGGATGTGGCTTTCTTGACGCAGAGGTATACTGTGTTTCTACAGAGGCAACCATTTTTCGCACAGCTTTCGTTTATTTTCGACGAGTTACGACTTTAGTCTTGGAACCAATCGTTACGTCATCTTGGTGGTCTTCTTCCAATTGTATATCCCGCAGCTGCAGTTATAGCTGACTGGATAGCCTGCTACTGCTCCTGGATGTTTGATTGGGGATCGTGGTTTTCATTGTGCCCGTGTACATTTTCAGTGACAGCTGACTGGTAGCCATACACGCGGACCTCGTTTTTTAATGCTTCGATATTCCAGCGCACTGTCTTCTTTGCATGTCTTCCTTGCATCTTTATTAAATGTTTTTTTTATGGGCGGAGGAGGGGAACCTTCGATAGGCTTCACGTGAATCCATATATCAAACTCGTGATAGTGTCGGATTCTTACCGACTAAACCACCACCCCCGATAAACCATGCCGTTCGTCCCGTGGAACTACCGTTAGGTACGCGAGGCAGGCTCAGTTTTCGCTGCTCGGCTGGAATTAACTCCTCACTGAATTTCTTCTTCTTTCGAGGCTTCTTTCTTTTCTCAACTCTCTCATTATCCGTGAGACACTTCTGCTTACGGCGTTCCACCCGTCTTGAGATGCCCGCATAAACTCCACTATATTTTCCGGAGTTCGTTGGACTCCACGTACACAGATACTCCTTCTCTCCTCAGCAAATCGTGGACACTCGAATAATACGTGCTCTGCATTCTCCGTTACTCCGATGCATAAAGGGCAATCTGGTGACTCTTCGTGTTTGAATTTGAACAGGTATGATCTAAAGCAACCATGACCCGTCATAAACTGCGTCAGATGGTAATCCACTTCACCGTGTCCCCTGTTTAGCCACGCCTCGATGTAGGGGATCAGGCGATGGGTCCATCTACCATTCGTCAACTCACTCAATCTTCTCTGCCATACAGTGATCATCTCAGCACGTGCTAATCGTTGGTTCTCCGCTTTTGTTTCTTGACCACGAAGCAGATAAGTGGTTTGGCGCTCCTTGGCAAGTATTGGGGGCATTCCCGCAAGAACACCAGCAGCATCTTCTGACACCGTCCGAAATGCGCACAATACTCTCAGAGCACTTAACCTCTGAACTGTTGCTACTCTTTGTCTATAAGTATTCTTCTCCAACGAGTTGACCCAAATTGGTGCCCCCCATACATCATTATAGATGTAACGACGTTGGCGAGCAGAACTCTGCCGAACATCCGCGCCCCTCTTGTATTCGGCATTATTCATGCTAGTGCCGCATTAACTCTCCTTGCTCGCTCGCTGGTAGTAATGAGATGTGTCTTATATGACAATCTGGCATCGATCATTACTCCTAGGTACCTGATGACTAACAATTTGTTGGGCTCCAATCTCTAAGGTTACGTTCTCCATTACTTTTCGGCTAGTAATAAGGACAGCTTCTGGTTTATGTTCTGCTGGTTGCAGCCCAGCAGATGTTAACCACTGTTGAATAAGTCTGACCGTCCTATTACAGATGTCCACAATCTCCTCTCTGTGTTTTGCGACAACTACAATCGCGATGTCGTCCGCAAATCCAGTCACCTGTGCATCACTTGATATGGGCAGTCGAAGTACACCACCATACATGACATTCCAGAGTGTAGGACCTAACACTGATCCTTGAGGAACTCCACCAGTCACCTCGTAAGTTTTCTTTCCTTCCTTCGTATCATACATCAAGATTCTCTCGCTAAAGTAGCTGGAAACTAGTCTCAGCAGGTACTTCGGTACGTTCATCCGCGTCAGTGCGTTAAATATGCAGCTCCAATTCGCCGTGTTGAATGCGTTTTTCACGTCCAATGTAACTATTTTTTTACTACCACGTACCCACCGAGAACCGGATATCGCCTGGTGTGCCGTATCTACAACCTCTTTAATCGCATCCACTGTTGAGCGCGCCTTTCGAGAGCCATACTGCTGCTCTGCCAGGTTTCCTGCTCTAACTATAGCCTCTTGTAATCGGTCACATACAACTCTCTCTAGGATTTTGCCTGCTGTATCCAACAGCATCCACATCATCTTTATTAAATGTGAAAACACTTTGTGTGTGTGTGTGTGTGTGTGTGTGTGTGTGTGTGTGTGGATGTGTGTGTGTGTGTGTGTGTGTGTGTGTGTGTGTGTGTGTGTGTGTGTGTGTGTGTGTGTGTGTGTGTGTGTGTGTGTCTGTGTGTGTGTTTTCGCTATATGATCGGTTATGGCGGTGGAATGTCTCTTGGAGATCATGGCGTGATCAATTTGATGTTCTGTTCTACCATCACTCGTTCGTCAATTAAAGTCGCTCACGAAAATTTTGATGTCATGGTGCGGGAGTAAATCTTTTACATCATCTGGTTTATCTCAGTTGGCGCATGTGCATCGACAATCGTGATATTAAATTTTTTAGTGCGTAATCTAACTGTACATACCCGCATGTTTGCAGGGCGGAAGTCGATAATATGCCGCTGCACTCGCTGGCAAACGAGAAAGCCGGCTCTAAATTTCTCTCCATTGTGATGGTCGCTGCGTGAGAGTGTAATCATTGGTGAGTGAGTGTAACCATTATTGGTAGTATGGAGCTCACTCCCGGACCATCTAAGGCCTTGTAGTACAAACACGTTATTAATAAATTTCGAAAACCTAGTTGGAAAGTTCCTGGAAGTTTCCAGGTCTAGAAGGCTTAGCACGTTCCAAGTTCCCATTTTAATAGCTTTGTCCGTGTAGATTTTCTGAGGTCGTTGTTGCGATGAATCCGATCAATTAATCCGAGGCCTTTGTATAGGGTTCATAATTTGATGTTTTTTGCGAGAGAAACGTAGTTGGCCCGTCGCTCAACCAACTTTTCACGAGTGTAGGTCACATACTTGTGTTCTACCTAAAGGCACCCAGTCGTACCTTGAACACGTTTATATCGCGAGCCGCATGCTACAAGACTGATGCCGGCGGCTTCAGCCCATCCTTACACCACTTGTTTCATTTAACGTTAACCAGGGACAGCACGGTATGGTATGGATCTAGGACTTTGCAGCCAGAAGAACCATATGGCTAAAACGAGACTTCATCGACTACCTCTTATGTTGTTGGATAATCTCATTGAATTGGCGACATCTTGACTATTGGTACACCCAGTAACGTGACTTGTCCTGGAGTAGTGACCAATTATTCTCGCTTTGAAGCCATAAATTGGTGGAGATATTACGAAATTGATGTGAAGCGGAACGCATTGTGCAATTTGTGTGATTCATTAAATTCGATTCGTTTCGTATTGATGTATTTTGAAATCGCATTATAACCATTAAAAACTTTGAATTTACAAAATTTTACTGTTGTGGCAAATCAACAAAAGTTGCTTATTTAGCCAGCATAGACATATTAAAAAATCCGTCCAATAATATTTGAGCGGATGTGCCCCGAAGGGTGATACGGTATCAGCAATTACATTATTATTGCTCAAGATGTTTTCGGGACTAAATGGAAGTGGCGAAGCTTTTTCTGGGTTCTAATAAAAACGTATCTCAGTGACTTGCGATCCGTGAACAAAGTATACCCTTGATCTTCTAAAAGATATTTAAATTAAGAGCAGAGAAGAAACTAAGTGTTTCCCATGCACCAACAATATGTTCTGCAGAATTGTTGAAGGCTTCAATGAATTCCACTGACCAATTAATCGAAGTCTTACTGTTTTTTGTAACTTTCCCGAGCCTACGGACTAGAAGTTTATGTCTCGTTTAAATGGAGAAATAAACTTGGTTAAATTATCGAAGAAACGATTTTACAACTTATTGCATTCCAGTTGCAATCTCTAAAATAACTTACCAAAGCAAGCATTTACAAAGCAGCTTGGTTATGATCGTTAATCAAAAACATCCATGACCTTCTTGAGGCCGAGGCAGGTACTTCAAATTGAATGCTGCGCGTTCAGAATACTTAGCGGATATAAAGGGGTACAATCCTCTCCTTCGCAATTTATATAGACATATGTGATGTAAACTATTATTCGACATCACAGATCCAAATGAAATCAAGTAAATATCGGTGATATGAGTGGACGACATTGTTACAGAAGGTATTTTGTGTTTATCATCCCTGATATGTTGTTTTATTTCCGCGCCTACTGTTGGAATTTGTAATAAAATATAAAAACAACATAACATAAACACTGGAATCCCGGGATCGGCCCCAACGATCATAGATTTTTTATGATCATACATTTTTCTTACAAGAAATATTGGACTGAATTCTGTTACATAAGAATCGTACAGCTTGGGAAATAATAGTTCTTTTGCATATATGGCAGGAATATGTTTTCTTAAATTTGGAGCCAAAAATTGTCAGGTGTGACTTGGCTACGAACAAGTTGATTTTAGAATATTTTTGAACCCCTACGCAAATCATATTTAACGATTAATATTATTGAACATTCAGAAATGCACGAGTCTGATGGTCTGATGGAATAAGCATAACTTGTAAAAGCATTAAATTCTACATCAATTTGTTCCTTATATCAGATATCCGGATATGGCATGCTTGCCTTGAATAAAACTCGTACACTATTGTCGGAATATACATTTGAATTTTTTAAATATTAAAATTTTGGCGCCTATAATAAAGGTTACAAAGTGGATAATTTATAATAGTCCCAAGAGTCGCAAATATTTTTTATTATTTGCGGCTCGCTCGCCTCCGCAAAGTAATGAACTGGTTTCACAAATTTTTGTGTGCTGCTAATGGTTTTAAGGTCCAAAGAGCGGTGCTTGACATTGTTTACGTACATTGTTCTTATTAAGTACGTTCTAACCATACTCAAGAGTTGGACCTTTATAATATAAGGCGAAAAATATTGCGACAAAATCAAATGATTGGAACAGTTCCAAGTTTATTGGTAAACAAATTAATTCAAACTGTTGTTTTAAGTCAGCTGGTTTTGTGTATAAAGATGTTGAATATAATTTGCATAAATTTGTAACACGCATATTTTCGTATAAGATTCGTGTAATGTTATTCAAGTTCAGGGTTAGTAACATTTATTCCGGTCTGTTGAAGTTGCTCGGCTACGACATAAAATACCAACAACAAGGTCAAAAAGCACGTTTTAAAGAAAACACACGTGAACTTCCATATACGTCGGATGATTCTACTATGACGGTTGATTAGCACCAGGTAGTGAGTAACTTAATAGAATGGAAAACGCAATTCGAAGTATTCTTTTAAATGAATAAAAGTGTTGAGTACTACGCAAGACATTTGAAACGTGTTCTGACTCTTTAATTTATGGTCATAATTGGTTTAATGGTGTGTGGGTTAGTTCGCAGTTTAGCACCTGTTTTTATCATCTGCATCAACTATAAATGAAGTGAGGTATTTTATTCTTTTTATGTACCACAAATCAAGTTCAAAGTAGTTTATAAATTATTTAAATATTTTTTGTTTCAACGAAATGGTAAATTTGAAGTTCACTAAATTGGTAGCATAAAACATGACAAAAACCAGTTAAATGTTTAGTGAGTCTGTAAAACTTATGATGAAAGGTTAGATTTTCGAATTGTTTGTTAGCACGCAGAATTTGACTGCTCGACTAATTTCAATCAAGCAAATGTCACTTTCATTTTATGTATAAAAATTTTATAGTATAAAGGGGCTTAGAATAAAACAATACGGAGGTCGTCTGACATTTTAACGACGCGTAGAATAGCCCTGATATCCGCCCGATAGCGGTCCGTCAGGGTATTTAAAATGAGAGCTCCCATAAATTTAATTGAGGACTTTAAGTACTACAAATTGCTATACGACATTAATCACGTGAGGAAACAGCCATTCTTGACCATTTGTCTTGTTACGACTTAATGGGTTTTATTAGCTGATCTGTCGTTCGTTTGTTTCACAGGTTTCTCTAAAGCATTAATTTATAAGTAGCAAGCAGCATTTCAGCATATGGCTTGCGTATATGAAATTCGTTGTGCTCTGCCAACTCTTTAATAATGGAGACGGTTCTGGGCCACTTCAAACGTAAAGTATAAAGGGTTTTATGCTTTAATTGAAACCCTTTTATATATTACTTTATCCCCGAAATACTCGGAGAAACGAATACAAGATTTAGATTAATTTCATTATAAAACACCACTCCCCACCCTTCCCTCTCAACTTTGAACCATTATTGAAGTAGTTAACACTTTCAGGGCAAAATAATCTCCTCAAAGGATGGTGATGAGTCGGTATAGTTGAACGTTTCGGAAATGTCTCCGATTTACTCGCTTCTTCGTACTTTCTCGTACCTCGCTTTAACTGTGAAGGTCAAACTGATACCATTTAAAGTATCAGTCTTCAGTGGATTGTTGCTCGAACCACAGCTATTGTCCCATTTAAAATGAATGCTGCGCGCTTTACATGCCTTTTGATGTTGTTGAACAATTCTTCTACATGCAAGGATATTGGCATTGATAATTCCTTTTAGTAAACGGATTTGTATAAAGGAAATATTATGGAGTAGCGATGGAGAGCTACAGATTTGCCCTTGCAATATACAATGGCTACTATATATCGAGGTGCCTCCAAAAATTTTAGGAAATCAAAAGATAAGATTATTATAGGCCTCAAATCTTAGGACTTTTCCGCGTTAGGTACAAACACCAAATTTACTTCAGTCAGTTTACTTAGATGTTTTGGGAATTTGGCAGCAGCGCTGTATTGGCTTGGCTGTTTATGGCGAAAGGAAAACGAGTTTCCAGAAGTAGTTTCACGGACTCCGCATTATAGTAATAGTCCATACGACTGTTGAAAATAAGTCGGAGAGGTAGGACTTGTAAATAGTACCGTACGTTATCTAGTAACGAGTTGGTTCTGGCGCATCTTAGTTCATATTTGTACGTTTTGAGATCTACCTTACATCAGCATCAAAAGTCAGGAATTTTTGTGTTCTTGATAGTGATTTTCAGTTGGTCTACTAAAAGGGCACGCCTCTAATATAGCTGTATGAATGATAGCCGGTTTTCGTCCTGTTTCTGAAAAATATTTTTTATTGGGTTTTGCTTTTATTGGATTGAACTTACAGCCAATGTTGCATATTAATGTAGGTTGGTACTAAGAATAAATTCAAAGAGTGGCCTCCCTTTCCCGTTCGGATTCATTACACTTTTCCAAAATCTGTGATGTAACTTTTGGCCTTTGAAAGGGATGATGATATTAACTAGAGATTTGTATAGTTAGCCGTACCTACGTTAGCGTTGTTGTGATTATTTAACAAAAACATATTTAGATTTTGTTTATTGAGAATTGTAGAACGAGTCTTACCTGCATTCTTTGAATGTTGCATAAAGTTAGCAATACTAAGTCTAAGGTCGGTTTGCATTGACACAAGGTTCTCACTACAATTTTATCAGACTCTTCGCTCGACACTATCCTTCTGTAAATCTATTGCTCTAGACACTTTCTAGTCGGTTGGGAATGAACCGAAACCGGCGGCTGCAAGGAATATACTCTATAGTGATGACCACCAGTTCGGCTTCAGTCTAATTTCCACCTAAACTGGATGGATAGATTGAGGATCATTAGATTTGTAGGCATTAAACTACCGCCCTTCTGAACCCTACCGAGAAAAGCTTTCAATATGTGCTTCTTTTGCACCTTATTAAAAGACAAAGTAATTATATTCAACCTGAACCTGAACCTGCCTATTTAGGTTGGTTTCATAATATTTATGGGAACGGAATATCGTTGAGGGTTTTTCATGCTGCCTATGCTCTCTTCTGGTTTGTTAATTAGGCCGTCCCATTGTCCTTATAGTTGGTTTCTGCAAACCTGAATTATTCATGCTAGTGTCCTGTTGTTTCTCTACGGCATGGAGAGCAAGTCTTAAAACCAGCTCTCACCAGGAGTGGACCTCAGATTTGTAGGCAAGTCGATCTCAGCAGCTTTGTTTAAATCTGGATTCATAAAAAGCGTATCAATCTGTGCAGAAATGCACGCAATACACAGGTATTCAGATAGATAGTTGACGACTGATGTAGTTTATAAACTACCACCTGGCTGATTATTTTACGGTGCGAACAACATTATCGCACAACTGTATTATGCAATATTGAATGCAACAATCTCTCTTTTGGTGGCCAACACACCGGTGGTTTCCGAAATCGTGTGCGGTGTACCAATTAACAATCGCAGGTACTGTGCGCGCCTTAGGCTAAGTAAAAGTAGTGATTCTAACAGAACTAACATAGCTTGGTGCAGTGGCAACTCGCATGAAGCAAGCAGCGCTACAGCGAGTCTACGAAAGAGCAGTAAGAAACAGCAAGGAGCTGACATGTAACATGCCAAGTGTAAACGAGGAATTCGTACAGGCGCAGATCGACTACGTGATATTCCGTTACAAGGAATTTTGTGGCGAACAACGAGTGGCGAGAATCTGCAAGGTGTCGTCAAATTAGCGCACGTACGGTAGTTTCGATTCACAGCTGCCTCGAATCAACGTTCCAATTTTCCACGGTGAATACACTAATTGTACGACAATAAGTCTATGACACATCGCACCAACAATAATTACGAGGAAGCATGGCGCATTCTTCGAGATCGATACAATAATTGTCGATTCATCATCGATGGCCGACTTTGAAAGTTTAGAACCACGCCTGCCCTACAAGATCCTTAATACATCTACTGACACCGTTCGCTGCCTGAAAGTTTTAGAAGCGCCGGTCACCACATGCAATATTATCTTAATTAATATTAGAAACCCAACGATAATGGTAGATGTGACTAACCCGGGCAGAGTTCCTCGCCATTTACAGATATACTGCTCGCCAAAGCAATCGTTATTATTACAGCAAGCTCTGTTGGATTCGGGATCATAAGTCAGTTTTTTATTGGAGAATACATCAAATCGCATTGGATTAGCGAGTAGACCAGCCCCAGCCACAATGAGTGGAATCTGTGCGAACGGGCCCACATCGCGTACAAGTGTTGAATTTGTATTAGGCTCACAAATCGATTCAGCATTTTCCATCTTGGTTACAGACCTCGTCCTCGAGAAGGTCACAAACTCGCTGGCATCCCAACCAATTGTCACGCTTCAATGTTCACACTTGGAGCAGTTGAACTCACCAATCCTCATTCCTCTTCCCTTGGAACATCGGTTTCCGATGAATGAACAACTCTGTTCTGAATACAACAAGCTCATGCACGACTACCTCGAATCTACCGACAACTCGCCGAACCAGACGTACTTTCTTCCATATCACGATGTATAGCAAAACAAATTGCGCGTCGAGAGAACTTGCACTTCATCTCGAGAAGAATTCGTTCGAGATTACCATTTGTGCACTGTCGCTTACGGTATTGCTGGCACTCCATATCTCGCAATTCGTATACCATCGTTGAATCGAGACGATTCAGTAAAAACACTTGGACTTCATTGGTCTCTTTTGGCCGATTGTTTCGGATTCAATATTGGATGTTCGTGCACGAACCTTGTGGTACTCGACGTGCCGTGAGAACAGCTCAAAGATGGCTCACTTACCGAGGTAGTTTGATATCCGTGGAGCCCTTCAGAATGAACCGGCACCAATCTCATACATAACATAGTTCAATCACTCAACGTGAATCGACTCGTAAGTGGTACTTGGTTGGTTACGTAGGTCGCCCAATCGCTGGAAGATGTTTGTGGCCAATCGAGTTTCATAAATCCTGCATTATACCTTTAACGTATCAATTGGAATTATGTCGACACTAAGCAGAACTCCGTTGATTCCACTTCACGTGGATTTGGGCCCTATACACAGTAATCTGTTGTAATGGGCAAGTCCCGTTTGGCTACGATAAGATCCCTAGAAGAACTAGCGAGGTATAGACTAATATGAACGAACGAAAAATATAGTCAATGGTCGCAACGCAGGCAGAAACCGCGACGTCTCACGGTTACTACCAACCCGCTCGATGTTCAACAAAAATTACTTCGTATCACAGATTGCTGCAGACGCTTCATCCAACATCGACGTTTCAGCAAGGGGCTCCCAGTTCTGGGTTAAGCGGGTTCAAGCAGCTCATTTTGTTGATGCCTAGACGTTAATCCGGGAAACATCTATTAAACAAAAGCCTACTTCGATCTCTGAACCCTTTAGGCGGCAGTAATGGTATAATATGTACATCCGATTATCCTTCCAACTATCCATCGTACAATACTACACTGTATGGTCCACACATGATATTGGTACACCTACGAAAATACTATTGGATCCTAAGCGTTAAAACCTTGGTGCGCTCGCAAGGACATAAATGTGTTGTGTGTTCTCGTCATCGCTTAACGATTAGCCAGCAACTGATGGCCAATCTTCCATCACATCGTATTACTCCTTCGAGACCGTTCCTGCACAGTGGAATGGATTATGTAAGCCCAATCTCCATCAAACTACACAAAGGCCATGGTGGTGCAGCGACAAAGGGTTACTCTCTTTAGTTTTGTCTTTGTATCTAAGAAAGCACTGCATTTCGAGCTGGTATTCGAACTTACTATAAATACGTTTATCGCATTTTTCAAAGCCTGTTCAGCGAGTGTGCAACCAACTTCGTCTGGACTAATCGTCGACTCACAGCAAAGCAGTAGAGATGTAAATCATGGGCTTCACCAGGAACTTCATTCCCCTTGCTTCACAGCAGTTCAACGGGTTATCGGAAGCAAGGATGAAATCGATCAAATATCATTTGCGTCGCATCAAGGGCAAAACTCTACTTAAGATCGAGAAATTGAGGACACTGATATACCAGATCGAAACGCGCTTAGTTTCACCAATCACGACACATGAACCAACATTACCCGATGTGCAAACGGACCGTCTCAATCGTTACCAGCAGCTGCAGAGAATGTATCATCATTTCTGGATAATTTGGTCGACGGAATACCTTTCCCCCTACAGCAGCGACCAAGTGGTTGAGAACCAAAGGCAACCTCATCATCGGTCAATTGACGCTCATCAAAGATAAAATCGAACTAGTTACTCGGTAGGGATCTCGATACGCATCCAGGATCTGACGGCCGAATTCGAGTCGTCACACTGAGACGTCGTCACGCTCAGTGATAAAGCTGTGCCTGCTTCCGATCCATACATTATATGTATTACTAGTTTGCAAGTCGCACACTTCGCTGATCATATCACAAATTATGAGGTTTTCGGATACGTGTGTAGTGCCTTCTCCACAATAATTCTGCCCTGATCAGATCAATCCGCAATTGATCGTGTCCGTGTGCGTGTATGTACGATTTTGTGTGTGTGCCCATCAGCAATTCACTCAAACACTCACGATGTGACAAATTCATTCATATGTAATGGCATTTTGCCATTGTAAATAAGGAAGCATATCAATGAGAAATAGGTACAGTGTGTACCTATGTATGTGTATTTTGGAACGAGTTGCAGTATATCATGATCAAAATTAATTTTAGAATCCCGTATTAAAAAAGGGAATAGCCGAGTTGCTAAAAAGTGTAATGAGCCGGTTAAATTAATTTCTAGTATTTGTCTCTCGCAATATTATTGTATTGCAGGCACTGCAGAAGTGCAGACATACTTTATCTTAGAAATATGTTTATTATTAATTCCCAAATTATTAAAACATATATTGCGAATTTTTGACATGTGACATCACATAACGACCAACCAACAATTTAAATAATTTGATACACGTTTTTGTTACTTATGATTCAAGACATATGGATGCGACTTTGCAAGAAATATCACGTGCAGTGTCGTTTAAACGCTGTTTTAATTGAATTCGATTATTCATGCTCTAATTGGATATAATGGCACGTGAGAATAGAGCCAACACGAATGGTTTATAAACTAAGTGTCCGGTATTTCCGAAAATGGTTTGGTTAATTACCTTTCAATACCAAATTGCAAAAACTGTCAAAATATTATTGATCGGTCAATCGAGATCATATTATACAAAAAAAATAAATACAACTTTTGATGTTGTTTTATAAATTTCCGTTTCATAAAAATCATTATTAGAAATACATCATTTATGATTCATGTATGCACGTACTGCATAAGCGGCTTGTATTGATTCAAATTATTTTTCAAATTCAATTGAAAAAAGTCTGATTGTATGAATTAATCAGATTCATTATATAATTTAAAAGTGGGAAACTCAAAATGTGGTTCAGAATTTTTGATTATATCGGGCTTTCCATATATGCGGCCTTTTATATAAACAAGGTATCCATACACAACCAAAAAGAGGGCAAAAACCTCATTACTATATGTATATAGCTTAAAGTGCCCAGCGGGTAATAAGTTATGCATTAAATACTTTTATACGTTAATCCAAAACACGCGTACTTCTTTTAACTCGTTATGACCGAAGGTACACTGGTACGCCATAATATTGCTACTTCAATTATAAATCTACATCATAACTAAATTGTTTTATAACGTCTTTTTAAATTGCGTATATGAACAACTGTACGATGGAGAAGCTCTAAAAGTTCTATTTATGGGAACAAACAATTTTGTATTTGTTTTTTAATTAAGTATTTGTATGCCAAACAGATTCAGCAAATTTGAACCGTGTCGTGAACAAAATCGTAATTTTCATTCTACAAAAACGAAATTGAGAGTAATTGGGATTAATAACTAACAGTCGACGCGAATTGTGTGACAGATGAAGCGGTAGCACGACTCTTAACCGAAAACGATAATTCACCGAAAAGAAATTCACTGAAAAGTAAATCACCTAAATAGTAATTAGCGGAAACGACAGTTTACCGAAAGCGACAATTCTTCGAAAACGACAATTCATCGAAATCAACAATCCACCGAAATAATCAATTTACAGAAATCGAAAATTAACCGAAACGTTAATTAAAATGAACCGAAAACGACAATTCACCGAAATCGGTAATTCACCGAAAACGAGAAATAATAAAAACGACAATTAACCGAAAACAATTCACCGAAATCGACAATTCACCGAAAACGATAATTCACGTAAAACGACAATTATATAGGATGAAAATAAGATGCTAAACTAATTTTGTAAATAAATTATATATTCTAAATTCTACCAGCTATCATGGAACTAAGCCATACTTAGTTAGGTCGAGTTTGTGATGAACATAATTATAGTGGAGGTATAGTGTGGTCAAGTGATTAAGGTGTACGCCAATGGTTTCCGGTTCGAGACAGCCCGTAGTTCATAATTTTATTTGGTAATTATTATTCCATACATGCATCAATGTCACCGGACCTTACTGGGAATACTGGAATAAAGAAAGTAATTGTAAATGGTGGCGATAATTATCACGGAACATACTGCATTAGTGGGTACAATAAATAGAAAAATCTCAAACAGCGATGCACAACTATATAAGCGCGAGCAAATAGAAATACAGACACAATTGTAATTTAGCAGGGTGTATAATAAGTAGTAGCAGTGCATACAAATTACAGTATTTCAATTATGTTTATCGTTTTTAAATTGAACATCACATTTAAGTTAATATTCTTAATGTTCTCCTTTTTAAATTAAGAAGTGCTTTCAAAAATTGTTATGGCAAAATTAAGAGAGACAATCATTTGGAAGCCTGCACAGAATTTCAAACAGTATCTGATGTCCTTTTTACATCGTATTCGTAGCATAGGCAGTATTTAAAAGAAATGTATGTTACTTATCTTGGAACGATGAGTTGAATTATGACAAAGAGTTTCCGCCTCAAGTTAGCCTGAAAACACTTAAACTATGGTACTAGATACAGAACCTATACTCTCACAACCCTAGAAATTATGGGTTTGTTCTGTTAAATAAGCACAGAAAATATTATGGTTGGTTACAACGAACCGTTAAAAATGTTGTACACGAGTTTTAACAAATGATCCGTTAGTGATGAATTTTCATATACCTAAACACTAAGTTAGGGCGGCGTCCAACATTTACGGCCAGGCCAGTAAATTCTAAGCTTTTCTAACTAAAACTAAAAATTATTTTAAATAAATTTGAAAATAATCGACCTCGACATAATCACCTGATGTTTCTAAGGTAATTAATCAGCTTAATAAATTAATCTTATAATTTTTATAACGCACATCGCGTAAATCATGAATCGCACAACAACTTTTAATAACATTGTTTATCGGTATTCTTTGAATTGATTTTATGTGTGCGATAATCTCTTGGAAAACTATGTTCAGGTGCGAGCACTATAGTTAATAAAATATACATGACGAAGGAAATTAGAAAAAACTTGTTATTTAAATATTTGATTTGGTGTTTTCTTGTTAACTTCGTTATCATCTTCTATGCGTACTTCACGAAGATAAACTTTTAACTTACGTTAAGGTAATTTCTCTCGATTTTATATTATGTCGGTTTGGTATGGTAATGAATTCTGTTCGTTTTTTGAAATTGAAAGTTGTTATATTGGTTACAGTTTAAACAGAAGCCAATTTGAATTCAATTATAGAGATGCAAGAAATATGAATAGAGAATGAGTTCGCGCCCCACTTACTTAAGTAAGATGAAATATTGATTGGTTTTGTTGGTGATATGTCAATTAACCATTTTTCAATTTGTTGTGCATATTGTAAATGAGTTAGGTCAAATGGGATTTTCCATTTCAATAAATGTATCTCATCTTTATTTATGAGTGAGTGTGTGACACTATTCCAAATGAAATGGATTGGAAAATAAACTTTTATGTTTAATTTGATTTACTTTTTCGTAACCTAGATGTCGCGTGTTACGAAATTGAAAGCACTACTTTGATTATCTATTAGAATGTAGATGTCACTAAATTTAATATAAAAAATTCATATTGATTTTTGTTGAATACACGTATTTTCAATATTGGACGTCGTTTTCTTTTACAGTCAACAAAATAATGTTTGTTTTATTTGATTTATATGCGGGCTTAGACATATTAATGTTGGTTAATGTTTTGTTGCTAAGTACCTGGTTAGTAAACACCTCTAAAACGAATCTATAGAGCTTTTAACGGGTTTAAAATAATATGAGCTTAAATAAAAAGATGATTCACGTGGTTGATTATTTAACAAAATTGTTCAATGTGGGTTTACAAGCCCGCATAATCAACAACAAACTCTTAGATTGTATCTATAAATACCATCACGAGATTTTGCTCAGGCTGGCGCGGCGCTTTAGTTGCGACATTTTGTATCAAATTTAGGTAAAACGGGGTGTGCACACCTTATCTAAATAGTTTAATTACAATTTGCTTAATCATTTATATTTCTATGGATTTTTTTTGTGTGATCGAACGCAAACCGGTAAATTAATTAACCTGCTAAAAACTAATATTAACCCTTGCCAAGATGGTTTTTAGAGAATTAGATAAAAGTGCTTAATAGATAGAAATAATTTATAATTAATTATTTTTATTTATAATATGTGTAAATTTTTCCGTTTATCTACATATTTTTGTGTAAGTTATTTTCGATAAATTATATTGCTACGATGCGAAAACGTTTCAAAATTAATTTTTTTACACATACATAGACAGGGACCCCTCACTTTCTAAATCCAATTTTCAAAACAATAAACAAGAATGGAGAAATAGAGATCGTATTAGTTTGTCGGGAGCAAAAGCGCCATCGCGCTCCTGGCATTTTCAGCCAGTGCATTGTGGAGCGCGATTGCGCTCTTTGGCATACAAAGGGTTAAAAAGAATGACCCTAGCGGAAGTACAAAACAATATTATGATTAACGACTCACAAATTTGCAGTTATTTTTTGATTAATTTTCTACGACTGATACTGCCTTAATACACAAACACTCCCAGAAGATCATCCAAATATCGCACAACATTTGTATAATCACGCTAAACAAGCGTTCGAGGAAATAAAAAAAAATACTACTAGAGGCCAGGCAAAACTTAGTCGGAGATGATGAATAGAGGTAGGATGACAAAGACTTTTGGTTCTAAGTTGATGATCAACAACACCAAAAGCGCTATAAATTCAAACTGACAAGGCTAAAATATTTTGCTCAAATATACACACCACACAACAAATCAAAGGTGTGAAGCAGCATATTATGATTTGAAGATCAAACTATTAACCGACTCAAGAATCTCCTTTACCAACAATCAGAAGAGATATTTGGAAACGCAAACGAAGAAGAATTTGATCGAATACTTTAGCCAATAAACTTGCAGCAAGATTATGCGCTTACAATGGTTCAGCTTCAAGATCATTAGGCAAACGTTGTTAACAAAGTTTCTCTAAAACAGGGACTAAAAATACCTTTCTCTAAAACAGGGATGAAAGGAGTCACCTGAATTATTATTTTTTTAGTATATATCCGAAAGATATATACAAGCTTGACATTCAATCTGCGTTGACTAATTTAATTAATAATATGTAAATGAAATGTAACGTTAAAATGTAATAAAAATGGATTCATGATTCCTTTATAGAGAGCAATAAAATAAAGCCAAATTTGGACGACTACGATCAAGCACCGATTTAGATCAAGCGTCTACGAGGGCTGTCTGAAAAATTTCCGACCTAAGAAAGATACAAGACATTTTTTCTTCTAGATCTGGAAAGTAGATCGCAGCAGTTGAGGTGTGAGACGGTGCATCGCTTTGGTGCGTTTTGGTGCAGCTTGTCAAGTAATGGTGCGTAGTATATGCTCTTGCAATGGTTTTCCATTTTTTGAAGATAATCGATTAAGATAACTCCATGACTACCTCAGAAAACAGTCGCCATCACTTTCCCGAATGAACAGCCTTTCCATTTTTTGGAGCAGATTCCTCCTTGGCAGTCCACTGTTTTCACTGTATTTTTGATTCTGGAGTGTAATGGCGTATCCAAGTTTTATCAACAATAATTAGCCGGCGCTATAACTCTGATTTATTGCGCCTAAACTGTGCCAATAGCAAAACTCAAACGATTGCTAAACAACAATTACGCGTCCAAAATGGCTGATATTTCGGCGAGTACCTTTCAACGCATGTGCAAATACACTCCAATTTTATTGACAAGTGCTGCTATCTTCTTGTTGAGGTGGAAACTTTTCAAACAACCTTCGTAGGAGTAAAAATAAAAATAAAAAAACAGTAATAAATTAAACGTTGTCGAGCGTTACAATAATATATCGCCTCTCATATCCTGTTGATCGTAGATTTACTGTCTTGGAGTTCAAAGTTGATCAACTTAGCGTTAACGAAATGTAACTCCAATTCCAATCTAAAATTGCGCTGGTTACTGTGACATGTTAAATTCTGAGAAAATTCTTCCGTGCAATGGCGCGGTTTTGGGAAACGATTTTATAGCGTTTATTCAATGATTGCATCTGCAAAATATTAAGTCGACATTCGCAACTGGGAAGCCTTACCGCACCTGACCACGGTAGGTGATATAACGCGAGGCGTAAAAATAATTTCTCCAGTGCTTCGATCGTCCACGGTATTTCTTGGTAAGGACACCATATCTGAGATGCATACTGCGTCAACCATATGTAGTATTTTTGAAACATGAGGATCATGAAACTCCGGAGACCAGCGCTTAATATATCCTAAAGTTGAATTTATCTTATTGGTCGCACACGAGCATATTGCTTTTTCAAGTCTAGCTTCTCGTCGAGAGTAACACTCAAGTTGCAAGTAGTATCGTTTCTTGTAAGTTGCTTACCATTACGTGTGTAAGCGTAGTTAGGAATAGCATTTGCTTTTTTCCGAGAAAACGACATTACCTGACACTTGGCTGCACTCAGCTCGAGGCCGTTGTTGTTGCATCACAAAGCAAATCTGTCTAGGTCGTCCTGGGAGTAGTGTGCAGTTTAACGTGGAAGAAATTTCCCGCGATATTGTGCACTCAAGTGAAAAGCGGACTAGATAGAAATTTCTTATAACTAATGGTAGATCAGTAGTATAAACCATGGAACTAAGAAGACCCAAATGAGAGCCCTGTGACACTTAGGGTGTTGCTTTATAAATTGTGGACAAGGCGGATCAGAGAAGTACTTGAAATTCTCGGTTACTCAAAAAAGAATGAGCAGAAAAACCAATAGCTTTGTGCTTTCTTAGAATGACACCATGAGGAATCTTGTCAAATGCATTGCTTATATTAGTAAAAATAGCATCAACCTGATAGCCACCATTCTCAAAAGCGCTGATGTAACTAGAGAAAAAAGGAACTAAATTGGTAATGGTACTTCTACCTCTATAAAGCCGATTGTAAATGACACGATCGAAGACTTTTGGTAGACAAATCATTTTTACGACGGGTCTATAATTCGTGATTTCAGAACGTGGGTTCTTTTTGTGTATCGGAATTACGTAAGATTTTTTCCAGAGCTCTGGAAGAGAACCGATAAGATAAATTGAAAGTCGCACAGATGGGAATCGGGAGAGACTCTTCTCAAAATAATTTAAACCAGTTATAAAATTACTATCTTTAACTGTGGATGAAAAATGTCGAACTGTGGATGTCGAACAGATTAGCGACATTACTATGGTCGTTAGAGGAATTATTGAGATAGTTGAGAATGGAGGGATAGCCTTCAGATGTACGCTTAGAATTGATGGATTTAGAGAATTAACGTGAAAATTTCAATTAGTACTTTTAAGAAGTAGTTCTTGTACAGTAGTGCGAACTATGAATTTCAACTTCAATTCATCGAACAATTGAGTAAATTTAAAATGATCAGATCTGTCACAAGATTTAATGTAGGCCATGCCGAGGCCTTCTTATTATAATGAGCAAAGCACTTATACCATAGAGATTTTTAAAAGCACTGTCAGATCTTGGCATAGAACAGACCTGTACACGTATCAATACCGGAAGAAGGTTTAGAAGATCGAACCTCGTAAATTAATTTTATCGAAATCAGGACACATCACAATCGGCCTTTGGTGTTCGAAAACGCTCCTTCATCAATATTTATGAAAATTGCTTGAGCTATAAAATTAAATACAGGGGCCCGCCGGACGACTCTCTGAACAAATTTACCGAAAGTCTAGACCGATTGTAATCGATTCCTGCTAAATGAAATTACCAATTCACCAATTTTTATCAAAATCGTGCGAGCTGAAAAAATTAAATAATGAAACCCGGACCCCACTGGGCCCTTAAATGTATTTTCCCGAAAGCAGGACCCATTACAATCAGTTTCCGATATTTAAAAATGTTCCTCCAGCAGTTTTTATGAAAAACGTGTGCGCTGAAAAAAAAATTAGAAATGGACAAGAGCCCCACCGGAGAACCCCTAAACAATTTTCCCCGCAATCAGAACCCAGCGCAATCGAACCCTTCTATTCGAACGCTTTCTCACAAATTTTTATGAATATCATGCGCTGCGAAAAAAAATTATAGAAAGAGGCTCGGGTCCACTGGAAGAGCCTTTGAAGGAATTTTCCGATTTCTGGACCAATCGGAATCGGTTTTATCAAAATTATGATCGCGTATGAGCGCGGCCCTGCAATTCTCCCGCAGCTCTTCTTTCTACAAATAGTGATGATGAGATCGTACAAATTTGATGTAAGCCGAGCACCCCGAGTTTAATCAATTCTGCGGGAATCCCGTTGGGAATCATTTTTTCGTTTAGTAAATGTTGGGATTAGGCTTGCATACTGAGAGAACATAAGCCACGCTTGTTCTTTTCGATGCATTTTTTCGTATATTCCTGCTTCTTTTGTCAGAAGCTTTGCTAGTACGAATCTATTTTGCTATAGTAGTTCTAGAGTTGCTAGCCAACCATTTATCATGAAGCTTTTGTTTATTTTTGATAACCAGGTGACACCAATGATTGAGTGGTCTCGTTGGTTTTCTTTTGATAGTATTTTGCACTGCAGTAGTTATGGCTGACTGTATAGACACTGCTCCCAAAGGGAATAAAACTGCTACAAAATTTAAAATTTCTATTATCCGGGAATTTTGTTTACATTTATCAGTTTACATTTGACAGTCGAAGGTAACATTTTATTATGGAGCATCTAATGCCGCAGCAAAGTGCCGAAATTATTAAAACATTGCAAGAGCAATAAGAGCAACTCAACCATTCAGTATGTAATGAATAATTTTAAAAATTTGCATACCAGGTAGATCAAGTAAAAACTAGGCGACAATTAAGCCAATGCACACCAGAAAAGGTTGATGCAATGAGGCAGAGTATTGCTGAATGTCCAGGTCCCCTTGTCGACGCCGTATACAAGAATTGGGAATGTCTCCATCATGATTGTTAAAAATTCTGGTTGGTAAGATGGTTTATATTTTACCCGTATAAAATTCAATTGACATAAGAGCTTCAGGAAAATGACCACGAACGGCGGCCCCGGCGAGATTGGAGTGCTATAGTATTACTGCTTGGTATTGATGACCACCATTTTTGGCAAAAAATCGTTATGAGCGACAAAACACGACTTGGCTGTGTTTGTTAATAAACAGACGAGCAGCTATTGCGGCACTAAAAACCCTCAATTGTTCACACGAAAGATCATTACATCCTCGTAGAATAACTACTGTATGGTGCGCCATTTGGACCGGCGGCATCATTGGTCCACATTTCTTTGGGGATGCCAGAAGCAATGCTGTAACAGTTACTATGGTGGCCGCAATTGGATTGGAATTAGACCTTAAGAACATGCGATTCCCACAAGACGGTGTTTTAACCCTCCTAAGATGCAAATTTTGCAAGAAAATTTTCCCGGCCGAATAATGTCAAAAAATGGTGATATCGACTTGGCTCCACGATCCCCTGATTTTACCCTTCCCGATTTCTTCCTATGGGAGTTTTTGAAGGGAGAGATGTACACCAATAAACGAACCACACCTTCGATGCTTAAGGGCAACGTTAGAATCGAAATTAGGTTAATAACACCAGAAGCCTGCGAAAATGTTATGAGATTTTTTATTTTTTTTTTAACAATTTTATTTATTAATAACAATAAGTGAAATGGATTGGCTTCTACACGCGGTAGGGCAAACCCAGTTTCATAGAATTTGCCACTATCTGTATGGCATCCCTCGCGGCATTTGTTCCCGCGGCTCAGTCGGTTGAGGGAACGGCGTGGGGATGAGGATACCCAGATAGCAGCCTTGTTAACCGCGAAATAAAACTGAGGAGAAAACCATAACCCAAAAGGTTAGGCGAGGGAATTTGGACGGGTCATCGGACCCAGAAGTGGAAACACAACAGGAAATCTATCAACTCATCCCGCTGATGAGTGACCGTGCGAGTGTATATATGAAGACTCTTAGTGAGTCATCACTAACCGGGTGTTAATAAAAAAAACACAAATGGGCAGCTCGCCCTTTTTAATTTCCAAATTATTAGTGGAGATGGTGTAGCAGCTGGCTCTAACGGAAAGGAAAAGTACAGCCTAGGCCGTATCAGTTCCGCCTCAGAAAGACTGTTAGAGGAACAGTCTGCTATACCGTTTTGTTATTCACTGACACTTAGTTTTTATCCTTACCGATAAATACTTACCACTATGAGCCACGTACCAACACGGCAGCAATCTCTGCAATCAACAGCAACCACCTCACAAGCACAAAAAATAACCCCCAGCCTTTTTTTCTTTTTATTTATTTTAACACCTTACACAAAAAAAAACTAAATCTAAAACCTTACACTCGCTAACACACTCAAACTTACTTAACTAAATGTCTCCACGTTGAGACTTCAAACTCACTGACCACCTCTTCCAAAATTTTGGTACGGTATTTATATCGTATTAATTAACTGGTTGAGAAGGGAGGGGGAAATTTTTGTACAATTAATGTACTACTCTCTCAGTTAATTAATTTCATTTTTGCAATATTAACAGAATATTGCCATAAACACCGCCCATTTAAAAAGTGTGCTAATTGCCAGAAATCCCATTTTCTTATTTTGTCGAGTAGTGTTTGATTGTGCAATTTTCTGCGTCTAACGGTAAAATTTGTGCATAATGTATTTTGGGAGATAAAGTAGGATTTCTGACGTGATTATCACACGAGAAATCCCATAGATCCGTTTAATCATTAGAGCATATGTTTCGCTTTAGTTTAATTGTGCAAAACTGTGCATTCCAAATTCAATTTAGTTCTCCTCCAAAATTGGTCAGCATTTCTCCTAGAACGGCTTTATCTGAACATTCAGATCAAATTTTTTGATTGTGCCTACTCCCCATCAGCCAGAATCCTATATACATGATTCTTCCTTCAACCCCAATTTGAAAAGATAATTTTTTGAAAATTTATATGAGTAATTTCTGGAAATCCCACCTTTTATTAGGGTTCAAGGAAGGGTCTTGTATGTGGGATTCTGGCTGATGGGGAGTAGCCACAATCATGAAATTTGATCTGAATATTCATTTCAACTATTTAAATGATTTCATTAATAAAATGTGGGATTTCCAGAAACCACCCATACAAAATTTATCGAAATGGATTTTTTGAAATTAGCGTTGAAATGGGGGTTTCTTACCGGTCATTCTGGCTGATGGGGAGTAGACACAATCATGAAACTTGATCAGTATGTTCAGTACAAGCAGTTTAGGTGATTACATTTATAAAATGTGCGTTTTTTAAAAATCGTTCATTAAGTGTATTTCAAAAATTTCAGCTTTGAATTAGGGTTGAATTAAGGGTGTTCTATTCCCAATTCTGGCTGATATGGAGTATGCCACCAGTGAATCCTGGTCTTATCAGGTTATATACTTCTAGTCTAAACATTGTGGCTACAAAACTACGACTTTTTCTTACATAGTTGATCTACTTTAACAGATTTTGTGCATAACGCATGTAAATGGGCAGATAAGGAGAAGAACTAAATTGATTTTGGCATGCAAAGTTCTGCACAATTAAACTAAAGCGAAACCTATGCTCTAATGATTAAACGGATCTATGGGATTTCTGGTGTGATAATCACGTCAGAAATCCCACATTATCTCCCAAAATACATTATGCACAAATTTTACCGTTAGACGCAGAAAATTGCACAATCAAACACTACTCGACAAAATAAGAAAATCGCGGGATTTCCAAAATGGGATTTCTGGCGTGACTTACACGATTAGGTATGATATTTCGTAGTTGCGGTTTAATATTTTCGATAATAGTTTTTTCAAATACTTTCGAGATGATTGGTAGTAGGATTATTGATCTATATGATGAGACTTTGGTAGTATCCTGGCCAGGCTTCGTGATAATTTTTAAAGTTGACAATTTCTAGCACTCCTCCATATATCCTGATTCGTAAATTGAATTGATTATTTGAGCCAGTCGTCCAAAGGCACACACTCTGGCAGTTGTTTAAGCATTTCACCTGTAATGCGATCATACCCAGGGGCTTTCTTTAATTGAATTTGATGTGAAATAATAAACTTTACTATAGTGTTTTCTTTATCTGAAATTTTCTCACAGGTCTGATTGCTAGATTTTCTGTTTGAACCACCGATAATCCAAGGTTTGGAGTGAATACACTTTCAAGATGATCAGTAAAGGTTTTAACTTTTTCCTCCTCACTCCTAGCCTATTCACCGTTAGAAAGACGAATTGGCGGGTTTGGTTGCCGAGGCCGTTTAAGTTATTTAGTGGCCTTCCATAATGAATAGTTTGTGTCCGAATGAGGAAATAATTCCTTAAGATAGTTTTGCATATAATTTATCTTGTTTTTTTTCTAGTAGGCTTTGTAGTTTTCTTATTGCCTGATTAAAGTTATGTTTAGCATCTGGGGATCGATTGTGTTTCCTCTTTGCTTTAGGCGATGCTGAACCAGTAAATCATTAAAGTTTTCCATAGCAATGATTATATCGTTAGCCGTCTGCAGTGTAGACGTCAGATCGATATGTGAACTTATGAAAGAGAAGAGTTATGAAAAATATGCTTAAAAGAGCTCGCCTTTGCGCCACAGCCAGAGGCGGTCACTTGACCGACATTATATTCCATACATAATGTTAAAGATCATTTTGTTAATCAATAAAATAGAAAGTATATACTCGTATATAATTGCATTGCTGATCATAAATAAGTGCTGAACATTTTTTTTCCAGTTGGCTGCTCATAAATGCAGATATTTTCCATTACAAACATAACGGTAGTCATCCAAAATGAGCAAAGCATCATTTTATAGCGATTATTAATTTGTTATTTTGTAAAAATTAATAAAATTTTCTTAATTGATAAACTATTTATAACAAAACATTTTTCATAACTGGGGCACGAACAAAGAAAATTTTTATTGCTTTCCATAAACCCTTTATCGCACAAGTTTATTATTGACATTAATTTTGTTGTTGCATACTTTTAATTGCTTAAATTTAAATAAGTTAGTTTCGTTTGAGAAACTTAAACAGATGATTTGCTTACTGTATTGTACAGTGTTTACCCGACTCTGTGTTTACCCGACTATCATAATATTCAAAATCCAACAACAAAAATCTAATTAAAACCCAAATATGCACCAAGTACTCGATACATTTATGAGATTTTACTTTACGCCAGTGGTTATAACGTGCTCATCGAATATAATTTCCTTGTGCAATGGAAATTTTTGTTTACATCCAGCAATTCGGAAATTATGATTTTAACTCTAAATTGATGAAGAATAACTTTCCATCGAATATTATTAATTAACAATTTTTGTTTTGTATGGCAATAAGGTACCCATTCGGAGAAGTATAAATCACTAGTACACGGATGTACGATGAAAAATATAATGAACATAAAAAAAAATTTGTTTTGTTATTTCTTAAGAAGATTAAAAGTTTTGTGAAAAATATTTTGTTTTGCAGTTAAATCATATTTTTATGAGTTAATTTATTTAAGCACTCATGGCGGGCGAGAGAGATTCAATGTTGTTTACTTCTACAATATATAATTGATCGGTTCTACTTCTATACTTCAGACATTTGCTATATTTTTTATTCAGGCTATTAAGAGCTGGCTGGTGACTTGTCGCATTACTATTGAACTTAA
This sequence comes from Nephrotoma guestfalica, assembly GCA_963691935.1. NCBI lineage: Eukaryota > Metazoa > Arthropoda > Insecta > Diptera > Tipulidae > Nephrotoma > Nephrotoma guestfalica. Next base: position 56,396,478 of record OY829913.1, on the reverse strand, counting down.
ATGCGTCACTCGATCATGTATTACTTGTAGATTTGTGTACTACTTTTTAAGTCTACATTTCAAATTGTCAACAAGACCTGTCAACAAGAGCTAGAAAAAATATCTCAACTTAAATTTTTTATAGAATTAAATAACGTTTTTTAGTTTTTACTTTCCATAAATTTTTATTTTGTTTTATATTTGTATTTATTATTTTGTAGAGGTTAAATCCAATGGAAGAATAAATTAACTCTTCACCTTTACGTTATTAATGTTTTATTTATTCAATTTAATTAAGATTATTTTTCCATGAAGTATCTGCTTTTAATTAGTTGTAATATTTATAAGTTGTGCTGTTTGTCACGAATCGTATAGCAAACTATCTTACTTATTGTTTCCTCAGGGGGTCGATTTTGTTCAAAATCCGAGACACGAGACATGACGTTTTCGTATACGTATAAGGAGTATAGTATACAATTTTATATTAGTCTGTGTAGTTTTGCTGTGACAACAAATATATTGTTTTCTTTTCTTCTTATATCGTTTTGTTCTCTCACTTTTTGACATCTCCTATGCTTTTTAAACAAGAGTTAACACGTTCGGGCAAATGACTGCTAATGCTGACATACAACTTTTTCGTTTTTTAACACGTTCGTGCAAACAACTTTAATTTTTTAAGGAATAACTCAAGATATTTTTCAATTCTCAACAATACATTCGTTTCCGTGACGAAATATCATTGCAATTATAAAATTTATCAATTGTGTGTTCCTGAGTAGTACATACATTTAGAAAGTGTGCGTCAATGTGTTAAGAAAATTTTTTTTAGTGGGATTTGTATCAAACAACGGAATTGCCGAACGTGTATTTGTTTGTTCTAACGCCTTTGATAATTTGAGTGAAATATTTCTCATTTGGCTTAATGACTGGAAAGAGTCCCTCGCAAGGAGGTTGTAAAGAACGACGATGTGCATCTGTTCTGACTAAAGCTGCTTTGTAATCGAACAACTCGTTGAAAAGAAATATCTGTTCTTTGGAATGACGAGAAGCTGTTGATGAATGAATATTATTAAAGTGCTTTCGTAATTGACTTACAAACTCTGATTGACTAACGTGTTCACTAATAGAAATGAAATCTGCCGTCTTAAATTTTGTCCGAAAACCAATTTTCCGCAGCTTTTAAAATTTTCACGGAATGCTGTCTTTAGCCCTAATAGCACGGTAGGCAATGATTTGGTTCACTGAGTATTGGCAGTGCCCATATTTATATTGCCTCCTTGCAAGCCGGATTATATGCTGTAGCGCGTTTGTGATGGACGTGAAATTTCGCCAAAGAGTGCAGATTTGAACTGAGCACTTCTATCGCCGAAACTGTTGATCCAATTTTTAATTAACGCGATTGGAATCGCCGCAGTCTAACGAGTGTACCTGTCGATCCTTGTTAAACAATAAATTTGATCTTCCGATGGCGGAAGAGGTCCAATCAGATCGATGTGAATGAACGTTTTGACTGTGGACATGTTTGGTCACTTTTTGTTCAATTGCGTATCTGTGGTTAAATGAATTTCACTGTAATTTGTTTCGCTGTCGTTCGGATGCTGGGTTATGAAATATTGTGATAGGCTTCAAAACTTATTTACGAAATGGTTTTGATACAAGCGGTCGTTGGTTGCTACTTGAAATTTCGCTTGTTATGAGGTGATCAAATCAAAAAATTCTAATATTTCTGATTTTAAAATTTGGATTTGATTCTGCAAGTGCTGCCAGTTCTGAATCGTTTGTTTGTGCTTCTGCCAAAGCTACAAAATCAATTGTGGTTCTTATATCAATCGGTTTGATTCCAGTTAAGGTATCGGCCACAATAAATCCAGGTGTCATCGTTGCCTTGGTGAAGCGCTGTCCAAATTTTGATGTAGCGAAAAGATTAACGGTTTATGATCGGTAAATAACGCAAACTCACTTCCTTCCACAAAATTTTTGAAATGCTCGATCGTAAAACCTAGCTACGTCGGATGCGTCAACGAAAAATTCAAATTTTTCATCCGGGATTGGGAACGCTAATTGCTAACTTTGGTTTACATATTTCGAAACTTTTAATTGTCTCATCTGCGGATAACTTAAAATTGCTTCGACTCTTTGCCGATCCGGGCACTTACCATATTTGGAAATTGGAAAGCTAAAAATGCTAATTCGTCCGAAGCGATCTCGCATTTAGGACGATAACCAAACTTGCTTCATTCAATATTTGCAACACAGTACGTACATATTTTCTGTGTTCATCCATATTCTTTGAAGAGATGAGAATAATCCGAAAGTGTGATTATTACTGTTTTTTCGATGTCCTCAGGTTCAATCGGAACGTGATGGTAAGCTCTTACCAAATCAATTTTTGTAATCTTTGTGCATGATTGTAACTGATGCGTGAAATCCGTTACAAAGGTATCGAATAACGGTCTGGCTTCGTCAATGACTTTAGTGATCGATATTCACCGCATAATCGCCAATTACCATGCTTTTTGCGTGTCATGTACAGAGGACTAGACAATTGCTTTTAGAAGGTCTGCAATTTCCTTGTGTAAGCCACATCTAGATTTCGACTTTCTCAATCGCCATTTTCTCAGTGCTCACTCATCGAGCTTTTGCATAACAAGGTTGACCTAGTGTCGCAAAATGATGGGTTATGTTGTGTTTTATGGTGTTTAGATGCTGAGATTCGCGTGTTATGGAAACGAACTCTTGTAATAATTTTAAAATTTATGTTGCATAGGTATTGGCTTTAATGGTTGTAATACCATAAGATTGGATTTCCCAATGTTTTGTACTTGGTATTGGTATCGATTAGTTTCTTTTGCGTAACGTCAAGCAGTAATGCAAAATGTGCTAGAAAATCGGCTCCAACTAAATGATCTGCGTAGGCCAAGGTTAAGGACTAGGTTTTATAACCGAATAGTTTGAATTCCGACGGTTTAGCTACTTGTAAGTTCAGCACCGGTGTCTACCAAAAATTGTAATTTATTTTGTGTGTCTAAAATTGAGAAACGACTATTAGATTTTAGGCTACCGTTGCCCGTCGTATGACGCATAGTGTCTAATTGTTTTCCATTTATGATTGTCTAAATCACAGGGCTTTACACATTTTCTTGCATTGGTGCTATGTTTAAAGTGGTAATAACACATCTGGTGCCTTAGTTAGTGAAAGACTGCGAAACCGACTAGTACTTCGCGACTGTGACCTGTCAGACCGATTATATGTTAGTTGGTTTAGATTTCGGGAAATTGAACTTATTGAACAATTCCTCAACGTTTTTAGTTAACTCGTTGATCCGATAAGATAGATTATCCTCTTGTTGACTGTTATGGTTCGTGTTTACACCATAAATTCCTACCGGTTTCTGAACGTCCATAATTTCGTCTGCTACTTTTGCTAACTGATTTAAGTTGGATTCGTCTATGCACGATAAAATTTCCTGGGCATGTGTCGCCAGTCGGTGCATCCACAGATTCCTTAAAACAGGTTCCGTAACCTGATCTGTGGAAAGAGTCCCTATCTCTCATAGTTCCAATTTTGTGTATGTCTGTGTGTATGAAGTACTGTGCAGATTAAATGTTTATGTCCTTTCTACTGCCCAAACTTATTGATTGGTCGGAATGAAACTTCATACTTAATCTTTTATCATAAATTCGGAGGTCTCAATGATGTTTGGCCGAGATCGGTCCACGGGAAGGTGTAGCTTCCATAGGAGCTTTTCTGTTCATGTACGAAGAACGAGTAAAAAAACAAAAACATTGTAAATTAAATTTCAAGCAAAATTCGTTCAGATAATTTTTTAAATTATGCCGGAAATGACAAGTTTTGATAAAACATTCCACCAAAATTCTGCATCCCTATAATCTAGGTGGATTGACTATTCGGAATGACACCTCAAACTTAGGTTTTTTTCATAAATGTTTACAAAATTTTGTAAAAATTTGTGTACCGGAAACGGCAGCTTTCATATTAAGTTTTTTATTTGTTCACAATGTTGTTGAAAAGTTTAGAATTTACAAAAAACCAAGGAAGTCTGGTGTAGGTCACACATTCATCCCTCTTTTTTGAAATAGTTTTCCGACGCAGTATTACACGTTCAGAGAATTTTATTACTACATAAATTTGGAGAATATGATCTCAGGAATAATCAGTGGGCCAGGCAAACTCACAAGAACTATTTGTAGTCACAGTTACGAGCTAATCCATAAAAATTTGGGAATAAACATGATGAAGAATTAGTTTAAAATATTGCATAAGTCTTAAGGAAAATCCTTTATAACTTATAAACTCCCATCGAGGATTTACGTAATATACAGAGCAAAAATGCTAAACTCTAAGGATTAAACCGATTTCATTATTGAATTTAATTAAATCAAAATCCATCTTCTTGGGCATACGCAAATCATACCATAATTTGTAATTTTGTACTCGATTACACAATCGATGTTATATAGGCAAGAGTCGTGCACGCAATCTTTCCACAAACTCTAATCGGTCGTTAGTTTAAGGTAAATGTATTAAAGTTGTTTTTATATAAGGCCACAGTTTTGCTTTTCCAATAATACCGAATTTGAATTTAATTTGATTATCAATTACTCACTAGAGGATTATTTTCGGTACGCATTTCCTTCTGTACTATACGAAATTAAAATAATTGCAAAATACTTTCACAATATTTATAGCTAAACACTTTATTCACACCAAGTAGATCTTGTTAGATACAAGAACAAATCCCAGATAATTTTATTGAGTTACACAAAATTCTTTCAAATCTAAACACAAACCTTTGCAACAAACGATTTACATGCAGGGTTTAAAATCATTTTAATGTGAAATGTTTTCAGTTCTTTATATAGATTGTGATCCTAGTTGTCATTAAAATATAAACCCAGAGTAATGACAGGGGGGTTTAAAAAACTGAAAACATTTCACATTAAAATAACTTCAAAAATTCTTAGAGTGCTACCGACCGTGTTAGCCGATTTGTGGTAGCTGAACACTCATTATGTTGCTTCGAACGCACTAACCGCCAAAAACACTTTATTCACTGAAAATATTTTGAACTGGACTATTTCAGCGATTTTAAGAACAATCTAAACAGGCAGCTCGATTTAGTGTTTCCTTCTGTTATTAACAGTAGTAACTTTGGTTACTGAGGAAAAGACGGAAATTACAGGGAGAGTAGCAACGAACCCAACAGAAAACAATGAGGGAAACCGGCACACGGTTGATAAAAAACGCAAAAAACATATAAACAGAAAGCGTTGGCAAAATAAGAAAAAGACAAAGCAGATAATTATCTCAGTAGGAGATAATGATTCCAGCCTGTCAACAGATGAAATTACCAAGAAAATCAAGGAAGTCATACGTCCCAGTGAATCGCACGTGAAGTTCCACTATGTAACAAACGCTGGCCAGTGTCTGAAAAGATAGTACCTACGGTAATTATCTTTGATGTTAGTCTGTGCTTGATGGTGACATTGTGACAAATTGCTTAATTAATCAAAATAGCCTGAATCGAATTTTTTTTTAGGTTTTATATAGAACTGATGCGAAAAATAAACAGACCGCTCACTGGGTGGTAGAAGTTGAACCGGTAACCAAAAATATGTTGCTAATGTGTGGAAAACTGCACGTGGACTATATGGTTACGATGCTGTGTGAGAGAGTTTGTGACTCCGACTAAGTGCTTTTGGTGCCAGCGGCACGCTCATATTGCAAAGAATTGCAGGGCGCACACAGATACCTATTTTCACTGTGCTCTTTCCTGCAGGAAATGCCAAATCCACATGATAGTTCGCGTTTCTTGTAACGCATACAAAAGTGCTATACAACATCTGAAATTTAATAGTAAACATGATTAGTCAAAATTTAAGACATTGTAACAGCAACCTACGCATTACCCACCTCAACATGCAGGGCGACATAGATATACAAGAACCACGCTCGGTAAATGGTAAAATCAGCGGCATGCCTTCTACAGCCAGGCATGAACATGATGAAGTTAAGTCAGTTTTGTGATAGCCACTGTGTTAAAATTCAATCGGAAGTTGTCATTCTATCTATTTTCAATATATGCCCAATACAGTGAACCGATCGAGTACCTTCTCTGCAAAATCGAAACGATCCTAAACTCTTTATCGGATCAACGCCTAAAGGTAATGATCACTGGACACTTCAATGCTAGAAGTAAAATGTTGCATGACCGTTTAACCATAGAAAATGGAAGAAAAGTAGAGGGCCTATAAGTGACCTATTCATTGCAGGGAAACCCAACGATGTTCTCGTCTAATATGAACTCCAATACTGACATAACAATAGTCAATGGAGCCTTGTTGGGCTGAGTCATCACGTTTGAGTTATCAAACTCGCCACAGAAAAGTCTGCTTGCAAGTAACCAAACTCCGCGATTTGTCATTAAGATAGTTGAATGAGGTCTATTTGCTAGTGTAAAAACACTTCCGGAAATTAATTCGATCGATGGAATTGATGCTCGTGTGCAGCTGATTTCAGCACAGTTAACCAGTGTTTGCAATGGGAATGGTGGAACTCTAAGCTGAGGAACTTTTGATGTTCTATGCATAAGCTTAGAAGAGTTAAAATTGTCACACTTTAGAAATTCCCAACGATACGTCACGGAACGTGGTAATAAAAACCCATGGGGCCTTGTATATAAATTTATCGCTTGCAAATCAAGACCTCCAGAAGTTTTCGATACCGTTAGGAAGACAAATAGAGTCGTCACAGGTACGTGGTATGTGTGACATCGCTACCAACAACAGTTGGACAGACATCCACGGTTGCTGAAAACTCCCATTTACGTGGGAAGAAGTTTTCAGTAAAAAAAAATATCCAACATTTTGAAGAAGCAAAGCATGAAAAAGAAAAAATTCAGAAATTCAGGCCACAAGACATTATATTAAAAACAAACAGTACCCGGAGTTCTTCAAGCGTCTGGGAAAAAGGTTCATAATAGGTGGTGACTTCAATGCGAAGAATACTCACTAGGGTTCTAGATTCACTACAACTAAAGGAAAAGATTGCCATTAAAGAAATTGGATGTGAATTCATTTCAACAAGAAAACCAACATATTGGCCAACTGACCCACGAAAAATACCTGACTTTATGAAGTCGAAGAAAGCCAATATATGAGCTCAGATCATTCTCCGATAGTCCTAACTCTAAGCGAATACATCATCCAAAAACGGGATAATCCATTACCTTGAACAAAGAATACTTTTGAAAGTTCCTTTAAAAACTATGGATCAACTGGACAAAGAAGTAGAAAAGCCCATTACAGATATTCAATAATAAGCATGGAAAAGTACTCCAGAGCTCCACAAGACAAAAAAGACTAAACAATCTTACTCGACAATTAACAAGATAAATTCAGAAACTAAAAATGAGTCAGTTAATTTCTACTTAAGTAAGTTGACGAATGACAGTAATACGGATTATTCGCTCTGGAAAGCAACTAAAACTCTGAAAAGGCCAATAATGCCGATTCATCCTATCGAAGGATTTGCTAATCAACTTGAAAATATATTTCAACCTCATGAATGACATCTTATACTCGTATGCCTATGTCGTTACTGCCAATAATGTCTAATCTTTTTGAAAAGCTACTATTAAAAAGACTCAAACTAAGAATTGAAAAAATAACTTAACTCCGAATCACCAATGTGGTTTTCGCAGTGAGCACTCAACTATTGATCAAGTGCATAGAATAACCGATATCATTGAGAAGACTTTAGAAAAGAAAAAAGTTTGTTCCGCAGTTTTCCTTGATGTAGCGCAGGCCCTTTGACAAGGCTTCGCACGAAGGTTTAATCTACAAACTTAAATTGATCCTACCTAAACAGTACAGCATAATACTGGAATAGTATAAAACGGAAAGATATTTCAGGCTTAAGCAAGAAGATGAATATTCTGAGCTTAAGGAAATAAGAGCAGGAGTTCCACAAGGAAGTGTACTTGGATCACTTCTGTATTTACTATATACGCGGGTTGTTCCAACCCCACAAAACAACACGATAGAGCATAGCGCACGCCATAGAGCAAGTACACTACTGAACATAAAAATAGCGCATAAAATTAAATGAAACCAAATCTGTACATCGTGACTTTACAAACATGAGATTAGTACACAAACCAGTATATTTAAATATTCAAGAAATACCACATCAAACACTGCCAAATATCTTGGTATGACATTAGACGCTAAGCTTCGCTGGAAAGCTCTGTAAAAAGGAAAAGAGATGGGTTGAGAATAAAATACAATAAAATGTATTGGTTACTGGGAAGAAACTCTCATCTATCAATCTCTAATAAGCTCCTGCTTTATAAGCAAGTATTGAAGCCTGTCTGGACTTATGGTGTTCAGCTGTGGAGATGTACCAAGCAGAGCAACATGGATATTATCCAACCATTCCAAAATAAAGTGGTTATGGTAACATATGGTTTATCAGAAATAGCGACATCCACAAAGATCTGGTCATAGAATCCATCAAAATCGAAATTATGAAATTTGCTAGAAGTCATGAGAAACGACTACTGTCAACATAGAGGCCATCCAGCTACTAGATAATATGGAGTTAGCTAGAAGGCTCAAAAGAGTAAAGTCTTTTGAGTTAGGGTAAAATCAGCTAAAATAAATCTCTATCTAGCGCACAACAAAAGCTCGACATCGATGGATGAACCTTTAAATTTCAGTAAAATGTAGTAATTTAAGTTAGAATAAAATTACTAATTAGTATTCGACTAGATTGTAATTAGAAAAGAAATAATAAAGAAGAAATATTTAAAAAAAGAAATATCTGTACTCGTAACATGAAATATCATCCCATGTTCCTTGTTTCAATGATTGATTGAAAAGAAGACACAGAGAATCGTATTATGGGATTTTATCAAAACATGGCCACATGGCCACCAAGTGCTATAAATAAAAAGTCTTTAAACTCGAGATACCAATCTTAGACATCGACATCACCGTAAAAGACAAATACAGCTTCAGCAAGACTTGAAACCACTCATAAGAACCTAAGATGGATTTTAATTTTGCCCTTACTTTAACGGTGTAATTATTTTTCCAGACTTACCAATATACGTCTTCCATATTTTAAGATTTAGAATTGTTGGGTGGTTAAATATCTAAAACATCGTATCTCTCTACTTCCATACCACTTTACATATTACTCGCAACGTTATGTATGTAGCTTGTTAGTATGTAAATTCCCGGCATAAATTTCCATTTCCACTTTTATTATAAAATCGTTGGCATCATTTTATCAAATATTCTAACGTATTGTGTTTGTATTTAATTTCTGTAAATTGTACAGTACCTAGAGTGTGTGAGAATGGTAATTGGTACTCCTGCCTACGTATCTTTGTTTAACAGGTAATGTAGCATGTTTCAAATTTTGACTCATACATGCGTTTTATTTTATTATATGGAGATGAGTTAACCACAGAGATCCATGGTGTAGGCAGAGAATACGTACCCCACGTCTTTACACATCTTCAAAACACTAAAGTTTACACCTCATTAAAACTAATTGAAAACGTTTAACGCAGCAAAAAAGATGAATTTTTGCAGCTCAGATTATAATGAATCGATGAAATTAATAGCAACAAAGCACAATAATGCGATAAAGGAGCTTTAATGTTATATTCCAAGAACGAAAAATTTCCATTGAATCTTAAACTCGTTCATAAAGTAAGAAATTTACGACTTATAAATATTATGAAAGTGGTTTAATTTGTGGAAATGCCATAATTGTATGGTTCGCTTCGCAGAATATGAAAAATTTTACGGAATTTTTCTTTGTTACGAATCGCGTCATTACAATAAATGAGCCAAGATGGCAGTCTAATCACACTAACCCAAATTACCGAATTCTGCTCGAGCATTTGTCAAGCGGACAATAATTTGTATTTGTTGAACATAAAATTTCGTTGTAATCGGAATTTAGAGCATTTTATGGGTGAGATTCCACTGAACAACAAACCATCGTTAAGAAATGTCGGGAATACAATATTGAATGTCACACCAACAAATTAAAACAAAAAAATTCTACTGACCAAACTGGTTCGAATCCCGGTAGGGCCAGGATACAAAAGGAATATTCCATCTTCTTATTAGGATCGGCGATGGAAATAAAACAAAGAGAGTGCACAACTCATGGACGACCCATCTTCCATACACTGTAGGCTGGCATGGAGCTATGCAATGTGCAGATAGCTCTACGTAAATCGGACCTATAGCCGTACATCCTCGATTTGGCAAGCAATGTGTAAGGTAGGACGCGAAAAGCGAACCGCGATAGAGTTGGGCGTCCTTCGGCCCCAGAACAGATTGCATAGATTAAAACATAAAAAAATCTTACTCAACTTCTAAACCAAGCTTTGTACTAATTATGATAATTTTGAACTTCTCCAACGGGTTTTTACATTAGAGTAGTATTTGACTTTTAACCATCTTCAATTTTTTCTTTTGTTGGTTTTAGAGATGTTCACAGGCTGTTGGATGTATTTTACAACAGCCAAACAATTTTAAATTTCCATGAATTTGGATAAATTTAAATTTTTTTTCCGTAAATACTAGAGATATCCACTGGGTGCACCTCGATGCTCTTAAATTAGTTAAAAGCCTAAAATTTGGTGAACGGGATCTAATTCTAATTCTCGTTTTTTGGGCTGACGGTCGTATTAACGTAGACTATTTATCGTGTTTCAATTTAACGTGACGCTGATTTAACCGTATACCAGTTTTTCATGGACACAATTTACCGTGGACACCAGTTATCGAGTGTGTCAGATTTTAGTTTGCAAAATTGACGGTATAACAGAATTATGCAAATTAAAAAATTAAAGTGTCTTGGGTTTATAGCATTTTATTGAACTCGGCAATTTATTAACCGATTATGATGGGATTGGGTATGTTGGATGAAAATGAGATTCTAAAATGATTTTTGAAAGAAGTTCTGAAATATGGACCTCTGGACCTCCTCTCAGGAGGAGCTCGGCCATTTATTACACAACTCAGTTATTTCCTAACCGATTAGGAAATGATTATGTTGGGATTGGGTATCTGGATGGAAATGGGGTTTAAAAATGATTTTTGAAAGAAGTTCTGAAATATGACCTCCTGGGACGAAACTCGGCCATTTATTAATCGATTTGGGACTGGGTATGTTGGATGGAAATGAGAGTCTAACGCGAGTTTTAAGAAAAATTCTATAATATGGCCACCTGAGACGCAACTCAGTTATTTCCGAACCGATTATGTTGGGATTGGGTATGTTGGTTGGAAATGGGATTCTAAAACAATTTTTGAAAGAAGTTCTGGAATATGACCCCCTGACACGGAACTCGGCCATTTATTAATCGATTATATTGGGATTGGGTATGTTGGATGGAAATGGGATTCTAAAATGATTTTTGAAAGAGGTTCTGGAATATGACCTCCTGAGACGAAACTCGGCCATTTATTAATCGATTATATTGGGATTGGGTTTATTGGATAGAAATGGAATTCTAACGTGAGTTTTAGAAGAAATTCTGTAATATGGCCACCTGAGACACAACTCAGTTATTTATTAATCGATTATATTGGGGTTGGGTATGTTGGATGGAAATGAGGTTCTAAACATAATTTTTGAACGAAGTTCTGCAATTCAGCCACTTGGAACGGAACTTAGCCAATTCTTAACCATGATGATATTGGGTATGTTAGATGAACATGGGATAGGAAAAAGGATTAAAAGGACTAAAAGGATTTCTGGAAGAAGTTCTGAAATATGAACACCTGGGGCGAAACTCGCTTATTTTTTAACCGATTATGTTGGGATTGTTTATGCTGGATGAAAATGGTATTTGGAATAAGTTCTGGAGTATCACCTCTCGGGATGGAACTCGACCATTTATTAATCGATTATGATGGAATTGGGTATGTTGGATGGAACTGGGATTCTAAAATGAGTTTTGGAAGAAGTTCTTGAATACGGTCGCCTGGGACTGCGCTAACCAATTTTCTTAACCGATTATGTCGGAATTGGGTATGTTTGATAGAACTAAAACAATTTTTGGAAGATGTTCTGGAAAATGACCTTCTGGGCGGATCTCGGCCATTTCTAGGAAAATGCTGTTGGTTTTATCTTTTGTGTAAAAATGTCTTTATTGTTGCGGCCTAATAACGTGGTTGTTTGTTTGACTATTACACTTCCGTTTGATTTCCATTAGAATTTACGGATGCGTTTATAACCTGAGTACGCAAATACGGTGGCTTATAGGTGTAAGTTGAATCACGAATTGATCATGTACTGATAAGGAATCGTGTATCAAATTCGAGCTAGTTGATATTTTTACTTTTACTGAGTGTGAATCCGCGACAGCTCTAATCAACGAAGTTATCGCCAAACAACCTTGATTTCTGCAGCACTAGAATATCAAACTTGCCTGTCCAAAGAGTTTTAGGAGGCTTTCCATCCGAATCAAGCTGAGTAAATAATGTTTTCGAATCTTATCGTTTCGACGGTTTAATTTTAAAAGATTCGTCTTTAATTGTTTTTTCATCCCCTCTTTTAGAATATAGTACAGTTGTTCAAAACACAACTAAAATTTGTATTCGTTACTTAGTTTTGGTAATTTATTAAAAAAAATTATGTTTCTTAGCATCTCATCGCATTATATTGGTTGATAACATAATGTGAACTGATTAATCCTCTTAAGCTTTTACTAATATGACGATCTATCATTTACGGTTAAAATATAGCGAACCATCACCACATCATTGGCGAATGTGTTCCAGTCTATCATCAATTCTTCTTACAACGGATAATCTCTTACAAATAAGGATTCTTTCTGACATACACCAGGTTGGACTTCCTACAACCTTATGTATCGATCAATCAAGAAACTATTTTGTTTGTTCATCGGTTTCTACAAACGCTTAAAAATTGATAATAACATATTTCAGGGAAAACATTGCGACAAACTGGAGAACTAGCTATCGAGATTTTTTCCAAGCAGAATCTTTGCGCAAGATACTTCTTAATATTTGATGTAAGTTCAATCAGCAGTTAGTATCTGTGTGATTGGGCTAAGTATCAATCGAGACGAAAGTTCATTGATATAGAAGTACAATTATCAATTTTTTTATTTCGGACTCTAAATCATTGCAATTAAGATAATTTAAGCACCTAACCAAGATCGGTTAAGCAGTGGCCGGGTTCCGTCACAGGTGGCCGTATTGCAAAGCATCTTCCATAAATCATTTTAGTTAATCATTTCCATTAAATACACGCAGTCTCATTATAATTGGTTATGAAATGGTCGAATTCGGTCCTAGATGACCATATTTCAGAACTTCTTCCAAAAATTAGTTTAGGATCCCATTTCCATTCAACGTACCAAATCCTATCATAATCAGTTAATAAATTTGCGAGTTCCAGCCTAGATGACCATATTTCAGAACTTGTTCAAAAATCATTTTAAACCCCCATTTCCATCCGACTTACATTATACTCACTTTTTGAATCTCATTTCTATCCAACATACCTAATCCCTTCATAATCATGTTAAGAAAAGGCCGAGTTCCGTCCCAGGTGGCCATATTTCAGAACTTCTTAAAAATGGGATTCATTTCCACTCAACATACCCAATCTCATCATAATCGGTTAGTAATTGGTCGTCTCAGGTTGCTATATTCCAGAATTTATGTAGAACCCCATTTCCATCTAACATACCTAATCTCATCATGGTCGGTATAGAAATGGCCGAGTTCATTTACAAAATATAAGGAATATTTATTAAAAAATGTTTGTATTTTAAGATACATAAAACCCTAGAGACTAAATGTGCTGTACGATAAACTGTCAACTCGACCAACTGTTCTACGATAAATTGTTCTACGATAATTGTCCACAATAAATTGACAGTAAATCTGTTTTTGGCTATAAATGTAGTAAAAATGGGTCTCAAATAATGAATTACTCAATTGGTTGTTGGATTTATTCAAGAGTATTCTAGATAAAGTTCGGGCAGTGAAACTGACGAGGTTCAGTTGTGATGATATATTTACTACGGGACTTACAATATATGCCTTAAAATTTCCATGAATTTGAATAAATTTATCAATCGACCTCCGAATATATCGATGAATCAATTGGCAATCAAGTGGCAATCAATTATCAATTCAGCGTGGGTAAAATGATGAATTTACTGACATCTAGGTTTACGAGTAAGTAGTAGTTAGTTTATAACAGTTTTGTGGTATTGAAGATTATAGCAGAATAAGCCTGGAACAGAATCAAAACTCTGCGAAAAGGTGCAATGAAGACTAGAGTGAGTCACTCAAGAGATACGGTACGCGAAACATTGAAAGCGAAAGTAAACAGTGCGAAAAATTATATAGTTAATGGTATGGTTAATTGTAAATTGCGGAAAATGAATTAATAATAAATAATAGTGAAAACTACAACTATAGCTACTTACATAAGCTGCATGGTACTGAAAAAAACAAATTTATTTTTTAGTATCGATATTTAAATACCCCTAAATGCGTGTGCTGGTTTGTTTCTTTAATAAGTTTGAGTACCATAATTTCGTATACTTTCCTTGCTAAATTTTACTTATATTGTTTATATGGGTAAATTTTTTTAATACGTTTATTATTTTTTATTATTGCTGATCTAAACATTGCATATTATAATAAATTAATAACCACTTATCTTGGACATCTAATGACAATAATTTTTTTATTTTTATTTTCCCTGATCTCTTCTGAGGCCGAGACTCTCCCAACTCTTTCACGGTTCGCTTATTTACGTCTTTACCTTTACGCCTGTATTGGCAAATTCGAGGACGTACGGATATAGGTCCGATTTTTATTACCATCTGCACATTGCATAGCTCCATGCCAGCCTATACTGGCATGGAAGATGGGTCGGCCCGTGAGCCCCGCACTCCGACAGGGAGTCATAGGTGTGTTCCTTCTCATCCCAAATCGTAATTTGTTGATGAAAATTCCCTTTGCATCCTGCCCCTATCGGGATTCGAACCCGGTACCTCCCGATCCAAACGCCAAAGCTTTAATCACTATGCCATTTAGTCGGTTAAATTTTCTTAATCGATAAAAATCTAAATTTTTAATATTTTTAAACTAAATTTTACATCATCTACGTCATTCCAAAACTATTCTTGATAATCATGTACTAATCTATCAAATATACATCTGAGTTCATGCTAAAGAAAGAATTTGGTCAATTGGTAATGTTTTATGGTAAAAAGCTGATTTTTACTAAACATCGTTCTTGACAATTTGAGTACCATACAGCCTTAAGTAAATATTTGAAAAATTAGCCAACATTATTTTTTGTATTTCCAGGAATATTCCGGGAGCGGTCGTAATTACGAGTATTGTTATAAACCGCTAAATTCTATAACGGTATTCACAATCCAATGATACGAACCGGATTTGGCAGGGCAAATTTGGAACAATTGGTGACAGCGGTGGGATTATGAATATTACATTAAGATGGATGTTAAGGATTTAACGATTACGGAGTTAAAATTCCAATGAAAGCAGCGTAATTTACAGACGTGGTTGCAAAAATGAATTGAATATTGTGACTACGTGAGGCTGGTACTAGGAGAAATATATGATGCATGTGAGATGGTGAAGACAGTCCCGGGCTACCTGGAATCTTCGATATGGCGCAATTACAGGGGGCCGAAGGGATCAAAAACTTGATCAATAAAGCCAAAAAGTTGATCAACAAACAATACAAGATTTGGCACAACAAATGGATCGACAAAGTAAAGATTTGACGCGAGAACCACTAATACCTGATACAATTTTACGTTTGGATACCTTTAATCTGCTACAAAATTTTCAGTCATCAAAGTTGATATTGAGCCTGAATCCAATAAAATGCGACATTCGTGTTCAAATCCATGGTTTAATCAATAACCTTTTACAACCGCCGCTGGTAGGATACAAATGTATAGGTAGGATACAATTGTTGCCATTGGTTGCTCTACAACTGCTGAGTTAGCTGGTTTGGGTCATCTTGGTGGAGTAGCACGTGTATCGTTTTCTCCTTACAATTCTGGCATCTCGATCTTGAAATGCATCGCAATACTGGGTGACTAGCTTGTAAACAATTAAAGCAACGATTATCTGACTTGATGCATTGTCGATGCTCGATTACTGTACAATTCTTGAACTCTTCACAATCCAACAACGGGTGTTCGGCATGACATATTGGGCAGTTATTCGCTTCAGTAGTAACGTAAACCATACGTCTCTGGATTCATCATCTTTACCCAACGCTTTTACCCATCTTATCACTTCACCGGACTTATCAGGGAGTTTTCTAACGTTAGTGGTATTGGCAAAAATAATTTAGTTTGATGATGGATGATGAAAATGTGTGAACCATATCAGGTATTGGAAGTTTTGCGCCGGCGACACTGAAACCAATCTCATTCAGCTAAAGCATGAAAAAAGTATGCTACTATATGCTCATGGGCTCAAACTCCACCAGTGGATATCGAACTCGAAGACGATATTAAAAAACCATAAGACAGATCCCAATCACATAAAATCTATAAATAGGAGCCACCAAAATGATACACGATCAGTTAAAGTCCTTGGAATTTTCTGGAATTCAATTACAGAGCAGTTTACATTTACATTTGAGTTACCAGAATGAAATTCATTTACAAAACGTTTGGTAGTTTCTACTAGAAAGTCGTCTTTTGCGTCTCACTAAAAGCCAAGTACAACACTTCTAATCTCTGTACCTCGCTTCATTCAGGCCACCAAGTACGATACCCGTCAACTACACGAGTTTTCTGATTCCAGCCAAACCGCTTATGGATCAGGAGTTTACTTCAGAGTAGAAGCTTCCAAAGGAATCGCTTTGGTCAACTTCGGGCAAATTTGGACGAGGAAAGATTCGGTTGGCAAGCGATCGAATGTAGGCTATATGGGGGGAGGGGAGGGGTAATGTTACGATCTCTCATATTCATAAAAAATGAATGTCATTTTTGTTAAATAAGTGACATCTAGGTTTAAGTAGTAGCATTAGGCGAAGTTTTATAACAGTTTGCCGCTTATAGCAGAATAAAACCTCAACCAGCGAAATCTTAAGAGCATAAGTTATGTTTGGACCACTTAGCGAAGCGGTATGACCCCCAAAATTTTAAAGGTTAGTTATTTATTTGTAACGAGAGGCCTATACAATTTTGGTGATTGTAGCACTAACCGAAATAGTACAAACAGCGTGCAACTTAAGCTCTTAAGTGTTCGCTGGTTGAGGCATAAGCCAGGAATAGAACCGAAAGTTAGCGAAAGATTTCGGTGCATATTCGAAGCGAGGTATATAAATATGGATGTAATGAATGCACGAGTCATTCAATAGACACGGTGGGCGATCGATTAAAAGCGAAAGTTTTAAGTGAAATGAGTTGTGTGATTTATTGTAAATTGTGAGAGTGAAATAATAATAAATAATAGTGAAACCAATTTGTTGTTGTATAAGTGTTAAGTAAATATTTGGCAAATTATTCTAAGATTATTTTCAGTATTTTCAGAAATATTCCGAAAGCGGTGTAAATTACAAATATTGTTGTAAACCACCAAATTCTTTAACGGCATTCAAAATCTCGTAATACGAATTGGATTGGGCAGGACGATTTTGTAACAATATTATTCGAGTTCAATATTGATTTGATGTGATGAATTTCATTCGATTGAGTACTAGCTAGACGTGTCGAGAATGAGATAAAAAGATTGGTTTGGGTTTTGGAGCCACTCTCACCAGGCAAGCCTGGTTTATCGATTCGCTGTTAGGGCTGCTATAATTGATGTTGTGTGAGATAGCGGAATGTGTCATCGAAAAATAAGAGTTTACACTACTCGCCGCAAGTGGCAGCACCATCACAAAAGAGAAATTATTTGGTTATATAATTACCAGCCGAAATTTTTAATACATTTTGTATCTCTTTTTTCACTAAATAAAACATCCCAGCGGAATAAAATATTAAAAGTGATCCTTGAAATGACACATTGATTGATCTCCGAAGTAAAGGAACTCGGTAAATGAAATCTTGAAATTTAACAATATTCCGCCTTTCCGCCATTCTTAAAGAATGGCGATGAAATTTGGATAGAAGTACTGATCAGGGATTTTAAAGTAAGTTTTGGACAAAATTCTAGGATCTGTTTATGCTGGACTAAACTTGGCCATTTCGTAACCAATCCTTTTGTAAATTTTTTAATTCATTTATTTTCAGTTTTTGACCAATATTTCAAAAACTTCCACTAGTAACACTAAACACTTTCCGTTGTTTTTCTAATAGCTTAATTCATACTGAGACTACAAGGTTGTGAAATCAATAAATTTGTCATTTTAAGGGCCACTTTTAATATTCTATTCCGCTGCGATGTTTTATTTAGTGAAAAAAGAGATACAAAATGAATAAAAAATTTCCGCTGGTTCTCTTTTGTGATGGTGTTGCCACTTGCGGCGAGTAGCGTAATCTCTAATTTTCCGCTGACAAATTTCCACTATCTTATCCAGCATCTACTCGTATAATTGCTCATCACATCTGGGGGAGGAGGGAGGAGAGGGGTCGTCAATTGTTCTTTATTGTTGGCCGTTATAGTTATTGTATAAAACGGCAGATAATAAACCAGTTCCTTGAATTGATCTCTGTTTTCCACTCCGCAAGATCAGATTTAATCTCAGCAATCTTAGTGTCGCATACTGAATTTAATGTTCCAAGATCTGTTTCTATTTTGAAAACCAATTCTGAGATCTAAATATTACAAGCAACACTACCCTCAAAATGTTTCCAAAATTCTAGCCAAATCAATTGAAAGTATAGTTAAGAGTGGCATGTTGGATACGATGTTGTAACATCTTTCACAATTGGAATTCGATTTATTTTTATTTTGTTTAAATCACCGAGGGATTCATCCATATATTCGTTACAGCGCAATAGTTGTGATAATACGTTCTTAATTTTGCATCCTTTGCAAAATAATAAAATTATTTTTTAAATCTCAATCACTTCGTCAACTATAAAATCATTTAGACGGATTGACATAAACGAATTCTTCATCATAATTAGACAGATGAAAATCAATTTTAACCTTGAAATGTCTTATGTCTAGGACAAATAAAAATAAAACAAATTTCCGTGATTTCTATCACAGCTAACCTTAGTTAAAGGTCATACAAATTATGTGCGAAACGTGCGAAATCCTGAGCTTTTATAGAATGGAAAATCTACTTTAACGACTTTGTAACTTATTCAATTCAAATTAGAAAAGTTATTGGCGCGACATCCTGTTTTACCAATCCAAAATATTTCTTCTACTCCTCGAGATTTGTTTTCACCCTGTAGAAACTTGATGCAATAGTATTTCATTGACCTGAATTCTTTATCAACATTATTTTGAAACATTCGAACAGGTACCTCCGATGTCATTACATGGAGTAATCATTTTATGACAAAAAGCTCTCTCTTTAAAACTGTATATCGTGTTGGTTGTCCATTAATATTCATTTTATTCCAATTCCCTTTATTTTCAGCGCTGTGATTTAACATTTTCGTTCCACATCTCTTTCACTCTCTCATTTATTTTGTTTTTCCTATTTTGATTTTCCTCTAACAAAAATCACTCGAATAATTTGAGTATACATTGCGGCGCCGATAGCAAAATTATTTAGTTAAAATCGGTTTTTCATCCAGGAAGGATCACAATTACAAAAAAAAAAAAATAAAAAAAAATTTTTTTTCGATAAATTTGAATCGTACATAAATAAAAAAAAAAGTTTTAAAAGTGAAAGTAAAAAAAGCTTTGCTACAGCTTTCTATGAAAATTATTTATATATTTAGAGTGTGTTTATGTGTGTGCATTTCGCGTTTTAATATTTAAATAAAAGTTAAGTGAATTTTGTGATTGTTTTACGAAATAATTTGTTGGATTTTAAATATTACATTGGATACCTTTTTTATGGCAAGTGTGTGTATGTACCATCTACTATATTGGATTACATTGTACACCGAATTTATAGTTATGTTGTTTACATAAGAAAGTAATTTATACGGATATAAACCAAACAGTTTGTATCATACGGTCTCCTGCACAGAAAAAACAGGAAACTTTATGACAATAACAAACTATCAATTTTATTATTATGTGGGCCAGGTACATAAAGCTCAGTAAAGTATAATCAAAGTTGAGTTGTATACTTTGTGAATTTTGCGTAGGTCACGTTAATTACTGTCTTGTTAGAGAGCCAGTGAAAATATTCATAATTTTTATTAAAGTTCATCTCTTGCTTGTTCTTGAATTTAATTAAACGATTCTTAGAATGTGTATACATATGCACGAGTATGTCGACGATATTTGTCTTGTCACTGAGGGTTTGTTATTTTTAGCAACAAGTTATATTTGTTTTAAATAATAAGATTCAATTAATTTTTTACGGTTGCATGTTTATTTGGAAACAATTTGTACAAGTTCTTCCAATTTAAAAAAAAATCACTGTGGAAAGCCAACCGAAAAATTTTCTTATTAAAACTTCCAAGAAATAAAGTCCTATTAAAAGCTGTGGTCGTAATATGAGCACATGAGATTTTAGACAATTAAAATAGTCTAACTTGTCTGGTTCCAAGATTTTCAATTTATATTGGGTCATCTGGGATATTTTGTTCACTCATGTAGCAATACTACCTAGTGCAGCAAAACTTTAATTATATTACTAGTCTAATTACAAGTATTATCGTGCAAAAATCCGAATTAAAATTTTTGTTTTTTTGGTTTATCTCTTTAAAAAGTACTTCCACATTTAGGGATTTAACGAAATGTTTTATGAATATTGAAATGAACGAAAACACAAAAATATGCATTAAATATAGGACACTGCCCGTCAAAAAATTCCGGACATCTGAATTATTAATGCACGACAACGTCATACTCCACGATGCAAACGTTGTCAATCATTATTTGGATGAGGTCGGAATTGATGGAATTGTTTGGTCCGCTCGCAGCGCTGACCTTAATCCCAATGAGCACGTGTGGGATATGCTAGCGGGTCATTTAAGGGAAATGGAAGTCGTTCCAGAAACCTTAGATCATCTTCAATCAGCTCTACAGGAAGAATTGGAAATGATACCTCACTAGTACATTGTAAACCTGGTGCACAGTATGCCAAAAAGAATGAAAGATGAAGAAATATATCAGTATCCGCTCTCCGGAAATTTTGTTATTTCATTGGTTTTGATCCTGTGATTACTTTTATTTAACAAATACTTGTTCCGTTAGTACACAATAGTTAGTGGAATCCTTCTCGGATATGAAGTAAAGGATTTTCAGTGATGTAGACGTGAATCATATATGGTGAATCAATAGTGCCAATTAACACATTTCCTACAACAGCGGCATCCAACAAGATTCTTCTATTTTCAAGAGTGCGAAAATTATAATTTAGACGTCTGATATATTTTTGTTATACTCCCAATCAGATTTATAGAAACAAGAAAAACTTTTTCTACAAATTTTCGATTCTCTTAAAATGAACAGAATACGAGCGCAAGACGTTACTATATTCTACTAACTTTGCAAATTGGGCTCTGGTTCAAAAATATCCATAAATATCCATCTCATTTGCACTAAAATAATATTTAAATTTGCCACGTTAAAAATATAAATTCGTCGGATTAAGGCTATGTGGTTTTGAGACTTATCATGAGCAACTTACCGTTAGTTTCTTGCTCAACATGTCGTTCTCATTACCTCTAACCATTTTGAACCGGAATTTCAACAATAAAATAATTTCAATTTTTGCGAAAATCCCTGATGGTTAGTTAGCCTTACTGATTTTTAATGGATAAAATTTATTGTCACAGAGGCTGTATGTTTCGGTCACTTTGAGCTAAGGACGTAGTTTTGAGCAGAGCTGCGTTTAAATTATTGCATTATGTCATCTCAGTCGCCTGCAATCCACGTTCGATTACAAAATGTGACCGAATTTCAAAATATGAAACTTCCAATAACCGGACTTACCATGTGCAACTTACCGTTAGTTTCTTGCTCAACGTGTCGTTCTCATTACCTGTAACCATTTTGAACCGGAATTTCAACAATAAAATAGTTTCAATTTTTGCGAAAATCCCTGATGGTTAGCCTTACTGATTTTTAATGGATAAAATTTATTGTCACAGATTCTGTATGTTTCGGTCAGTTTGAGCTAAGGGCGTAGTTTTGAGCAGAGCTGCGTTTAAATTATTGCATTATGTCATCTCAGTCGCCTGCAATCCAGGTTCGATTACAGAATGTGACCGAATTTCAAAATATGAAACTTCCAAGAACCGGACTTATCATGTGCAACTTACCGTTAGTTTCTTGCTCAACGTGTCGTGCTCATTACCTGTAACCATTTTGAACCGGAATTTCAACAATAAAATAATTTCAATTTTTGCGAAAATCTCTGATGGTTAGCCTTACTGATTTTTAACGGATAAAATTTATTGTCACAGATTCTGTATGTTTCGGTCACTTTGAGCTAAGGACGTAGTTTTGAGCAGAGCTGCGTTTAAATTATTGCATTATGTCATCTCAGTCGCCTGCAATCCACGTTCGATTACAAAATGTGACCGAATTTCAAAATATGAAACTTCCAATAACCGGACTTACCATGTGCAACTTACCGTTAGTTTCTTGCTCAACGTGTCGTTCTCATTACCTGTAACCATTTTGAACCGGAATTTCAACAATAAAATAGTTTCAATTTTTGCGAAAATCCCTGATGGTTAGCCTTACTGATTTTTAATGGATAAAATTTATTGTCACAGATTCTGTATGTTTCGGTCAGTTTGAGCTAAGGGCGTAGTTTTGAGCAGAGCTGCGTTTAAATTATTGCATTATGTCATGTCAGTCGCCTGCAATCCAGGTTCGATTACAGAATGTGACCGAATTTCAAAATATGAAACTTCCAATAACCGGACTTACCATGTGCAACTTACCGTTAGTTTCTTGCTCAACGTGTCGTTCTCATTACCTGTAACCATTTTGAACCGGAATTTCAACAATAAAATAATTTCAATTTTTGCGAAAATCCCTGATGGTTAGCCTTACTGATTTTTAATGGATAAAATTTATTGTCACAGATTCTGTATGTTTCGGTCAGTTTGAGCTAAGGGCGTAGTTTTGAGCAGAGCTGCGTTTAAATTATTGCATTATGTCATCTCAGTCGCCTGCAATCCAGGTTCGATTACAGAATGTGACCGAATTTCAAAATATGAAACTTCCAAGAACCGGACTTATCATGTGCAACTTACCGTTAGTTTCTTGCTCAACGTGTCGTTCTCATTACCTGTAATCATTTTGAACCGGAATTTCAACAGGAATTTTGAGCAGAGCTGCGTTTAAATTATTGCATTATGTCATGTCAGTCGCCTGCAATCCAGGTTCGATTACAGAATGTGACCGAATTTCAAAATATGAAACTTCCAAGAACCGGACTTATCATGTGCAACTTACCGTTAGTTTCTTGCTCAACGTGTCGTTCTCATTACCTGTAATCATTTTGAACCGGAATTTCAACAATAAAAAAATTTCAATTTTTGCGAAAATCCCTGATGGTTAGTTAGCCTTACTGATTTTTAATGGATAAAATTTATTGTCACAGATTCTGTATGTTTCGGTCAGTTTGAGCTAAGGACGTAGTTTTGAACAGAGCTGCGTTTAAATTATTGCATTATGTCATGTCAGTCGCCTGCAATCCAGGTTCGATTACAGAATGTGACCGAATTTCAAAATATGAAACTTCCAAGAACCGGACTTATCATGTGCAACTTACCGTTAGTTTCTTGCTCAACGTGTCGTTCTCATTACCTGTAATCATTTTGAACCGGAATTTCAACAATAAAATAATTTCAATTTTTGCGAAAATCTCTGATGGTTAGCCTTACTGATTTTTAATGGATAAAATTTATTGTCACCGATTCTGTATGTTTCGGTCAGTTTGAGCTAAGGACGTAGTTTTGAGCAGAGCTGCGTTTAAATTATTGCATTATGTCATGTCAGTCGCCTGCAATCCAGGTTCGATTACAGAATGTGACCGAATTTCAAAATATGAAACTTCCAAGAACCGGACTTATCATGTGCAACTTACCGTTAGTTTCTTGCTCAACGTGTCGTTCTCATTACCTGTAATCATTTTGAACCGGAATTTCAACAATAAAATAATTTCAATTTTTGCGAAAATCTCTGATGGTTAGCCTTACTGATTTTTAATGGATAAAATTTATTGTCACCGATTCTGTATGTTTCGGTCAGTTTGAGCTAAGGACGTAGTTTTGAGCAGAGCTGCGTTTAAATTATTGCATTATGTCATGTCAGTCGCCTGCAATCCAGGTTCGATTACAGAATGTGACCGAATTTCAAAATATGAAACTTCCAAGAACCGGACTTATCATGTGCAACTTACCGTTAGTTTCTTGCTCAACGTGTCGTTCTCATTACCTGTAATCATTTTGAACCGGAATTTCAACAATAAAATAATTTCAATTTTTGCGAAAATCCCTGATGAGCCTTACTGATTTTTAATGGATAAAATTTATTGTCACAGATTCTGTATGTTTCGGTCAGTTTGAGCTAAGGACGTAGTTTTGAGCAGAGCTGCGTTTAAATTATTGCATTATGTCATCTCAGTCGCCTGCAATCCACGTTCGATTACAGAATGTGACCGAATTTCAAAATATGAAACTTCCAAGAACCGGACTTATCATGTGCAACTTACCGTTAGTTTCTTGCTCAACGTGTCGTTCTCATTACCTGTAATCATTTTGAACCGGAATTTCAACAATAAAATAATTTCAATTTTTGCGAAAATCCCTGATGGTTAGCCTTACTGATTTTTAATGGATAAAATTTATTGTCACAGATTCTGTATGTTTCGGTCAGTTTGAGCTAAGGACGTAGTTTTGAGCAGAGCTGCGTTTAAATTATTGCATTATGTCATCTCAGTCGCCTGCAATCCACGTTCGATTACAAAATGTGACCGAAGTTCAAAATATGAAACTTCCAAGAACCGGACTTATCATGTGCAACTTACCGTTAGTTTCTTGCTCAACGTGTCGTTCTCATTACCTGTAATCATTTTGAACCGGAATTTCAACAATAAAATAATTTCAATTTTTGCGAAAATCCCTGATGAGCCTTACTGATTTTTAATGGATAAAATTTATTGTCACAGATTCTGTATGTTTCGGTCAGTTTGAGCTAAGGACGTAGTTTTGAGCAGAGCTGCGTTTAAATTATTGCATTATGTCATGTCAGTCGCCTGCAATCCAGGTTCGATTACAGAATGTGACCGAATTTCAAAATATGAAACTTCCAATAACCGGACTTATCATGTGCAACTTACCGTTAGTTTCTTGCTCAACGTGTCGTTCTCATTACCTGTAATCATTTTGAACCGGAATTTCAACAATAAAATAATTTCAATTTTTGCGAAAATCCCTGATGAGCCTTACTGATTTTTAATGGATAAAATTTATTGTCACAGATTCTGTATGTTTCGGTCAGTTTGAGCTAAGGACGTAGTTTTGAGCAGAGCTGCGTTTAAATTATTGCATTATGTCATCTCAGTCGCCTGCAATCCACGTTCGATTACAGAATGTGACCGAATTTCAAAATATGAAACTTCCAAGAACCGGACTTATCATGTGCAACTTACCGTTAGTTTCTTGCTCAACGTGTCGTTCTCATTACCTGTAATCATTTTGAACCGGAATTTCAACAATAAAATAATTTCAATTTTTGCGAAAATCCCTGATGGTTAGCCTTACTGATTTTTAATGGATAAAATTTATTGTCACAGATTCTGTATGTTTCGGTCAGTTTGAGCTAAGGACGTAGTTTTGAGCAGAGCTGCGTTTAAATTATTGCATTATGTCATCTCAGTCGCCTGCAATCCACGTTCGATTACAAAATGTGACCGAAGTTCAAAATATGAAACTTCCAAGAACCGGACTTATCATGTGCAACTTACCGTTAGTTTCTTGCTCAACGTGTCGTTCTCATTACCTGTAATCATTTTGAACCGGAATTTCAACAATAAAATAATTTCAATTTTTGCGAAAATCCCTGATGGTTAGTTAGCCTTACTGATTTTTAATGGATAAAATTTATTGTCACAGATTCTGTATGTTTCGGTCAGTTTGAGCTAAGGACGTAGTTTTGAGCAGAGCTGCGTTTAAATTATTGCATTATGTCATGTCAGTCGCCTGCAATCCAGGTTCGATTACAGAATGTGACCGAATTTCAAAATATGAAACTTCCAATAACCGGACTTATCATGTGCAACTTACCGTTAGTTTCTTGCTCAACGTGTCGTTCTCATTACCTGTAATCATTTTGAACCGGAATTTCAACAATAAAATAATTTCAATTTTTGCGAAAATCCCTGATGGTTAGCCTTACTGATTTTTAATGGATAAAATTTATTGTCACAGATTCTGTATGTTTCGGTCAGTTTGAGCTAAGGACGTAGTTTTGAGCAGAGCTGCGTTTAAATTATTGCATTATGTCATGTCAGTCGCCTGCAATCCAGGTTCGATTACAGAATGTGACCGAATTTCAAAATATGAAACTTCCAATAACCGGACTTATCATGTGCAACTTACCGTTAGTTTCTTGCTCAACGTGTCGTTCTCATTACCTGTAATCATTTTGAACCGGAATTTCAACAATAAAATAATTTCAATTTTTGCGAAAATCTCTGATGGTTAGCCTTACTGATTTTTAATGGATAAAATTTATTGTCACAGATTCTGTATGTTTCGGTCAGTTTGAGCTAAGGACGTAGTTTTGAGCAGAGCTGCGTTTAAATTATTGCATTATGTCATGTCAGTCGCCTGCAATCCAGGTTCGATTACAGAATGTGACCGAATTTCAAAATATGCAACTTCCAATAACCGGACTTATCATGTGCAACTTACCGTTAGTTTCTTGCTCAACGTGTCGTTCTCATTACCTGTAATCATTTTGAACCGGAATTTCAACAATAAAATAATTTCAATTTTTGCGAAAATCTCTGATGGTTAGCCTTACTGATTTTTAATGGATAAAATTTATTGTCACAGATTCTGTATGTTTCGGTCAGTTTGAGCTAAGGACGTAGTTTTGAGCGGAGCTGCGTTTAAATTATTGCATTATGTCATGTCAGTCGCCTGCAATCCAGGTTCGATTACAGAATGTGACCGAATTTCAAAATATGAAACTTCCAAGAACCGGACTTATCATGTGCAACTTACCGTTAGTTTCTTGCTCAACGTGTCGTTCTCATTACCTGTAATCATTTTGAACCGGAATTTCAACAATAAAATAATTTCAATTTTTGCGAAAATCCCTGATGGTTAGCCTTACTGATTTTTAATGGATAAAATTTATTGTCACAGATTCTGTATGTTTCGGTCAGTTTGAGCTAAGGACGTAGTTTTGAGCAGAGCTGCGTTTAAATTATTGCATTATGTCATGTCAGTCGCCTGCAATCCAGGTTCGATTACAGAATGTGACCGAATTTCAAAATATGAAACTTCCAAGAACCGGACTTATCATGTGCAACTTACCGTTAGTTTCTTGCTCAACGTGTCGTTCTCATTACCTGTAATCATTTTGAACCGGAATTTCAACAATAAAATAATTTCAATTTTTGCGAAAATCCCTGATGGTTAGCCTTACTGATTTTTAATGGATAAAATTTATTGTCACAGATTCTGTATGTTTCGGTCAGTTTGAGCTAAGGACGTAGTTTTGAGCAGAGCTGCGTTTAAATTATTGCATTATGTCATGTCAGTCGCCTGCAATCCAGGTTCGATTACAGAATGTGACCGAATTTCAAAATATGCAACTTCCAATAACCGGACTTATCATGTGCAACTTACCGTTAGTTTCTTGCTCAACGTGTCGTTCTCATTACCTGTAATCATTTTGAACCGGAATTTCAACAATAAAATAATTTCAATTTTTGCGAAAATCCCTGATGGTTAGCCTTACTGATTTTTAATGGATAACATTTATTGTCACAGATTCTGTATGTTTCGGTCAGTTTGAGCTAAGGACGTAGTTTTGAGCAGAGCTGCGTTTAAATTATTGCATTATGTCATGTCAGTCGCCTGCAATCCAGGTTCGATTACAGAATGTGACCGAATTTCAAAATATGAAACTTCCAAGAACCGGACTTATCATGTGCAACTTACCGTTAGTTTCTTGCTCAACGTGTCGTTCTCATTACCTGTAATCATTTTGAACCGGAATTTCAACAATAAAATAATTTCAATTTTTGCGAAAATCCCTGATGGTTAGCCTTACTGATTTTTAATGGATAAAATTTATTGTCACAGATTCTGTATGTTTCGGTCAGTTTGAGCTAAGGACGTAGTTTTGAGCAGAGCTGCGTTTAAATTATTGCATTATGTCATGTCAGTCGCCTGCAATCCAGGTTCGATTACAGAATGTGACCGAATTTCAAAATATGAAACTTCCAAGAACCGGACTTATCATGTGCAACTTACCGTTAGTTTCTTGCTCAACGTGTCGTTCTCATTACCTGTAATCATTTTGAACCGGAATTTCAACAATAAAATAATTTCAATTTTTGCGAAAATCTCTGATGGTTAGCCTTATTGATTTTTAATGGATAAAATTTATTGTCACAGATTCTGTATGTTTCGGTCAGTTTGAGCTAAGGACGTAGTTTTGAGCAGAGCTGCGTTTAAATTATTGCATTATGTCATGTCAGTCGCCTGCAATCCAGGTTCGATTACAGAATGTGACCGAATTTCAAAATATGAAACTTCCAAGAACCGGACTTATCATGTGCAACTTACCGTTAGTTTCTTGCTCAACGTGTCGTTCTCATTACCTGTAATCATTTTGAAACGGAATTTCAACAATAAAATAATTTCAATTTTTGCGAAAATCCCTGATGGTTAGCCTTACTGATTTTTAATGGATAAAATTTATTGTCACAGATTCTGTATGTTTCGGTCAGTTTGAGCTAAGGGCGTAGTTTTGAGCAGAGCTGCGTTTAAATTATTGCATTATGTCATCTCAGTCGCCTGCAATCCAGGTTCGATTACAGAATGTGACCGAATTTCAAAATATGAAACTTCCAAGAACCGGACTTATCATGTGCAACTTACCGTTAGTTTCTTGCTCAACGTGTCGTTCTCATTACCTGTAATCATTTTGAACCGGAATTTCAACAGGAATTTTGAGCAGAGCTGCGTTTAAATTATTGCATTATGTCATGTCAGTCGCCTGCAATCCAGGTTCGATTACAGAATGTGACCGAATTTCAAAATATGAAACTTCCAAGAACCGGACTTATCATGTGCAACTTACCGTTAGTTTCTTGCTCAACGTGTCGTTCTCATTACCTGTAATCATTTTGAACCGGAATTTCAACAGGAATTTTGAGCAGAGCTGCGTTTAAATTATTGCATTATGTCATGTCAGTCGCCTGCAATCCAGGTTCGATTACAGAATGTGACCGAATTTCAAAATATGAAACTTCCAAGAACCGGACTTATCATGTGCAACTTACCGTTAGTTTCTTGCTCAACGTGTCGTTCTCATTACCTGTAATCATTTTGAACCGGAATTTCAACAATAAAAAAATTTCAATTTTTGCGAAAATCCCTGATGGTTAGTTAGCCTTACTGATTTTTAATGGATAAAATTTATTGTCACAGATTCTGTATGTTTCGGTCAGTTTGAGCTAAGGACGTAGTTTTGAACAGAGCTGCGTTTAAATTATTGCATTATGTCATGTCAGTCGCCTGCAATCCAGGTTCGATTACAGAATGTGACCGAATTTCAAAATATGAAACTTCCAAGAACCGGACTTATCATGTGCAACTTACCGTTAGTTTCTTGCTCAACGTGTCGTTCTCATTACCTGTAATCATTTTGAACCGGAATTTCAACAATAAAATAATTTCAATTTTTGCGAAAATCTCTGATGGTTAGCCTTACTGATTTTTAATGGATAAAATTTATTGTCACCGATTCTGTATGTTTCGGTCAGTTTGAGCTAAGGACGTAGTTTTGAGCAGAGCTGCGTTTAAATTATTGCATTATGTCATGTCAGTCGCCTGCAATCCAGGTTCGATTACAGAATGTGACCGAATTTCAAAATATGAAACTTCCAAGAACCGGACTTATCATGTGCAACTTACCGTTAGTTTCTTGCTCAACGTGTCGTTCTCATTACCTGTAATCATTTTGAACCGGAATTTCAACAATAAAATAATTTCAATTTTTGCGAAAATCTCTGATGGTTAGCCTTACTGATTTTTAATGGATAAAATTTATTGTCACCGATTCTGTATGTTTCGGTCAGTTTGAGCTAAGGACGTAGTTTTGAGCAGAGCTGCGTTTAAATTATTGCATTATGTCATGTCAGTCGCCTGCAATCCAGGTTCGATTACAGAATGTGACCGAATTTCAAAATATGAAACTTCCAAGAACCGGACTTATCATGTGCAACTTACCGTTAGTTTCTTGCTCAACGTGTCGTTCTCATTACCTGTAATCATTTTGAACCGGAATTTCAACAATAAAATAATTTCAATTTTTGCGAAAATCCCTGATGAGCCTTACTGATTTTTAATGGATAAAATTTATTGTCACAGATTCTGTATGTTTCGGTCAGTTTGAGCTAAGGACGTAGTTTTGAGCAGAGCTGCGTTTAAATTATTGCATTATGTCATCTCAGTCGCCTGCAATCCACGTTCGATTACAGAATGTGACCGAATTTCAAAATATGAAACTTCCAAGAACCGGACTTATCATGTGCAACTTACTGTTAGTTTCTTGCTCAACGTGTCGTTCTCATTACCTGTAATCATTTTGAACCGGAATTTCAACAATAAAATAATTTCAATTTTTGCGAAAATCCCTGATGGTTAGCCTTACTGATTTTTAATGGATAAAATTTATTGTCACAGATTCTGTATGTTTCGGTCAGTTTGAGCTAAGGACGTAGTTTTGAGCAGAGCTGCGTTTAAATTATTGCATTATGTCATCTCAGTCGCCTGCAATCCACGTTCGATTACAAAATGTGACCGAAGTTCAAAATATGAAACTTCCAAGAACCGGACTTATCATGTGCAACTTACCGTTAGTTTCTTGCTCAACGTGTCGTTCTCATTACCTGTAATCATTTTGAACCGGAATTTCAACAATAAAATAATTTCAATTTTTGCGAAAATCCCTGATGAGCCTTACTGATTTTTAATGGATAAAATTTATTGTCACAGATTCTGTATGTTTCGGTCAGTTTGAGCTAAGGACGTAGTTTTGAGCAGAGCTGCGTTTAAATTATTGCATTATGTCATGTCAGTCGCCTGCAATCCAGGTTCGATTACAGAATGTGACCGAATTTCAAAATATGAAACTTCCAATAACCGGACTTATCATGTGCAACTTACCGTTAGTTTCTTGCTCAACGTGTCGTTCTCATTACCTGTAATCATTTTGAACCGGAATTTCAACAATAAAATAATTTCAATTTTTGCGAAAATCCCTGATGAGCCTTACTGATTTTTAATGGATAAAATTTATTGTCACAGATTCTGTATGTTTCGGTCAGTTTGAGCTAAGGACGTAGTTTTGAGCAGAGCTGCGTTTAAATTATTGCATTATGTCATCTCAGTCGCCTGCAATCCACGTTCGATTACAGAATGTGACCGAATTTCAAAATATGAAACTTCCAAGAACCGGACTTATCATGTGCAACTTACCGTTAGTTTCTTGCTCAACGTGTCGTTCTCATTACCTGTAATCATTTTGAACCGGAATTTCAACAATAAAATAATTTCAATTTTTGCGAAAATCCCTGATGGTTAGCCTTACTGATTTTTAATGGATAAAATTTATTGTCACAGATTCTGTATGTTTCGGTCAGTTTGAGCTAAGGACGTAGTTTTGAGCAGAGCTGCGTTTAAATTATTGCATTATGTCATCTCAGTCGCCTGCAATCCACGTTCGATTACAAAATGTGACCGAAGTTCAAAATATGAAACTTCCAAGAACCGGACTTATCATGTGCAACTTACCGTTAGTTTCTTGCTCAACGTGTCGTTCTCATTACCTGTAATCATTTTGAACCGGAATTTCAACAATAAAATAATTTCAATTTTTGCGAAAATCCCTGATGGTTAGTTAGCCTTACTGATTTTTAATGGATAAAATTTATTGTCACAGATTCTGTATGTTTCGGTCAGTTTGAGCTAAGGACGTAGTTTTGAGCAGAGCTGCGTTTAAATTATTGCATTATGTCATGTCAGTCGCCTGCAATCCAGGTTCGATTACAGAATGTGACCGAATTTCAAAATATGAAACTTCCAATAACCGGACTTATCATGTGCAACTTACCGTTAGTTTCTTGCTCAACGTGTCGTTCTCATTACCTGTAATCATTTTGAACCGGAATTTCAACAATAAAATAATTTCAATTTTTGCGAAAATCCCTGATGGTTAGCCTTACTGATTTTTAATGGATAAAATTTATTGTCACAGATTCTGTATGTTTCGGTCAGTTTGAGCTAAGGACGTAGTTTTGAGCAGAGCTGCGTTTAAATTATTGCATTATGTCATGTCAGTCGCCTGCAATCCAGGTTCGATTACAGAATGTGACCGAATTTCAAAATATGAAACTTCCAATAACCGGACTTATCATGTGCAACTTACCGTTAGTTTGTTGCTCAACGTGTCGTTCTCATTACCTGTAATCATTTTGAACCGGAATTTCAACAATAAAATAATTTCAATTTTTGCGAAAATCTCTGATGGTTAGCCTTACTGATTTTTAATGGATAAAATTTATTGTCACAGATTCTGTATGTTTCGGTCAGTTTGAGCTAAGGACGTAGTTTTGAGCAGAGCTGCGTTTAAATTATTGCATTATGTCATGTCAGTCGCCTGCAATCCAGGTTCGATTACAGAATGTGACCGAATTTCAAAATATGCAACTTCCAATAACCGGACTTATCATGTGCAACTTACCGTTAGTTTCTTGCTCAACGTGTCGTTCTCATTACCTGTAATCATTTTGAACCGGAATTTCAACAATAAAATAATTTCAATTTTTGCGAAAATCCCTGATGGTTAGCCTTACTGATTTTTAATGGATAAAATTTATTGTCACAGATTCTGTATGTTTCGGTCAGTTTGAGCTAAGGACGTAGTTTTGAGCAGAGCTGCGTTTAAATTATTGCATTATGTCATGTCAGTCGCCTGCAATCCAGGTTCGATTACAGAATGTGACCGAATTTCAAAATATGAAACTTCCAAGAACCGGACTTATCATGTGCAACTTACCGTTAGTTTCTTGCTCAACGTGTCGTTCTCATTACCTGTAATCATTTTGAACCGGAATTTCAACAATAAAATAATTTCAATTTTTGCGAAAATCCCTGATGGTTAGCCTTACTGATTTTTAATGGATAAAATTTATTGTCACAGATTCTGTATGTTTCGGTCAGTTTGAGCTAAGGACGTAGTTTTGAGCAGAGCTGCGTTTAAATTATTGCATTATGTCATGTCAGTCGCCTGCAATCCAGGTTCGATTACAGAATGTGACCGAATTTCAAAATATGAAACTTCCAAGAACCGGACTTATCATGTGCAACTTACCGTTAGTTTCTTGCTCAACGTGTCGTTCTCATTACCTGTAATCATTTTGAACCGGAATTTCAACAATAAAATAATTTCAATTTTTGCGAAAATCCCTGATGGTTAGCCTTACTGATTTTTAATGGATAAAATTTATTGTCACAGATTCTGTATGTTTCGGTCAGTTTGAGCTAAGGACGTAGTTTTGAGCAGAGCTGCGTTTAAATTATTGCATTATGTCATGTCAGTCGCCTGCAATCCAGGTTCGATTACAGAATGTGACCGAATTTCAAAATATGCAACTTCCAATAACCGGACTTATCATGTGCAACTTACCGTTAGTTTCTTGCTCAACGTGTCGTTCTCATTACCTGTAATCATTTTGAACCGGAATTTCAACAATAAAATAATTTCAATTTTTGCGAAAATCCCTGATGGTTAGCCTTACTGATTTTTAATGGATAACATTTATTGTCACAGATTCTGTATGTTTCGGTCAGTTTGAGCTAAGGACGTAGTTTTGAGCAGAGCTGCGTTTAAATTATTGCATTATGTCATGTCAGTCGCCTGCAATCCAGGTTCGATTACAGAATGTGACCGAATTTCAAAATATGAAACTTCCAAGAACCGGACTTATCATATGCAACTTACCGTTAGTTTCTTGCTCAACGTGTCGTTCTCATTACCTGTAATCATTTTGAACCGGAATTTCAACAATAAAATAATTTCAATTTTTGCGAAAATCCCTGATGGTTAGCCTTACTGATTTTTAATGGATAAAATTTATTGTCACAGATTCTGTATGTTTCGGTCAGTTTGAGCTAAGGACGTAGTTTTGAGCAGAGCTGCGTTTAAATTATTGCATTATGTCATGTCAGTCGCCTGCAATCCAGGTTCGATTACAGAATGTGACCGAATTTCAAAATATGAAACTTCCAAGAACCGGACTTATCATGTGCAACTTACCGTTAGTTTCTTGCTCAACGTGTCGTTCTCATTACCTGTAATCATTTTGAACCGGAATTTCAACAATAAAATAATTTCAATTTTTGCGAAAATCTCTGATGGTTAGCCTTATTGATTTTTAATGGATAAAATTTATTGTCACAGATTCTGTATGTTTCGGTCAGTTTGAGCTAAGGACGTAGTTTTGAGCAGAGCTGCGTTTAAATTATTGCATTATGTCATGTCAGTCGCCTGCAATCCAGGTTCGATTACAGAATGTGACCGAATTTCAAAATATGAAACTTCCAAGAACCGGACTTATCATGTGCAACTTACCGTTAGTTTCTTGCTCAACGTGTCGTTCTCATTACCTGTAATCATTTTGAAACGGAATTTCAACAATAAAATAATTTCAATTTTTGCGAAAATCTCTGATGGTTAGCCTTACTGATTTTTAATGGATAAAATTTATTGTCACAGATTCTGTATGTTTCGGTCAGTTTGCGCTAAGGACGTAGTTTTGAGCAGAGCTGCGTTTAAATTATTGCATTATGTCATGTCAGTCGCCTGCAATCCAGGTTCGATTACAGAATGTGACCGAATTTCAAAATATGAAACTTCCAAGAACCGGACTTATCATGTGCAACTTACCGTTAGTTTCTTGCTCAACGTGTCGTTCTCATTACCTGTAATCATTTTGAACCGGAATTTCAACAATAAAATAATTTCAATTTTTGCGAAAATCTCTGATGGTTAGCCTTACTGATTTTTAATGGATAAAATTTATTGTCACAGATTCTGTATGTTTCGGTCAGTTTGCGCTAAGGACGTAGTTTTGAGCAGAGCTGCGTTTAAATTATTGCATTATGTCATGTCAGTCGCCTGCAATCCAGGTTCGATTACAGAATGTGACCGAATTTCAAAATATGAAACTTCCAAGAATCGGACTTATCATGTGCAACTTACCGTTAGTTTCTTGCTCAACGTGTCGTTCTCATTACCTGTAATCATTTTGAACCGGAATTTCAACAATAAAATAATTTCAATTTTTGCGAAAATCCCTGATGGTTAGCCTTACTGATTTTTAATGGATAAAATTTATTGTCACAGATTCTGTATGTTTCGGTCAGTTTGAGCTAAGGACGTAGTTTTGAGCAGAGCTGCGTTTAAATTATTGCATTATGTCATGTCAGTCGCCTGCAATCCAGGTTCGATTACAGAATGTGACCGAATTTCAAAATATGAAACTTCCAAGAACCGGACTTATCATGTGCAACTTACCGTTAGTTTCTTGCTCAACGTGTCGTTCTCATTACCTGTAATCATTTTGAACCGGAATTTCAACAATAAAATAATTTCAATTTTTGCGAAAATCTCTGATGGTTAGCCTTACTGATTTTTAATGGATAAAATTTATTGTCACAGATTCTGTATGTTTCGGTCAGTTTGAGCTAAGGACGTAGTTTTGAGCAGAGCTGCGTTTAAATTATTGCATTATGTCATGTCAGTCGCCTGCAATCCAGGTTCGATTACAGAATGTGACCGAATTTCAAAATATGAAACTTCCAAGAACCGGACTTATCATGTGCAACTTACCGTTAGTTTCTTGCTCAACGTGTCGTTCTCATTACCTGTAATCATTTTGAACCGGAATTTCAACAATAAAATAATTTCAATTTTTGCGAAAATCTCTGATGGTTAGCCTTACTGATTTTTAATGGATAAAATTTATTGTCACAGATTCTGTATGTTTCGGTCAGTTTGCGCTAAGGACGTAGTTTTGAGCAGAGCTGCGTTTAAATTATTGCATTATGTCATGTCAGTCGCCTGCAATCCAGGTTCGATTACAGAATGTGACCGAATTTCAAAATATGAAACTTCCAAGAATCGGACTTATCATGTGCAACTTACCGTTAGTTTCTTGCTCAACGTGTCGTTCTCATTACCTGTAATCATTTTGAACCGGAATTTCAACAATAAAATAATTTCAATTTTTGCGAAAATCTCTGATGGTTAGCCTTACTGATTTTTAATGGATAAAATTTATTGTCACAGATTCTGTATGTTTCGGTCAGTTTGCGCTAAGGACGTAGTTTTGAGCAGAGCTGCGTTTAAATTATTGCATTATGTCATGTCAGTCGCCTGCAATCCAGGTTCGATTACAGAATGTGACCGAATTTCAAAATATGAAACTTCCAAGAACCAGACTTATCATGTGCAACTTACCGTTAGTTTCTTGCTCAACGTGTCGTTCTCATTACCTGTAATCATTTTGAACCGGAATTTCAACAATAAAATAATTTCAATTTTTGCGAAAATCTCTGATGGTTAGCCTTACTGATTTTTAATGGATAAAATTTATTGTCACAGATTCTGTATGTTTCGGTCAGTTTGAGCTAAGGACGTAGTTTTGAGCAGAGCTGCGTTTAAATTATTGCATTATGTCATGTCAGTCGCCTGCAATCCAGGTTCGATTACAGAATGTGACCGAATTTCAAAATATGAAACTTCCAAGAACCGGACTTATCATGTGCAACTTACCGTTAGTTTCTTGCTCAACGTGTCGTTCTCATTACCTGTAATCATTTTGAACCGGAATTTCAACAATAAAATAATTTAAATTTTTGCGAAAATCTCTGATGGTTAGCCTTACTGATTTTTAATGGATAAAATTTATTGTCACAGATTCTGTATGTTTCGGTCAGTTTGAGCTAAGGACGTAGTTTTGAGCAGAGCTGCGTTTAAATTATTGCATTATGTCATGTCAGTCGCCTGCAATCCAGGTTCGATTACAGAATGTGACCGAATTTCAAAATATGAAACTTCCAAGAACCGGACTTATCATGTGCAACTTACCGTTAGTTTCTTGCTCAACGTGTCGTTCTCATTACCTGTAATCATTTTGAACCGGAATTTCAACAATAAAATAATTTCAATTTTTGCGAAAATCCCTGATGGTTAGCCTTACTGATTTTTAATGGATAAAATTTATTGTCACAGATTCTGTATGTTTCGGTCAGTTTGAGCTAAGGACGTAGTTTTGAGCAGAGCTGCGTTTAAATTATTGCATTATGTCATGTCAGTCGCCTGCAATCCAGGTTCGATTACAGAATGTGACCGAATTTCAAAATATGAAACTTCCAAGAACCGGACTTATCATGTGCAACTTACCGTTAGTTTCTTGCTCAACGTGTCGTTCTCATTACCTGTAATCATTTTGAACCGGAATTTCAACAATAAAATAATTTCAATTTTTGCGAAAATCTCTGATGGGTTAGCCTTACTGATTTTTAATGGATAAAATTTATTGTCACCGATTCTGTATGTTTCGGTCAGTTTGAGCTAAGGACGTAGTTTTGAGCAGAGCTGCGTTTAAATTATTGCATTATGCCATGTCAGTCGCCTGCAATCCAGGTTCGATTACAGAATGTGACCGAATTTCAAAATATGAAACTTCCAATAACCGGACTTATCATGTGCAACTTACCGTTAGTTTCTTGCTCAACGTGTCGTTCTCATTACCTGTAATCATTTTGAACCGGAATTTCAACAATAAAATAATTTCAATTTTTGCGAAAATCCCTGATGGTTAGCCTTACTGATTTTTAATGGATAAAATTTATTGTCACAGATTCTGTATGTTTCGGTCAGTTTGAGCTAAGGACGTAGTTTTGAGCAGAGCTGCGTTTAAATTATTGCATTATGTCATGTCAGTCGCCTGCAATCCAGGTTCGATTACAGAATGTGACCGAATTTCAAAATATGAAACTTCCAAGAACCGGACTTATCATGTGCAACTTACCGTTAGTTTCTTGCTCAACGTGTCGTTCTCATTACCTGTAATCATTTTGAACCGGAATTTCAACAATAAAATAATTTCAATTTTTGCGAAAATCTCTGATGGTTAGCCTTACTGATTTTTAATGGATAAAATTTATTGTCACAGATTCTGTATGTTTCGGTCAGTTTGAGCTAAGGACGTAGTTTTGAGCAGAGCTGCGTTTAAATTATTGCATTATGTCATGTCAGTCGCCTGCAATCCAGGTTCGATTACAGAATGTGACCGAATTTCAAAATATGAAACTTCCAAGAACCGGACTTATCATGTGCAACTTACCGTTAGTTTCTTGCTCAACGTGTCGTTCTCATTACCTGTAATCATTTTGAACCGGAATTTCAACAATAAAATAATTTCAATTTTTGCGAAAATCTCTGATGGTTAGCCTTACTGATTTTTAATGGATAAAATTTATTGTCACAGATTCTGTATGTTTCGGTCAGTTTGAGCTAAGGACGTAGTTTTGAGCAGAGCTGCGTTTAAATTATTGCATTATGTCATGTCAGTCGCCTGCAATCCAGGTTCGATTACAGAATGTGACCGAATTTCAAAATATGAAACTTCCAAGAACCGGACTTATCATGTGCAACTTACCGTTAGTTTCTTGCTCAACGTGTCGTTCTCATTACCTGTAATCATTTTGAACCGGAATTTCAACAATAAAATAATTTCAATTTTTGCGAAAATCCCTGATGGTTAGCCTTACTGATTTTTAATGGATAAAATTTATTGTCACAGATTCTGTATGTTTCGGTCAGTTTGAGCTAAGGACGTAGTTTTGAGCAGAGCTGCGTTTAAATTATTGCATTATGTCATGTCAGTCGCCTGCAATCCAGGTTCGATTACAGAATGTGACCGAATTTCAAAATATGAAACTTCCAAGAACCGGACTTATCATGTGCAACTTACCGTTAGTTTCTTGCTCAACGTGTCGTTCTCATTACCTGTAATCATTTTGAACCGGAATTTCAACAATAAAATAATTTCAATTTTTGCGAAAATCTCTGATGGTTAGCCTTACTGATTTTTAATGGATAAAATTTATTGTCACAGATTCTGTATGTTTCGGTCAGTTTGAGCTAAGGACGTAGTTTTGAGCAGAGCTGCGTTTAAATTATTGCATTATGTCATGTCAGTCGCCTGCAATCCAGGTTCGATTACAGAATGTGACCGAATTTCAAAATATGAAACTTCCAATAACCGGACTTATCATGTGCAACTTACCGTTAGTTTCTTGCTCAACGTGTCGTTCTCATTACCTGTAATCATTTTGAACCGGAATTTCAACAATAAAATAATTTCAATTTTTGCGAAAATCTCTGATGGTTAGCCTTACTGATTTTTAATGGATAAAATTTATTGTCACAGATTCTGTATGTTTCGGTCAGTTTGAGCTAAGGACGTAGTTTTGAGCAGAGCTGCGTTTAAATTATTGCATTATGTCATGTCAGTCGCCTGCAATCCAGGTTCGATTACAGAATGTGACCGAATTTCAAAATATGAAACTTCCAAGAACCGGACTTATCATGTGCAACTTACCGTTAGTTTCTTGCTCAACGTGTCGTTCTCATTACCTGTAATCATTTTGAACCGGAATTTCAACAATAAAATAATTTCAATTTTTGCGAAAATCTCTGATGGTTAGCCTTACTGATTTTTAATGGATAAAATTTATTGTCACAGATTCTGTATGTTTCGGTCAGTTTGAGCTAAGGACGTAGTTTTGAGCGGAGCTGCGTTTAAATTATTGCATTATGTCATGTCAGTCGCCTGCAATCCAGGTTCGATTACAGAATGTGACCGAATTTCAAAATATGAAACTTCCAAGAACCGGACTTATCATGTGCAACTTACCGTTAGTTTCTTGCTCAACGTGTCGTTCTCATTACCTGTAATCATTTTGAACCGGAATTTCAACAATAAAATAATTTCAATTTTTGCGAAAATCCCTGATGGTTAGCCTTACTGATTTTTAATGGATAAAATTTATTGTCACAGATTCTGTATGTTTCGGTCAGTTTGAGCTAAGGACGTAGTTTTGAGCAGAGCTGCGTTTAAATTATTGCATTATGTCATGTCAGTCGCCTGCAATCCAGGTTCGATTACAGAATGTGACCGAATTTCAAAATATGAAACTTCCAAGAACCGGACTTATCATGTGCAACTTACCGTTAGTTTCTTGCTCAACGTGTCGTTCTCATTACCTGTAATCATTTTGAACCGGAATTTCAACAATAAAATAATTTCAATTTTTGCGAAAATCTCTGATGGTTAGCCTTACTGATTTTTAATGGATAAAATTTATTGTCACAGATTCTGTATGTTTCGGTCAGTTTGAGCTAAGGACGTAGTTTTGAGCAGAGCTGCGTTTAAATTATTGCATTATGTCATGTCAGTCGCCTGCAATCCAGGTTCGATTACAGAATGTGACCGAATTTCAAAATATGAAACTTCCAAGAACCGGACTTATCATGTGCAACTTACCGTTAGTTTCTTGCTCAACGTGTCGTTCTCATTACCTGTAATCATTTTGAACCGGAATTTCAACAATAAAATAATTTCAATTTTTGCGAAAATCTCTGATGGTTAGCCTTACTGATTTTTAATGGATAAAATTTATTGTCACAGATTCTGTATGTTTCGGTCAGTTTGAGCTAAGGACGTAGTTTTGAGCAGAGCTGCGTTTAAATTATTGCATTATGTCATGTCAGTCGCCTGCAATCCAGGTTCGATTACAGAATGTGACCGAATTTCAAAATATGAAACTTCCAAGAACCGGACTTATCATGTGCAACTTACCGTTAGTTTCTTGCTCAACGTGTCGTTCTCATTACCTGTAATCATTTTGAACCGGAATTTCAACAATAAAATAATTTCAATTTTTGCGAAAATCCCTGATGGTTAGCCTTACTGATTTTTAATGGATAAAATTTATTGTCACAGATTCTGTATGTTTCGGTCAGTTTGAGCTAAGGACGTAGTTTTGAGCAGAGCTGCGTTTAAATTATTGCATTATGTCATGTCAGTCGCCTGCAATCCAGGTTCGATTACAGAATGTGACCGAATTTCAAAATATGAAACTTCCAAGAACCGGACTTATCATGTGCAACTTACCGTTAGTTTCTTGCTCAACGTGTCGTTCTCATTACCTGTAATCATTTTGAACCGGAATTTCAACAATAAAATAATTTCAATTTTTGCGAAAATCCCTGATGGTTAGCCTTACTGATTTTTAATGGATAAAATTTATTGTCACAGATTCTGTATGTTTCGGTCAGTTTGAGCTAAGGACGTAGTTTTGAGCAGAGCTGCGTTTAAATTATTGCATTATGTCATGTCAGTCGCCTGCAATCCAGGTTCGATTACAGAATGTGACCGAATTTCAAAATATGAAACTTCCAATAACCGGACTTATCATGTGCAACTTACCGTTAGTTTCTTGCTCAACGTGTCGTTCTCATTACCTGTAATCATTTTGAACCGGAATTTCAACAATAAAATAATTTCAATTTTTGCGAAAATCCATGAGTTAGCCTTACTGATTTTTAATGGATAAAATTTATTGTCACAGATTCTGTATGTTTCGGTCAGTTTGAGCTAAGGACGTAGTTTTGAGCAGAGCTGCGTTTAAATTATTGCATTATGTCATGTCAGTCGCCTGCAATCCAGGTTCGATTACAGAATGTGACCGAATTTCAAAATATGAAACTTCCAATAACCGGAATTATCATGTGCAACTTACCGTTAGTTTCTTGCTCAACGTGTCGTTCTCATTACCTGTAATCATTTTGAACCGGAATTTCAACAATAAAATAATTTCAATTTTTGCGAAAATCTCTGATGGTTAGCCTTACTGATTTTTAATGGATAAAATTTATTGTCACAGATTCTGTATGTTTCGGTCAGTTTGAGCTAAGGACGTAGTTTTGAGCAGAGCTGCGTTTAAATTATTGCATTATGTCATGTCAGTCGCCTGCAATCCAGGTTCGATTACAGAATGTGACCGAATTTCAAAATATGAAACTTCCAAGAACCGGACTTATCATGTGCAACTTACCGTTAGTTTCTTGCTCAACGTGTCGTTCTCATTACCTGTAATCATTTTGAACCGGAATTTCAACAATAAAATAATTTCAATTTTTGCGAAAATCCCTGATGGTTAGCCTTACTGATTTTTAATGGATAAAATTTATTGTCACAGATTCTGTATGTTTCGGTCAGTTTGAGCTAAGGACGTAGTTTTGAGCAGAGCTGCGTTTAAATTATTGCATTATGTCATGTCAGTCGCCTGCAATCCAGGTTCGATTACAGAATGTGACCGAATTTCAAAATATGAAACTTCCAAGAACCAGACTTATCATGTGCAACTTACCGTTAGTTTCTTGCTCAACGTGTCGTTCTCATTACCTGTAATCATTTTGAACCGGAATTTCAACAATAAAATAATTTCAATTTTTGCGAAAATCTCTGATGGTTAGCCTTACTGATTTTTAATGGATAAAATTTATTGTCACAGATTCTGTATGTTTCGGTCAGTTTGAGCTAAGGACGTAGTTTTGAGCAGAGCTGCGTTTAAATTATTGCATTATGTCATGTCAGTCGCCTGCAATCCAGGTTCGATTACAGAATGTGACCGAATTTCAAAATATGAAACTTCCAAGAACCGGACTTATCATGTGCAACTTACCGTTAGTTTCTTGCTCAACGTGTCGTTCTCATTACCTGTAATCATTTTGAACCGGAATTTCAACAATAAAATAATTTCAATTTTTGCGAAAATCCCTGATGGTTAGCCTTACTGATTTTTAATGGATAAAATTTATTGTCACAGATTCTGTATGTTTCGGTCAGTTTGAGCTAAGGACGTAGTTTTGAGCAGAGCTGCGTTTAAATTATTGCATTATGTCATGTCAGTCGCCTGCAATCCAGGTTCGATTACAGAATGTGACCGAATTTCAAAATATGAAACTTCCAAGAACCGGACTTATCATGTGCAACTTACCGTTAGTTTCTTGCTCAACGTGTCGTTCTCATTACCTGTAATCATTTTGAACCGGAATTTCAACAATAAAATAATTTCAATTTTTGCGAAAATCCCTGATGGTTAGCCTTACTGATTTTTAATGGATAAAATTTATTGTCACAGATTCTGTATGTTTCGGTCAGTTTGAGCTAAGGACGTAGTTTTGAGCAGAGCTGCGTTTAAATTATTGCATTATGTCATGTCAGTCGCCTGCAATCC
This sequence comes from Nephrotoma guestfalica, assembly GCA_963691935.1. Classification (NCBI taxonomy): domain Eukaryota; kingdom Metazoa; phylum Arthropoda; class Insecta; order Diptera; family Tipulidae; genus Nephrotoma; species Nephrotoma guestfalica. Next base: position 56,352,739 of record OY829913.1, on the reverse strand, counting down.
AGGTTCGATTACAGAATGTGACCGAATTTCAAAATATGAAACTTCCAAGAACCGGACTTATCATGTGCAACTTACCGTTAGTTTCTTGCTCAACGTGTCGTTCTCATTACCTGTAATCATTTTGAACCGGAATTTCAACAATAAAATAATTTCAATTTTTGCGAAAATCTCTGATGGTTAGCCTTACTGATTTTTAATGGATAAAATTTATTGTCACAGATTCTGTATGTTTCGGTCAGTTTGAGCTAAGGACGTAGTTTTGAACAGAGCTGCGTTTAAATTATTGCATTATGTCATGTCAGTCGCCTGCAATCCAGGTTCGATTACAGAATGTGACCGAATTTCAAAATATGAAACTTCCAAGAACCGGACTTATCATGTGCAACTTACCGTTAGTTTATTGCTCAACGTGTCGTTCTCATTACCTGTAATCATTTTGAACCGGAATTTCAACAATAAAATAATTTCAATTTTTGCGAAAATCCCTGATGGTTAGCCTTACTGATTTTTAATGGATAAAATTTATTGTCACAGATTCTGTATGTTTCGGTCAGTTTGAGCTAAGGACGTAGTTTTGAGCAGAGCTGCGTTTAAATTATTGCATTATGTCATGTCAGTCGCCTGCAATCCAGGTTCGATTACAGAATGTGACCGAATTTCAAAATATGAAACTTCCAATAACCGGACTTATCATGTGCAACTTACCGTTAGTTTCTTGCTCAACGTGTCGTTCTCATTACCTGTAATCATTTTGAACTGGAATTTCAACAATAAAATAATTTCAATTTTTGCGAAAATCCATGAGTTAGCCTTACTGATTTTTAATGGATAAAATTTATTGTCACAGATTCTGTATGTTTCGGTCAGTTTGAGCTAAGGACGTAGTTTTGAGCAGAGCTGCGTTTAAATTATTGCATTATGTCATGTCAGTCGCCTGCAATCCAGGTTCGATTACAGAATGTGACCGAATTTCAAAATATGAAACTTCCAAGAACCGGACTTATCATGTGCAACTTACCGTTAGTTTCTTGCTCAACGTGTCGTTCTCATTACCTGTAATCATTTTGAACCGGAATTTCAACAATAAAATAATTTCAATTTTTGCGAAAATCCCTGATGGTTAGCCTTACTGATTTTTAATGGATAAAATTTATTGTCACAGATTCTGTATGTTTCGGTCAGTTTGAGCTAAGGACGTAGTTTTGAGCAGAGCTGCGTTTAAATTATTGCATTATGTCATGTCAGTCGCCTGCAATCCAGGTTCGATTACAGAATGTGACCGAATTTCAAAATATGAAACTTCCAAGAACCGGACTTATCATGTGCAACTTACCGTTAGTTTCTTGCTCAACGTGTCGTTCTCATTACCTGTAATCATTTTGAACCGGAATTTCAACAATAAAATAATTTCAATTTTTGCGAAAATCTCTGATGGTTAGCCTTACTGATTTTTAATGGATAAAATTTATTGTCACAGATTCTGTATGTTTCGGTCAGTCAGAGCTAAGGACGTAGTTTTGAACAGAGCTGCGTTTAAATTATTGCATTATGTCATGTCAGTCGCCTGCAATCCAGGTTCAATTACAGAATGTGACCGAATTTCAAAATATGAAACTTCCAAGAACCGGACTTATCATGTGCAACTTACCGTTAGTTTCTTGCTCAACGTGTCGTTCTCATTACCTGTAATCATTTTGAACCGGAATTTCAACAATAAAATAATTTCAATTTTTGCGAAAATCCCTGATGGTTAGCCTTACTGATTTTTAATGGATAAAATTTATTGTCACAGATTCTGTATGTTTCGGTCAGTTTGAGCTAAGGACGTAGTTTTGAGCAGAGCTGCGTTTAAATTATTGCATTATGTCATGTCAGTCGCCTGCAATCCAGGTTCGATTACAGAATGTGACCGAATTTCAAAATATGAAACTTCCAATAACCAGACTTATCATGTGCAACTTACCGTTAGTTTCTTGCTCAACGTGTCGTTCTCATTACCTGTAATCATTTTGAACCGGAATTTCAACAATAAAATAATTTCAATTTTTGCGAAAATCCCTGATGGTTAGCCTTACTGATTTTTAATGGATAAAATTTATTGTCACAGATTCTGTATGTTTCGGTCAGTTTGAGCTAAGGACGTAGTTTTGAGCAGAGCTGCGTTTAAATTATTGCATAATGACATGTCAGTCGCCTGCAATCCAGGTTCGATTACAGAATGTGACCGAATTTCAAAATATGAAACTTCCAAGAACCGGACTTATCATGTGCAACTTACCGTTAGTTTATTGCTCAACGTGTCGTTCTCATTACCTGTAATCATTTTGAACCGGAATTTCAACAATAAAATAATTTCAATTTTTGCGAAAATCCCTGATGGTTAGCCTTACTGATTTTTAATGGATAAAATTTATTGTCACAGATTCTGTATGTTTCGGTCAGTTTGAGCTAAGGACGTAGTTTTGAGCAGAGCTGCGTTTAAATTATTGCATTATGTCATGTCAGTCGCCTGCAATCCAGGTTCGATTACAGAATGTGACCGAATTTCAAAATATGAAACTTCCAAGAACCGGACTTATCATGCGCAACTTACCGTTAGTTTCTTGCTCAACGTGTCGTTCTCATTACCTGTAATCATTTTGAACCGGAATTTCAACAATAAAATAATTTCAATTTTTGCGAAAATCCATGATGGTTAGCCTTACTGATTTTTAATGGATAAAATTTATTGTCACAGATTCTGTATGTTTCGGTCAGTTTGAGCTAAGGACGTAGTTTTGAGCAGAGCTGCGTTTAAATTATTGCATTATGTCATGTCAGTCGCCTGCAATCCAGGTTCGATTACAGAATGTGACCGAATTTCAAAATATGAAACTTCCAATAACCAGACTTATCATGTGCAACTTACCGTTAGTTTCTTGCTCAACGTGTCGTTCTCATTACCTGTAATCATTTTGAACCGGAATTTCAACAATAAAATAATTTCAATTTTTGCGAAAATCCCTGATGGTTAGCCTTACTGATTTTTAATGGATAAAATTTATTGTCACAGATTCTGTATGTTTCGGTCAGTTTGAGCTAAGGACGTAGTTTTGAGCAGAGCTGCGTTTAAATTATTGCATAATGACATGTCAGTCGCCTGCAATCCAGGTTCGATTACAGAATGTGACCGAATTTCAAAATATGAAACTTCCAAGAACCGGACTTATCATGTGCAACTTACCGTTAGTTTATTGCTCAACGTGTCGTTCTCATTACCTGTAATCATTTTGAACCGGAATTTCAACAATAAAATAATTTCAATTTTTGCGAAAATCCCTGATGGTTAGCCTTACTGATTTTTAATGGATAAAATTTATTGTCACAGATTCTGTATGTTTCGGTCAGTTTGAGCTAAGGACGTAGTTTTGAGCAGAGCTGCGTTTAAATTATTGCATTATGTCATGTCAGTCGCCTGCAATCCAGGTTCGATTACAGAATGTGACCGAATTTCAAAATATGAAACTTCCAAGAACCGGACTTATCATGTGCAACGTACCGTTAGTTTCTTGCTCAACGTGTCGTTCTCATTACCTGTAATCATTTTGAACCGGAATTTCAACAATAAAATAATTTCAATTTTTGCGAAAATCCATGATGGTTAGCCTTACTGATTTTTAATGGATAAAATTTATTGTCACAGATTCTGTATGTTTCGGTCAGTTTGAGCTAAGGACGTAGTTTTGAGCAGAGCTGCGTTTAAATTATTGCATTATGTCATGTCAGTCGCCTGCAATCCAGGTTCGATTACAGAATGTGACCGAATTTCAAAATATGAAACTTCCAATAACCAGACTTATCATGTGCAACTTACCGTTAGTTTCTTGCTCAACGTGTCGTTCTCATTACCTGTAATCATTTTGAACCGGAATTTCAACAATAAAATAATTTCAATTTTTGCGAAAATCCATGATGGTTAGCCTTACTGATTTTTAATGGATAAAATTTATTGTCACAGATTCTGTATGTTTCGGTCAGTTTGAGCTAAGGACGTAGTTTTGAGCAGAGCTGCGTTTAAATTATTGCATTATGTCATGTCAGTCGCCTGCAATCCAGGTTCGATTACAGAATGTGACCGAATTTCAAAATATGAAACTTCCAAGAACCGGACTTATCATGTGCAACTTACCGTTAATTTCTTGCTCAACGTGTCGTTCTCATTACCTGTAATCATTTTGAACCGGAATTTCAACAATAAAATAATTTCAATTTTTGCGAAAATCTCTGATGGTTAGCCTTACTGATTTTTAATGGATAAAATTTATTGTCACAGATTCTGTATGTTTCGGTCAGTTTGAGCTAAGGACGTAGTTTTGAGCAGAGCTGCGTTTAAATTATTGCATTATGTCATGTCAGTCGCCTGCAATCCAGGTTCGATTACAGAATGTGACCGAATTTCAAAATATGAAACTTCCAATAACCAGACTTATCATGTGCAACTTACCGTTAGTTTCTTGCTCAACGTGTCGTTCTCATTACCTGTAATCATTTTGAACCGGAATTTCAACAATAAAATAATTTCAATTTTTGCGAAAATCCATGATGGCCTTACTGATTTTTAATGGATAAAATTTATTGTCACAGATTCTGTATGTTTCGGTCAGTTTGAGCTAAGGACGTAGTTTTGAGCAGAGCTGCGTTTAAATTATTGCATTATGTCATGTCAGTCGCCTGCAATCCAGGTTCGATTACAGAATGTGACCGAATTTCAAAATATGAAACTTCCAAGAACCGGACTTATCATGTGCAACTTACCGTTAGTTTCTTGCTCAACGTGTCGTTCTCATTACCTGTAATCATTTTGAACCGGAATTTCAACAATAAAATAATTTCAATTTTTGCGAAAATCTCTGATGGTTAGCCTTACTGATTTTTAATGGATAAAATTTATTGTCACAGATTCTGTATGTTTCGGTCAGTTTGAGCTAAGGACGTAGTTTTGAGCAGAGCTGCGTTTAAATTATTGCATTATGTCATGTCAGTCGCCTGCAATCCAGGTTCGATTACAGAATGTGACCGAATTTCAAAATATGAAACTTCCAATAACCGGACTTATCATGTGCAACTTACCGTTAGTTTCTTGCTCAACGTGTCGTTCTCATTACCTGTAATCATTTTGAATCGGAATTTCAACAATAAAATAATTTCAATTTTTGCGAAAATCTCTGATGGTTAGCCTTACTGATTTTTAATGGATAAAATTTATTGTCACAGATTCTGTATGTTTCGGTCAGTTTGAGCTAAGGACGTATTTTTGAGCAGAGCTGCGTTTAAATTATTGCATTATGTCATGTCAGTCGCCTGCAATCCAGGTTCGATTACAGAATGTGACCGAATTTCAAAATATGAAACTTCCAATAACCAGACCTTTCATGTGCAACTTACCGTTAGTTTCTTGCTCAACGTGTCGTTCTCATTACCTGTAATCATTTTGAATCGGAATTTCAACAATAAAATAATTTCAATTTTTGCGAAAATCTCTGATGGTTAGCCTTACTGATTTTTAATGGATAAAATTTATTGTCACAGATTCTGTATGTTTCGGTCAGTTTGAGCTAAGGACGTAGTTTTGAGCAGAGCTGCGTTTAAATTATTGCATTATGTCATGTCAGTCGCCTGCAATCCAGGTTCGATTACAGAATGTGACCGAATTTCAAAATATGAAACTTCCAAGAACCGGACTTATCATGTGCAACTTACCGTTAGTTTCTTGCTCAACGTGTCGTTCTCATTACCTGTAATCATTTTGAACCGGAATTTCAACAATAAAATAATTTCAATTTTTGCGAAAATCCATGATGGTTAGCCTTACTGATTTTTAATGGATAAAATTTATTGTCACAGATTCTGTATGTTTCGGTCAGTTTGAGCTAAGGACGTAGTTTTGAGCAGAGCTGCGTTTAAATTATTGCATTATGTCATGTCAGTCGCCTGCAATCCAGGTTCGATTACAGAATGTGACCGAATTTCAAAATATGAAACTTCCAATAACCGGACTTATCATGTGCAACTTACCGTTAGTTTCTTGCTCAACGTGTCGTTCTCATTACCTGTAATCATTTTGAACCGGAATTTCAACAATAAAATAATTTCAATTTTTGCGAAAATCCATGATGGTTAGCCTTACTGATTTTTAATGGATAAAATTTATTGTCACAGATTCTGTATGTTTCGGTCAGTTTGAGCTAAGGACGTAGTTTTGAGCAGAGCTGCGTTTAAATTATTGCATTATGTCATGTCAGTCGCCTGCAATCCAGGTTCGATTACAGAATGTGACCGAATTTCAAAATATGAAACTTCCAAGAACCGGACTTATCATGTGCAACTTACCGTTAGTTTCTTGCTCAACGTGTCGTTCTCATTACCTGTAATCATTTTGAACCGGAATTTCAACAATAAAATAATTTCAATTTTTGCGAAAATCCCTGATGGTTAGCCTTACTGATTTTTAATGGATAAAATTTATTGTCACAGATTCTGTATGTTTCGGTCAGTTTGAGCTAAGGACGTAGTTTTGAGCAGAGCTGCGTTTAAATTATTGCATTATGTCATGTCAGTCGCCTGCAATCCAGGTTCGATTACAGAATGTGACCGAATTTCAAAATATGAAACTTCCAATAACCGGACTTATCATGTGCAACTTACCGTTAGTTTCTTGCTCAACGTGTCGTTCTCATTACCTGTAATCATTTTGAATCGGAATTTCAACAATAAAATAATTTCAATTTTTGCGAAAATCTCTGATGGTTAGCCTTACTGATTTTTAATGGATAAAATTTATTGTCACAGATTCTGTATGTTTCGGTCAGTTTGAGCTAAGGACGTAGTTTTGAGCAGAGCTGCGTTTAAATTATTGCATTATGTCATGTCAGTCGCCTGCAATCCAGGTTCGATTACAGAATGTGACCGAATTTCAAAATATGAAACTTCCAATAACCGGACTTATCATGTGCAACTTACCGTTAGTTTCTTGCTCAACGTGTCGTTCTCATTACCTGTAATCATTTTGAACCGGAATTTCAACAATAAAAAAATTTCAATTTTTGCGAAAATCTCTGATGGTTAGCCTTACTGATTTTTAACGGACAATTCACGCTTGTTGTTTCTTCGGCCTTGTTATAATGTGAATTCGTTTAGTTTGGAGCTCTTACCTTAGATCACGTATTGGGACGTAGATAAAATAAAAAATACGAATGTTAAGAAACAGAACTCTGCGGTAAACTTATTTTACTGTTGTGTTACCTTAATATTTTCTTACTACTATCACAGATCTTAATAGAAGTAGTTTTTGCAAAAAAATTTACATACGAAAGCTTTAATATTTTACATAAAAGAAACATTGGGTTCAACATATTCCATAGAAAATTTAATTTCGATTTACCTTGACTGTTGAATGTGGAACTAAAGAAAACCTAAGAAATTCATATCGCTAATTGCAAAACCACCATCAAAATTTTCATTTTAAAATAATTAAAACGTCTCAGTTGCAATACTCAACGCTTTTATGCAAATTGTTGTACGTACATTTACAATTCAACAACCTCTCATTGTTGTACAAAAAATCAAGAAAACAATAAGATGATAATAATACTCGTAGTGTTTTCCGTAAGCCCAACAAACAAAAGTGCATGTGGGAAAAAGTTGAATTTACGAGTAAATTAGAAACCATGCGGAAGAGTGTTATGTACTTCTATTTCTTTAGTTATGGTTTTAAAACTTTTGCCAAAAGTAAAACAAAACGAAAAATGTTTCCTTAGGTACGTAAAGTACAAGAAAGCATTTGAAGGTATTCTCATTCCAATTGTATACATTTGAAAAGTTCTATTGTATCACTATTAAATCAATTCTGTATTGAAAATATTCAGGTCCACTTGTGCGTAATGTTTGTTATATTGATTTTATCTTAAGGCATTTAACGATTTCCTTTATTAAGACACTCAGTTATCCAATTATCTGTTACAAATAAATTAAATTCCATAGAAATATCCAATTTCTATTTGTAAAAACTGTTTATCCATGATTTTTGTATAGAACCTGTGTCATCCACCCCCCGATGACGACTTGAAATATGAGTGGATGGTAAGGGGTAAAATGGTTTTGATGATTAATTGTCATTATTCGAAACACGGTGTTTGTGTGTGTAACGCGCTGTGTACATACCTATATGTACCTCGTACATAACCGTAATATGTAATTAAATATATTTTCTAATTATGAGATTTAGGTTGAAATTCAAAATAATTTACGTTTTTAATTTGATGTCGTAGATGTTCAGAGCAAAAATAATTTATATCGATTAGCTATTGTATATACCGTACCGTACATTACATTGATTTGGAGCAGAAGTCAATTAAAATGAATTTGGATTTGGAATTAGTTTTGTATTATTATAGTATCCGGGAATGTATTCGCCAACATGAAACTATATAGGGGAGAGGAGGGTATGTTAATTATCGCCTTGGTTATAATTGCTTTTGGATCTTGAACTGTCAGGAGTCAACTTCCATCGATGCTGAATAATTATATCACAAAAATATTTGAACGACGATACATTTGCAAAAACTGATGAACTCAAGTAAATCTATCTAACTTGTAAAAATGAATGTTTTTTTGTGTTTCCTGTATGGGCTGGGAGTTCAGCCGGAGGTCTAAGGTCTCTATAAATTTTGTTCCTAAAATTTCAATTTAGTTTTTATTTTTCCATGGGAATGAGTTTAGGATTTGAGGGGTCCGACCCCTGGATCAAGCGAACCCTTCTTATATAACATGTCATTCTTCCAATCGGATTCTAATTTTGAATAAGTATTTTATATCTAAATGAGCAGGTTTTCGTAATATTTTTGAAGGCGGCAGTTCCTTGGGTCTAGTAGATACTTCTATATATTTTATTCCCAAAAATCTCTGATCTGAATAGGCGTTACAGCCGCGCAACCGATCGTCATGGAATTTTTACGATGTATAAGGTGTATATTCAGGAGGGGGGGGGGGGAGGGATCGTATGTACAAGTGTTGTTGTACGATTTGTCATTTGCCGGAGGGTTGTGCAGAATGTGTTCGATCTTCTCCGCCTGTGCTGTTAAGAACCAAGTCTTCGGGTTAGTTTCCCAGAATGCCGGTAGCCGCGCCAATTGTTTTGACGTGGCTATTTCAGGCTGAGCTTGCACACTTTGCTGACAATTTGCGTCAATATTTACCACGCTTTATTATACCGTTATTTGCTATGTTTTTAATAATTAAAATGGAACGGTTCACACAAAAAATAGCACACTTTAGAAAGTACAGGGTGTCCGCCGGGAAGGTATACTACTTTGTTTGTTTATGATTTTTGATTAAATGAAAGAGAATGGATCTTATATTGATAAATGTTTTATTTAATGACGGCAATTATGTATGGAATACAATATCAGATAAATGTCCGCCTCTGTTAGCCTCACAAATGCGAGCCCTTTTGAGCACATTTTTCATTACATTCTCACGAATATTTTGTTTGAGTTGCTCAAGCGTTTCTGGTTTGTATGCATAAGCCTTGCTTTTTAGATATCCCCACAAAAATAAGTCCGGAGCAGTCAAATCAGGCGACCGTGGAGGCCAATCAACATCACCATTTTTTGAAATAACTTGTTGTGGAAAGAATTCTCGCAGTAATTCCATTGTAATCCTGGCTGTATGCGATGTGGCATCGTCTTGTTGATACCATATGTTAATCAAGCCCAAAGTATGCAGTTGTGGCGTTAAGTTTTCAATCATATCACGATATCGCTCCCCATTCACAGATACCGTTACGCCGTTTTCATTTTCAAAGAAGTAAGGTCCAATGATTCCTCCTGACCAAATTGCACACCAGACTGTCACTTTTAATGGATGTAAAGGTAACTGATGAATAATGTGAGGGTTTTCCATTGCTCAGAACCGACTATTCTGTTTATTCACATATCCATTTAAATGAAAATGTACCTCGTCACTCATTATGATTTTTTCATGAAAATCGGGGTTGTCATGGGCGAGCTGTAACATCCTATTGGCATATGTACGGCGGCGTAAATCGTCTTGTGGAAGAAGCTCTTGTGTCAAATGAATCTTAAATGGAAACAAATGCAAATCCTTGTGCAAAATTGTGGCCAAACTTGTTCTTTGAAGACCAAGCTCCTGAGCACGGCGTCGAATTGAGGTTAATGGATTGTTTTGAACACTTTCTTGAACAGCAGTAATGTTTTCAGCCGATCTTGCAGTACGTTGTGGCCCATGCTTGGGCCTATCACTTACAGACCCTCTTTCTTCGAAATCATTCACTACACGATAAATAGTGCGTTTTGTTGGCACGTTGTTTCTCCCAAAAATTTCAAGTAACTTTCTCATCGTCACAGTAATCGATGATTGATTTTGATAAAATGTTTTAACGATTAAAACACGATGGTTTATCGAATATTTTTCCATAATAAATTTGCCACGTGTCTACTTCACGACTGTCAAGTATGAACTGTCAATACTAATATTCGCCTAAATGGCGGCAAAACAAAGTAGTATACCTTCCCGGCGGACACCCTGTATATATCGCACTTGTTAAAAATTGTTGTCAGATTTGTGGTGTCATCCCTAGAATTTAGTGTTAATAGCCCTTAAACACCCACAAGACCCGGTTTACAATTTTTATATTATTATTTCCATTTACACTAAACCAAAAAAAATCCCCAAAGGTCGCAGTGATATGCCGCGGATTAGATTAGATTATATTTAATGAAAATTATAACAAATTCAACCCTGCCACAATATTTTATGTAGTTCTACACTTTTTGTTAAATTGTGTATCTACATTTTTGTTTTTTGTTAATTTGTGTAGCTACACTTTTGATAAATGTGGAAAAAACAACGGTGTTTCGGAATGGACACGTATTTTCTAAAAAAAAAAAAGTACCAGTGGCACTATTCTGGCTTTCTCTGTGAATAGCAAATTGGGAAAAATATATTCATAGCTTTTTGGAATTAGTTGGTTGTAAATAATTTTGAAACAAAGATATATTGGAAATTATTTTTCCCTAAAAAAATTTTGTGGAACAGAAGTCTCCCAATCAACTATGTTTCGAAAATATTTACACCAAACTGATTCCAACAGTAGGCCAGAAAAATATAATTTAGCCAAAAAAGCTATGAAAATATTTCTCCCAATTCCCTATTTCCAGAGAAAGCCAAAATAGTACCACAGGGTATATCTGTGCTAACGATTTAATATGTTCTGAAGTGTCGTAAATTTATAAATGTAAATGATGCGGCCATTGATGTTTAATAGATGAAAACCGGAAATAATTGAAAGGTGGTTCGCCTTAATAATTAATTCTCCTTTACCAATGATGTTGCAGGGCTGATCCATTTGGATGCGCTGATGGTGGTGCTGGGGCGCAAGACAAGTCGACGGGTCATAGTCCTATGCGAGTCCGTTAGATGATTTATGGGCCGTAGAATTATTTAATGCGGTCTTTAAAATTTTAATTAGGCCGTAGTATTTTTAATTTGGCCGACGAATTTTTAATGCAGCTGTAAAATTAAGGGCTGTCAAATTTTAAAGGTGGCAAATTTCACTACAATATTATTTATAAAATTTAATTAAAAACTATACGAGTATAAATATCGCAAAGTGCCAAAATATTAGTTAACAATTATTGGCTGATCCCTACAAGCTTTACAACTCTTGGTTTGATAATATTTGTAATCTCTTCAAGCTAGTTTAAGCAGCAGTGCCAAAATTTTACCACAATTTTTCAATTCATCAAAAATGGCTGTATCATCGGAAAACACCCAAATTTTACCAATAAGAGGTAGTTGGACTATTAAATAAATTACGCATTCACTATATTTATTATAATAACCTGTTTATTTTTATTTATTTATTTATTTAATTATTAATAAATATAATTTTTTTACTATAAAATATTATTTTAAATTTCGTTCACAATTTTATTAGGCGTAAACGATTGATTGCACTTTCACTTTTTACAAACTGTGTTTCGGTAAGACTATGGTATATTTCAGATTTTGGCCGCTACATCACTCCCCTCCTGGATCGAAACCCGAAATGTCTAAACTTGAACGTAACTGTTTTAAGTACACAACGATTTTCGACTGGGTTTACCACAAGTAGTCCGTACGCTGGCTTAAGCCGGTCGATACCAATTGTTTTTGATTTTCCGCCGACATCCACAACAAAGAATTTACGCAATTTGCGTTTCACTGGATATGGCTCAAAGGACCTCCGACTCTATCCGTACGCATGAATACGTGTGAATAGTTTTTTCAGATTTTTGGGAATATACTCGAGGACGTTGCCTGTTCGGGCGGATGTATTGTCAGGCCGTCATGGTAGTACGAAACTGCTGCATAAAATCCGAAGTATCCATGTTTGGGTTCGAATTGACAACATATTAATGGAGTTGTTCTCTCCATAGTTTGTAGAATGGTATTCTAGTGCTAAAAACTCATGGTTCCGAAATGGCCTGCATAGCACATGAATTGCGGCCATGGCACGGATACCGGGATATGATAAGCCATGAAGACTATTCAAGATTGTTCGTCGCATGCTGAGGGGATTCCTGTAGATCGATTTTTTCCTGTAGAAGTCTTACATCAAATTTGCTGCTTGTTTGATAAGTCGATCCGTTGTATGCTGAAATCAATTTCTGCCATTCGTTGCCGCGCGCAACCAGAAGACATTTGCGGTTGGATGGTTTCTGTGAGAAATGTTTCACTAGAACGAGACAAATAGTCGCTCGAGCCGAAATTTCGTAATTACCGGCAAGTACTTTCTGATTTTGATGGGTTTATGGTCGGTACATTAACAGAAATTTCGCCCTTCGACGAAATGAGGAAACAGTTTGGGTTGCTAAATACGTTGGAAGTAGTTGTCTATCGAAAGTATAGAATTTAATTTCTGCAGGGGAGAGCTTCTTTGAAAAGGACGCTAATTGCTAACATCCGTTGTTGCGTTGTTGTAACACAGCTCCTAATGAAACATTGGAAGCGTCGGTAGATAGGCTGAACTGCGTGTCATTTAACGGATGTGTTAAAAGAGTGGGAGCGGCAAAAGAACCCTTTTCAAAAGATTCTTCGGTCCACGAGAAGTTTCTTCTGTTTTTGAATTTCTTAAGTAACGTGGGTAAATTCCAGTGGATAAGCGATAACCGTTCAGCACATTGTGCAAAGCGATGATAATATTTAGTTCATCATACCGACGAACAGCTGTATTTAGGGGATTGATGTTTCCTCTGAAAAGTTTGGAATGCTATCAACGCTGCCTTTCATTGAAAGGATGCCATCTTTCGAAATCGCGTGGCTCAAGAAGTTGCGTGACTTCCGAAGATGCCGAAAATGCAGTTCGAAGCTTTAATATTAATTCCAAATGCGGAGACTTTTAAATACTGATTTGAGGTGTTTACTGTGTTCTATCTCGGAGCGACTCGCAATGAGGATATCGTTGATATAAGAGTAGACGAAGTCCAGTCCTTAACACTTCGTTAATGAATCGCTGAAATGTCTGGACTGAGTTGCAAGGAACATATGGCATTCTGGTTTTCTCAAAAAGCCCAAAAAGGAATGGCTATCAAAGTTTTATGAATATCCTCGGTAGCCATGGGATTTTGATGATAGGCCCGAGCCAGATCTATTTTCGAGAAAGTATTGGCGCCGGCGAGTTTCAACGAAAAACTGACTATGTGGGGATTGGACATCTATATTGGACTGTGACAGTATTTAACTGTCGATAGTATCCACAAGGGTGCCAGTTTTTCTCATTCTTTTACACCATATGTAATGGTGAGAAGAATGGTGATGATGAGAGGCAGCAAATTCCGATATCTGTCGGGATTCAGTTTTATCAGCTTTAAGCTTCGTTGAGTCGAGTTGTCGGTTTAGCACAAGGAATCCTGTGCGGAGTATTTTTTCAAAAGAGCACTGTATTGGTTGTTGATGCCGAAATGTTTTAGAGATGGTGCATCAACTTGAGCGACACTTGCGGTTCACATCGAAGGTAGTAAATGAATAAAAAAAGATTTATTCTTCAAATCGACCACGAGACCATATATTTGGACAGAAAATCAGCACCTATAAAAGACCTGTCTATTACCGCGATGATGAAGGGATGTGTGAACGAACGCCTGAGACTGAGATTAACCTTCAACAATTTTGTACCGTACGTAGAAATTAGGGATCCGTTTCTGTAGTAAGAATGGAAATGGTGTTGTTTGCAAGTCGAGGAATCTTGTGGACGGGTAGCATGGATACTTCAGCCTCCAAATTGATCAGAAATTGCCGGTGATTTTCAAGGAAAAGACGGCGAGATCAAGCAATCCCACTATTTGCCGTAAAGATAGCGGGATTTAGTGGTTTTTCGTAGACTGAAATTTTTTTAAGTATAGCGTCTACATGGGCTACCGCGTGACAGTGATAGTAGCAGACTCCGGTTCGCTATGACGATCTCAATCTTGATTTGCGTTCGTAAGTGAAGCTCGGTTTGAAGTTTGGCGATCTTCCAGTGAACCTATGATAATATTGGCCAATGTTCAATTAATTTGGCTGCTCTGGAATTAGCGTAAATCGAGATTTGGTCGGCGACCGGTAGGATTTCCTTTTAGATGTCTCGCGCTAGTAATGCTCGTAAGTCATCTGGCAAACGCTTTACCCAGAGATTTTTGAGTAAATCTTCGTTTACTAATTTGGAATTGTTCAAGCCCAATGCCTTATAATTTGATTTTTTTAATGAATTTATGTTATACCGTTCGTGCGTTGATGTGTTATTTCTAACCGTCGTGGTTGACGAGCATAGCTTGACGAGTATCGAAGAAAGTTTGATGTGTTGTTTATCACTATCAACATTTAGGCGTAAATAAGAAAAGCAAAAAATTTGAATAGGTAAATTTTATACAAAACCTCTAAAACTACAATTGGCAATAGCTTCAGCTTCAGCTTAGAGATGCTATTGGTAACAACACATATATGCGAAAACCGTTTTAGAAAATTATAACTTTCTCGAGTTATTCGCTCTCGAAATCTTGATGTGTTACTTTACGTTATCAAATTTGGTGTGGTAAAGTTATAGAACAAAAACTGATGTTTATAGAGCCGAGTTACATTTTGTAAACACCATTTTGGAACTTATCGGAAATTTTACAGTTCCAGTGCTTACATACAGTTTGTGAATTAGACCAATAATCCTGTAATTATTTATGATTTTTTGTAAATGTAATGTGTAAACGCCATATTTTTAATTATCTGCTTACATTGTTTACACGTGTAGAATATTAATAAACTAGGCGGTGTAGAAAATACGACACAACAATGGTCCTGTGTTTATCCCCCCTGCCTACATTAGAACCTGACCCGCTCTAAATGTACATATCATTGACCAGAAATAGAATTCATGTTCAAATACGCAACATGGAGCTCAATGTTTAACTAATCCAGAAGAATTTCCATAAATAAAAATATTTGGAAGCAACCGAAAAAGTTGCAGAAGCAAACAAGCCACAAATTGAATTAAATGTGAACGTTCCAAACCTGTTTCTTTAACATGTTAACGTAGTTTGCGGATATTTAAAAAAAGATATTGCTCGTACAACATGAAATTACTACCAACATAAGTCAGTTGCTCTCCAATTATAAAAGCGACACAATTCCCGAAAAACAAAGGTATTTGTAAAACAAAGTAGCATATGTGAAGGCGGCAAATCAAAAGTTCATTACAAATGACGAGAAGATTCTAGCGATATCACCTCCAATAGGGAACTCGCACCCATACCGTTCTACTAGGAAAACTACACAGGATGAATGCACTTGGCTTCTAGCAGACATGCGCAAACGCTTGAATGCAGGACCTCCAAGCACTCCAACGGATACATCGGTCGACAACGTAGTCTGGGCAACAGATTCTCCGCCTGATTCAAACGATAACGACTTTCACTCGAAAAGCCATCAAGCAAATCCGGAACAAAACTTAAACACGGGTAAACAACATTCCGACACGCCTCTGCCTTTTAAGAAACTTGATTCTTCATCACACTCTAGCAGTAATGAGCATCATGAGACAAACCACATGTAGAGCAAAAGGTCAAGTTGCCACCTAAGTTGTAGATATGACAACAGGACACGCTTAACGAAGTGTTGCATAACATTCAGCAACTCGAACTGGAGTCCTCATTTGAAGCATTTGTGGTATTTTTAGTCACTAAAATGCTCGATTCAGAATCAATAAGGCTGTTTGAGACAAATCTGCCACAACCCCAGGAAACCCCAACTTTGAACGTGTTATTTGACATTTTAGAACGGCGATTCCAGTCCCCGAAGATATGGGTAAAAACAAGCCTGTACCAACACCGCGTCGGCAAACAAGCAGAGTTCTGCGTACTCTGCAACGGTAAACACAATATACCCTCTGCATCGAAAACCGAGCAGGTTTCGAAAACATTCATGGTGCAGCAAACATCGGCAGTGTTATTGCCAACTGCCGTGGTACAGGCATCAATCGTCAATTATCAGCTCGTAACACTACGAGCACTGATAGATTCTGGATCCCAGGCAACACTAATATCATCCAGAACCGTAAATTGTTTCATTTGGAAAAAGAAGAAAATTAATATAAAAATTTCCGGTATTGGGGGTCAAGCGATCAGAATATGCAGACATGCCGTTAACACTACGCTACCACCCAACTTCCTGGGGAGGTTTACCTTAGCCATCGAGGCGCTAGTGTTCAATAATCTGGATCATCAACTTCCTGAAGACAAGGTTGACGACATCAAATGGGCTCTCCTGTTGAGTCTAAAATTGGCCGATTCGCGGTTCAATCATCCACAATATCGACCTAATATAATTGGCGCCGACTATTATACGTCTATAGCCATCGACAACATAATTAAGTCGGGTACCAACGATCCGATGGCCCAAGAAACTAAGTTGGGCTGAATTTTGATGTTTAACATGGGTCTTATGGAGAAAAGCTCACTATGGTGACTACTAAAGCCATCGAGAACCAACTAAAACTCTTAGTGGAAAACGACAATATTCCAGACGAAAGGGTCCGTACCGAGGAAGAGCAGAGGGCGGAGGAATACTTTTCGTCAACAGTGCAACGTGTGGGAGAGGATCCCCCACAGCTGGGAGACTAGATAGAAGAGCACATAAACTATAATAGTTACTACATTTCACACCATGGCATAATGAAGCAGGATAGCGCTACGGCCAAACTGCGTGTAGTGTTCGATGCATCATCCAAAACAACAAATGGATCATTTCTTAATGAAAAAATGATGATCGGCCCAAACCTACAGCAAAATTTTGCGGACATAATCCTTCGTTTGCGTAAACATCAGTATGTACTGACGGCCGATATAGAAAAAAATGTATCGGCAGGTGTGGATTCACGAGCAAGATAGGAATTATCAACTGATTCTATGGAGGATGGAACCAACAAACCCCATAGACACTTATAGGTTAAAAACGGCCACATATGGCACCACAGCCGCCAGCTTTCTGGCCGTGCTCTCCTTAAGGCAGGTCTACTATCGTCTCCGAAAACATATTGTCTGATTTCTACGTAGATGATTTGCGGACGGAAGGAAGCGATAGCATAGACCGTGGTTCGGTCATGATGCAATAGCTAATGGGGCTCGTTAACGTGCTGTTAAAGCCAAGCGATTGCATCAAAACCTTGGGGATTCATTATAATTCTAAGAAAGATAACTTTGAATCCCCACGTAGACAATTTGGAAATGTCTGAGGGCACGGCCATTAAATGTTCGATCTTGGCCGACTCATCAAAATTGTTTAACACATTTGGTTGGTTAGCACCCGTCACCATTGCGGCCAAGATTCAAATGCAGGACACGTGAATCTCCGGGATCGAATGGGACGAACCACTACCAGAATAAATAGGTAAAAAATGGCTTACCTACAAAAACGAAATGCCCGCTGTAAAGGGCATAAAAATATATAGATGGGTCAATACAACAAGGAGCACCAGAAAGGAACTACATGGCTTTGCCGATGCATCCGAAATTGCATATGCCGCTGTAGTGTAGCGAACTAACGACGAGGCTCCACCAGTCAGGAAGCAACCACCAAGAAGAGCTAAGCGTGGATTAAAGGCCAGCAATTTAGCCTTGGCTGCACCATACTAGGCTTGACGCGCGGTATCACTAACATACGCCCCTTCGGCCATCCATCAGGGATACACTTTGAGGAAATGGGAACTTTAGAAGCCGTCGCCACGAAACGGAAACTAGTAATTTTTTACAACTTAACCGACTATTGGAAAGAGGTAGAAAACTTCAAGCGAGCTGTAGTCTAACTACAAGGAGCTTGTAGAGATCTGCCAGGATTCAACTGTAATACTATCCTGCAACATTTGCAATGGCAACTCAACAACCTCATAGCAATTGCGTTGGGCGATATATTTGGAATATTGTTGCAACGCGATGCTACTGCTAATGAAAATGCATCTAATGCAGAATCAAACATCGATAATAGATAACACGGTAAAATTGATAAAACATAATTCCAACCTCACCATGATGTCTATGAACAACCTATTACAAGAGCAGAGGCGGTTAAGGCAATACATTATAGAACTACAAGAGTATCGAAGCTATGCGGACAGGATTCGCTCGGTGCTAATGGACTTAATCGAGTTAACCTTGATCCTACAGAAGTCGGAAGACACCCAACACAGTCTACTTGATATAGTGTACTCCGCGCATTATGAGATTTTGCATCCCACCATACTGATTCGGCAACATGTACTGGCAGCAGTCAACGTCCCTGGTCACCAATTGTCTGATTTAATACATGTATATCAGAGTCTAATAGTCAGAAGTAGAATGACCAAGCAGAACGAGATCATCGAAACCATCATCCCACTGGCATTTGCAACAGAGTACACGCTTCTATCCGTGATTGCCGTGTCATACATTTTGTATGACAACACACAGTCAAGCATAGTAACTTCAACTGAGTATCTGGCCATGGACAGCCATCGCGAACATTTCGTGTTTTTTTCTACGGAACAACTAACTTGTTGCCAGATTGTCTTCTCATCTCATTTTTTATGCGAGTCATCACTAGTCTTCACCTCATTCACTAACTACTCATCCTGTAGCGGAGATCCGCTCTTGAACAATTCTGCAGCTTACAGACTAGTAATTCCACGAATAGATGGATTCCTCTGAAGGCACCAAACTAATGAATTTATGCAGTTCCCAACTAAACTACGGGTCAATATCTTATATGGATCCCAATGGGGCAGGGACTTATACAAGATAGCTGTGGGTACAGCATCCAACAGTATAAGCAAGGCCTTTAAAAAATGAACAAGTGAGAAACAGGTGAGAAATCTTGGCACAACAAAACCAAGGTGTGTGATGAGGCCGCATCTGACCTCGTCTCCGGTTTGAATTCTGTTTCTTCAAAATACTATTTTGATAATTTAGGATCAAACATTTGTAATAAATTTTGACATTATAAGATTTTGAAGTTTGGATATTTATCAGCGGAAATAAGAGATTACGCTATTCGCCGCAAGTGGCAGCACCATCACAAAAGAGAATTATTTTGTTATATAATTAGCAGCGGAAATTTTTTATTCGTTTTATCTCTTTTTTCACAGCGGAATAAAATATTAAAAGTGATCCTTAAAATGAAAAATTGATTGAACTCCGAAGTAAAGGAATTCGGTAAATGAAATCTTGAAATTTAACAATATTCCGTACGTCTGTACGCCATTACTGAAAGAATGACGATGAAATTTGGATAGTAAGGATTTAAAAATAAGTTTTGGACAAAATTCTAGGATCTGTTCATGCTGGACCAAACTTGGCCAGTTCATAACCAATCCGTTTGAAAATTTAAAAAATTTTCTTTATTTATTTTCAGTTGTTGGCCAATATATCAGAAATATCCACTAGTAAACCAATACTTTCGGTTGTTTTTCTAATAGCCTAGGTTATACTGAGACTACAAGGAACATTTGGGGAAAATTTATGAATTAGAATTTTCACTATAATTTTTTGATTTTCTGCGGCTATATTATGTTTTATATAGTGAAAAAAGAGATACAAAATGAATAAAAAAATTCCGCTGGTATATAACAAAATAAATTCTCTTTTATTATGGTGTTGCCACTTGCGGCGAGTAGCGTAATCTCTTATTTTCCGCTGTCAACCGCTATCTTATACAGGATCGTTACTTGGTGCTCCTGTTGGCGAACTCAATGGTTCAAATAACACCCGACACGCTACAAATAAGAAACGGGTTTCCATTAGAACGCCTCGCCGAATACCAACCAATAGGGTATTTCAATTTGACTCACAACACCGCAACCGGAGCATTATTTATCAGTGCGTTACTATGTAAATTTTACAAACGAGTTTATACCGCACAGTTTAACCCAAGGGCCGCAATTACGAAGAAAATCAACAAATCTTATATTTCAATTTACCACAACAACAAAATTAAAACTTTTTATCATTTCAACAATCTTTTCCCTCCTCAAAACTTAACGAACAAAATAACCATAAAGGGTTTAATTTTATTTGCGTACATTTTGAAATATTTTTGTATAAAAAGAAAAGTTTCAAAGTTTTAAATGCACTATACTTGTATAGTGCAAAATTGCAGACGCTATATTTTCTTGGAAAAACGAGTACAATGCAACTTTGGTGGTGCTCGTCTGAGTTTTAGATTTTATTTAGACCAACATTAATTCGACCATGCATTGCAGCAATTTTTGGAAGCAGTTTATTATTTCATATAAATAACACGATGCTGTAAAAATAATTTGATTGGTTTAGCAGCATCTTCCGAATGTCTTTAGAAGAACGAAAAGAGATTAAATTGGATATTTTCGTAGATTATTTTCGATACAAAAAACTTGAATATTTTTAAATTGGGTTACGATATCTCGATGCCACTTGAGTTTATTATTACAGCTTTACATGTCTGGAGCTATTAAATGTTTAAAATTCTGTGTTTGTTGTTTTATTATTATTGGTAAATCTAATTGGGGGTACTGCTTTTTTGGCAAACTGAATTCTAAGCAGTCATCACATACGGTAGTTGGAGCCAAGATGGCACTGCAATTTAGATGTTATTTGAAACGACCATGCCCAGCCATTATCGCAACGAGAATTTGGTTCAGCAATAAATTATTTCATTCTACGATAGCAGGTTGTGTTCAAATATTGCGAGCTATAGCTGTTGAGAATTTTGCTGGTTCAATCGATAAGCACCACCACACAATAGACGCATAAGTTAGAATGGATAGAACTAGTAACTTGTAGAGAAAGCACAAAATTTTCGAATACAATCCCCAGGAGGCGCCAAAACCTCTGCGACATTCCCAATATATAGCAGTCGCTTTTTGAAGTATATGTTCTAGATGGTAATTGCAAGACAATTTCGAATCCAAAATGACACCCCGAGACTTAGCGCGATCTGATTTAGTGATCACGGTCCTTAAAAGAGTAGATATAATAAGGCGATCCTAATTTCTGAGTTTGATGAACACAGATCGGTTTTACATAGATTTACGTGAACATTCTAATTGACACACCAAGACTCCACAATATGACGGGTTTGTTGGATTAGGCCAGATATGTCAGTCAGATTCAGCTTCCCTAAGATAGTTATCAAAACCCGGACTTTTAAAGTTTAACTGAACGATCATCGATAATCAAGAGCCATAGCAGTGATAAAAATACGCCACCATGCGGACAACGTTTGGTAACTTTTTCAGAGTCTGCTTCCTTAGTCATTGCTGTTTTCCATTTGCAAATCTGATACATGTAAACATGTTGCATGTTATTGAGGGGAGTTCGATAATGGTTTCAAAAATGTTCGAGGACATACTTATTGGGCGAAAACTCTTAGGGTCGTAATTCGAACTGCCAGTTTTGGGTATAAAAACGGATATAGACTTCTTCTTCACAAGCTAGGAATGAAACCAAAAGCCACACAAGCTTGAAAGAGAATAAGCACATGGTCTTTAATTATAGGATAGACATGCTGCAATTCAGCGAAAAAAATCCCAACAGGACCACCCGCTTTAAACGGTGCAAAGGAGAGCAAACTCCAAAGCAGAGAACGTCGTACTGTAGCAGCAAACTGTAGCAGCAAAAATACTAGATTGTTCAGTGGCAACAGGATCGCAACCAACCATGGAAACGAACACTGAGGAAAAGTTTACCTCTCTCCTTTTTTTCGTTAGGTTAATGAAGGGGCTTTATTTTCTTAGCTCCATTCTTCATTTTCCTAGTAGGGTTCAAAGTTGGTTCACAGCAAACGATAATAATTTCAAGTTCAGATGCGCTCAGAGAATTAAACAGGGGTGCATCCCTACTATTACTATTTAAACTACCTAAAATGGTATGATAAGCGTTCACGTCGCAACCACCTATAACGGGAATATTTTTATATAGACTCCAAGGCATAAGTGCTACAAGTCCCGATGGAGGAGATTCAAGAGAATTTAAAGGTAGATGTACAGAAGCTAAAATAACCTACGTGTAACTGTTCGAAGAATCGTAAGAAACGATTACAACATAAAGCGATCGATACCTGACTTCAGTACATAAATCTATAACAACGATGGTCCAGGTCAGACAACAAACCACCCACCATTCGAAACTCAAACCTGGTTGTAAATAGGACCATTTTTCCAGTCGCCTCTATTGCCAAGGCTATGATAGTATGAGGAGAGACAAAACATTAAGAACGTTTTTGAAGCCTAGATCACGGGAAACACAATAATAACCTCCTTACGAAATGACTGCACCAACTCGATAGCATGAAAAAATACAGTTAAAACTGAAGACCAGCCGCATGTTGTTTAGGTTAACCGGAACTTTATCTGAGAAGTATAAAAGACACCGACGGTTAAAGATGGGAAAACGTCATGTTTGCAGGTCCTACTAGGTCTATGTAAATTCAAACCAACCATTGGAGTGGTTTTTGAAACTGGAGGTAGATGGTATAAGAAATTTTATTAATATAACAATGATGATTCTGATAGTCAAGACAACAAACGAGTTTCTCGGGACCAGGAAACGACATTGCGAACATATCTCTCATTTCAGGACCTTTTAAATATGCCTACTCGAGGTTACACTGTCCAGAAAATTTTAACGGATTTAGAGGGGAGAAAATCTTGATAAAAAAAACCTCAATCAAAGATGAATCACGGCGCAAGAGGGCATCCTTCCTAACACACCAACCCCGAAGATCGGGCACTCCTTAGGACCTACCAAAGAGCGCTACTATAACAATATGAACTATGACAATACTGACTCGCCAAGTTCTATCATTGTGAACTATGTCTCAGCACAAGGCGTCAACGAAACATTTTGTGAAACCTACACATATCACAACATTCCTGTGAGATGAACTGGCAAGGCTAGAACTGGAGGGTAAGAAAAAATAAGGGTGTAACTAAGCGGCGCCCATGGCATTTTTAAAACTATCGGGTTTTTCTCACGAAGGTGCCTCACAATGTCGACTTTAAAATTTTGCGTAATTTGAAACACAAATGGAACAAACGCCCAGGTAAATATGGGGTACACCCAGCACTTAGTGAACCAGTTATACAGTTAGTAGTATATCTACTTGTTAGGCTGTTTAGGATTAGCAGTAGCCTGAAATACCCCCAAGATGATGGAGATATGTACGAGTAGTTTTCGCGAAAGTAGAGTACCACGAACAAAACACCGCGGGGTCACAATATTAGATAAAATACATTCCAACCTCGGTCAACATGCATATGCAACTGAAAAATCAACAGAGACAGCTCTAGGCGAGCTGGCAAGAGAAATCGATGACACTCGTGCCATTTTTGATATTTAAAACATTTTTGACGTCACCAACCACGATGGACTTTTGATATGTAGAAGAACAGTCACTATCGCAGCGATTATCTAATTTTGATGGTTCGGGGAAAATATGAGAGTACAAATGTGGAGCAGCACCTAGATGTAAGATGCACCTAGTCAGTAAATGACTGGTGCAGGGGACTTGATCTTAGTATCATTCAGAGATAATCGTATACACCCTTTACAAACTGCAGGAAAATTCCAGTTCTCCTGCTGCTGTCCTAAGGAAAAACACTGCAAATAATGTCGAAAGCTAAATATTTGGGTTTAGTAGAGAGCTGGTATGGAAAATCTATATATCACACATAACCAGAAAAGCTTACAAAGCCTACTTTGCCTGTCAACGAATAATTGTTACACTTACGGATCAAAAATAAATAAGGGGGTTGAGGCTGAAGTAATCGGCCCAAGGCTCACATTCAGCATACCTTGGGGAAAATCACCAACCATATTTCAAGCGAAAATTCTCCCAATAGAGCTCTGCACATTAGAATGTATAAGAAGAAATACTAGAAAACTGATATCTTCATAATCTCGGACAGTCAAGAAGCATTACCAGCACTAGATGGTTCGGTTTTCTATTATAAGCTGACCTAGGGCTGATACTGTTTTATAAAAGAATTAGGAAAACAAACTTGCTTTAATGTGGTCCCCAAGAAGAGGAGAATAAAAAAAAGTAATTCAACAAAGCATTCGCAGTGTAAAAAAATGTAAGGTTAAAGTGTTTGACCAAATGATGAGATTCTATAAAAGTTTCGTTTGATAAACTCAATAATCCGAATTATTTTATTTGAAAATGTCGAATGGAGTTCATTTAGGTTAACGAAGGAATGTGGGACGTGCAAAACCAGAACCGCTCATCTCTGATTGGGACCCAAAAGATGAAAAAGCAAAGTCATGGATGGGTCTTCTTATTGACAATGAATAAGTTGTGGATGTCCGGAAAGCCACATCGGCTGAAGAAGCGTGGAAAACCCTATAATCATATCATGAAAAATCCACATTAAGTAATAAAATTCAGCTGATGCGCAGAATATACACTTACCTATCCTGCACAGCGAGCCGTCAAAGTGTCTGTTGGATGAATATTTGCTGTTATTTAGCAATCTACAAGGAGCTATGATGTGATGATTTACGGCACTCGGAAATGCATTCAGAGCTGATCTAAAAACAGGAGGCAATCGAATACTTTTTCCATTGATTCGAAAAAAATTTATGGCATTACATTGACTGGAAGGCAAAACCTGCCAATAGTGAAAATTTTCAAAAATCCAAAAGCAAAATATAAGAAAAAGGACATGATGACACCGAATATTGTTTTCATGTAGACGAAGAGATTGAAATTTCAAACATACGGATTGTAGAAGTTGGAGAGTCAAGTCACACAGCAAACACGATTGAATATTGCATTGATTTTGATGATTCAATTCAACAAGAGTCAAACAGGCTGATGGTAAAATTTAAAAATCTAATGACAAAGTTACTCAACTAGCAAAAACGGATTTTGAAGTTAATGCGGAATTTTTAAAATCGTTCCGTATTGTATTAGCTATCGCGGATCTAGTTTCTAATTTATAAATATTTACTGAAACGAAATTTGCAATCCCAAGCACTAAATTTATGAAAACACATAAAATCATCCGACCTGAGAAAGGAGCAGAATATATCAACTACGTCATGCACAATTTTTGTAAATAGGAAGATATACATTTACAGTACACAGCTGGAAATTCACCCAGTAAAATGTAACCAGCATGCCAGTTAATTATTTACTAAATATATTACCACCAAAATCGGCACCTACGACACCATTTGAAATATGGGAAGGGAAGAAAAACAGACCATTTACGTATTTGTATGGGTCAAGGCCTATTTCACATTCCAAAACAGTAAATTTCGTGATCAAAATACCAAACGCATTGTCATCAGTAGAGATGTCAAGTTCATTGAGGAATATAAAAAATCAGAACCTGTAAAAAACATCCGAGTATATCAAATGAAATACAGATACAAAGTACCACCTGATTAGTTAGATGTAGTTCAGAGTGACGAGATATCCTCTTTGAAAAATAAAAAGAAGGAAGAATGGAACAGCGCAATAAAAGAAAGAAATTAATTCATTACAGGAAAGCGAACCGTGGGATCTTGTGGATCTTCCAAATGGAAAAATACTATAGGTTACATCCATTTGTTCAATTTGAACAAAATTGAAAGTCCTGGTGAAACGTTTAAAAGCAAGGTTAGTTGCTCAAGGGTTTCCATAAAAATCCGGAACAGGACTAAGATGAAGTCAGAAGAATTTTTCCAATTCCGAGATTTTGATTAATCATGAACAATATCAGAAATTGATTTAATGTTCAGTGATGCTGCTGCCGAATTTCCATATTAACCAGAAAAGTCAGTCAACCGTGTCAGGAAGATTGGACTGAATTGAAATGAGTTATCAAATATTTAAAAGGGACTATAGATTTAAATTTAGTTCTGAGGAATCTAAATCAGAAATGAATTTAATCAGGGCCAAATAATGCCGAAGATAAAGGAGTCAGAAAAAAAATACTCCCTGTACTTTAAAAATTAATGTTGCAAGCAATCATGTGTTGCGTAATGCTAAGAAATTTGTTAGTCGATTTTGACGCTAAACAACATCAACCAATCGATATATGGGAAGGAATAAAAGGCGAGATTTTAAGTCATCGATCCAAACATATCGATACTTGTGACAGACTACGTTAAAAATCAAATTGTAATTTGCTTGTAATGTCCTTCTGGGATATGCTTGAAAATTTCTTTATGAAACCATTACCAGCAAGGGGAGTCCAAGAACGAACGGAATAAAGAAAAACGTGGTAAGTATCAAGGCGATAATTTTTTTAATATTTAACTGAAAACTACAATTTAAAAATCCACAATCATCTGCGTATTACAACACACCGGCACCCAAGTCATGCAAGTCAGCATCAAATAGTAGAGTTATGGCCGGGTAAAAAAACACCATCGAAGCAAAATGGGAAACATTATTTAGAGTAAGATCCCAGTTCTACTTCCATCTTGTTTGATGTTTGATGTCCTTTTGGGGCACTTGTCCACCATAGAATATCTTGGTGGTTTGATATTTGCTAACATGCAAAGTACGTTCACATTTTAGATTTTATGCTTTGTTAACGAGTTTAGCCTCCTGCGTAGTAATTTTCCATGTCATGTCCATTGTCGCTATATGATCGCACTTTTTGTTAGTTCAAAAAAGCCAATGGACGTAATAACAATTTTCAATCAATTTTGTATGTTGAATTGCGTATAAAGCCTCGTTCGCACGAACTCTAGTAGTATATAAAACTATCAGATACAATTTTTTTAGACCCTCGTCATTTACATAAATTGTTTTTTCCATCACAATGGTTATTCAAGATGTATATCTAGGCGCCGCAAATTTCCGTATTTGGTGTTCTTCTGCACAAAATACGAAAAAGGTTGAATACAACGAAACAAACGATAAAAGGTGCTATGACAATTTTTCCAGCCTTGAGTTTAACGTTCAGTTGCTACTGAAATACTTTTATTATGCGTGTTTGGAATACAACTGAAATAATTTTCAATGAATTCAACAATTATTTACCTTGGTAACAATAGCAATGATTTTAAACACTAAAGACTAATTCGTAACTTAATTTACGGTATACGAGAGTAACTTGATGCACATTTCGTTTGAATTAATTTTAGAGTTTACTCCTACATTCTATGAATAGAACCGTTAGGAATATGTTTATGGGACGGGAGAAATGTTGTGAGTAGGGTTGTGTATTTTTAACATAACAATACTTTTTAATTGTTTTTATTTACTATTTCATAGAAGAATGATTATTTAAGAATGTTGTCTAGGGAATAATATAAAATTATTCCTTCGCATATAAGAAAAAGATTTGTTGAAAGTTATCTTGCTTTTATATCTTTTTTCCCAAGAAAACCATCCCATGTATTCGAAATCAGTTACCACCATCTACTGGTAATCCCACCTCCTAGCGTATTGGTAATCCCACCTCCTAGCGTATTGAAAATATTAAAATTAAATCAGACATGCCCATATTAGGAATATCTATCCTAACAGAAAATTTAAAAATTACTAAACGAAAAGTGTGTAAAGTTGGCGCACTAAAAGTGCTTCAAAGTGCTTTTGAACAAAGTTTTTTAAATTGAAAATATTTTTTACCGCCGCAAAACACCCCAAAAGTTATGGAGGGAATTCTTAACAACAAATTTTCCGCAAATCTCAAGTGTGGACTCAGTATTACCTAACCGAGACCTTATACCTAACCGAGATTTCAAAATATTTTCCAAAATCTGCTTCCAAATTTCCAAACTCCGGAAGTCAACTAATTCGACGATTTAAGGAACATTTTTAAAATTTTATGCCGCTGAAATGTTTTTTTTTGTACTAAAATGAGTTGTGCTGCCTCTTTCGGCGAGTAGCGTAACCTCTCATTTTCGCGCACTCCCAAAAACCACAGCGAGTAATAAATTTTGTATTTTATGTAAATTAATTTTTTTTTTATAATGATAAACCTGCATTTTATTTTTCTAAGCTCATGAAAAGCCGGTAGTCAATAAATTAATTTTTTAGAATTGAGTGAGTTTGTTTTCCTAGGTTTAGATTATCGAGATCGTTGGATTTGTACATTTTTTGATTTTGGTAAAATTTTCAGACAGTCCTTATCGTGCGAAAATTATGAGTTTAACGAACTTTTAACCAAACGATTCCGTTCTTTGGACTTGAAAAATTATTAGTACTGGTTTAGTTTCCAGACACGAGCAGTTAATTTTATAAAAGTATTAGGTTTGATTAGAGGGAAACAATTCCCATGTGAAGCCAGTAAAGCATTAACAATTAAAAAATTTCAGAAGTTAGAAGATCCATATTATCTGCATCGTTGAATACAAGACACAGAGGACTTAAATTGAGACATGCTTCGATCATGCATAGCGTGGTGGATAATTCCTCATACGTAAACGTTTTAGTTCCAAGGACTCCGAAATATGGAAGCCGTAAAGTGCCATGTACCAGGGTACCAGTATGAAATGCGGATTTCAGGCAACAGATGGTGCACCAATGCAGTTTGTGCTATAAAAATTTGACTCTGCGCTATTTTGTTGTGTCATCAACAAGTGTCAGACGGGTACGAGTGATAAATTGGTAAAGTGTGTGTGTGTATTGTTGTATTCAATAAGTCGAAATTTATACCGAACAAAGAGCATTCGCGGACAGCATTATTTTTTGTTTTCATTTGAAGAAAGTTGCTTCTGAATCATATACCGATTACTTCGAGAAGCTTATGATTAACATGCTCCATCGCAAGACAGTTATGAACGATGGTTTCGGCGTTTCAAAAGTGGTGGCTTCGATGTTGCGCACAAGGCACGTGGAAAACCTATAAAAAATACGAGGATGTGGAATTGCAAGCAATATTGGACGAAGATGATTCGCAAACACAAAAGAAACCTCGCCGAGCAATTAGGCGTTAGTAAAGAAACTGTTTTCAATCGGCTACGAGAGATGGAAAAGATTCAGAAGACCGACAGATGAGTACCACATGAGTTGACAGACCTAAATACATGTGATATTTTGCTCGCTCGGTACACAAGGAAATCGCTTTGCATCGTATAGTTATAGGGGATGAAAAGTAGATTTATTTTGAGAATCCCAGCGCACCATCCACATCGACCGCAAGGCCGAATCGCTTTGGCAGAAAGACGATGCTCTGTGTTTGGTGAGAACCACAGGGCGTAGTCTATTATGATATGTTAAAACGTGGGGAAACGGTTAATACTAAACGTTACCAACAACAATGACATTACTCCATCACATACGGAAAACCCGGTTCGCAACACGTTGGAATCGCTCAGCTGGAAAGTTCTACCCCATGCGACTTACTCACCAGACTTGGCTCCTTTCGATTATCACTTGTTGGCATCGATGGTTCACGCACTTGCCGAGCAGCACTTTGGTTCGTACGAAGATGTGAAAAATGACTCAATGAATGGTTCGCAGCAAAATGGGAAGATTTGCATGGTATTCACAAACTGCCCGAAAGATATGGGAAAAATGTATAACAAGCGATAGAGCAAACTTTGAATAAAGCACTTCTAATCATTCTTCCGAATTTAACATGTTGTTTAATAAAAAAAAATCCGCGTTTCATACTTATACACCTGGTAATGTGAACCTGGTGTTGAAAAATGATCCTGCATAAACTGCTCGCAGTGCCGTTGGCTTTAGATTTGAATTTTCTTTAATGGAGTTCGTACCGTTATCATTGTATATGTGGGCTGCCAAGAAGGTGTTTGATGTTAAATCAGAAACCACCTCGAGATGAACTTCGTTTGTTAAAAGGCATACAGAAACAGCAATGTAACCTTTGTATAGGACTTATTTCCTCTGCCCTTTGAGATCGATATTTTAAATGAACCGGCATAATCGATACCGTTGTGTGTGAGTGGTCGCAATGGGGTGACACGACCTCTGGGTAAATCGCTCATGAGTTGTTCTGTAGGTTCACTTTGGAATCGGAAACAGCCAGTGTTTTAAATTTCTGATACCCGATTAGATAAGAGGGATTTCCATTTCGTTGCTGGTTTTTGTAGCCAAACCAAAACAATGGTAGAATATGTCCAAGCGTATCAGGTGTGCAAATAAATTTCCGGGTTTCACACATAGATGGTGTTAGCGATACATCTAGTTGTCATTTATGTCAGAAGTTGTGTTTTGTTCATATAGCGTGGAGAGTCGTTAAGGATAACCAGTTGTAACACCAGCACATATCGCAAAGCAAAAATATTGTTTCTAAGAACGAAAATGTCGAGTTTTGTGCCAAACAAACAGCATTTGCAGGCTGCTTTGACTTGCAAAAAAATGCAACTTAAGCACGCCATTGGCTTGAGGAGGCTGACGGCGAACATACACCATCAAAAACTACCTGTGAAGATTGGTTTAAACGCTCCAGAAGTGGCGATTCCGACATTGAGGACAAGAAGCGCTCTAGAAGACCAAACACATTTGAAGACACCGAGTTGCAAGCGGTATTGGATGAAGATGATACGCAAACTCAAACGACTCGCCAAGTTGACTGAGAGACAGATGGAAAATCGAAGAGCCACTAGCGAAATTTTGATTTCACGACATGAAAAAAAGAGCTTCCTGCATCGAATTTTTATGGGAGATGAGAAGTGAATCTTTTTTAAGAATCCCAAACGTAAAAGGTCGCGGCTTTCATCTGGCGAAGTATCAACATCGACGGCAAGACCAAATCGCTTCAGAAACAAGACAATGCTTTGCGTTTGGTGGGATCAGAAAGGAATCGTGTACTATGAGCAACTGAAACAGAGCGAAACTTTCAATGGGCAACGCTGCCGACAACAACTCATCAATCTGAACCACGCATTTGCTCGGAAAACAGCCAGAATGGGATACGAGACACGAACGAATGATATTGCAGCACAACAACGCTCCATGCCATCGCACTCCCATCGTCCATTACACCATAAAAACGCTGAGATGGGACCGATGGGAAACGCATCCGCCTTATTTGGCCAGACTTGGTCGATGTCGCGTGGCTTGGCAGAACTACCATTGGCCAGTTTCAAAGAAGTGCAAAATTAGTTGGATGAATGGTTTTGGTCCAAAGACGCGTTGTTTTATCGTCGTGGTATTCATGTATTGCCAGAGAGATGGCAAAAATGTGTAGATAGCGAAGTACAATACATTTTTATATTTCTATTGAAATTTTTTATTTTTCCTTTTTAAAAAAAAAAACCGGAAATTTAGTTGCGCACCTAGTAAATATCCGCCGGTTGTTTTTCTAGTGTTTAACCACTTAAACGTGACAGAAAAAGCGCCCCACAAAATTCCAGGCAAGGTAGTGTAGTGCTTTACTTGGTTTTGGCCGTCAGTAGCCGTGATGATGACTGTTCCATTTGACAATTCAATTGGTCTGTCGGTGATAGCTGCACATGCCCTTTCTGACACATCGTAAACCCCTTGTAAACAGAGGTTTTGTTTTTCTGGAAAAACAGTTACTTTCCAACGTGGAATTAGGGTTTGAAGCTGTACCAGTTTGTCCCACAGCTTCACCCATTTTGCTACAATTTTTTTAGGAACGTCGTCGTCCCATTTTATTTCTGTGGTCCACAGTTCTCGTAATATAAGTTTGGATGTGATGATAATTGGTAACAATCATCCCAATGGATCAAATTGTCTTCCGATGCTAATTTGCTCTCTGTAAGTTCAGTTTCTGATAATATATGGTTTAGATACCTTGAATCTAAAGCAGTCTGTGATCCGATTTCAATGGATTCCTAAAGTTTTAATAGTTTGTTTTTGGGTGGCTGCTCGATCACTTGCTCAAGTGAAATTTATCTTTTTGTAGTAATGCAATAAGCTGTTCAAGTAGTGCATCGTGTAGGTGCGAATAGCACCAGTTAGAACGTCATTGACATAAAAGCCTCCTATTAAGACCTTTCGAGACATTGGATAGTTTTCACCTTCGTCCATTGCTAGCTGATGTAATGTTCGTATTGCCAAGAACGTAGCCAACTGATGTGCCATATGTAACGGTAGTCAAGTTGTATTCCTGTGATGGTTGGTTCGGATTCTCCCTCCATAGTATTCCTTGGTAATCTTGATGTACCTTTGCCACTTCAATTTGTCGATACATTTGGATTATGTCGGCTCCGAATACTATTTTGTGTTTTCTCCACCGTAGAATAAGTGACTCTAAATTGTTTTGCAGAGTCGCTCCGACACGTAGAGTATAATTCAAACTAAAACCCGATGTTGTTCTCATTGAAGTGTGAAATACAGGGTGTCCGCCGGGAAGGTATACTACTTTGTTTGTTTATGATTTTTGATTAAATGAAAGAATGGATCTTATATTGATAAATGTTTTATTTAATGTCGGCAATTATGCATGGAATACAATATCAGATAAATGTCCGCCTCTGTTAGCCTCACAAATGCGAGTCCTTTTGAGCACATTTTTCATTACATTCTCACACATTTCACGCGGTATTTCATTAATTTCATCACGAATATTTTGTTTGAGTTGCTCAAGCGTTTCTGGTTTGTATGCATAAGCCTTGCTTTTTAGATATCCCCACAAAAAGAAGTCCGGAGCAGTCAAATCAGGCGACCGTGGAGGCCAATCAACATCACCATTTTTTGAAATAACTTGTTGTGGAAAGAGTTCTCGCAGTAATTCCATTGTAATCCTGGCTGTATGCGATGTGGCACCGTCTTGTTGATACCACATGTTAATCAAGCCCAAAGTATGCAGTTGTGGCGTTAAAAAATTTCAATCATACCACGATATCGCTCCCCATTCACAGTTACCGTTACGCCATTTTCATTTTCAAAGAAGTAAGGTCCAATGATTCCTCCTGACCAAATTGCACACCAGACTGTCACTTTTAATGGATGTAAAGGTGACTGATGAATAATGTGAGGGTTTTCCATTGCCCAGAACCGACTATTCTGTTTATCCATTTAAATGAAAATGTGCCTCGTCACTCATTATGATTTTTTCATGAAAATCGGGGTTGTCATGGGCGAGCTGTAACATCCTATTGGCATATGTACGGCGGCGTAAATGGTCTTGTAGAAAAATTTGCCACGTGTCTACTTCACGACTGTCAAGTATGAACTGTCAATACTAATATTCGCCTAAATGGCGCAAAACAAAGTAGTATACCTTCCCGGCGGACACCCTGTACAACGTAAAATTTTGATTCGTTTGAATTTTATTTCAAAACAGCATGATGATGGTGTCCTATTTGATGATAGTCCCTTGTAAATCCTACATACAGGAGTCGTGTCGTTCATTATTTTGGAAAATTCTCTCAATTTGCAACAACCATTGCGTGGCTCTTTGTTTTGAAGTACCAAGTATGATGGTACCATTTTCTTTGAACGCTAAGGTAACCACGTACCGTCCACTTGGATCCCGCGTAACCGTTTGTCGGTAAATTATTTAACATTGTTCATCGAATTTCCTCCAATTCCATCCAAACTGGTACGTATGTGTTTCTGATGTAATCTAGACCAATTCAAGCCAGTAACGTAGCCGTTTGTTGATGTTTTGGTTGTTACTTTAGTCATTGAGAGCAGGCTCGTGTTATTTCCATCGATTGCACTGATTGCACCTTTTCTTTTCATTATTGTAGGTGTGTAGCAATTGATGATGGATGGTTACAGCATATTGTGCTGTGTTAAAGGCAGTTCGTACACAATGTTGTTTTATTGATGGATTCTAATATCCGGCTTGGAGTGGTTTGTTTGAAATAAACACAATTAGAATAGTGTGCCCTTCCTTCGCAACGAGAATATAGAAATCTCATTTCATAGATTTCGAAGCAATAAGACAGTTTTTTCAATTTTTATTAGGACATTTACGGATTTCGGCCTTTTACCGTAACATATACATTCCTTTGACTGCACTTTTGGAGTCTTCGAATTTTACTCGCATTCTTATGAAAATAAATAAAAAGTGTTTACTCTATAAAAGCTCGTCATAAACACGGGTTATTATGGTCCTATATTCAAAGTCCCTGAATTATCTCACATTTACTGTAAAATATTTGGCTAGGTATATCGTACAAATGCAAATTGCAAAATATCCCAAAATTCAATATGCACCTGGTAGAGAATTAAATCGATTTGTGAAACCATTTCGAGTTATTTAACATTATAAAATTAAAGCATTTTGAAGCAAGGATTAAAACTTCAGATTTTTTCTGTAAATAAAGCCGTACGTAACGACATAATCAAACATAAAGCTGTAGGTTTAATGAGATTTTTTTTTGCCTGAGTAACGATTTTTCTGTTGAATGGGAAATATTGACATAATTTTAATAATCATTAGTAATGTGTACAAAATCTTAGAATACATCAAATATTTCAATTTACGTTACACCGCGCTTTTGACTTGTTAATATGAGCGCGTTTTTTACAATGTGTTTGTGTATTCTCAAAATGTTTTTCTGAAAACATCAAAGAATTAAAGGGGATCGTTTTTACGTTGAGATTTAAACATATAAACCTATATCGAGTGTCTACTTAAGCAAAATTTAGAGCTCGGTGTTGTACAGTAAATACAATTGGTACCAGCGCAGTTCTTTTTTTTCTGCTTCTCCTTCGCTGCCGCAACACCTCTCGAAGGGAGTTGACCGCTTCAACAATGTTGACGCAAGCCATCTAAGTCTGCCAATTATATCGATGTTGCACAGATCAAACACAGATTTTTAGCATCGTACGAACTAATTTGCACTCAAAAACGACAAGCTTTTAGCTGTTCCGTATTGTAAGCGTCCACGACTCGCTACCGAAAATAATTACTGGTCATATCAGCGCTAAGAAGATATCAAATATTGCTTTGCGTGGTATATTGCGAGACTTATATATTGTAATGTTAACGTAGAATGCTCGGTAATTTGCTACGATCTGCGATATTATGCCCGAAGAGACTGAGTTTTGCGCATTTACCATTGATCTCAAGTATTTGAACCCATTCACCTTTGGTGAATTTGAGGGTTTAATAGAATTAGAGCTATTGGGTCGCCTTGCCACACTCTTGATGTTATTTCAAAGGCATCATCCTCCTTTAACACATGGTAATGTACTTTTAGAGAATGCAAAAATGTGGCAAGACGGTTCATAATGTGTTCTCTGGGTTCTATCATACGTCTCCAACACAATACTCAGAGAAAATGTTTGATCGGTTATCGACCTGCCAGGCAATCGCCCAAAATGCGCTTGCTGTAAATGGAAAACTTGTGTAAAGTAAAGTGATAGTTGTTCTATTTTAACCGGTATACCTCCCCTCCGCCACTTGCCTGGGATTTACTCTTGAAATCAAATTGATGAAACCAGCTCAAACATAAGGCAGAAGAGGTACAGATCCGATCCTCACCTTATAATTGTTCATTTGTTGAAAATGTTGGTTAATTACTTTTATCCTCAAGTTTTATCCTGTCTATCTAAGTAAGAGTAATGAAAAAAAAATCCTACACTGGTTTTCTCCATTTTTAAGCCTCCGGATTCGCTACATTCGTGGCGAATACCGCTACTGCGTGATTGGAAGTTGGTAGCAAATTATTTTACTGAACGTAATCTGTTTCTGAAATTTATAGTTTCGATTTTAAATCATTGTTGCTTCTACCATTTACATTTCGTCCTTCTAAACAGACGTGGAGGATAGGCGGACTCATACTTCACAACTACCAGAACCAATTTTGTTCATATTTTATTAAACACTTTGTATGTTAAATCAATAAAACTTATGTATTCTTAATACATGTTATCGCCGGCTTGTTCTACGCCTAAGCATTTCTGCTTCTATCTTTTTCTGTGTTTTACCGCAGATGATACTTTTTCATCGTTGCCATAAAGTGACATTTTAATACTGTAACTATAACATATGGGGAGAGGGGCGTGAGATTTATACTGTCATCTATAGTCAAAGACTGGAACCGTGGACAAAAAATGACGTCAAATGTTATTGTCGATACTATAGTCCATTTTTCGATACTTTGGCGTTATGAAAAATACTTCGATACTTACAAGTGATTTTTAGTACTTTTGAGAAAATGCTAGAAATGTCACTTGTCATTTGATTCGAGACAACTTCTATAGAAGAAAAGAATATAAATAACGCAAATCCAATGGGTTGCATCTAGAGATCAGGGTGTTCAACAACTCAACCTTCTATGACTAAGATATTTAATCAGTTTTGTGGTTAAAGCTACTAACGTAGTTTACTATTTGGAGCCAAGTGTAAAAGGGTCCCTTGAATTGGATATGAAGCCCAGGATATTGGTCTGAACGATCACTAAATTTTGTCACTTTCAATTAAAACTGTTGGTGTTAGGATCCGGAGGCTTCCATTCTAAAAGATCTGCTCTAACCAAAGTTTTGTGTTTAAGCGGTTAATTATTTTTGCTCATAGCTTCAGAATTACTTACATAGAAATATCACAAAATCTCCTTTCTGTTCAATAATCCCTAAACAAACACAAATTCATTATAGTTTTGCATCGTTATTTTTCGGAAAATCCAAAAATGTAAACAATTTCACGAGACGAGGTTTCTCGATGTCAATCTTCAGTTGCGAAACTCGAGTAATTTTCAGATACAAAGAATTAACGGCCTTAGGCCATATGTCTAATTAATTATGAATGCAGAAAACTAAACTGCGTTACTGTCTTGAAAGAGGTTATATTCCATTGCGTCAGCTGATTTATGATTCGTCATTAAAAAAAGCACTCCAACGTAAACCGCTCAGATAAAGCCAATGGGAGTTTGAACTATGCAGTGAGTGTTCAAAGAGATCTAATAATTATTTTCGACTTATTAACGTCGCTATTTTCAGTCCCAAGGCTAGCAATAATAATTGCTGAAATGACGATAAGATGTTTAACATGAAGCAAAGGTTTAATTACAAACGAGCAATGCTAATGGTCTACAACAGCAAACGCTTGGAAATTGGAAAATGTAGTTTAATTCCTCAAACAAAATCGAGCGTTAAGATTAGCTCAGGTTTAATGCTTTCCTGAAAAGTTTTCAATAACTGCACCAGAGGCACTCAACAACTACTGCTTGCCAAACAAAAAATGTTTGATCGTTAAATACTTCTTTTAAAATGGGGTTATTGGTTGCTCATGGTTTAATTAACATTACGATAGGATTTGCAAGAACTGCTTGATATGAACATGGTGAAGATTATTAATATTCATTTTACTCGCAGTATGTCAATCGCTACTGTGTAAATATTAAGAACAAAGCCGGAACTACTATGGCTGAAAATCAGAAAATGGACAAACATATATAGATAACATATGACACGTTAAAAACACCGAAGTCGCAACTTTTTTACTGGTCACCACCAGGAATCGAACTCGGGACCCCCGAATAACAGAGCAAGCTCTCGACTTACTAAGTTAACGAGGGGGACTTTAGGGAATGTAAGAAGACATTAATTAAAATTGCGGTCCTGCAAAATGCTATTTTGATGTGAGTCCAGTGCAAAAGTACTTTCAATCTGGATCAGTACTCCCTGGCTCGTAGTGGTGTTTCCGTTTTACGTGTATATGTACCTCTATTGATGCATTTACTCTGTTTGCACGTACAAAGTGATGAATGATGAGTTAGCGATGAGTTTGCGATATGCACGATTAGAATATTGATTTGAACATTCAAACCGCTACAACATTGGCCAACATTGAAAGAAATACTCTTTACAAGGTACGGAGGTCTTGCAAACCATAAATGTTTGTTGCAAATTTAAACCACGTTTCTTTTGTCCAGGTTACTAAGTTATGTTAAAAAACTCTTTCACACTATACCCCTTCAATGGAATCGTAGATAGAATAAAGACACTTTTAACACTATGCGCCGTAGGTATTTGGCGAAACACATTAACACTATGATTGTGAAGTTTATACCAATTAACAAAACTAAACATGTATTGGAAATCACACTGTTAAAATATTTCTTATAGGAATTTTGAGTGAAAAATTAAAGTTCATGTAATTTTAAAATACAATAATATTTAATAAATTAATTACTTTAATACTAAGACGCGAATGTGTATAGATATGTTATGAGCGACAGTACGTTTTTTGAGCAAACTTCTCATTGGCTCCTTACGATTTTTGAGTGAATCTCATTTATTCTCACAATAACAAGACATCACGGAGATTGAACCACAATGAAACCATATAGGAATCACTCCTGCGGGTGAAACCTACCAAACGAAGCATGTTTTGTTATAATATGGATTGGCTCAGTACGTTTTTTGAGCAAACTTCTCATTGGCTCCTTACGATTTTTGAGTGAATCTCATTTATTCTCACAATAACAAGACATCACGGAGATTGCACCACAATGAAACCATATAAGAATCACTCCTACGGGTTCAGCCTATCAAACGAAGCATGTTTCGTTTCAATATGGATTGGCTCAGTACGTTTTTTGAGCAAACTTCTCATTGGCTCCTTACGAGTTTTGAGTGAATCTCTTTTATTCTCACAATAACAAGACATCACGGAGATTGCACCACAATGAAACCATATAGGAATCACTCCTACGGGTTTAACCTACCAAATGAATCTTTCCCTCCAATATGGATTGGCTTAGTACGTTTTTTGAGCAAACTTCTCATTAGCTCCTTACGATTTTTGAGTGAATCTCATTTATTCTCACAATAACAAGACATCACGGAGATTGCACCACAATGAAACCATATAGGAATCACTCCTACGGGTTAAACCTTACCAAACGAAGCCTGATTCGTTTCAATATGGATTGGCTCAGTACGTTTTTTGAGCAAACTTCTCATTGGCTCCTTATGATTTTGAGTGAATCTCATTTATTCTCACAATAACAAGACATCACGGAGATTGCACCACAATGAAACCATATAGGAATCACTCCTACGGGTTAAACCTACCAAACGAAGCATGTTTCGTTTCAATATGGATTTGCTCAGTACGTTTTTTGAGCAAACTTCTCATTGGCTCCTTACGATTTTTGAATGAATCTCATTTATTCTCACAATAACAAGACATCACGGAGATTGCACCACAATGAAACCATATAGGAATCACTCCTACGGGTTAAACCTACCAAACGAATGTTTCCTTCCAATATGGATTGGCTCAGTACGTTTATTTTAGCAAACTTCTCATTGGCTCCTTATGATTTTTGAGTGAATCTCATTTATTTCTCACAATACCAAGACATCACGGAGAGTGCACCACAAT
The DNA here is from genome assembly GCA_963691935.1 of Nephrotoma guestfalica. Taxonomy (NCBI): domain Eukaryota; kingdom Metazoa; phylum Arthropoda; class Insecta; order Diptera; family Tipulidae; genus Nephrotoma; species Nephrotoma guestfalica. The sequence continues at coordinate 56,313,003 of OY829913.1, read as the reverse complement.
GAAACCATATAGGAATCACTCGTACGGGTTTAACCTACCAAACGAATGTTTCCTTCCAATATGGATTGGCTCAGTACGTTTTTTTAGCAAACTTCTCATTGGCTCCTTATGATTTTTGAGTGAATCTCATTTATTTCTCACAATACCAAGACATCACGGAGAGTGCACCACAATGAAACCATATAGGAATCACTCGTACGGGTTTAACCTACCAAACGAATGTTTCCTTCCAATATGGATTGGCTCAGTACGTTTTTTTTAGCAAACTTCTCATTGGCTCCTTATGATTTTTGAGTGAATCTCATTTATTTCTCACAATACCAAGACATCACGGAGATTGCACCACAATGAAACCATATAGGAATCACTCCTATGGGTTTAACCTACCAAACGAAGCATGTTTCGTTTCAATATGGATTGGCTCAGTACGTTTTTTGAGCAAACTTCTCATTAGCTCCTTACGATTTTTGAGTGAATCTCATTTATTCTCACAATAACAAGGCATCACGGAGATTGCACCACAATGGAACCATATAGGAATCACTCCTACGGGTTTAACCTTACCAAACGAAGCATGTTTCGTTTCAATATGGATTGGCTCAGTACGTTTTTTGAGCAAACGTCTCATTAGCTCCTTACGATTTTTGAGTGAATCTCATTTATTCTCACAATAACAAAACATCACGGAGATTGAACCACAATGAAACCATATAGGAATCACTCCTACGGGTTAAACCTACCAAACGAAGCATGTTTCGTTTCAATATCGATTGGCTCAGTACGTTTTTTGAGCAAACTTCTCATTGGCTCCTTATGATTTTTGAGTGAATCTCATTTATTCTCACAATAACAAGACATCACGGAGATTGCCCCACAATGAAACCATATAGGAATCACTCTTACGGGTTAAACCTACCAAACGAAGCATGTTTCGTTTCAATATGGATTTGCTCAGTACGTTTTTTGAGCAAACTTCTCATTGGCTCCTTACGATTTTTGAGTGAATCTCATTTATTCTCACAATAACAAGACATCACGGAGATTGCACCACAATGAAACCATATAGGAATCACTCCTAGGGGTTTAACCTACCAAACGAAGTATGTTTCCTTCCAATATGGATTTGCGCAGTACGTTTTTTGAGCAAACGTCTCATTAGCTCCTTACGATTTTTGAGTGAATCTCATTTATTCTCACAATAACAAAACATCACGGAGATTGAACCACAATGAAACCATATAGGAATCACTCCTACGGGTTAAACCTACCAAACGAAGCATGTTTCGTTTCAATATCGATTGGCTCAGTACGTTTTTTGAGCAAACTTCTCATTGGCTCCTTATGATTTTTGAGTGAATCTCATTTATTCTCACAATAACAAGACATCACGGATATTGAACCACAATGGAACCATATAGGAATCACTCCTACGGGTTTAACCTTACTAAACGAAGCATGCTTCGTTTCAATATGGATTGGCTCAGTACGTTTTTGAGCAGACTTCTCATTGGCTCCTTATGATTTTGAGTGAATCTCATTTATTCTCACAATAACAAGACATTACGGAGATTGCACCACAATAAAACCATATACAAATCACTCCTACGGGTTTAACCTACCCAACGAAGCATGTTTCGTTTCAATATCGATTGGCTCGGTACGTTTTTTGAGCAAACTTCTCATTAGCTCCTTACGATTTTTGAGTGAATCTCATTTATTCTCACAATAACAAGACATCACGGAGATTGCACCACAATGAAACCATATAGGAATCACTCCTACGGGTTAAACCTTACCAAACGAAGCCTGATTCGTTTCAATATGGATTGGCTCAGTACGTTTTTTGAGCAAACTTCTCATTGGATCCTTATGATTTTGAGTGAATCTCATTTATTCTTACAATAACAAGACATCACGGAGATTGCACCACAATGAAACCGTATAGGAATCACTCCTACGGGTTTAACCTACCCAACGAAGCATGTTTCGTTTCAATTTGGATTGGCACAGTACGTTTTTTGAGCGAACTTCTCATTGGCTCCTTATGATTTTTGAGTGAATCTCATTTATTCTCACAATAACAAGACGTCACGGAGATTGCACCACAATGAAACCATATAGGAATCACTCCTACGGGTTAAACCTACCAAACGAAGCATGTTTCGTTTCAATATCGATTGGCTCAGTACGTTTTTTGAGCAAACTTCTCATTGGCTCCTTATGATTTTTGAGTGAATCTCATTTATTCTCACAATAACAAGACATCACGGAGATTGCACCACAATGAAACCATATAGGAATCACTCCTAGGGATTAAACCTACCAAACGAAGTATGTTTCCTTCCAATATGGATTGGCTCAGTACGTTTTTTGAGCAAACTTCTCATTGGCTCTTTATGATTTTGAGTGAAACTCATTTATTCTCACAAGAACAAGACATCACGGAGATTGCCCCACAATGAAACCATATAGGAATCACTCCTACGGGTTAAACCTACCAAACGAAGCATGTTTCGTTTCAATATGGATTGGCTCAGTACGTTTTTTGAGCAAACTTCTCATTAGCTCCTTACGATTTTTGAGTAAATCTCATTTATTCTCACAATAACAAGACATCACGGAGATTGAACCACAATGAAACCATATAGGAATCACTCCTACGGGTGAAACCTACCCAACGAAGCATGTTTCGTTTCAATATGGATTGGCTCAGTACGTTTTTTGAGCAAACTTCTCATTGGCTCCTTACGATTTTTGAGTAAATCTCATTTATTCTCACAATAACAAGACATCACGGAGATTGAACCACAATGAAACCATATAGGAATCACTCCTACGGGTGAAACCTACCCAACGAAGCATGTTTCGTTTCAATATGGATTGGCTCAGTACGTTTTTTGAGCAAACTTCTCATTAGCTCCTTACGATTTTTGAGTGAATCTCATTTATTCTCACAATAACAAGACATTGGGTCACCATTTCTAGCAAACGCGTTTTAACAATTCTATCTATTTTATTTAGATGCAAAGGTATTTTTTAATAAGTATGTACCTAGAAAACAGAGACGATCCTTTTTATTGATTGATTGATTGATTGATTTTGAATGTACGACCAAGTTCTTAGGCTTGAGTTCCCGGATGACGCCGGGTCCACCGTACACCCTTTTTTACACATAACAAAACCGAAGGATTGGATAGGTTAGTTAAGTGGGACAGAATCGGCCCGGTTACAGACACCTAGGTATAGCCGATAGTTAGTAACACAAAGACAACACAATTCTAATCTACTAGATGAAGGATAAAGGCTTAATAGGTTAATGGATAACGATGGTATTGGTCTTCAACAATTGCTTCTTTAAAACGGCAACCTAAGAAAAAATATTATTATTTCACATGCATCTGGAATTTTCCTGAAATTTAATTCTATTAATACTTTTCGGCTTCCTAACCAAAATTGGTTGACTCGATCCGTTACAGACACCTATGTAAAGTCGTTAGTAATAAAATGACAACACAATTCTAAACTACACAATCAGCAATTACAATGAAGCATTAATTCACAAGCATCTGTAAATTTCCTGAAATTTAATTGTAAATTCATATTTTCCGGCTTTCTAAATAATTGAAACATTTATTAATTTAATCATTCTGCAACTCCGCAACTTACAGTAGAATTTTCTGAAACCAAAGTTATTTGAACTATATTCAAAATAACTCTAAAATTCATTAGTATTTAACCGTTGAATTGGGCGAATCAAAAAAAAAAAAAAAAAAAAACAGATTAACTAGATTAACTACCGGATTGCATTCAAATATCCCTTAAAATATCCATCCAAATATCCATCCTAAATAATTTAGAATTCGTAAAAATTTCGTATGTTTACTAATTTTTTTTTATAAAACTGATGAATTTTTCCCGACGCCCATCCTTTTTCACAAGGAAACAAATACTTTTATCACTACTTTTGCACTAGTTCTGGAACTTCTTCTACGTTTGCTGGGGATATATCACATACAATTAATCTCAGACATGACACATGCGACTCGTCTATGACTTGTCACCTCGTATTAGACTTGTCATAAACGATTCATCTCAGACTGGTAACAAACGTAAATTAGTAATTAGTGTGTCGTCAATGGCTTTCCTGCTGGAAGGTAATATTTAAGTAAAGGCAACTAGATAAAATTTGAAAAAATTATTCTAAAATGAATGATAAATAAGTTTATTTTAGAATTTTTAGAATTAAATATAAATCGTACCAGTATCTTAAAAGAGGGATAATATGTACTCGTATATTAAATATATTTGAATGAGATTTCCTGAGAACCGAATAATTTTAATATAACAGCTCGGCACTGTACATGTAGATTATATTTAGGGTTGATTTGAAATTAGGAATTAATAATTATAATTCTTGTACTAAAACAGTCAAGATTGGCAACGTTGCATTTTATGACAAACATCCAGTCGTTGGTGTATTGAAGTATACAAACCTTCTCTTTCTTTTGAATAATTATATTAATTATATCAAATATTTCTAGCTTTTCAGTTACATAGATATAACGAAGTTGCCGATACACAAATCTTTATGTTAAGATTGTTAAAATCCCAAATCCAATGCAAATAATATTTCTTTTTATAAAGCAAAAATATCGCTAATAAGCTGTGAGAAAATATTAGTTACCCATTGAGTGTCACAAAAAGGCAATTTTGCGGTAAATAATAGGATTCGTTACCAACTCCAACATAGTTGCAATTAATCTTGCAAAAATGATGGATTATGAAGGAAATACAATATAAAAAACAGCTAATCATAAATTACCTACACTATATTCTCAATGCACAGAAGAAATACGGAAACGGAAAATTCTATCGCTAATTAAACCAAAATAAAAATATAACAATTTATTACACAAACGCTGAATAATAGGATGAAGGAACATCACCAAAATAGCTCTCTCCGAAATCAAAGCATGGAAGAAACCACCTCTACAAACAATCGTAGTAAAATGTACCAAGAGAATTATGCAATGTCCATCCAGGAGCTAAAATTACCTCGAAACGATCCCAACAGACGGCATGAATCTTCCCACCATGAAACCACTACCATCCACCAAGCGACCTCCTGCCAACACCACCATTCAACAAAAACCACGCTTCACAAAGCCGTGACGAATCCATGACAGATCACAAACGAACCATGGCAACCCTAAAACCAAAACCCAGCGTACGACCGATCATACCAAAATTCCCGAAATGATTCAGCCCCCGCCAAATCGACGGCAAACTCCAACAAAAACACCCGAACCATTCAGCAAAGAAACCAATTTGGACATACAAATCCAACATTCAGGCAATGATTCAATACAAAACTGCAAATCCGCCCTCATACACTAACAAATGAGAACTACCTCAAGTCCTAAACAAAACAACTCAAAACAGTCAAAAATACCTTATAAATACAGGTAACGACAGAACACACATGAACACAACTCTCCGCAAGTTGAGAAACACAACGTTCAACGAACAACCACCACAAACCGCAGACACCGAGCCATTACTCACCATGAAAGAAACCCATTCAAATCACTCCAAATATCAAAAACGATTCACTGCAATACAGCTGCAGCACATCCTCGCCGCACATCCTGTGTAAACCAATCACACACATACACCACTCGTCAAAATCTAATCCAGTTTTCGCACCACAGAGAAAAAGTATAACCCCCTCCCAATCGCCAAAAATATACATTCCTTTATATGTACAATATTCATTTTGCGCGATCTCGACCTGCGACAACATCCACCCCTTGCCGATGACGTCAACCCAGGTCGACAAGGAGAGGTCAACGTCAGCCGCCTCTCCACAACGACGGCAAAAAATCTCACAAAAATAACAAAAGTCTAAATTATTATACATATAACAAATCAACAAATTATGAACAATTAAAGTCTAATCGACTTTCCCAATTCACAAATTGAATCATCCACATTCAAGAACATTTAGTGCAAATCCAAAGAAATTCGCCCATTTAGACCACGTAATACGAAGTCTTAGTGTAATCCACTACAAAAATATAAATACAACCGTGAGAGAGCAGAGAATATTATACGATCATTTGTTTATATTTTGCGCATCCCATATACCATATTTTCACTTATATGTATATCCTTAAATAAAAAAAAATTAAAAGAAATAAGGATTTCAGTACAACATGCAATAAAGACTTGATATCCAAATTTTAAATTAGCTTTTTGGTCGTGATTTGTTCAACTTTTCCAAGAAAATACCATTTACTCATATAACGAAATTCAACAAAATCACTGTGTACATAAAAAACTATAAACAATGCGTATGCGAGAGAAAAAACAAAATTATAAAAATTAGAGACCACGACAGTATTATTCATAGAAACAGATTACATAGAATGAATGCTAGCAACTGTCGTCACAAACTGTTTCATACCACAACAACACAAATAACTCATCCATACGATTCATTGATTATTATGTAATAAAATATAATGTTTAATGTAAAATAAAGTAATAAAAATAACACTTATCTTAAGCATCCTTTGTAATCACAAAAGTCCTACAAATTGAATATTAACATACAATGCGTACGATGCATTCAAACAACGGTGTCGAAAAACATATAAACGAAATTGTTATATGCATATCCTACACCATTGCAAGCGCACCGCACACAAATTAATATATTAACACAATTCGTATAACTTTTCACTTTACTTATTACTTCTTTACACACAAATTATTATTAATATTATTATTTATTTATTTCATTAGACATATATTAATAAATAATATTATGATTAATATTATAATTAATCAATTATTAACACATATTTAAACTATTTATTTATTTATTTAAAGGAGAGACAAAAATTACGTCTTTCCTTTACGACGTTCAATCGCCGACCAGAGACGATCCTTTTTATGATAAAAAATTCCAAACGACAGATAAAAAAATGTACATGAGATAAATAAAATATTAATATTCCATTAATTTCGGTTTATTCAAGACCACGCTTTTGGATTCTTTAATAAAAATATATCTGTAGTAAATATTTTATTGAGTTTGCTTAAAAAAGTTCTAAAGAATTTTGTGTTTTGCTGTGGTAAGTCATGCAGGCTACGGCACAGGGAAAACATAAAACATAAAAATTTCCATTAATTGAAATTATGTTTTATATGTGTACATACTTTTAGATTCTGCAAAAATATTTAAGTTTCCAAACTAAGCAAGTTATTATGGGTAGTAATAACCAACATCTTCTAGGAAAAACGATGTATCAAAAAAGGTGCAGGAGGAAATCGAAAGTTATATTTTCTAATTCTTTGAATCTCCTTTGTGTTTTTCAATATTGAATATTATTATTTCGACTTCAAAAAGTAGAGATTTTTACTTTGTAGATGCTGGCCGACCGATTTAAACGTAAATATATTCAATTGTTAGTAATGTATCGTTATAATACGAGGGTAAACTAGCCATGAAAACTGGAAAATTCAAATCACGAACATTGCAGAGTTGTATAAATCATTTCGTTTCGTTTAAAGGTGGCAAATAAAATCATTCGGTTAAATTTGGTTATCACACCACCTGTAATATATCCGCAATATATAGTCCCCCACGGTATAACCTAAAGAAAGAAGACTACATTATCATTATTTATGCGGATGCCAAATGGAAATAAAACCCCAAAGGATTAGAAATTCGGCCGGCTTCTGAGAGGATTTTACGGCGCATTCGTAGTGCTTCATTAGGAATATTGATTCGAAATTGAAATCGATCGATTTTAGAGTTCCATCTTAATCCGAGTACTCTCTGGGTTTCTGGACGTTTGATGAAATCCATGGTAACTAGGCCAGCCGCCTTCCGGTAAATCCTTTGAGTTTCATGCTAGTTTGCGCAAGTGTAACTTGACCATAATGTCATCGATTTATATATTCGATGAAACAGCTTCTGAGGCCTTTGGGAATTTAGTTTCGTTATCAAACGATAGATGTTGCGAAACCCGAGTTGCCAAATAAGGTGATGGTGATAGACATTGATGCACGCGAAACTTGAGAAAAATGTTATATAGACTATTTTACGTCGTAGGACGTTTCCGATGGTGGATTTGGCGGAATCGTCGAACACCATTCTTAGTTTGGTTCTAGTGCTGTTGGCCTTTAAAACACCGTGATGTGGAAGTATAGTAGCTGCAACTAGCGGATGGCGGTCGCTGAATCTCTTCCATGTGGCCAAGGGCGAGATATTCATTCATAAATTTCTTATAAAGACAATAAATACTTGGATTCCTTTTAAAGCGTCGTTCCATTGCCAATAGTTGGTTTCTAACTACCAAAAATGATTCTCCGAATGATACCGGATTTGGTTCAAACGGCAGTCTAACGATACATTTGCATTCGGGATTTTGGTCGGTGGTTGAAATAAATAAATGTCCACAAATTTTATGCGATTGACACACACGTAGTTCGGATGGTGGCTCCTCAATTTTCCATAATTTTCGAAGCGTCTGATCGAGATCGAGTTTACAAGGTAGCGAGACAATTGCTATATTAATCGGATTAATTATTTGAAAACTGCCTGCGATGATCCACCCCAATTTGCTATAATCGGAAATTGAATAACAGATATAACTTGTAAAGTAAGAACACCCTTGGTATGTGGAGCGCTGATTTGACCGAGTCCCTACACATCAATCTTAGCATGACTACGCTTTAACGCCAAACGTTGAGTACATGACTCTGAAATAAAGGAGGTTTCTGATCCTGTATCGAGCAGAACTTTACAATATTGATGATGTCCGTATCCGCCCTTAACTTGAACTAAGTCTGTAGGAAAAATGGCACTTCTGTCAAAACTTCTGTCAAATCCGGCTCATATCACAGAATAGAATTTGACGGTTTGACACAACATTCTCGTAATTTACTCCGCTTCAGGAATACTCCCGAATATATCGGAAATATCTCTGAATAATTTCCTAACATTTACCTTTATTGGAATATTCCCAAAACTACCAGAAAAATTCCCACCATAAATTTCCTAAAATCCACACCACAACAAATAATTTCTACAATTATTTATTAATTCACTATTTACAATTTAAAATTATTTTTAATCATACAACTATTTTCACTGTAACATCACCTTTTATTTTCTCGCTATTCACTTTCACTTTGTTTGTATCGCGTACTGCGTCTCAACCAAATCGCACCAAAGACTAACTTAAGATTTACCATTGTGTTCATCACATCCGTATTTATGTACCACACTGAATATTCTAGATTGTACGGGAACAATCGCAAGCAACACCCCTGCTATAAAACTACTTTTAATGCCACTACTTAAACCTAGATGTCACTACGCAATAGGCGAAATCATATCAACACAAACAAATCTTTCCTTCAATTGGTTATACTGCCATCTATAATCAAAAATCGGAATCATTGACGTAAAATGACGTTATATAGCAATATGTTTAATACAATGAGGCCATTGGTATTCTAGGCACACTGGTACCGTCAACAGACGATAAATGAGATGTGTCGATCTGTAAATTATTTACAAAGCCCTTTATGAACAGATAAAAATAATCGGAATCGGTTCCAAACATTATATATGATCGAAGTCAGGGCTTTGCTGATACAAAGTACATTTAAATTTATTTAATCCCTGAACATAGTTTCAATTACTTCATTGCATTACTTACGAATTCACAATACGCTTATGAATTGTGACAGTTTTTTTTTGCAAAATCTATTTCGTAATTAGGAATTTTACAATTGAACCACGTCAACAATATTTTTCGTTGTTATACATCAAGTCGTTATTGCATTGTGATTAATGTCACCATCAAGCGCATCAGCATTTATTGATTTAACAGAATTTCATTCGGGAATATTTGTCGGGATTATATTGTCTGAAATCAAATATTTTTGAAAACTTTTATCAAAACTCGTTTATTACCCGTATACGAAAAGATTTGGAAAATTTGTAGTAAACAAACAGGATTTACTCATGCTGATTGTAATTGGCATAAAATAGATTAAACGTATTTTTTTGTTATTTGCGATTTACTTACTACTATAGTCGTATGTATCACCCAGATCTTGAAAAACTTTAGAAATTGATTGCTACAAGAAACCCGTAAAACAGTGATTTGTTGTAGGTGTAACAGATTCAGTTTAGAAATAATGTAACAAATCAATATCTCTCGAGAAAACATACCTATACGTGCACCGTATATAGACCGAGCACAGATAAAAAAAAAACATTTATCAGCCAAAACCAAATTAAAACGTGTTTTCAACTTCGTTTTGAAAATTAATCTACTGTATCCGCAAATCCACCATCCCTTAACTCCATTTCACCTACTTGATACAAATGTAATTTGCTTACACGATTCGTAATCAAACCTCAATTAATCATTAAAATCTGTTATACATATCATTGACTGGCTTAAGGCAAATTATATTTTTATTCCAACGAAGCTCAGTAATGAAAATTTAATTAAAACTTTTTTGTTGTCACCTGAGAGGTAAGAAATGTTATGTGTGAAACAAAGTTTAATTATTTATTACAGTTACAGTAAGTACAGTACATACTTTTGAATCATACTTTTGAATCACGAGTGTAGGATGCAGGATGTTAGTTCAGGTAAAAAAATCTTAAACAATTACCAGAGACGTATTTCATACATAAGGTTTTTTCATAGATTGGCTGACCTCAGTGATTTTTGGCCGAAACCTATCCACCGCAAGTGGCAGCTTCCATAGATCGATTTTTGGGAACATTTTTTTTACAAGAAAAATAATTATGCAGTAAAAGATTCTAAATTAGTTTTGTAAATAATACCGGTCCAGATCAGTTTTTCAAAATTTAAGCGGAAATGACGAACTTTGCAAAAAAACAATTTTTGAATAAAAATTCGACCTCTGTACAGCTCAGACGGATTAATTGATCGGAATGAAACATCTTTTTCTATAAATTTGGAGAACCCAGTGATATTTGTTCAAAATCGTTTTGGGCCAAACGTTTCCCAACACCGGAGGTGGCACCTTCCATAGGAGCTTTTTCGATTATGCATTTTTAATATTTTGAACAGTTTCTCAATTATGAAAAAATCAACTATGCGCAAAAAGGTTCTAAATTAAATTTGCAACAATATCAGTTCAGATCAGTTTTCCAAAATTTAAGCCGAAATTGAAGCCTTTTTGGAACTTTTTGTATTTTGTAACATTCGAGATTCTTGGAGATTCGAAATGCGATTCATTTTGTTCCAACGGTGAAACTATTTCAGATTATTTCATCCGTATCTATAATAATAGCTTCCGGAACTCCCAACCAAGCTCCCTCGATCCTTCGAAATAATTCGTCCTTATTTTGTTATCGCAGCGAACCTTTCTATTTACGATCTCCCATAAATTTTCTATTGGATTCAGGTCAGGGGATTGGGCTGACCAATCCAAAACTATAATTTTATTTGCTGTAAACCAGTTTGTAACGATCCGAGAGGTGTGTTTCGGGTCGTTATCATGTTGAAATCGCCACCTAAGTGGCATTTCCCACGCTGCGTATGGTAGCATAAAGTTTTCTAGTATATCTTTGTAGATTAATTGGTATTACTTATTCGTTGAATCGGGCCAACCCCTGACCTGAAAAATAACCCCAAACCATTACGTTTCTCCCTCCAAATTTTACAGATTTTATATAATATTTCTGATCAAAACGTTTTCCCGTTGGTTGTCTTACGTGACAAATTCCGTCCCTACCAACTAAAATAAATTTCGATTCGTCGCTGAACAACACGATCTTCCATTTATTTACATCCCAATTACCATATTTACGTGCAAATTGTAAGCGTCTTCTCCTGTTGGTTTCAGAAATAAATGGCTTTTTGGCTGGCCGTCGTGAAAAGAGTTTAGCTTCAACCGCTCGTCTCCTTACTGTATGGTCGGTGACGGACAATCCTAGTTGACTTAATAATGTGGTCGACGACATAAAATGATCTCTTTTGAAAGATCGCACGATGTTACTATTTTTTCGTGTAGTCGTTTTTCGAGGACGTCCACCTTTATGTGTTGCCTCAAATGAATCACAATTACTAAAAAAATTTATAATTCGGGATATTGTGGACTTATGCACTCCATATTTCTCGGAAATGTGATTTTGCTGCATACCAGCACGAAAATTTTATTGCCCGCCACTTTAGAAAAAATTCAGTTTTTGTATCCAAAAACACAAACTCCAATAATTTCGTAATGCGCTTTTGCCCTTAACTTTTAGAGCAAACTGAATATTTTTCGACACATGGTCTAATTTAAAAAACAAAACTGGTTTTTGATAAGTTACATTTGTTTTGTATAGCGCGAATGTGAGAACGTTTAAACAAATTCAAAACTAGCAATGAGAGAGACAATTGAGAGATTGATTATGGAGAGTATTCAGATTTAATAACACGTATGAATATTTAGAGGACAAATGAGCATAGCTGCAAGTAAGCGGAAAAAGTTGCAAATGTTTTGTCCGACACTGTATATCGGAAAACATGATCTATAGTTGAATTGCAATTTCATTGCCTGTTGGTGGTTTGGCTTGAAGTTTCGATACATTTATTGGCCGCCGGTTGTTGAGGTGGTTTCGCTAGCCACTTGTGTGGGCTAAGACAATAACAGATCAAAATGTTCCCAAAACGTTTTCTAGTTGCCAAAATAAGAGTAAACCTATCTAAAACAAGCATTTTAAAATTTAACGATCACCTGAAAAAAATTCGATTTAATCTGTCATGAATCGAAACAAGGTTTTGAATAAAACTAATTTGTTTTTTTATTGCACGCAACAGTTGCAAGCAAATCTCAGAAAAGATTAGAAATAAAAATTTATTTTTTTACTCATGCACTTACTTGTTTCAACAAACACTTTATGTAAAGCCCGGTATATTTATATCGGCTACTCCAGAAACTGTTCGATTTGTATGTCCCATGGCGAGATCATATCAAGAGAGTTCTGCAAAACCTAGCCACACGTTAATATTTTGAAACTGGTTAAACAGACTTCTTGGATGAAACTTTTTGCAACAAACCCATTTGGATAAGGATCCTAATTTATATTACCAACCATAGTAATCGACCACACATACACATTTTAAAACAAATTTGAATGATAAACATAGTTTTAATAAAAATTCTATGCAACAAACCTCTTTGGAAATAACCCTCATGCAATATTCTTTGCACGTAACAATCTAGGGATATTTTGTTTGACAGTTTCACTTCGGTTAAATCATTTCACATTAAAATATTGTTTCGATCTCGCCTATAGGTTTGATGGACCATTAATTCAGCATGGGTCAAAGAAACATTTGCCGTATTTTTTTATTAGCGCCCGATAGATTGTATCCGGAGCACCCAATTTTCTACCTAATCTATCCTCAATTTATTTTTTTAACTCCAAAGTAATATTTTTCTCTACCTATTTAATGGGCGCCGCTAGCGGGAGCCACAATCCATTTCAATGCGAAATTTGAAAAGGCCTTTGTTTTGTACACCCCTTAAACCATAACAAACTTAAGCTTACAATAAAAATTGAAAACGCAGCAAGATGAATTCTTGTGTATAACGTCGTGTCAAAATAAATGTCAATTGGTATATTCAGAAATAACAAATATCAGCAGAATTACCACAAAGTAGCGTTCTGGGAGCAACTTTATATGTTCTATATACCTCGGACCTGCCAACGATAGACGAGACTAACCATCTTAGCAGTTGCTTATAGCATAGAAGAATCTACAAGCAAATTGCAAAGAGCTACTAATATTATCAGTACCTGGACCAAGAGGTGGCGAATAAAACTTAATGAAACAAAATCTGTTCACTTAAACTTTACCAACAAAAAAGTCAACTTCCTATGTCATTCCCTAAGCAAACACGGCAAAATATCTAAGCATGACTCTAGACGCGAAACTAAAATGGAAAGAGCAAGTGAAAAAGAAAACAGAAGAGTTACACATCGAATACAGAAAGATGGATTGGCTCTTAGGAAGAAATGCTGGGCTAACTCTACATATTAAATTGCTACTATACCGGCAAATCCTTAAACCTGTATGGACTTACGATATTCAGCTCTGGGGCTGTACAAAGAAAACCAATGTCAATATCATCCACTCATTCCAAAGCAAAGTCCTACGTGGAATAGTTAATGCCTCGTGCTACATAACAAATGACAACCTCCATAGTGATCTGAAGATAGATTTCGTCAGTGAAGAAATAAGCAAACACGGGAGAAAACACATGCAACGTATCCAAAATGCTGAGATACGTCGTATGTTGGATGGTTCAAACCCAGTAAGACGGCTGCGAAGGAAGAAACCACATGATCTACTAGATCCAATCATGGAACCATTACAACATTACTCATTACTAGATGATTTGTAAATCAGTTGTAACAAACAAATACATAAAAAAAAAAATTTAAAAAAATTGGTATATTTCAGGTCGTTAAAAGTTTCTTTATGGATGAATCTATTTTTAATTTGAATAGAACAGCGATCATACAGGTAGTACGGAATTTTGGATAGATAATTTTCATTTCAGCGCTCAATAGCCCGCCCCGGATAGCGAATAATAAAACAGAGCAAATTATTGCTCATTTAAGGTTACTAAAATTTTTGTGAGATTAATGACATCTAGAGTTGAGTAGTTGGACTAAAGATAATTTTATAACAGTTTGAGCGCTATTGAGAGCTGAAAAGAAAATTATGCTGTTCTATTCAAAATAAAGCTAAATTCATCTATAAAACAAACTTTTAACGTCCTTAAATCATAGAAATAGAGTATATAGAATGAATGTAATGAGCTGTCAAGTGAGTCAAATTCGGAGGGTAAAAGAGAAAGCATATAAATTAACAGGGTCGTATTTAGAAATTTTTTCGACCGAACGGAATGAAGTTAGGAAGTTAAAATTAAAAAATTATTTAAATTTAAATAAATTTTTATTTCTTTAATAAAAGTAAATTAATTATTTTTATTTAAATATAATATTAAATATATAAAAAATAGTAATTATAAAACCACTACGCTTATTTATTTCACATTCCTTTAAAATGTAATAAAGAAACAAACTTGTTTCTTTTTGTTAATTATTTCTTATATGACCTTTGGTTACAAAAAATAATTCAACCGAAGGTCATAATATTTTTCTATGATAGAATGCTCTAACAAATTAATGTGTTCTTGAGAATGACTATATTGATCTTCATTATTGAAAATATTTAACACTTATTAGGTTGTGAAGAACGTTATAACAAATTTTTTTAAACAATTTAGAACTAGATTGTAGTTGCGTTATGTTTTTGTAGTCTGCAATAGCCAATTCCCATTTTAATACTGCTTCGGATGGGTGGTCTCCATATTTTGTAAATCGATTAGCGATTTATAAGAATTACACTATTGTATTAATTTATAACAGTCCTCACAATTCAATTTTCTAAATAAATAACGGACTATAAATCCCTCTTTTAATTGAAAATTCACTTAGTATAATTGGGTATCCAAAAAAATCTTTGTCATACATATTAGATTCGTTTACTTTAGAAATTTCTTGGCCAATTGAAATATCATCTGATGAGGCTTCAACCATTGCTTTTTCAATTCTCCATATTTTGGTAAACTAAAAAACAATTGTTTACATTATAATTTCTGTAAAAAATTGTATTTACAATACATATTACAAAATAAAAATAAATTATGAAAAGAAAATCACATAGCACATGAAACAATCAACACCATCTTTTCGAACCATAGTAATACGAAAAATGCGGCACTGGTAAAAACATTTGTTTACAAAATTATAAAAACCAACGCCAACGAACAAAATTATTTTCTTATTTTTTCTTATACTTACTGATGGCACGAAATTCCTTTATGAAATTTGTTAGGCGTATTTTTGTAGTTTTTCTCAAAACACTTCATTTTATTAAGAGATTCTAATTTTTATTATCAAATAATGCACGACACACTATCCACTAACTATTTTATAATATTTTAATTATTTTTTCGATTATTTTAATTAATATTTTTAAGATTTTTTAAGAGCACAAAATTAAACGCGTAATTTAAAACAAAAACCAAAACTTGTTTGACTGGAGATATGAGATTGAGATATGAGACCGCCATATACATTTTTTACAGCTCTGACTTGCTTCGTGTTTGCTTCACATGAAATAGCAAATTTTATGTGGGAAAAATCTTTACATTCATTCTATAGTATTTAATTCTATGCCTTAACTATACCAATTGTTATGGTTTAAGGGTTGTACAAAATAAAGGCCTCTTCAAATTTCCCATTGAAATGGATAGCGGCTCCCGATAGCGGCTCCCGATAAATAGTTAGAGAAAAATATTACTTTGGACTTTTGGAGTTAAAAAAACTAAATTGAGGATAGAATAGATAGAAAATTGGGTGTTCCGGATACAATCTATCGGGTGCTAATAAAAAACACAATTAATAAATAAATTAATAAATAATTGTGGAACTTATTTGTTGTTGTTATTTAGTGTTGTTAATAGAGGAGTGGAAAAATTATTGTCGGAATATTTCTGGAGTATTCCAGTAGTGGCGTAATTATTAAGTAAATATTTGAAAATTATTTCCGGTATTTTCGCGAATATTCTGGTCAAATTCTATAACGATATTCACAATCCACGAATCGGATTTAACAGGGCAAATTCGTGTATTCGGCAAATATAATGAAACCATTTTCACTTTTCACTTTTCATAATAACTCAGGGACGGACTATTATTTGCTTTATTCATACAAAATACACAATCTCTCGACACCTTTTGTGGCGTTTGTTTATTTACTTGGCTTGATCTACCTTAAACGCACTCCGGCGCTTCCGCGATTTTGTTTATATGTACGATTTACATTTAAATTTAACTATGGAACTTTACATTAACCCATTTAGAAAGAACTCGTATGCTCGATGGAGACCCTTACTTAGCCCCATGATCCACCAACGTTTTTAGAAACACTAAGGTTTTATTACCTTTACATTTAATAAATCGAACCATACAGATTGCCATTTGATTTTGAAACTCAAAAAGGATTATCTTGTCTCCTATAATAATTTTGTTGAAAGGCTTTAAAACTATCTGATATTTAAAGTCAAATATTTGTATTCATTATCTGCCATGTACCCTTTTTATTTTTTATCGCAGAATCTCTTCAAAGCAAAATCTGAATAATCAGACGTAATTTTTTTTAATAAATTAAAATTATTAATTCCTCCAGTAAAATTATACAATATGATACAAAAAAAATTCAATTACTGATCCTCTTGAATTTTTCTCGGTAGGAAAATTTTACGGTATGGGTAGTAGGTACTCGTACATAAATTTCAATTTGTGCTTTTCATTACGAGTATATGAAAATCTATTTGCGAAATAGTTTTACCTGAATTTTCACTTTTCACCACAAATCGATATCCTTATAGTGGTTTTCATATGTAGATATGTTGTGTTATGTATTTGGGAACAATTTAATGTCATGTGGTTCGACATGATATGAATTATGACGTAATAGTACTGATGAACGTGAGGCAACTGCATGATTGGATCTTGTGGAGGAATTTGGGGAATCGAAATGAATTCGAATTTACCCGTTTAGTTGGCGTTTTTTACAGCAGATTTCTTTAACGGGAAAAGTAGCTGAGTTTTATTTTGACTCTACACTTCATCACTATGGTACACCGAAACCACTTAAATTTAAGAAGTCGTGGAGCCTGCATACACGATATCCAGCTTACACGAAGCTTCATTTCTACCAAATGTTCTCAATCCTCACTTCTAAGCACACAATATTCTCAACTGCATTAATGGAAGTACCTGATTTTCGGGAAATTTAATTTCGCGAGTCCTTCTGTTTGACAGGAGGTTTCAGCTTTGTCAACGACAATGACTAACCGATGGCGTTGCAAATCCGAATGCTGATTAGGCATATTTATTAGTTATAGTTACCTTGAAACTTTAGATAGCAATAAAAGCCAATAACTGTGGCTCAAAATTGGTCCGAATGTTCAAAGATGCTACAGATCCAAATCTAATCTCAATGCTAGAAATAAAGTTGTGGAAATTCTGATAAAGGCCACATAGGAGAATAGCCACCATCTTTTAAAACAACCATCTCTATTAACGTATTTACTACGATAAATTTTACTATTTTTTATAGAATTTAGAAATTTACACGTATTTTCAAGGGCCACCCACCCGTTGATCCTTTTTTCAATCGATGAATTTTAGTACTTAATGTTATCTGTTCTAAAAAATTATTTGACATATGAAAAGTCAAAAATATGCCATTTATCATCATGGAGTGATCGAGTCTCAAGTACATGAGAGTTTTGGTCGACATGGACACTGAGCGTCCAATTGGCAAAATTATTGATCGTTTTGAAGAAGCTGGTTCAGTGGAAGGTCGTAGATCGTCTCAACGTGATCATCCAGTTCATACTTCTGATGCAGTGGCAGCTGTTAGCGAAAGTGTTCATAATGAACCAAGCACCTCAACCAGGCATCGTTCACAAGAGCTAAACATTCGACGAACCACATTACGACACATTATGCATGTTGAGCTTCATTTTTATCCATACAAAATTCAACTAACTCAAAAATTGAAGCCACCAGACCATTTAAATCGCCGTCGTTTAGTAAATTGGATGCTTGAACGAAATGAAGGTCTTTCATCAAAAATCATCTTTAGCGATGAAGCTCATTTTCATCTTTTTGTTTGTTTGTTTTTTGTTTTTTTTTATTCTTTGCAATCTTTTCTGGGGCCAAAGCACTCCTAACTCTTTCGCAGTTCGCTTAGTTACGTCCTTACCTTACGCAGTTGTCTGCCAAATCGAGGACGTACGGATATAGGTCCGATTTGTTACCATCTGCACATTGCATAGCTCCACGCCAGCCTATACTGGCATGGAAGATGGGTCGGCCCATGGGTTTTGCACTCCGACAGGATGCCGATGTGTTCCTTCTCATCACAAATCGTAATTTGATGATGAAAATTCCCTTTGCATCCTGCCCCTATCGGGATTCGAACCCGGTACCTCCCGATCCAAACGCCGAAGCTTTAACCACTATGCCATTTGGTCGGTTAATTTTTCATCTTAATGGGTACGTCAATAAGCAAAATTGTCGAATTTGGGGAGTATTCCTTCGTATTCACGAAGCAGAAGTTCATCCTCCAAGAGTCACTGTTTGGTGTGGTTTATGGGCTGGTGGCATCATTGGGCCGTTTTTATTTGAAAACGAACAGGAAAATGCCCTTACATGGGGAACGTTATTGCAACATGTTAACTGGCCTTTATGACCCAAATTGAACGAATTGCTGGTCAACGACCTTTGGTTTCAACAAGACGGAGCAAAATGCCACGCAAGTCGTGCAACAATCCATTTATTGTCAACAAAATTTGCTGATCGCATAATTTCAAGAAATTGTGACCTTTCTTGGCCACCAAGAAGCCCGGATTTAATACTACTTGATTATTTTTTGTGAGGTTATTCGAAAGGTAAGGTGTATGCTAATCATCCACAACAATTCAACAACTTCAAAACAACATTCGAACTGAAATTTAGGTCATTGAACTGCTTTTACTGGAAAAAATCATCGAAAATTTTGATGTTCGAATGCAGGCCTGTAAACGAAGTCGTGGTAGGCATATGAACGATATTCTCTTATTCTATTTCCTTATCATTAAAAATTTTTGACTTTTCATCACGAAATGTGTGTTTTATTTACAAAAAACGTCTAACATATACTCACCCTACATTACTATTGACTGAGAATAGGGATCTTCAAAAATTCTTGGTTTTTTTTTCGGATAGCTTTGTACAAGTTTTACCGGGGGAAAGACAGGATTCAGTTGCCGTGATATTTACTGTGTTATACACGTGGATAACAGCGTATTCAGCGCGAAACGCGTTTTCAGCATTTCGTGATCCAAATAGCATTCGGGTTAGTTCGAAGAGACCAAACAGTATCGTGATTGTTCTCAGACGGAGAATTTTTAGAAATTTCAATATTCCATAATATTGGGGATGATTTCGAAATTCAGAGGCATCCGACACATTTCACCTTCCTTAATTGGACCTATCATACGTTCTAATTTGCGTCCAATAGGCAAGGTTTTAGCTGTCCCGTTTTGTTAGCCTCCAAAACTCGCAACAGAAAGTTAACTACTGGTCTTATCACCTCTTAGTAGATATTCAATTTTGTTTTGTGCGATTAGTTGCGAGACTTAAATATTTTGAGTTTTACGTTGAATGCTAGGTAACTTGCTGCGATCCGCGATGTTATATCGGCAGAGACTGAGTCTTACACATTTACCATCAATCCGAAGTATTTAAACTCATTCACCTTTTTGTATTGTGTGTCGCGCGTTAAAATTTTCCGCGTGTTTACCTTCTCGCGATAGCCATATATTTGGGTTTTGTATCGTTAACATAGAGGCCAATGGATGACCCAGAAAGCATATGTCGTCCGCGTAAGTTAATATTTAGCTCGATTTGTAATATACGCAGCTGCGTTACCCTATGCTTATTGCTAGCGAATTACACATTTTAACGATCGGTTGTATCATGCTTCGGCACTTCGGCACTAGAGCATTCAGTACCGAGACATTTTTTCGGAACCGGGATTTCGGGGACCGGGAACCAGGACTAGAGAATTGTAGAACCGGGTTCCCGGTTCTGCAACCGGTGTTGAAAATGAAAATATAATATAAAAACATTACAGGTTAAAAATTCGTTATCAAATTAGTTTGTATACTCGTAAGTCGTACAATTGAAAAATCAAAAAGTTCAATAAATAAATAAAATAAAAATTTAATATGTACATCGCTTTTTTAACTTCCTTTATATGTTAGGTGTGGCTTCCGTTTTAAAGTGAGATCTTAAAAAACACAAGATGTCCAAACTTTCATCATTCAGTGATCAGATCGGATTTTTGTGCAAATTTTTCCAGAACTGGAAAACAAGCGTTCTGATTCTAAGCTCGACGGTGGCATTGATTGCAGATTTTCATAGCATGTCTCGCGATTCTGTCCACGATTACCCCGAAAATAGCCAACTCTTTTTTTATAATATTGGTTATATCCTTTATAGTTTTTGTTGGTGAGGTTATCGTAAAATTAACCAATCTGGTAATGGCACGGTTGAGCTGTTCTTCGAGCGACAATTCTTTGGCATTTTCAAAAACATCGTCATTGTGGGCTGTATCTATCGAATGGATGTGACAGGGCAATGATGTCAATGATCTTGTTTACAATCGCTGTCTTTGCTCAATGTTTAAGACAGTCTGGCTCCAATTCCGCATACTCTTGTCCTTATGTAAGTATTATAGTAAACTCAACGCTTCCGTTCGTCATTTGTTCGAAAACAAAGCGAGTCCTCATTTGCAAAGCGAATTCACCGCTCCCCAAGTTGTTTATCATTAACAAAATCGTCGTGTCAGCTGTAAATAATGTCGTATCTAAGGCGGCATAGAGCTTCTGCAGCTAATTCTATTGGTTCAAGTGTTGTCACTAAACCATTAATCATATTCCACCTCTCCTCTTCCTCCCATTTTACTTTACAAAATCGTTCCATCTTGTCTTTACATTTCATATTACCTTTATAACAATCAGCAATTGTACTTATTTTCCAAATTCTTCTTTGATTGAGAATATTATCGTTCTTAGTTGGTAATCTATGAAATAGCTTGACCACAGTTCTTACGTTGCGGGTAAGGGCATCCAGAGGTTCTGGTCAGTTCTGATTCTTCCTCATTCAATTCAAGTTGGAAGCCTTCGTCTTGATCATTACCACCATCTGAATCACAGTCACTATCTTCATTACCAGATGCATATCCAGCGTATGTGGGTTTCTTATAGAGGACATTCTAAATGAATTACGTCGGCGAAGCAGAGTTGGTGCTTACAGGACCATATTTTTCCGACTTTTTGCATCACAACCGCACCGTCTATTGTGATGCGTATGCTGTCTTCCTGCAAGTTCAACCCATACATCTGCAGCCTTTCTTCAATAAGCTTAACGCAACATTCTGCGAGCAATGCTCCACGAACTCATACCAGACCCAAATTGCAAAATTTAATTTTAATGTGCGCTCTTATATTTAAATAGAGTCGGTGAAGTCCACTCATCGAAAGTGAGGCTAAGTAGCTTGCCTCGGGATTCCAATACTTGTAGGTTAATCTTATACTTTTGCCGAACAGTTTGTCCATATTTTATCACCATGTCTCAAATTGTTGCGGCAGATTTTTGAGCATCAAAATGCGCTATCATGCGCTATCAGCGATTTGCGCATCTCAATTGAAGAAATGAATATTCTGAACGGAAAACCATGACCATATGTCATACGAGATAGTACAGCTGCAAGAGTATAGACACGAACAATTATGTAGTTGATTATCGATGTCTGATTTGAAGAACTTTGTACATTGCTTCGTTTTTCTGGCGGTACTATTGTTTCTGTACTCTCAGATGCAGATATCTTCAATTGTTTCACACATCGTTTACATTACAAAACTTGCCAGAAGTGTTGTCGCGTAGGAAATACTCTCATACCGGAGTTCTTTTAATCAGCCATTGGCTGCATTCTCTAAATTTGATTATGGCGGACATTTCTAGGGGTTCAGTAAAAATTTACGGCGACTTTAACACATAACTTATGTGTTTTCTATAGTCATAAATTGTCGCTCTAATAAAACTAAAATCATTTGAATTATAAAATTAGTATAAATTTTGGCGTATTTTAAATATTCAATTTTGTACACTTCAAATGAAATATTTCAAATGTGAAATGTTACAGCACCGAAAACCGAGAATTTTGCTAAATTCCATCCCGTGTTTCGATTCTGGAAAATGTCCGGGATTCCCGAAGACCCGGACACATTTGTTTCTGTTTTTACTTTGTCGGCCGTGAGCCATCGCGGGCACCTACTTTGAGAAAAACATCCTCTTATTCAAATGTTCAAAATATTGCCAAAACATTTTTTGATATATTTGGGATGTCAGCCTTCCCCTGCACTGAAATTTCACTTTACAGTCATTCAAAACAATTTTATTGATTGGTTCATTGGTTCATTATAATGCACGGCCAAGACTTAACAGTACACCCTTTTACACGTAACAAGATTAAGGGATAGGAAAGGTTGTTAAATATGATATATGATATATGACTTAACCCGGTTACGGACACCTAAGTAGTGAATAATTAGGAAAGTGTTAGTTGGATAAATATTTGACAATTGTTAATACAACAACACACTTACACTTTAAATGTAAATGTAGAAACTGCTAGGATCAGCTTTCGATACATAATATTTATTAATCAAATAAAGATAAATGATACTAGTGGCAAATACGGTTAGTTAGATCTTGCTCTAGTCAATAATCCCTGAGAATCCCATTCGCATATCACGGGGATAAATAATCTAAATTTTGATTTGGGCGACGAAGGAAAAAATTCAAGTAAGTGGTGTGGTTGTGAAGAGCGGTTGAAATTATACTTACATTCTTACACGTTGGGTTAACCAATGATCCTCTCGAAATTGTTTGGCATTGTTCCGGAAGTGTTCTTTAATAAATGTCTAAGAAGCAAGTACGGAGAATCTTTCGGTCTGACGGAGATATATCGGACGACAAATGTTGAAATACGGCAAATAGATGTCAATGAAATGGACACACATTACGAATTAAATTGAGTTGTATTCGAGGGGAGTGTGATTGAAACTGTAACGAACAGCGATTATCGACAATAAAAAGAGCTTGGATTCTTAAGAAATTTAAGCCATCAGTGGGCGAAAATCATTATTTGAACCTAATACCGTAGAAAATAGGTTTACCATAAATTTATTTTTTTTATAAATCAAGAGATGAAAATGAGTTGAGTAGAGTTCTGAGTAAATCAGAATTTAAATCCATTTACCCGAAAAGTTGAGCGAAAGAAAAGTTTTTAATTTTCTACGCAAAAAAATAAAGTTTATGAAATGGAAGCAAACACATGTCAATATACTGTTGCTGCTATTAACGCAACAAGCTAATTAGATTGTTTAGCCACAGAGCTTTGTGTTTAATAATACCGACTATGAAACATACTAGTGATATGACTTTGATTATTTACAGTTTATTAAAACACTCAAATTGCTGCTTACCGCAAAATTTGATTTCATCTAGAACACTAAAAAACATTAAACATAATTTTTTCACGAGTATAATGAACGATAAATTTCAAAAGACTATTAAATGTTATAGAAACAAGTAATTAAAAAAATTAAAATTACGCGCACTACTTTACTTAACTACGCAACTTTAACGAAACAAAAATGTACGCATTAAAACGAATTTAACAATACACCCGACGCACTTGAAATTATATAAACAACTAAACTTGAAATGATTGATTCACATAATACCAAATTATCCCGTTAGGCGGAATTCATACTTCAATTTCTTCGTTCATTCATTCATCCATTCAAACAATTTTCTCGACCAATCATATTGCTCCAAAATGACGATATTTTTTCTTCTGCATTTTTTCACGAGAGATGATTGGTCGAAATTTTTTGGAATGAACGAAGAAATTGAAGTATGAATTCGGCCTTATCGTGTTGGAGTTGTAAGGTAGCATTGGTATATGCGAAAGAGGAAATTTATTTTTAATTTGTTTTGCCATAAAGAGATAGTTGTTTTCATCCACTTCAAATTTAGTTTTTCATAACAGCCATTCAAAACAATTTTATGGATTTTTATCAGTTTTTCTGGAGTAACAACCTATCCTTGGATGCGCAAAGCATGCAGCATCATCAGTGTTCGTACGTTCCCATTTAAATACAATATACCAATCTTTAATGGTTTATTTCCCTCGAACAGAGTGGCTTTAATATTTTTCAAATCGATTCCAAACAACAATGTTTTAGAACCCACGAAATTTTTTTTCATCATTTTGAGAAAAAGTAGCATCGCTAAAACAACTGTGACTCGATATAATGGTCTATGGGCTTTGTTAATAATAGTCTGTTAATTTTTAAAAATACGAAACTTCTATGTACCAGCACAGGGATTTTTCAGCCGATGCAAGCAACAAAATAAGGCTGTTCGTTCGGAACTAAGTAGTTTGACACTATCACTGAAGTTAACGTTTTGATTCCTAGAAAATACTGAGAAATAATTTGGAAGGGCATTAAAATATCATAATTTTATATTTATCATGGAACATTTCGACAGAGCCATTAGAATATCAGGAACCATATCACTAAAGTTGATGTTACATGCCTGAAAAATAATTAGAGAAAATCTTGAAAATAATGTAGGCTGCCTGAGAAATGGCTTTTGGTTTAGACATTCCGGACATAATACTTTAGCACAAACCTGAATGGCAAGAAAATACACATTTGAACAAAGGGCAGTCCTTTAAATTTAAACTGTTTGGCAATATAACTTTAGTTAATGCCTAAAACACACAGAATTACTTTGGAATACACATTTGGCAAATTTAAACACGATCATCAACACTTTTACACTCTCACAATTTCGAGAATCAATTTCAAATGCAAATTCAAATGAAATGAAATTATTTCGAACTGAATTTAAATTTAAACGCGATCATGAAAAAGAATGTTATTGTCACCGAACTAACTTGATCAAACACTTGATCCATATCCATATCGATAATTAATTCCAAATGTAAATGAAATTAATTCGAACTACATCCAAATTTAAACACGATCATCAACAATAATTTTCTTGTCACCATACTAATGGTCTTGATCAAATATACTTCATACTGCCACAATTTCGAGAAATAATTTCAAATGCAAATGAGGTGCACGATCATGACCAAGAATTATCTTGCGATTGCGCTAACTTGAGCAAGCACTTCCACACTACTACAATATCGAGAATTAATTTCAACTGCAACTCAAATTAATTCGAACTAAATCCAAAATTAAACACGATCATGAATAAGAATTTTCTTATCACTGTACTCAGCCCGATATCTTGACTGTTGTATTAGTTCATATTGTTTAATGGTTTAAAATTTCAACCATCCATATCCATTTTTGACCAAAATTACAATGTGTTTATTATTACATTTTCAAGTGTCATTTGAAAATGGATTTATTCAGTGATGTGTCATGTTCACGACAAAAGAGTACGAAGCGATATCGGTGCTGTAAAATCGCACTTATTGGTATTGAACTACGGTGATGAAGTATTTCCTAAACCTTTCTAAATAAAAAAAATATTAATTTTGTTTGACTGTATTTGTAAAACTGTTTATAACGAATCTTCATTTAGGAAGGATCGTGAGGTACTCGACAAGAAATGGGATGGTGGAATTTGCGTATTACATCAACTTTGACTTCCAAATTGATCTATAAATATTGTGTTCGTAGTTTAGAAGTTATTCTAATCGAAGTTAAATCGGCTACTGTTGTAATATTGTTAATGGTTGTTTACAAATTGCGCCGCGGCGAATTTTTAGGTGATCTGGAAACAGTTTTAGCCAAATATTCATTAAAATATAATGATATTATAATTTGTGGTGATTTAAACTGTGGCCCTAATGGTATACAACCTGCCCCTAAAAAGTTTGGCAGACCATTGGGGAGATTTGGTTTTCTATGTCAAAATAGTGAGCCAACGCATTTCGCAAGAACTTCGTCTAGCTTGCTTGATCTAATCGTTACAAATACTCAAAAGGTAATTTTTATAAATCAAATATCGGTTGGATTTTCGGATCATGACTTTGTTTTTTTTTTTTCATATAATGTCGACAATAGTAAGGTGGAGCCCTCGATTAGTTTCCGAGATTACAAAAATATTGACACTACTGGTCTAAGGCGCGAATGTGCAAACATACCCTGGGCTATAATTTACACCATTTATGAATCAAATGATAAAGTGTCCCTTGTAAGGTAGCGTGAAGTTTCTGACAAATTGATAAAAAACCTTACAAAAGCTTAAAAGTGTATATACACAAATATTCTGATTAAATTTTACCTACACTATTCATGTGTAGTAAGGATCAATAGTTAATAACAAGGCATCGTAGAGATGTCTACGCTTAACGGTATTATATACCGTAAATTAGGAATCATGTAAATTAGGCAATTCTTAATGTTTTCTAGAAGGCAACATATATAACCAACATATATATGGGATATATAAGATTTTTTCCATTTTTAAAATTTTTGCTATAGCAAAAAGTGTAGTGGCGGCTCGGAGGTCAATGACAAAGCATCGTAGAGATGTCTACGCTTAACAGTATATGAGGTCATGTTAATTAGACAATTTTTAATGTTTTATAGAAGCCAACATATAAATGCGATCTTAGTTCGATAACTGTATTTATCAGCAGATGATCTAAATAATTATTTTTGTAATCAACAATCTTCACCTAACATAAACGATTTCGAGTTGAATAGGGCAACTGATGACGGTTTTAGTTTTCGAAACATTGATACTGTAGACTTAACGCTTACGATCAGAAAAATATAATTCTGATGGTGTTGATGGACTGCACTACACTATATAGATTATTTTATACTACATGTGTTGAATAACTTTATTACTACTTTCTCTAGTTTCGCTTATGAATGGAAGCACTCTAGTAATACCTATTCCTAAAAAGCAAACTAGCTCTTCTCCTTCTGATTTTCGGCCCATTAGTTTACTGCCGGTAAATGTTATCCAATGTTCAATCAGCCTACAGATCTAATCATAGTTCGATAACTGCTTTACTAAATATTAGTGATTACATTCGCAGGGCTATGGATGAAAAACGGGCATGTACAGTGGTGCTCTTGAATTTTAGCAAGGCATTCGATAAGATTGATCATGAATTGCTAATAAAAAATCTGAGCGATTATTTTTTATTTTATTTACCTGCACCACGTCTGATGTTATCGTACCTGATCGTGGCCAAACAGTTTTTCTTCACTTATCTATATCTAGTATATACAGGACAACCACAGGAGTCACACAAGGTTCTGTTCTTGGCCCATTCTTGTTTATGATGTTTAACAACGACATCACAAGTGTAATAAAGAAATCTAAATATCACTTGTTCGCTGACTACCTGCAAATATATAAATTTTACGGTGTAAACGACATCCCGAATTGCATTGAGATGGTAAATCAAGACATTGAGAGCATTGTTCAATGATCAACAAATAATAAATTGGACCTTAATAATAATAAAACACAATGTATATTGACGGCTTCAAAAGATCGCAATACTGATAATCTTCCCAATATTGTTGTGAGCGTAACAGTGATTAGTTTTTCTGATACTTCATAAAAATCCTATGTTGGAGCCATCACGTTGAAATCGTTTGCAAAAGAATAAGCTTCCTTCTAAGACTACTATGGACCACTACTAAACATTTAAATCCTACACTTCGCGTTCAACTAGTCAAGGCGTATATCTTACCACATTTTCTGTATGGAGACATTGTTACATTCGAACTTCAGAAGCAATATTTCAATTACTTACAATTATTATTCAACTCATGCATAAGATACGTCATGGGACTAAAAAATATGACCATATCCCTCAGTATACTAACCCTCAGAATACTAGCCCGAATTGATTGCTGCGTTTCTTAGCTAAAGTGTATTCAATCCGTAAAAAGTGTAAGTGCTATAAAAGTGTAGCTTCATCCCGAACACAAAATGTATACATCTGTTTTACAACAAAAGCAATGAATATTTAAATAATCAAATGTGTGAACGAGAATTGTGTAGTAATCCGTGATATTTTCTCAGTTTGGTGCATCGACACATTAAATTATGTGGTGCTCAACTCAGAGATATAGAGCACTATTGGCGTATACTCGCAGATAAATCTGAACTATACCAACAAATAGAAAAAACTCCCAAAACCATATAATGGGGCTAAAATATACTAATTTGCATTGAAGTTCAATAAGGGAAGCGATATTTTGCCTCATGATATACGTTATGCAAATTTACCGCTTTACAAGTTTTATTTACTAAAACTCCCGGGGTCCCTAAATTTTTAAATGGAATGGTGTTTATTTGTTAGTTTTGACCCGGAACAACTCAAAAGTGCGCTTAATATTTGGTGGTATGTTTTTTGTAAGTAGGAAAAATGCTTATGGGAAAATGTTTGAAAATTGTTTGATATTTACATAAAATACTTTTTTTATAATATTTTTATACTAAGCAAGATTAGTCTTCGGGCACTAAGCAAGATTGGCCTTTGATCCTCTTAAAGAATATAATTTAGCCTTGAAGGGATAAGGAAGGATACTTAGTTTATGATAGTTATTGCAAAAATTTTAAATTATTTGTTGTCATTTATTCATTTAGTAACAGTTTTTCAAAATTTTCAAAATACAAAATATATTCAAAGTTTTAGTGCGTTTTTGTTAAAGAATATATTGTGTAAATTGACAACAGATTAAAGTTCAAACTATTTTGGTGTTCACTAAACGATCTTAGATAATTGTATTTCAATAAACCAATCCAAGACATAAGCAAATTAATTGAATTAAAACAAAGTTCACTGCGATATTTATTAAGATGATTATCTAAAATTAGTTTGGGTTTAAAATTTTTTTGAATGCGATATTTTTCAGAATGGTGGTCCATTTTTAGAAATATAAAGAGCCGATTTATTTAAGCTGTCGGACTTTTGCTTTCCTTTAAACTCGTATGAACTAGTTTGAATGAACAAAATTTTTCCAAAATTCGGTTAAATTTTCTGCTTGGCGATTATAACTTTCTCTAAATGATTAAATTATTGGATTTATCGTTCTATCCGAAAAAATATATCATACTAACTCACGTACACCTATAAAGATTTTTAGGATTTAAGAAAAACTTCCGACGATTGTGCAAATACGTGAAATTTTTCCTAAATAATCCTATTTCTATTTTTAGGATAGTTTAGGAAAATGTTCCCACGAATTATTGAACTCTAGTTTTGTAATGTTCATAAATGTCTTAAAGACAATACATAATTGTTTGTCGGTACTAAGCACTTCAACAAGCTAGTGCAGTAGGTTCCTGGTCTATTATGGCTGGAATATTTGAAGACAGAATTCTTCAAGAATCTTTTGCAACCCATCCCTTTCTCGATTGTCTCGTGCTACTGCTTACTAACTATACAAAGCTAATCTTACACATCGCCTGGAAAGTTCCCGGTCTAACAAATAAAACACAATTTTTGGGGAAAAATACATTTTATTCATCAACATAATTTCCTTCTAGAGCGATACAATCAGTCCAACGCCTCTCTAACATTTCGATGCCTTTTTTGTAGAACGATTTATCATTGTCTCTAAAATAAGCGTCAGTTTCGGCAATCACTTCTTCATTGGAGCCAAATCTCTTTCCCTGGAGCTTTTTTTAGGTCTACAAACAAGTAATAACCGCTGGGGGCCAAATCTAGCGAATACGCTGGATGCGAAAGCAATTCGAGCAATTTTGCCATTGTTGCGATCGCATTGTCTTGGTGAAAGAGCCGTATTTTTTCATGAACAAATGTTCGTGCAAATCATAACCAACACGTTCTATTGATATCTTTACAATGTCAGCTATCTCACACAACTTCACTTTACGGTCTTTCAAAACAATTTCGTGGATTTTTTTTACGTTTTCTGGATTCATAGCCTCATTTGGGCGTCCAGAGCGTGGTGCATCGTCGGTGGTTGTACGGCCATGTTTAATTCAGCCTACCAGTCAATGATGGTTGATTTTCCTGGTGCAGACTCCGGATAACACTTATAAAGCCACTGCTTTGCTTGAACGGTATTTTTCCCCATCAAAAAACAGTTTTTAATCAACACACGAAATTTTTTCCATTAATTATTTTGCAATTAATAAAAGTAGCCCTAAAACAACTGTAACTTGTAAACTAATGGGCTGTAATGTAAACACATATCGTTTGAAGGTTGGAAGAATTAAAAAATATGGATTTTAAATTTGTGGCACCACCTACGTGACAGACCGGAAACTTTTCAGGCGATGTAATAAGTATTTAAAGCTTATATACCAAATTATGCGAGGTAAAATTAAAAATGACTGACAAATAGATCTAAGCACAAAAAGTAAGCTCCAGAAAAAAGCACAACACGAATTTAATAAAATTTTATTACTCGCATCGTCTCTATTTATTTTATCTTTTAATAATAAATTGAAATTCATTCCTGTACGTCTTGTCTTATCTCGTTGTTATTTAGGCAACAAAAGCGTACATACGCGTACACAGCTAGTGATGTGAATGTTATTATCATATCTATTATACTATTTTATATGCTCGTAACCCTGCAACTTTAATCAAATCAATTTTCCGGCTTTGCCAATTTATAATTTTCCTAATTACATACAACTAATTCAGTCTTTATGGGTTACCGGAATTCAATTCAAATTTTAATAAAATTACGGATGTGATGATGATGAAATTTTCCATTTTCCATAAATTTATCGACTCGTACTTGTATGTCAATACGTAAAAATTATTGACATGTGCAAGTCATACAACTAAAATAATAAATTTAGGGGATGAATGACTTCCCTATATACGAACATGTCCGTAACACTTAACAATAATGTACTGTGTATTGGCTGCAACAGATTGAAGACGACGTATCACACACATATATACCTATACATCTTACATAATTCTGTTTATGAAATATGTTTATGTCTGACAATATTTTGTATGTTCAATGAAACAGAAAATTTATTATTGAGTTTCCATCTAAATTCGGGATGATAATATTCCGGAGATATACAGAACGTGTTCAATTTACTATTTGGTACAAATAAACGCCATTTGAAAATGTATTTGACATTTGGGAAGGGTAGAAATTGGATACAACAGGCAGTAATAAATCGAATAAATAACTTTACAGTATTTATGTTTTAAGCTTTTACACTTTTTTTAGTGAGTCAGGTACAAAGCAGTGCCTAAAGCAAATTTCACAATTCAAACGATTTTATTTTATATCGTGAATAATTTAAATTGGTGGATTAGCCTAAAGCCGTAAACAAAAATTTGCAGCTAATCTAGTTTAGCTTCCCTAAAATAAATTGTGATTTCCACATACTCTAAAATTACCTTGATAATAAACGGTGTTTTCACGGAATTTTAAATTAAAATAGAACAAATAAAAACATTTTGAATATCAGTAAAACTAGCTTAATTGGATAGATAATTTTATGCCATTAATGCTAGAATATGATTTCGGCCATGTGGCCGCCGCGGCTGGCGCGTACATGGCATAATATGGAGGTCCAATTCTCGATCACTCTTGCGCGATCGGCACAGATCAGCAAGATTTATGCCAGCCATTTAGTCATTGAGGTCTTTACACCGTTCACCGTTGACTGTAACATTCCGCCCATCATAGTTTTTGAAGACATATGGATCAATTTCGGCAAAGGCTTGTGGATTATCTTCACTCCAAATCCGACAATTATGTTTATTTACGTACCCATTCAACCAAAAGTGAGCTTCAACGCCGAACAAAATTTTGTTTGGAAAATCAACATCAATATAAATTTGTGCTTTAACCCATTGGCCGAATTGGCGGCGCGTGCAATGTCCGGATGGCTTTAATTCCTGCACTACTTGAATTTTGTAAGCACGTAAACCAAGATCCTTAGATAAAATCTTCCATAAAGTGGATGGACACATCTCCAGTTGCTGAGAACGACGGTGAATTGATTGATTTGGGTCTTCCTCAATGCTACGGTGTACAGCATCTATCCCTTGTTCGGTACGCACTTTTTGACGTCCTACTGGATGCGTATTATCATTTAGAGTATACGTGGTGCGAAACCGATCCATAGTTAACCGAATCCCCCGCTCTGATGGACGAATATGACGACCGTAAAACGGACGTAATGCACGATGAGTTTGGCGAACTTTCAACAATTTACAAGCGTTGCTCTACACTCACTGAGCGTGAGGGTTGCCAAACAAAATAGTGTTGCCAACTTAGAGATGTGAACCTCTAAAAAATACCTTTTATTTTACATCACAGAATGAATAATTTGTCCTCTGTTTAGCTGACCCCTCTACGTTGTAAAATTAGAAAAAAGAACTTTAAACTAGTAAGGGGAGAAAGGATACGAACATTAGCTCAGATACTGTAGTATATTCATGAACTTCGATATTCTCGAGTAATTTTTAGGGATGTTAAAAAAAATAATTTTATTTTTAATGTTAACTCTATTTCAACTTAGAAACCAAAACATATTTTTTGTTGGTTTTCTTTTACCTAGAGTAAAGAAATTGGCATACGGCTTGTCGGCTGTCTAATTTAAATATGTCCCGTGGGTCATAGATTTAGGCTGATAGGTTGAAATTGAATCCCTGGCTGACTAATAGAAATTTCGTCTTGTTGAATTTACATCATTCGTCTTTGCATTTAACCCTTATTTTGTTGATGAAGACTATGGGGATTGAATCGCAAATGACAAGAATAATACCAAAACCGATTGTTGCTGCTTCCTTCTTCTGTGCAGATTTCATCAATTGTGATGCCATTTTCTGTAATGTTTGTTCACAATAGAGATGGCAGAGTTTGGAACATTTTTTATTTCTTGTTGGAATGGTTCCCATTTTTTAGTGTTGTATTAAAAAACATTTCCGTTGAAGCTGCTAAAATTTATGGTGTTTTCGTTCAATCTTTCGATCATTTCATTTTTGTTGAATTGGAAGTTGCATTAAGCATGGTACCTTTTGTAAGCTAGTTAATGCAGTGATCTTCCTTTATCTCTTTTAGACAACTGAATTCGTAAATTGTGGGGCCACAGAAAAGGTTGCATTTCTGAGCAATTCCAAATAACTGGGTCAGGCTGAGTAAAATTTCGTTGAATTTTAGGTATTCTTGCTTATTGTTTATTGGGTATTGATACAACGTATAGGATTGAGAAATTTTTGACAATCATCATTGGTTCTGCATATTCAATTGCTTCAATTTCATTAGAATATGGAAGTGTTTCCATTTCTGTTATTAAGCGATTGATTTTCATCTTGTTCAATAAATTATATTGATGATTTTTGCTTTTGCCAGTTGTGCTGCCAATTTTGTTATATTCGATGAGCAGTTGGTTTGCTGTGAATAATCATTTAGTTCTGGTGTTTAACGATCTGATCCCAATCTGTGGCATCTGGCGATCCCGCGATCCAATTCCGAAATTAATTGCCCTATCATAAGCCCACATTGGCGTTGATTGATCCAAACGCAAGGTGCTGCAATTAAAAACTTACTTTCATGTCTTACAAGGGTAACTATCACTAAGGCTGTTCATTTAATCCTTTACCAGACATTACACTTTAAACGTTCAATTGTTAGAAGTTTTCAAACTTTTTGTGTGTCATATATTCAAACGAATTTTCCCAGACTCCCCACATGAAAATTGACCTAAAATAGTTTTCAGCTGTAAACATCACTAAGACCCTTTATTTGAATAAATTTCCAGCCATTACATTTTAAACAGTCAATCTTTAGAAATTTTCAATTTTTGCGTGTGCGGTATATTCAGCCGAGTTTTCCCTGGCTTTCCACATGAAATGTGATCTAAGTTGTTTGTCTTAGTAATATTTATTTTAATAAATATTACTAAGACTTTATATTGGAACTGATTGCCAGTCATATCACTTAAAAGTTTTACAATTTTTCAAGTTTTGCTTGAAATATTCCAACAAGTTTTCTCATTAATAAAATAGTTTTGTATTTATAGTTTTAATGAATTTAATAAAAAATAATAATTTTGAATAATAAATGCTAATAAAATGAAATAAATATTTTCGATTTAAAAAGAGATTACTGTTTGATACCACAAATATTTATCTGCTTTATCGACATTGTTGGCTTGCTATTTATACGAATCAGTATTACCGACTTTTACAGGCGGATATTCCCTGTTGGTTTTTGAATCTGTATTATCGACAAATGTCGGTTGTTACAACCTAATCTGCATTATCGATATTTTCGGCTGGAGTGTGTCAGCTAACTTTAACAATGACGCAAAAAGCCAGTAGCAGTTACCGCTAAAGAGAAGATTATATTCAGACAGCAAAATTAAAGACGAAACTTAGTAATAGTAAAATAAACTATTTTTTAAGAATTATTGAAAATGAGATATCCGAAGTGATTAAATACCACCTCAGGTACGAGTATATGAGCTCTTAGTTCTGGACCATGTAAGTTAGAGAAAATAATCAGGAGCTCTCCTCCCGGGAGGCGATAATTTATAAAATCTTGTATTATGACCAAATATAATTAAAATTCTTAGGCCAACTGAGACGCCCCTAGAGATCTTAACCTCACATATATGGGTTGTTAGTTGAGGAAGAAAATAACCAGAAGCCTCCCCTTCAGGGGTGGGAACAATTTATAAAATCTTGTATCGTGACCAAATATGGCCAGTATTATGAGATACAACACAACCTCAGATATATGTGATGTTAGTTGGGGCCCATAATAACAAGAAAAATAGTCAGGAGCTCCCCATCCAGGGAAAGAGGCAATTTATACAATTTAGGATTATGCCCAAATACAATCAAAATTCGTCGGCCAACTGAGGTATCGCTACAGATCTAAATACAACCTCATAAAACACATCGCCTGAAAAGTTCTCGGTCTAACAAAGAGAACACAGTTTTTTGGCAAAGAGCGATATAATCAGCCCAATGCCTTTCTAACATTTCGATGCCTTTTTTGTAGAACGATTTATCTTTATTTTCAAAATAAGCTTCACTTTCGATAATGACTTCTTCATTGGAGCCAAATCTCATTCTCTGGAGCTTTTTTTAAGATTTGCAAACAAATAATAATCGCTGGGGCCAAATCTAGCGAATACAACTACAGCTTTTGAATATTAAACCCAGTGTTCCTCTAATTTTTCCGGAAAACTGTGTTCCTGTGTTTTCTAGTTGGTTTGGGTCTAGTACAAAGTGCAAATACCTATCCCAAGAGTTGTAACCTCTTAGAAGTATCTTAGGATAGAGGGTTTTTACAACTACAGCTTTTGAATATTAAACCCAGCGTTCCCCTAATTTCTCTGGAAAACTCATGTTTTCTAGTTGGATTGGGTCTAGTACAAAGTGAAAACTCCTATCCCAGGAGTTGTAACCTCTTAAAAGTATCTTAGTACAGAAGGTTTTTACTTCGATTTTTATCTCTACAACTTTTGAATATTCAGCCCAGTGTTCCCCTAATTTTTCCGCAAATCACATGTTTTCTAGATGGAGTGGATCTAGTACAAAGTGAAAAAACGTAGTTTTTGAAATTTTAAATCTTTTTAAATCTATCAGTTAAACCAATTATTCAAAATTCCATATTTAACCGATATGAAGTTTATACTAAATTTATCCTAAAACTATTTATTCTCAAAAAATTGAGAAAGTATTAGTGAATTGAAAACATTTAGGCGATTCTAAAAAATAAAAACTATCTAATATTTGCGAACAACTGAGTATTTGTATGACATGCATGAATAGCCAGTTTCATAAGTTGTAATAAACTGGATAAATACTACTTCAAATTTAGATTAGAATAAAAATGCCCGTCTAACACCCTCAAATTTGGCCTGGATCGCATTTACCCCCTAATTTGGTTTGATCACTCAAATTTAGTGTAATACTAAACACATTTCCAGGTTTTTAACATCGGTTTCCTTGATAGCACAATTAGATAATGGTAGTACCTGTTCACTCAAGCCGAACCATGAAGTTCTAATAAAATCTACACCCTCAAATTTGGCCTGGATCGCATTTACCCCCTAATTTGGTTTGATCACTCAAATTTAGTGTAATACTAAACACATTTCCAGGTTTTTAACATCGGTTTCCTTGATAGCACAATTAGATAATGGTAATACCTGTTCACTCCAGCCGAATCATGAAGTTCTAATAAAATCTACACCCTCAAATTTGGCCTGGATCGCAACTACCCCCTAATTTTGTTCGATCACTCAAACATTAGTGTAATACTAAACACATTTCCAGGTTTTTAGCCTCCAAAACTCGCAACAGAAAGTTAACTACTGGTCTTATCACCTCTTAGTAGATATTCAATTTTGTTTTGTGCGATTAGTTGCGAGACTTAAATATTTTGAGTTTTACGTTGAATGCTAGGTAACTTGCTGCGATCCGCGATGTTATATCGGCAGAGACTGAGTCTTACACATTTACCATCAATCCGAAGTATTTAAACTCATTCACCTTTTTGTATTGTGTGTCGCGCGTTAAAATTTTCCGCGTGTTTACCTTCTCGCGATAGCCATATATTTGGGTTTTGTATCGTTAACATAGAGGCCAATGGATGACCCAGAAAGCATATGTCGTCCGCGTAAGTTAATATTTAGCTCGATTTGTAATATACGCAGCTGCGTTACCCTATGCTTATTGCTAGCGAATTACACATTTTAACGATCGGTTGTATCATGCTTCGGCACTTCGGCACTAGAGCATTCAGTACCGAGACATTTTTTCGGAACCGGGATTTCGGGGACCGGGAACCAGGACTAGAGAATTGTAGAACCGGGTTCCCGGTTCTGCAACCGGTGTTGAAAATGAAAATATAATATAAAAACATTACAGGTTAAAAATTCGTTATCAAATTAGTTTGTATACTCGTAAGTCGTACAATTGAAAAATCAAAAAGTTCAATAAATAAATAAAATAAAAATTTAATATGTACATCGCTTTTTTAACTTCCTTTATATGTTAGGTGTGGCTTCCGTTTTAAAGTGAGATCTTAAAAAACACAAGATGTCCAAACTTTCATCATTCAGTGATCAGATCGGATTTTTGTGCAAATTTTTCCAGAACTGGAAAACAAGCGTTCTGATTCTAAGCTCGACGGTGGCATTGATTGCAGATTTTCATAGCATGTCTCGCGATTCTGTCCACGATTACCCCGAAAATAGCCAACTCTTTTTTTATAATATTGGTTATATCCTTTATAGTTTTTGTTGGTGAGGTTATCGTAAAATTAACCAATCTGGTAATGGCACGGTTGAGCTGTTCTTCGAGCGACAATTCTTTGGCATTTTCAAAAACATCGTCATTGTGGGCTGTATCTATCGAATGGATGTGACAGGGCAATGATGTCAATGATCTTGTTTACAATCGCTGTCTTTGCTCAATGTTTAAGACAGTCTGGCTCCAATTCCGCATACTCTTGTCCTTATGTAAGTATTATAGTAAACTCAACGCTTCCGTTCGTCATTTGTTCGAAAACAAAGCGAGTCCTCATTTGCAAAGCGAATTCACCGCTCCCCAAGTTGTTTATCATTAACAAAATCGTCGTGTCAGCTGTAAATAATGTCGTATCTAAGGCGGCATAGAGCTTCTGCAGCTAATTCTATTGGTTCAAGTGTTGTCACTAAACCATTAATCATATTCCACCTCTCCTCT
Organism: Nephrotoma guestfalica; assembly: GCA_963691935.1. NCBI lineage: Eukaryota > Metazoa > Arthropoda > Insecta > Diptera > Tipulidae > Nephrotoma > Nephrotoma guestfalica. The sequence continues at coordinate 56,274,511 of OY829913.1, read as the reverse complement.
TCCTCCCATTTTACTTTACAAAATCGTTCCATCTTGTCTTTACATTTCATATTACCTTTATAACAATCAGCAATTGTACTTATTTTCCAAATTCTTCTTTGATTGAGAATATTATCGTTCTTAGTTGGTAATCTATGAAATAGCTTGACCACAGTTCTTACGTTGCGGGTAAGGGCATCCAGAGGTTCTGGTCAGTTCTGATTCTTCCTCATTCAATTCAAGTTGGAAGCCTTCGTCTTGATCATTACCACCATCTGAATCACAGTCACTATCTTCATTACCAGATGCATATCCAGCGTATGTGGGTTTCTTATAGAGGACATTCTAAATGAATTACGTCGGCGAAGCAGAGTTGGTGCTTACAGGACCATATTTTTCCGACTTTTTGCATCACAACCGCACCGTCTATTGTGATGCGTATGCTGTCTTCCTGCAAGTTCAACCCATACATCTGCAGCCTTTCTTCAATAAGCTTAACGCAACATTCTGCGAGCAATGCTCCACGAACTCATACCAGACCCAAATTGCAAAATTTAATTTTAATGTGCGCTCTTATATTTAAATAGAGTCGGTGAAGTCCACTCATCGAAAGTGAGGCTAAGTAGCTTGCCTCGGGATTCCAATACTTGTAGGTTAATCTTATACTTTTGCCGAACAGTTTGTCCATATTTTATCACCATGTCTCAATTGTTGGCCTGGATCGCAACTACCCCCTAATTTGGTTCGATCACTCAAACATTAGTGTAATACTAAACACATTTCCAGGTTTTTAACATCGGTTTCCTTGATAGCACAATTAGATAATGGTAGTACCTGTTCACTCAAGCCGAATCATGAAGTTCTAATAAAATCTACACCCTCAAATTGGGCTTGGATCGCATCTACCCCCTAATTTGGTTCGATCACTCAAACATTAGTGTAATACTAAACACATTTCCAGGTTTTTAACATCGGTTTCCTTGATAGCACAATTAGATAATGGTAATACCTGTTCACTCCAGCCGAATCATGAAGTTCTAATAAAATCTACCCCCTCAAATTTGGCCTGGATCGCAACTACCCCCTAATTTGGTTTGATCACTCAAATTTAGTGTAATACTAAACACATTTCCAGGTTTTTAACATCGGTTTCCTTGATAGCACAATTAGATAATGGTAATACCTGTTCACTCCAGCCGAATCATGAAGTTCTAATAAAATCTACACCCTCAAATTTGGCCTGGATCGCAACTACCCCCTAATTTTGTTCGATCACTCAAACATTAGTGTAATACTAAACACATTTCCAGGTTTTTAACATCGGTTTCCTTGATAGCACAATTAGATAATGGTAATACCTGTTCACTCCAGCCGAATCATGAAGTTCTAATAAAATCTACACCCTCAAATTGGGCTTGGATCGCATCTACCCCCTAATTTTATTTGATCACTCAAATTTAGTGTAATACTAAACACATTTCCAGGTTTTTAACATCGGTTTCCTTGATAGCACAATTAGATAATGGTAATACCTGTTCACTCAAGCCGAATCATGAAGTTCTAATAAAATCTACCCCCTCAAATTTGGCCTGGATCGCAACTACCCCCTAATTTGGTTCGATCACTCAAACATTAGTGTAATACTAAACACATTTCCAGGTTTTTAACATCGGTTTCCTTGATAGCACAATTAGATAATGGTAATACCTGTTTACTCAAGCCGAACCATGAAGTTCTAATAAAATCTACACCCTCAAATTTGGCCTGGATCGCAACTACCCCCTAATTTGGTTCGATCACTCAAACATTAGTGTAATACTAAACACATTTCCAGGTTTTTAACATCGGTTTCCTTGATAGCACAATTAGATAATGGTAATACCTGTTTACTCAAGCCGAACCATGAAGTTCTAATAAAATCTACACCCTCAAATTTGGCCTGGATCGCATTTACCCCCTAATTTGGTTTGATCACTCAAATTTAGTGTAATACTAAACACATTTCCAGGTTTTTAACATCGGTTTCCTTGATAGCACAATTAGATAATGGTAATACCTGTTCACTCCAGCCGAATCATGAAGTTCTAATAAAATCTACACCCTCAAATTTGGCCTGGATCGCAACTACCCCCTAATTTTGTTCGATCACTCAAACATTAGTGTAATACTAAACACATTTCCAGGTTTTTAACATCGGTTTCCTTGATAGCACAATTAGATAATGGTAATACCTGTTCACTCCAGCCGAATCATGAAGTTCTAATAAAATCTACACCCTCAAATTTGGCCTGGATCGCAACTACCCCCTAATTTGGTTCGATCACTCAAACATTAGTGTAATACTAAACACATTTCCAGGTTTTTAACATCGGTTTCCTTAATAGCACAATTAGATAATGGTAGTACCTGTTCACTCAAGCCGAATCATAAAGTTCTAATAAAATCTACACCCTCAAATTGGGCTTGGATCGCATCTACCCCCTAATTTGGTTCGATCACTCAAACATTAGTGTAATACTAAACACATTTCCAGGTTTTTAACATCGGTTTCCTTGATAGCACAATTAGATAATGGTAATTCCTGTTCACTCCAGCCGAATCATGAAGTTCTAATAAAATCTACCCCCTCAAATTTGGCCTGGATCGCAACTACCCCCTAATTTGGTTTGATCACTCAAATTTAGTGTAATACTAAACACATTTCCAGGTTTTTAACATCGGTTTCCTTGATAGCACAATTAGATAATGGTAATACCTGTTCACTCCAGCCGAATCATGAAGTTCTAATAAAATCTACACCCTCAAATTTGGCCTGGATCGCAACTACCCCCTAATTTTGTTCGATCACTCAAACATTAGTGTAATACTAAACACATTTCCAGGTTTTTAACATCGGTTTCCTTGATAGCACAATTAGATAATGGTAATACCTGTTCACTCCAGCCGAATCATGAAGTTCTAATAAAATCTACACCCTCAAATTTGGCCTGGATCGCATTTACCCCCTAATTTGGTTTGATCACTCAAATTTAGTGTAATACTAAACACATTTCCAGGTTTTTAACATCGGTTTCCTTGATAGCACAATTAGATAATGGTAATACCTGTTCACTCCAGCCGAATCATGAAGTTCTAATAAAATCTACACCCTCAAATTTGGCCTGGATCGCAACTACCCCCTAATTTTGTTCGATCACTCAAACATTAGTGTAATACTAAACACATTTCCAGGTTTTTAACATCGGTTTCCTTGATAGCACAATTAGATAATGGTAGTACCTGTTCACTCCAGCCGAATCATGAAGTTCTAATAAAATCTACACCCTCAAATTGGGCTTGGATCGCATCTACCCCCTAATTTGGTTTGATCACTCAAATTTAGTGTAATACTAAACACATTTCCAGGTTTTTAACATCGGTTTCCTTGATAGCACAATTAGATAATGGTAATACCTGTTCACTCCAGCCGAATCATGAAGTTCTAATAAAATCTACACCCTCAAATTTGGCCTGGATCGCATTTACCCCCTAATTTGGTTCGATCACTCAAATTTAGTGTAATACTAAACACATTTCCAGGTTTTTAACATCGGTTTCCTTGATAGCACAATTAGATAATGGTAATACCTGTTCACTCAAGCCGAATCATGAAGTTCTAATAAAATCTACACCCTCAAATTGGGCTTGGATCGCATCTACCCCCTAATTTTTGTGTGCTATCAAGGAAACCGATGTTAAAAACCTGGAAATGTGTTTAGTATTACACTAATGTTTGAGTGATCGAACCAAATTAGGGGGTAGTTGCGATCCAGGCCAAATTTGAGGGTGTAGATTTTATTAGAACTTCATGATTCGGCTAGAGTAAACAGGTATTACCATTATCTAATTGTGCTATCAAGGAAACCGATGTTAAAAACCTGGAAATGTGTTTAGTATTACACTAATGTTTGAGTGATCGAACCAAATTAGGGGGTAGTTGCGATCCAGGCCAAATTTGAGGGTGTAGATTTTATTAGAACTTCATGATTCGGCTAGAGTAAACAGGTATTACCATTATCTAATTGTGCTATCAAGGAAACCGATGTTAAAAACCTGGAAATGTGTTTAGTATTACACTAATGTTTGAGTGATCGAACCAAATTAGGGGGTAGTTGCGATCCAGGCCAAATTTGAGGGTGTAGATTTTATTAGAACTTCATGATTCGGCTAGAGTAAACAGGTATTACCATTATCTAATTGTGCTATCAAGGAAACCGATGTTAAAAACCTGGAAATGTGTTTAGTATTACACTAATGTTTGAGTGATCGAACCAAATTAGGGGGTAGTTGCGATCCAGGCCAAATTTGAGGGTGTAGATTTTATTAGAACTTCATGATTCGGCTTGAGTAAACAGGTATTACCATTATCTAATTGTGCTATCAAGGAAACCGATGTTAAAAACCTGGAAATGTGTTTAGTATTACACTAATGTTTGAATGATCGAACCAAATTAGGGGGTAGTTGCGATCCAGGCCAAATTTGAGGGGGTAGATTTTATTAGAACTTCATGATTCGGCTGGAGTGAACAGGTACTACCATTATCTAATTGTGCTATCAAGGAAACCGATGTTAAAAACCTGGAAATGTGTTTAGTATTACACTAATGTTTGAGTGATCGAACCAAATTAGGGGGTAGTTGCGATCCAGGCCAAATTTGAGGGTGTAGATTTTATTAGAACTTCATGATTCGGCTTGAGTAAATAGGTATAACCATTATCTAATTGTGCTATCAAGGAAACCGATGTTAAAAACCTGGAAATGTGTTTAGTATTACACTAATGTTTGAGTGATCGAACCAAATTAGGGGGTAGTTGCGATCCAGGCCAAATTTGAGGGTGTAGATTTTATTAGAACTTCATGATTCGGCTTGAGTAAACAGGTATTACCATTATCTAATTGTGCTATCAAGGAAACCGATGTTAAAAACCTGGAAATGTGTTTAGTATTACACTAATGTTTGAGTGATCGAACCAAATTAGGGGGTAGTTGCGATCCAGGCCAAATTTGAGGGTGTAGATTTTATTAGAACTTCATGATTCGGCTTGAGTAAACAGGTATTACCATTATCTAATTGTGCTATCAAGGAAACCGATGTTAAAAACCTGGAAATGTGTTTAGTATTACACTAATGTTTGAGTGATCGAACCAAATTAGGGGGTAAATGCGATCCAGGCCAAATTTGAGGGTGTAGATTTTATTAGAACTTCATGATTCGGCTGGAGTGAACAGGTATTACCATTATCTAATTGTGCTATCAAGGAAACCGATGTTAAAAACCTGGAAATGTGTTTAGTATTACACTAATGTTTGAGTGATCGAACCAAATTAGGGGGTAGTTGCGATCCAGGCCAAATTTGAGGGTGTAGATTTTATTAGAACTTCATGATTCGGCTTGAGTAAACAGGTATTACCATTATCTAATTGTGCTATCAAGGAAACCGATGTTAAAAACCTGGAAATGTGTTTAGTATTACACTAATGTTTGAGTGATCGAACCAAATTAGGGGGTAGTTGCGATCCAGGCCAAATTTGAGGGTGTAGATTTTATTAGAACTTCATGATTCGGCTTGAGTAAACAGGTATTACCATTATCTAATTGTGCTATCAAGGAAACCGATGTTAAAAACCTGGAAATGTGTTTAGTATTACACTAATGTTTGAGTGATCGAACCAAATTAGGGGGTAGTTGCGATCCAGGCCAAATTTGAGGGTGTAGATTTTATTAGAACTTCATGATTCGGCTTGAGTAAACAGGTATTACCATTATCTAATTGTGCTATCAAGGAAACCGATGTTAAAAACCTGGAAATGTGTTTAGTATTACACTAATGTTTGAGTGATCGAACCAAATTAGGGGGTAGATGCGATCCAAGCCCAATTTGAGGGTGTAGATTTTATTAGAACTTTATGATTCGGCTGGAGTGAACAGGTACTACCATTATCTAATTGTGCTATCAAGGAAACCGATGTTAAAAACCTGGAAATGTGTTTAGTATTACACTAATGTTTGAGTGATCGAACCAAATTAGGGGGTAGTTGCGATCCAGGCCAAATTTGAGGGGGTAGATTTTATTAGAACTTCATGATTCGGCTGGAGTGAACAGGTATTACCATTATCTAATTGTGCTATCAAGGAAACCGATGTTAAAAACCTGGAAATGTGTTTAGTATTACACTAATGTTTGAGTGATCGAACCAAATTAGGGGGTAGTTGCGATCCAGGCCAAATTTGAGGGGGTAGATTTTATTAGAACTTCATGATTCGGCTGGAGTGAACAGGTATTACCATTATCTAATTGTGCTATCAAGGAAACCGATGTTAAAAACCTGGAAATGTGTTTAGTATTACACTAATGTTTGAGTGATCGAACCAAATTAGGGGGTAGTTGCGATCCAGGCCAAATTTGAGGGGGTAGATTTTATTAGAACTTCATGATTCGGCTTGAGTGAACAGGTATTACCATTATCTAATTGTGCTATCAAGGAAACCGATGTTAAAAACCTGGAAATGTGTTTAGTATTACACTAAATTTGAGTGATCGAACCAAATTAGGGGGTAAATGCGATTCAGGCCAAATTTGAGGGTGTTAGACGGGCATTTTTATTCTAATCTAAATTTGAAGTAGTATTTATCCAGTTTATTACAACTTATGAAACTGGCTATTCATGCATGTCATACAAATACTCAGTTGTTCGCAAATATTAGATAGTTTTTATTTTTTAGAATCGCCTAAATGTTTTCAATTCACTAATACTTTCTCAATTTTTTAGTATTTTTTTATTTAGTATAAACTTCACATCTCTATATAAGCGTGTGAAATTTTTCCTAAAATAGTACTAAACGCCATTTTTTTAAATCTAGGAGAAAATTAGGATAAACTTCACATGCATCATATTTAACTAGCTTCGCCTAAATGTTTGTTTTTTTGGTGTATATTTACTAATACAGAAAAACGATTTTTACTTAGGATTTATTTAGGAATTATTTCATTCCGGAATACAGGGGTGTGAAATATTTCCTAAACGTTTCCTAATTTTTTTTTAACTTAGGATACAGTTAGGAAATATTTCACGCGCATGCACCATCTATGTGTCAGACCGGGAACTTTTCAGGCGATGTGTTATATTATTTGCTACTAGCCATGATTAATTATTATTCACCACAAACGAACAATAAAATCATTATTTTAAATTTAATATTTCTTAATTTTATCGCATTACCTTTTCTTAAATATTCCCTGGAGTTATAGTGTACGCCTTGATTTCTGTGATTGTGTTGGGATCTCTAACTTTGTATACTTAGTTGGAATAGGAATTTTTATTATATTTGGTGATAATACAAAACTCTATAAATTGTACCCACCCCTAGATGGGGAGTCCTGTTTATGTTTTTATCTAACATGGCCACAAACAACTCCCAATATACCGGTTGTGTTTAGAGTTAGCTCAGATGGCCTACGAAATTTTTATTCTACTTGGTAAAAAAATTTATAAATTCCCACCTTTAAATGGAGAGCTCCTGATTATTTTTGCTAACTGTCATGGTCACCAACTAACACCCCATATACCTGGAAATTGTGTTAAAATCTGTAAGGAAATCCCAGTTGGCCTAAGGGGTTTATTACATTTGGTCACAAACAAAATTCTCCAAATTATCCCCACTCCTGACTCACCACTTTTCAAACTGACATGGTCCCCAACTAACACTTCATATTTCTGAGGTTGTGTTAAGTATTGGACATAATACAAAATTTTCAAAATTGTTTCCACTCCTGGATATGGAGCTCCTGATTATTTTTCCTAACTGGCTTGATCCCCAACTAATACCCCATATATCTGAGATTGTGTTTATATATCTACGAATATTTCAGTTGCCCTAATTTTTATTATATTTGGTGTATTATGACCAAATTCTCCTAGAGATATAGGGAATATCAGTTGACCTAAGAATCCAAAATTCTTCCTGTAATCAAAAAATAACCGAAATCGGCACTGTGGTTTTACTTCTAGTGTGGTTTGCTAAAAGTTCATCAAAGGAAAATCTTTATGAAATATTTGTGCACCTATGCTTAAATCTGTAACATCATTTTCTTGTCTTTCAAACTCATATTTCACTCGAAAAAAATTCTGACTAGTACAGAACTCTAAACAACATACAATACATTTTTAATACGATTTAAAACCTAAAAACAAATTAAACTTGGCATTGTTAAATTTAATATTGAAAGCTTTTAAAATAAAAATATCAAATTTTCACTTGAAAAGACGACGTGTGAAAATTCGTTATAAAATACTCCTATTGTTTATTTTGTAGCATATTTGTTGTTTGTATTAGATTCTAGTAAATCAAAATAAAATAAAATGGTAGCAATGTTGCCGGGCAGACATGTTTCACAATACAACATAAATTAGTTTAATTATGAAAAATCTACAATGTTTTTTCAAAGGAAATTAATTTCCAACTAAAAAAATAACTTTTGAGCTTTATAGACGCCTAAAGGTTGATAATGAAATACTTACACCTACAGTCGAAACAAAAAGTTGTCTGCGATATACATAGAAAAAATATTGTTCTTAAAGTATACAAAGGAACGTCGTCAACTGTACTAATATTTTATTTGACAACTATGCAATATATTCCAATTTTTATTTATTTCGTAATTAATTTACATAAAACTCAATATTTTTATGATATACAAACATAGCAAATTATGTTTATAGCGCGAGTTTATGTCAATATTCGAGTGCCGCCAACGAATTTGATAAAATTTGTATTTGGTTACAGCGGAGAAAAGTCTACAGTTCATGAATATCATTTTTTAGAACACTTTAACTTGAACTAAACACTTCTAACAGCTAGAGAATATTTACGTTTTCATAATCGGGCCATTAATAACCTACCTCCTGCTCGACAGTCACAGTCACACTGCACGACAGTAACAATACATTTTGTGTATTTCTAGAAATTATGGCAGGATTATACTTGGTATAACACCCCACTTATCTATATATTCGAAATATTTATCTAAATATAGACACAAGTTAATATTTATTGGTAGCAAAAAGTTTTTGCCTTAAGGTTGAATATTTATCTGGCTAAATCGTTTTCGAAAATTTTTCTTGGCTAAGAGAATTTTTTTACGAATGACGTACGTAACTAAATTACGAAAACGTGCTGAAATCGTTACTATCCTAGCAAGAACTAGGTAACTGAAGGTCGGTCATAAATTTTATTATTTGCGATCTCCCCAAAAAAAAAATACTTAATTGGACTTTTGGTACCAGGTATGATGATTCATTGAATTGTGTCACAACCTATGTCGTCGTAAATTGGTCGTAATGTATTTTTAGATTTTATAAATCACTTCTACAGCAAACAAGCTAATTAACTAGAATCCATTATGTCGTTACCATTTTCTGTAGTATGTACATACCCCAATGTAAATTACTTACTCGTACCCCTCGACGTTCATTGTAATTACACGTTGAGTATTTAGCACGATTTCTGTGTATCATAGCGATATTATCTAACAATAATTATAAATTCAGATTCCTTTATTCCAAACTCAACAACATCTACTAGTATACAACAAAATAATGAAAATTTATCTTGGAATACAACAATTTCTAGTCAATTCGAGCTTAAGGTAGATACTTTGTTATACTCGTACTATGTCATTTTGGAAAAAAGCTCTTCGGACGAAACAATGCAAGGTAATTTCAAAATATTTGTTCTTTTAGAAAAGAAAATTCAAAAATTGTATAGAACAACAATATTTTGTTCAACATAAATATCTTCTTGTTTATTGGTATATTATGCAGACATCTTGATATATTTGTTCTTCTTCTCAAAAGAAAATTTATTTTCCGAAGTTTTATTATAAATACATTGTCACACTGTCCTTTCTACCATATCGGTGGTGTAACAGAACACAGTTCTATTATGTAAATTGTGTGTGTGTGTTCAGTATGTCTTATCGTATCGAACCACTCCAGTGATACAATAATTGGAGCAATAAAAATAGGGTTCACTGGATTTAATAGATAGTTTCTATTACTGTCCACCTTTCAATTTCTTGTACATAATAAAAGAAAGTGGTGATTAGAAAAAATTTTAAACTTGAGATTTTTACCTCTCCATTGTAAATGCAGCAATTAAATTAGTACGCCGCATTCAACCAATGTCTTAATTGTCACACTTTTATTAGAATGAATTAGACCAAGCCCCAAAATAATTACAGTTTCCGTTTTTCGGACTCTAATTAAGGCCGCGATTCACGTATATTGCAAAAAATGGCACTTTTTGTGGTACCATAGCATAAAAACTAACCGGCCTATCTTCAATATTTTTATTTTAAAAAATTATTTGAAGCTTAATTAAATTATTGACGGTGGCGTTTTTCAATTTTCCTTCTAGCTTTTCCGCTACATCACTTCAAAGTGTATGATATTCGGAAAAAACGTAAAAGTGTTGGTACCATTGCGGCTCTATCAGGCAATGAAAATTACATTATGATATATCAAAACACGCAGAAAAATAAACTAAAGTTATTGACGGTGGCTTTTTGCAAAATAATAGGTAGATACTTAAAAATTTGCAAAAAACAAAATCCTTTGGTAATTATTTATCGATTTATCAAAGACACATTTGTAATTTTTCATAATATTAGTTCACCTTGAATACCAAAGATGGCGATTTGGCCTTTACAGTTCTTATGGATCAAAAGTATTCGGATATTTTAAAAAAATATACTTATTTTTTCATTATTTACTCAGTTATTTAATTTATAATCAAAATGTTTACGCAAGAATTGGTTTTATTTTGTTTACCTTGAATTTACATCTCGTAAATCGCGAAACATAATTTTATATAAGAATGAATTTTTTGTTGTTTAAAATTACAAAACAAGCTCATATTTTTTTCTATAAATTCAAGCTGTATACTAGGGGACTAATTATGTTAGCAGAATGAGTACGACTTACGACTTTCGACTCAATCTAATGCTCACAACTTTTCAATGAAAACAAAAAAATCATTACAACTGACTTGTGCCTCGTATTTATTACCGACAACCCAAAATGCTTTAAAAATAAAAACGACTTCTGACGATATTTGTCGTGTCGTAAGACGAAGTCGTAATGCTTACATAATCCACCCCCAGATTGCAGATTCATAGTCGAGTGTGCAATATCAAAAAATTTATTGAACTGCACAAGAGAGTTGAGTGCACAAGAGGATCAAATTTTATATCCTTTATAAAAAATAATAATATCTTATCATAATACTCGTATGATTGCTCCATTCCATTGCACACTCTAAATAATGGTGAATTGATAATATTGATATTGGCTTCTTAATTTGCAACTTTAGTTCTCCGGAACTTACCAATAAACCTTCAATCCTAGTGTGCCGTCGACACAAGTCCCATTTATAGAGAAAATCAAACAATCGTCCATCAAATGCATATTGCAACAATTTGTACCTGACACAAGTCGCAATCTAATAAATGACGCAGTTGAAACCAGTTCTGAAATATTGTGGCCACATTATCGACGTTTTAAATGTACAATCAAGATCCTTTGCTCCTCATTGTTTTTGGCGACATTGGCGTGTATATGATTGATCCGATAATGGCATAACAGAACTCTTATTTTATGCTGATCCTCAACCGTCCATAAAACGAAAAGACCAACCGTAAAAAAGCGGTAACCAACTTGGGAAAGAGGTTGAGTACGAACACTAAGTGGAGTCATTATTGAGAACCTTGTCTACGGCAAGTCAACATCAAGCAATATTCTGTAATCAAAAATCACTTATGGAAATACACCATTTTCAGCAATTCCCAGATTTACTATCAGTGAATAAAAGAGGATCCTAAACGACGTATTTATATTTTAACTTGTTTTACCGCAAAAAACATAAAATTCGTAAAATAGGACAAATTAATATTTTTTGAAAAAGATAGAAACAATTTTTTTTTAAATACAAATACAATATGTAACCAACTACTTGTGCTCCTTTTAACAGCTCCTAGTATTCCAGAACATTTTTGATCAAATCCTTAAATTACGGTAATTTACCCGGTTCTTCATTGAGGTCTCCCTTGGAAAAGAGCGTAGCTCAGAACCGGTTCTTCTGACAAAATTAAAATTGAATGGCACTATTATTAGTGCAGTAATGGGAGGCTAATTGCTAATGAATATTTATTGCTGTAAAATTAGTAATATAGAGATAAATCAAGCACAGTCGTCTTGACAGACAAAAGATGGAAACTTCAGGATGGGCCTTGTATAACCTATCGGCTATCATAAGCTATCTTACCTTAGCAATGCTCTCGTATTGTAAAAAGTCGATTCAGTACGTATTTCTATAAAAATTTGGTTCGTATGAACAGATTTCATAGCGAAATATGGGGTAATCAGCGCTTTGTAGATTGTTTGTAGTTTAGTTTTTGACGAAACATTAAAAGTTTTAATGATAGTGTGTAATTCGGTTATGTAATTTTACCATGCTGATGTGATGCACATTTTTTGGACGGTTTATCGGAAACGAACTGACTTGGTTTATAATATATTTATAATATTTATAAGGAGCTGCGCTCCAGGTTAGGTGGTTAGGTTTCAGTGGTTGCTTACTGCACACTTAGGGCAATTTTTAGGCCCATTGTGATACCACTCATTCACTCCACATCATTAACCCACCTACTTCACCTACTCACACAACTACAGTATACCATCTGTACATAGCAAGCTCCATGTCAACCTGTACATTGACATGGAAGGTGGGTCGGAGCGTGACACGGAATTCTGCACTACATCAGAGGGTCTTAGTTGTATTTATTAGCATCACCGATCGTAATCGATGATGAAAATTCGATTTGCATCTAGCCTCTGATGGGATTCGAACCCAGCACCTCCCGGTCCAAGTGCCGAAGCTTTAACCACTGCACCACTTGTCCGGTTATGGACAATGACAACAACGGGCTGCGCTCTAATGACACGATGAAAAAAGTTTTAGTAGTAGTTAGTATGTTATTTTTGAAGCATCAAAAAATTTGCCTTATCGGCCACATATTACATTATTTATTTTTCGCAAAGAATGCCGTTTCAATTGGATGAATAATTAGAATCACACACCCCTTAAAAAAGTATATCAGAAGATTATGTAGGAATAAGAAAATCCAAAGAGGTAATAGATGGGAACAGTTTGGATATTTTGGAATTTCGCTCCTTATACGAATGGAATTCTACATTTAAATTGAGGTTCTGGGGTTTCACTAAACGTTTGTTAATTAATTAATAAATAAGGAAATCTCAAATTCAATTATATATCACATTCATAATATTAGACAAGATACATTGAAATTAGTTGAGACATTGTCGAGTTTGTACATTCCAAGTAGGTTTATTAAAGAGATCGATTAAATTGTAATATCTATCGTGGAATAGCTTTGTTAAACACTGGTTGGCTTAAAAAACGTAGTGGCAGCAAAGTAGTAAATTTATAGCGAGCGCATCTTAGCCACGAGTACCAATGTATGTAGAATTTATTCAAACATATGAGCAGGCGACCAAATCTACATATTGTAGTTTATTTAAAAACTTTCTATAGGCGTGCGATAGCAAAGATAAACTGACGGTGACCTTTAAAATTACATCATGAGAACGAAAAGGTGATGCTATCGGTCAAATATTTTTTAATTTATTCTTATAAATACTTCCTACGTCTGCTTAACATACAGGCTAGTGCAGCTGATACTAGCATATGTTAACGACATCTGGATTTTAAGTCGCAATGTTTTTCTCCTGAAACAAAGCATCCTGCTATTATAATTCCCATCTCATCAGATCGACATACAAATGAACCAAAAGAAAACCATTTATATGGTTACCGCAAGAAGAATGAAATGTTAAGAATTTATTTGGGAAGGTAAAAGGCTTTAAAAAACGGGTTAAAATTTGTATTTTATTATAGTTTCCGATTAAGTATCAATTAAGACATAAATCAAAAGCTGCAACGATCTTGTTGTTAAGCTCTTGCACTTTTGTTTAACTATATATAGCAATACCTTCCCTCACTTTGGCAATTTTCCATACATCGTCCTGGCCAAAAACGAGCCCTGCTTTTTTTTATTAACAACTGAACCAGTTTCAAAAAAAATTATTTAATAATTGCTAACTGTTAAAGGGCTCGGTCTGTTTTGTTGACTCGTAATTTGCAAACAATTTCCGTAAATCTTCCGTTTTTGAGCAAACATGCACCGAAATTTTTAGTATTAATTTCTGATTTTCAAGTATTTTAAATTGCAACGGTTCCTCAGTCTAGGAAAACATTTACCGCTCAAGTCAGCTATTTGAACAACGTTTACATAACCTCCTTTATCTAGCTCATAAGCTATTTTAACTAGCTCATGTGCTACCCAGGAAGCAATTAGAGCAGGATCTCGATAGTTAATTCCAAGATGATCCTGGACAACCCCCTTTACCGATACTTTTAGTCATTGGCCTCGTCATGCTGAGCCATATGTGTGGCCTTTCTGACATACAGGTAGTTACGTAGTGAATAGATAGACCTTAGCTCACTAACACGTAAGAGCTTAGGCGAGGAAGGGCTTAATAAAATGCTCCCAAAATTAAAGTTAGTTTTATTATAACGCGTCATTTACTTTTACACATTTATTAAGGCATTCTAAAATTAACATCTGAACATTGCACTGGTTAGATTAGTGGTCGCTATTAGTTGCGAGTGCTTGATGCTAACGGTAAGACAAATCCAGCGGCTTGTTGTACTTGAGCGTTTGTAGTTGAGCGGTTGGAAAATTACGATTCATTCATAACTCGGAATTATGAAAACCGAAACCATCTAGAAAAAGTATACATGTTTAATTGGAGTCATTAAAAATTCACTAAATTCTAGAGTCAGCAAGTTAAAAACTCAGTTTCGTTGGAGAGAAGAGTTGACGGAGAACTAATACACGTTGAGCGGGATCTAAACTCATTCGATTATGGTTTCTCTCATCTCCTTGTTGTAAATTACAAAATTTGAAGTAATATCGTTGAGGATGCCAAATCCCTAAATCCCTTCCTAAAAAATATAAATTTTTGGAAAACGTCATTTACACATTTAATATCAGTTTGAAATGTTTTACTAAGAGGATCTAATAATTTGTGAAATTTCCAGACTTCCAGTTTACACCAAAAGTGTAAAAACAGAAACAAAAGAAATTTTTGGTGACCAGTAATGGATCATTCGCAGAAAATGAGCAATACAGATTTATTATCCCCATAGGGAATGCGATCACAATCTTTAGATGTTTGGGTGATTTAAATTTATGTGCGCTTCCACCTGAAATATTAATAATTTAAAGCATTCCGTTAATCCAGCTCAATGGGGTCAGTTCTTGAGTTGAGGTGACCATCTACATTGCTACTCGTACTACGAGATCATTCTATAAAAAATTCATATTTCATTGAGATTGGAATAAAAAACAACAACAAATACCAAAACGCTTCATATATGAAAGTACTGAAAATAGACAAAAACCAAAATGTAAATACTCGTATGTTTGTGTTACGTTTACGTTTATTTGTGATGCAGCGCCTCAAAAAAATAATAAAAATCTAAAAAATTACGAATGCTACAATTTGAATGAAAGTTCAAAATGGTACTGTACGCTCCATCTATTAGATAAAATAAACCAGTTTTTTTGTGTCTTAGCTTTGAAAATCGACCACGTGTTTTCTTGAATCGGGGCCTTAAATTATAATTAAACCTACTGAATCCGGCAGTAATTGAAAATTTTGCTATTCTAATATTGCCGCGGGATATCGGTTCCAGAGCCAGAATTTATTAAAAATAGAGTAGTGATTATGTTGTAACCAACACTCGACTTTGTTATACCATGAAAGTTCATAGCTCTAGAATACACCACACTCCACAACTAAAGCAAAAAAAAAATAAACCTACCAGATTTTTGATAAAAACTCTTTTGTATAATCTGTAACGAAAGATGAAGGGGATCACTTTATAAATTTAATAAATAATATTGTAAATAAAAAAATTGGATAATTTAAATAATTTTGTTGTTTATGTTGGTGAGTAATGATGGTGCTCCGTGTTGCTCCGGCAAAAGTTCAAAATGAATAGGCAGAAGGTAATTTTAGCTTTTGTCTTCTTGCCTATATCCAAAAAAAACTCAGGAACCCAAAACCAGATTTTCTGGTTCTTAAAATTGATTTTACATTTTGGTGCACCCGTTTACAAATATGTTTTAGTAAACATACACTTTTGCAATGCCATCTATTGTGCAATAGCATGGTGGTGTATAATTGCGTTTTGCATGAGTTTGGTTTTGCAAAATCAATACGATTGGTATTATCATGGAATTATTGTGTAACCAAAATATAATTTTTCAATGATAATTTGCTTACACAAATTTCGTTATGTACAAGTGCAGTTGTACGATTATCTATGTACAAGTTGTTATGTACAGTTTGCGTATACAAGATTGTTGTATATTTTGGAATAATTCTTTATATGGAGGATTGTCCGTTTATAAAGAATTATGTACACGGAGGATTATCCGTTGAGAATTAATTGTACGGAGTTTCTTATAGTTGAAGAAACTATCCGCTACATCACCCACCGCGATGATGTATGATCGTCATAAGAAATATAATGTGACGTATGTGTTATCCAAAAATGCGGACAGTTTTTTTCACTCCCGTTATTTGATCGGTTGAACTCAAAATTACATGGGCTGGTTTGAGTCTATCAATATAGGCAGATTATTGCTTATCTCTGATTTGTAATACAAAGTGCTTACGAAGTCTTTGTATCACTTTGTATGGGCCTTGATAAGGTGGTGTGAGACCAGTACGAACTTTATCTATTCGTACGAAAACGTAATCACAGGTATGCAGTGACTTTGGTACGAATATGTCATTTTGATTTGTTTTGCGCGTGTCGGTTGGAATGAGTTTATCGTGGAGCACAGTTGATGTATCACTGTGTCAGTGGTAGTTTGGGGTCTAAGTGGATGTTACACAAAGAATTCCCGATGTGATCCTAAGAGTGGGATAACCTCAGCGAATAGTTTGGATTCGAACAATGTGCCTTGATCGGTCGTAATGTTGACCGAGACACCGAATCTGGAAATGTAGTTTTCGACGAACGTTTTTGCGATTGTTGTTGCGGAAATATCTTTGATGCAGTAGGCTTCTGGCCAACACGTAAAACGATCAACGCAGGTTAGAATGTATGTAAATCCATTATATGGTGGAAGTGGTCCAACAATATCTAAATGGATATGTTCAAATCTACCTGGTGGAATTTGAAAATTCCCGTGAGGTGATTTGGTATGTATTTGTACTTTGCCAAACCAACCAAAGAATTACATCTTTGTTCATACTGGGCCAAAAGTATCTAGAAGTGACGAGCTTACGAGTTGCTCGTACACTTGGTAGTGAAATATTATGCAGAGTGTCAAAGATTGTTCGACGTAATGACTCAAGAATGTACGGGCGATTGTTGCCTGTAAACAGTAAATTGTTAAATCGGCTAATGCGAATTTATCTAATTTCCACTTAGACGGGCGCCGATTTGTGGAACTAGAGAGTAAGTATGTTAGTTTTGAATCGGAAGCTTGTGCTTTTGCGATTGTGATGATATCGTAGCGTGTTACTGCGGAGGCAAGTTCGTGGTCAGAAGTCCGAGATAGTGTATCAGCGACCACATTGTCTTTGCCTTGAATGTATTATATGTCTGGCGTAAATTGAGAGACATAATCTAAATGGCGAGCTTGCCTTGGATTTCGTTCCGATTTAGAGGTAATTGCTCTAGTAAGTGGTTTGTGATCGATGAATATGGTAAATTCCCGACCTTCCCGACAAAGTATCGAAAATGTTTTATTGCTTGGAAAATTGCAAGCAACTCACGATCAAATGCGAAATATTTTCTTTTTGCATCTGATAATTTCTTGGAGAAAAATCCAAGAGGTTCCCAGGTCTCTTTATTTAATTGCCGTAAGACCGCGCCTATTGCTGTGTTGGCGGATGCGCTAAAAGAGCAATATTTTCCAATCTGTTCTTAAGCTGAAGGAATGCGTTTTGGCATTCTTCAGGCAAAGAAAAATGTTAAGGAGTTTGGGCTTTATGAGAAGGCTTGCCAAATGCGTGTGAATAGGGGCAAGTACTTTTGCAAGTTTTGGTATAAATCTGTGGTAGTAGTTTACCATGCCGGTGAATTGTTCAATTTGTTTCACGTTTTGGGGTGCAGGGAATTCACGAATTGCATTAATTTGTCCTTCGGACGACAGAATGCCATTAGGTGTAATCTAGTGACTGAGAAAGTCAAGATTGTTCGTCCCAAACACACATTTTGCGGTGTTGATGTTGACACCGTAATTTAATAACTTAAATTACGGTGATTTTAAAATAGTTTAAATCTAAATTTAAAAGTTTTCCCAAATGTTGTAAGTGTTGTTTCTCGTTTTTTAAGGCTACGAGAATGTCATAGATATATACAAAAGCGAAATCGAGAGCTCTCACGATTTCGTTGATGAAACGCTGAAATATTTGTGCAGCATTTCTGAGTCCAAATGGAATTCGGAGATGGCGAAATACTTTTATTCGGCAAAACGAGGAATGCTGCTTAATTATGAATTATAGCGCGGCGCAATGCACAAATACATAAAATATTTTTACAAAGTGAACGTTATATTTTGAATACGGCCGCTACATCAATCCCTTCCTTGTTTTGCCGCCACTACGATTTTTGACTGGGTTTACGACAATGTAATGTACGTTGCCTAACCGGTTGTATGTCTTGGGAGAGTCCTTTCATGTAGTATGAAGCTGCCCAATGTATCTCACGAGCTCACGAGGAATCTTGATGTTTTGAGGACTTCTTTGACTGAGGTTATTGAAGTTCTGAACTCCAAAGGGATGTATAACATCGAGCTGTTAATGCTGTTTAAGTTTCCTATAAAACCGCTCGACAAGGCCATTTGCTTTCAGGTTGTAAGGTTTGCCCGAACCCGATGCGAACCTAGCTCGATGAACAACGTCGATTCGAATTGGGTTTCTTTGTGTGATGAAGAGTGGGAAATCATATCTACAGAAAACGTAAGATTTTTACCAAATTATGGTATCGTGTGCTATAGTACCATATTCAATCTTTCAGACTATCGAAGATTGCCCGTCGCCCTTCGACAGCACGAAGTGTTGGTTTTTGCCTGTAGAAGTCTCCGCGGCAGTTTAACGCTTGATTGCAGCACACGAGTTGTTGCGAATTTAATCGAAATGTTGTAATTGGGCGAAATACATAGAGAAGTTTATCGAATGTAGCGTATTTATGGGAGAGTTTCTTTTAAAACAACGCTAATGGTGACCAAAATCCTTTGTTGAGTTGTATAGAAAGGCCGCCGCTCGTAGCAGTTGTACGAGTTTTGATCCGTAGTTAACGGGTTAATGTTGACTCCGAAAAGTTTGAAATGGCAATATCCCGCCTTTTTGCGGAAGGATACCTCATTCGAAACTGTGACTCGCGGTGAGGATATCTTCAAGTATACGAAGTTCAGCCCTTTTAACACTTCGTTAATAAATAATTTTAAGACCCGGTTGAGTTACGACGATCACATGTCATTCGAACAAATTCAAAAATCCTGAAAGGTTTAATTATCGCCTTTTTCTCTCAGAAGTCACAAGAAACTGCTGATAGGCCCAGACCAGATTTATTTTCAAAAAATGGTGGCGCCATAGGGATAGGATATCCTACAATTCACATAAATCTGGTAATACATTCTTCAGTTGGCAATAAAACCGTCTCGTTGGCTGACGAATACATGTATTACCTTATATCTGTAAATCCTGGAGTATCTATCTGGAACTGTGTATAACTGTCGATAGTCTCCAAAAGGACGCCAGCACTTCCCTTTTCTGCACCGTACACAATGGTAAGGAGACCTTGCGTGCCGACGTAGTGAACTACGTTTTGGTTCACTGTGAAAAACGCCATATTCATGGTTAACGCTGAAATCGGTGCTGATAATTCAGCACCTGTAATAGGTGTGAAATAGGCTTGTCTACTGCCACGACGATGAAGAGCTGTATGAACGAACGCCTGAAACTGAAATTATAATTCAAAAGTTTTGAACCATAAATGGAAATTGACGAGCCGTTTACTACGATAAGCACGCAAATGGTATCTGTTGCATGTAAAAAAAACTTGTAGACAATCGCCTGAACAGTTGTGATGATTTTCTCAAATTTAAGGTATATTGGTCATCTAAACATGATTTGAAAATGTCATCTAATTTTGATGCGTAGTTTAGGAGATATGAAATATTCCCTTCCCACCGTTGAAACACTGTAAAATATTTCAAATATTTTTTTATTGATTACTCCTTATTGACACCAAGCAATGGAAACTGCTGCAACTATACAATTTATAAATAAAGGCCACCACCATTTTTTCCCTTTTATTTTGATTCTATGGCGGTATCTAGTTGCAAATCTATCGAAAAGATCCAGTCCATCCATTCCCTTATTAAATCGGCTAACACTTCTGAGCATGATATGTTTTTACGAAAACCTTTTAGCGTTTGTCACGGCTTTGATTGTATCACAGTTGGAAAGAAATGTCACAACCGAATTATCATTCCAGTTTAATCCAAGCAGTTTGATAAAATCCTCGGTTATTTTCGTATATCTGTCACACAGATCAATGGACATTTTTCAGTTCGGTTTTCACGAACTGTGAGTATGGCAAAATAACCGTCGTTGCTCATCAAGATTGCGTGCCACAGTTTTACCAGGCTGGATCAAAGGATTCAATCTTACCAGCATATTGGAAAAAATTATAAACACATCTTGGTGAAGATGCCATACACCAAATTTTGCAACCAAATCTAATTGGTTTTGCGCGAGTAAACATTTTGCAACTATAACGCCCGTGATAAGGCCACATTGATTCGTCTATTGACAAGTTGTGCGACAAAATGCCGAACAGTTATTCGATATCTTACTTATATAAGCTTGCATTTTATGAAATTTGGCTAAATTATCTTACGAGGCATTGTATTTCGAATTATTTCAAAATCGATTGATACTGACCAATATAGATGTGTCTGGGGTAGAGGGGGATGGCCAGAAAATAATAAAATTCCCAGAAAGCGGTACAAGTATGTTAGAGTCAAGCTGAAGATGGTAACATTCTTTTAACTCGCATAAAGTTTCATTTGATTTAGAACCAAATTATAAACGTTTTAATTTTTTAAATCTCCTGTTTTTTGGAATTCAATATATTTCGGATTTTTTTAAATTTGTATGACTTCTGAATGGGACCATACCGACGTAGTATCTAGTCGTATTCATTTGTTTTAAACTGTACGGTTTAAAGGAATTAAACCGTCCTCGTCCTAATCATCATCCGCATTATCATGAATTTCCAGAGTTCCTGCAACAGTTCCTTCCCACAACGTGTGGGAATTAATCGTTGATTCACCGTCATCAGTTGTCTTGAAAGTGAAGGGTTGGTTCACTACTGCAATTGGTTTGCGTGCTTTGGAAAAGATCTAAGATTTGCAGTCTCACTTAGTGTTAAATAATCTACCTAGTGTAATAGTGAATACTAGTAGTACCTGTAAACATTCGTACAACCTTAAAAATTGTGTATTTAATTTGCGTTCACAATTCTTAGGTGTCAACGAATGTCCAACTTCAATTTTTACTATATGCCTACTACACTGGACTGTGTGAGACTGTGTGTATTAGACTTCTAAGACCCGAGGATCGAATATCGACAATTATCGAGATTAACACTCCGATTACGCTAGTCGCGTTGATTATCGTTTCAAGTGACTATAAAAATCTGCTATTTGTATGAAAAATTAACCAGTTGCTATGCCAATAAGTGACGAGGTGAAAGATTATCATTTCGAGTAAATTACGCCGATTATCGTTTGAAGTGATTACGATAGTAAACATATTTGATATTTTAAAGGCAGTCGACTACGGTTTCATGTTAAAAGAGTCACTTAAAACGACAAACGACACGACTAGCGTAATCGAGGAGTAAGCTAGCGAAGTATTTTAGCAGAATAAATGCCTCGTAATTAGGCGGCGCGGTGTGCAAATATGTTTGCCAAGCGGAATACCTCAAAATGATAGTTTTATTTGAGAGTCGACCGCATCAATTCGTTTGGTCTTTCGATAAAACGGTGATTCTTTTGGTATATTGAATGTAGATCATTGAAAATAGCTTTTTGTCATGTTTTATATAACGAGATAATGATGTATTTCGAATACAGTTTTCGGTATTGAAAATAGGCTAAGTGTAAACTTAGTCAATTCATACTCAACTGAGAATACGTCCTGCCCTAATGTCATATATTAAGGTTAGTCGAAAGTTTTCAGCCGAAAATGGTAATGTAGATATCATGTTTTCTATCCAAACAGGAAACATTATAATATGTCGATAATGCAGCTCGTATTGATAAAGAAGTTTAATTTCAATATTTAACCGATAAATGTCGGCAATACAGATGTATGAAAGGTTTGTATATAAAGATTTTGATCCGACCCTACTGTACCAATTTGATGAACCATGAACCTAAGTAAAATTTGATTATATGTTTGGAGTAGGTTTGATGAGGTTATATTGGAGAAATGTTCCATTTTCCATTGTTTCGACGATAAAACTGTTCACATATCGAGATTTTGCCAAATAACCAGTATCTGTCTCACTATGAAAACTCTATAAAATACGACCCAAGATTTAAGGTCTAAGTTTAGGGTGAAAGATTATGAGTAAAAACTTTATTTTTCATATTTTTTGTCGACAAAAACAATCCTAATGGACGATTTTATCGTCGGAAGAAGGGAAAAATAAAAATTTTACCACTATAATCCCATCAGACTTACCCCTAACCTATAAACAAAACCTACCAATGGTCATGAGCTATCGAATCGGCCTAGTCAGACTGGTGTCCATATTGCATAATCTCGAATGATGAACGATTTTATCTGTAGAATTAGAGAAACATAAAAATTTCATCCCTTTAACCCCATCAGATTTAGCCCTAACCTATAATCAAAATATATCTATGGTCATGGGCTATCGGATTGGCCTAATCAAATTCACCGGACAAGTGGTGCAGTGGTTAAAGCTTCGGCACTTGGACCGGGAGGTACTGGGTTCGAATCCCACCAGAGGCTGGATGCAAAGCGAATTTTCGTCATCGATTACGATCGGTGATGTTAATAAACACAACTAAGACCCTCTGTTGGAGTGCAGAATTCAGCGCCGACCCACCGTTCATGTCATTGTACAGGTTGACATGGAACTTGCAATGCGCAGGTGGTATACTGTAATATAGTGTGAAAGGGTGGTGTGTGCGTGAGTGAAAAAGAGGGTATTAATTGACCTTCAAAGGACATTAAATCCACTGGACAATTAATACTTTGTTTTATAAAAAAAAAAAAAAAAAAAAAAAAAAAATTTGTGTCCATGTTGCAAAATCTCGAATGATGGACGATTTTATCATCAGAAGAAAGGAAACATAAAAATTTCACTCTTGTAACCCCATCAGACTCACCTCTAACCTATAATCAAAATCTACCTATGATCAAGTGCCACTGAATTAATGTAGTCAGGTTGGTGTCCATCTGGCAAAATCTCGAATGATGTACGATTTTATCGTCAGAAGGTAAAACTAAAAAATCTCACCCCTATAACCCTATCAGACTCACCTCTAACCTATAATCAAAATCTACCTTTGATTAAGTGTCATCGAATTAGCATAGTCAGATTGGTGTGCATCTGGCAAAATCGCGAATGATGGACGACTTTGGCTTTTGGACTTTGGACAGATATGGCATTTCATACCTATGACCTCATCAGACCCACCCCTAACCTATAATCAAAATTTACCTATGATCAAGTGCCATCGAATTAATATAGTCAGGTTGGTGTGGATCTGGCAAAAACTCGAATGATGGACGATTTTATCGTCAGAAGGAAAACTTAAAATTTCACCCCTATAACCCCAACAGACTTAGCCCTAACCTATAATCAAAATCTAAATATGGCCATGGGTTATCGAACCGGCCTAGTCCGATTGGTGTCTATGTTGCAAAATCTTGAATGATGGACGATTTTATCATCAAAAGAAAGGAAACATAAAAATTTCACCCCTGTAACCCCATCAGAATCACCCCTAACCTATAATCAAAATCTACCTATGATTAAGTGGCATCGAATTAACATAGTCAGATTGGTGTGCATCTGGCAAAGTCGCGAATGATGGACGACCTTGCTTGATAAACAAAAAACTTCTTTATCGAAATTTTTCGGCTGTATAAAACACATTTGACATTTCACACCTATAAACTCATCAGACCCACCCCTAACCTATAATCAAAATTTATCTATGATCAAGTACCATCGAATTAACATAGTCAGATGGTGTAATATTAACATAGTCAGGTGTCCGTCTGGCAAACAAGGGAAAAATCACAACTTCACCCCTATAACCGCATTAGAAAACATTATTAAAACTATATTTAAAATCTGCCTATGGTCACGGCCCATCGAATTCATGTAGACAGACCGGTGTATGTCTGGCATAGCCTTGAATTGTAAACAACTTTAACGACAATTAAAAACCATTTAAAGTTTGATCATTTTTAAACTTCGTTAACGGCAATTTCTGGCTGTATGTACTATACTTTCCCAAGTTATTACCCTTACAAATCTCTTTAATTGAGACATTTCCAAACGTAATACTTTTAACGTTTAGTTACGAGTATACTAAATTTTTGAAAGTTGGCCGTATGCTGCTATATACACATGAAACAATAAATTAATATCGGTTAAATTGCAAATTTTATTTGTTGCTTGTGATGATACATATTATGTTTTCGGCTGATTTTGTAGGTTAGTCACTTTCGGCTAGGATATTTCAATGTAATATATAGTTGGTTTAACTTACGGCTGACGTAGTCAAGACACTATCTGCATTATCAATTTTTTTACTATCGGCTAACTTTAACAAGGTGAAATGTCAGATTTGTTGAAAAAAATTCGATGGAGGTTAAAATAAGACAAGCGGTGTTTAGAAGTGGAAACCCCATTTGAAGATATTATGATTGCCATGGTTATACCATCCAACTAAATGGATGATAACCATAAAATAAATGTTTGGGTGACATATACCAAGTTCAATAATTTTGTTGAATTTTCATTTTGCAATTTTGTATTTTTTTAGAATCGACATGTCATACTGAGCGAAAGTGAACCAAGCAGCGAGTCGTTTTAATTACACGATATATGCCGAGAACCGCCTCTGTGTTATTTGAATAATTTTAAAGAAACGAAATTATTGTAGCTTCGGTTAAAATTTAAATATTACTCTTCGACATAAAGTTGTTAGCCGATTAACCTTAGGTTAAGAATGAAAATGCGCTGTTATGGTTTAAATCCAATTTTGGCCTTTTGTCACTTTAAAAATCAAATTAAATTGAATTAATGAAACAATTGTAAATATTCCTTATACTGACCTTTGATTTTTACTTTTTCTTTGGAAAATCGATTTCGAACATAGTTCCTCTTCAGTCCGTTTACAACTATTAAAATATTTGAATAGTTATAAAGGAACTGAGGAAGAAATGAAAATAATTTTAAATTTTTCATACAAAGAATATTTAACAATTGGGCATTCACAGCTGACAAAGAATCGTTTGTTAAGTTTAATTAACGACAAAGGAGTAATAATACCATACAAAATGTGCTTAAGATACAGTCGAAGATGATTTTCTCATAGTCGATCCTAAATATTTTAAGGGTAGCTAACTGTTGGATAAACGCAGGTGTTAGCACAAAAGCTATAAACATTGAGAAAAAAATAACTCAAAATTTATGTAACAGCCGTGAACAGAATAAGAATCAAATCCTTAACTAACATTTCGGCGTCCTATTATTTTCGATCCGTATACTGTGTCCCCACCAAATTATTTTCACGTTACGCCGGCAGTATATAAACGGAAAAATCAGATGCTACCAATCCAAATAAAAAAAAAATTTATTATCCTAATTAATTGCAAATTAATGCCCAATTTATACATTTTTAATTGAAATACATAATTTCAATTGCGCGTGAATATTTTTTTTATTATTTATTATTATTTTTACTGAACACACAAATTAATTAATTATTTTTTGTTTACATTTTCAATTAAGATGCGAACATAATTTTTTATGTACGAAACTCTCTATACCATTTTCGCCACTCGCATATTTTATTTTTACATATTTAATTCCTAGAATTTATCCGGAAATGTTTCATTATTTATAACCCCCCCATACTCAATCCGAAACGCCTTTAGTCCTTTCCAGATAATAATCACGGCATCAGTGCTATGCAATTAAAACTTTATTTTATTTATTAGTTTTGCCTTAGTTTACAGTTCGTAGATCTTTTTCGGAATTCAGTTGATTCTCCCATTAGATAAAGTAGCACACACAAAATATGTTTTGGATAAAACAGTTTTTGTGCCTTTATTATGCGGAAATATTTAAGAAAAAACTGTATACCAAAAAGTATAGGGAGATAAAAGGTGTTTTTTTAGAGATTCACATCTTTAAGTGGGCAACACTGTTTTGTTTGACAACCGATTTGACAGCTGATATTTGCTTTGTCATTAGTTTGATTTGCCATTTCATAATGAATAGACTCACGCCACGACTCAGTGCGTACCGAACAAGCGATAGACGCTGTACAGCGTAGCATTGAGGAAGATCCAAATAAATCAATTCGACGTTGTTCTCAGGAACTGGAGATGTGTCCATCCACTTTATGGAAAATTTTATCTAAAGATCTTGGTTTACGTGCTTATAAAATTCAACTAGTGCAATTCCGCCAATTCGGCCAATGGGCTAAAGCACAAATCGATATTGATGTTAATTTTCCAAACAAAATTTTGTTCAGCAATGAAGCTCACTTTTGGTTGGACGTTAATAAACAGAATTGTCGGATTTCAAGTAAAGATAATACACAAGCCCAGAAAATCATTGGTCCATATGTCTTCAAAAACGATAATGGGCGGAATGTTACAGTGACATAATTTCTAACTTTTTTGTACCCCAATTGGCTGTCATAAATCTTGCTAATATGTGATTCTAACAGGACCATGCCACATGCCACACAGCGCGAGATATAATTAATTGACTCAAAGAAGCATTTGATAAAAGACTAATTTCACGTAATAGTCCTGTTAATTGGCCACCGAGATCGTGTGATATCTTTGGGGATATGTTAAGTCTACGCCGATAACCAGAGACGATAGAACTTTTCTTTGTTCTATTTTAATTTAAAATTGTGAACCTCTAAAAAACACCGTTTATTACCCATAATAATGTTTTGATTGATTTCATTGTTGTTGTAAAAAGATGTCGGAACCAGTCAGTGTGTTTGTGAGCTTTAACAGAAAATCGTAAGTAAACAACTTTGAAACATAAAATATTTTTATTCTCTGTTATCTATTCCAATGCTCTCGACGTCAATTTATGTGTGTCACGACAGAAATCCCATTTTGGAAATCCCGCGGTTTTCTTATTTTGTCGAGTAGTGTTTGATTGTGCAATTTTCTGCATCTAACGGTAAAATTTGTGCATAATGTATTTTGAGCGATAATGTGGAATTGCTGACGTGATTATCACACCAGAAATCCCATAGATCCGTTTAATCATTGAACCTTATGGTTGTTTACTTTAGTTTGATTGTCCCAAACTGTGCATTCCAAAAACAATTTAATTCATTTTCAGAATTGGTCAGGATTTTTTATAGAACGGCTTTATCTGCCCATTTACATGCGTTATGAACAAAATCTGTTGAATTATATCAACTATGTCAGAAAATGTCGAAGGTTTCAAGCCACATTGTTTAAACTAGATGTATATAACCTGATAAGACCAGAATTCACTGGTGGCATACTCCATATCAGCTAGAATTGGCAATAGAAGCTTCCGGAAGTTTTTTTTTAAATAAAACGCATTAAAATCAATTTAATAATCAAAAATTGTATTTGTGACGTAAGTTCGGTTTATCACATTTAATGTTTGAAAATAATTTCTTTTAAATGTTGTCCGCGACTGACTCTAGATGATATGGGTCCAATTTTCGAGCACTCTTTCGAGTATTTCGGCCGATATTTCGTTAATTACGCGTGTTATGTTCGTTTCTAATGCAGGAATCGATTGTGGTTTATCGATATAAACAAGTGATTTCAGATACCCCCATAAAAAGTAATCTAACGGCGTTAGATCACAAGCTCTTGGAGGCCAATTCACGGGTCCGTTTCTGCTTCCAACGCCCATAAACCAAATCGTTGATGCATAGAAAGGTCAACCGGCTTCAATTCTTGAACAAGCTGTATTTTGTATGCCTTCAAACCAAGATCTCTCTTCAAAATACGCCACAATGTGCCATACGAGAGACCGAGAGCTTAAGAACGGCAACGAATTGATTGATTGCGGTCTTCACGTACACTTTCAGCTACAGCAGCAATATTCACAAAATATCGACTTGTACGCACTCTAATTGGTTGATGAATATCCAATAATGAAAAAGTGGTTTCAAATTTATTGATTGTTTCGCGAATAGTGCGTTCAGTTGGACGATTATGTACACCATAAAATGGTCGAAGAGCACAAAAACAATTTTTCACTGAACACTGATTTTTGAAATAAATTTCACCAATTTGTAAACGTTTTTCTGGCGTAAGTCTATTCATGGTGAAATGTCAATGAATACTGAGCACAAATGTCATATGAACATAACAGTTGTGACGCATGAATCCTAATGAGAATCCCAATTCGAAAAAGTACCTCCTATTGATCACCCTCTACAAGTAAAATTTTTGAAATACATTTTATGAATGATTTCTGTTTATTATTGAAATCACTTAAACTTCTTGTACCGAATACATTGACCAAGTTTCATGATTACTCCATTTCAACCCTAATTTCAAAAAGTTACTTTCGAATAATTTGGTATAGGTGATTTCTGGAAATCGCTTCTTTTATAAATGAAATCACTTGATTGAACATGCTGAAATAAAAATTCTGATCAAATTTCATGATTGTGCCTACTTCGCATCAGCCAGAATCGCCCATACACAGCCCCCTTACTTAGACCTTAATTTCAACTGAAAAATTTTATTTGGGTGGTTGCTGGAAATCTTACCTTTTATTAATAAAATCACTTTAACTAGTTGGAATATAAAAAGTGATCTATTGAAATTAGTGTTGAAATGGAGGATTCCTACGGGTGATTCTGTTCTGATGGAGAGTAGGGACAATCATGAAACTTGATCAGTATGATCATTTCAGTATGTTCAATCAAGTGATTTCATTTATAAAAGAAGCGATGTCCAGAAATCACCTATACCAAATTATTCGAAAGTAATTTTTTGAAATTAGGGTTGAAATCGGGGGTTTCCTACGGATGATTCTGGCTGAAAGGGAGTAGGCACAATCATGAAACTTGGTCAGTGTATTCTGTACAAGCAGTTTAAGTAGTTTCTATAATAAAATGTAGGATTTCAAGAAATCGTTCATAAAATGTATTTCAAAAATTTAACTTGTAAAAATAGGGTTGAATTAAAGTGTTTGTATTGCCAAATCTGGCTGATATGGAGTATGCCACCAGTGCATCCTGGTCTGATCAGGTTGTATACATCTAGTTTAAATAATGTAACTAGAAAACCACAAATGGGCAGTTCTATAAAACAGTACAAATGGGCAGTTCTATAAAAAATCCTGACCAATTCTGGAAAAGAACTAAATTGTTTTTGGAATGCACAGTTTGGCACAATTAAACTAAAGTGATTCTATGATGGTTCACATATGGTGCTATGATTAAATGGATCTATGGCATTTCTGGTGTGATAATCACGTCAGAAATCCAACATTAGCTCCCAAAATGGTGGGCAACATTAGGCAACGGGTTAATAAAAGTTTCAAATAAAATGTAAAATTAAAGTTAAATTTATTTTATTATTATTTTATCCAAGTTCAACGTTTATTTCACATCTTAAATTTTTTTTGTATTAGACACGCCATCGCCGTAGATAAGCAAATCAACTAGAATACCGCTTGCGTACTGCTTTATACGTCTACAGTTTATTTTCTGAACTGTAGATGGCAGTAATGTTCGTAAAATCTACTTTTAGGGGTTTAACGAAATGTTGCACATTTTAATAATAATACAATAAATTAATTCATACCAATAGCCCGTAATATAATTTTTAATTAATAATATTGTAGAATTTACTGCTTTTTTCACCGCCATTAACATTTTACGACAAAAAGATTATACAAAAAAATCGAATCTATTATTTGATTATACTGCCATCTATACCCGAAAACTGAAGCCGTCGACATAAATTGACCTCATATTACGACATTTTTAAAGCAATGAGGCCATTAGTATAGTGTCACACAATTAATCGAAGCCGTAGGACATATGTTTCTGTATTTTACTACGATATTCGCGCTTTTTTGCTTTAATATATGTGCCAATTGCAATAATTTCGAATTTGAGAAATTTTGTTTTTTTTTAATTTATCTGCCACCTGGATAATAGATAATGGACCAAATACTCGATTATTTAGGAAGCAAATAAGCAAATTAATTTGCAAGTTTGGTATGTGTTCAAACCCGCTAGGAATGCAAAAAAATATCTAAACATCTAGTGTCCGTAGATAAATTACAGATTAGTTTACTTATCTGCTTGCGAAATAATCGAGTATGTGGCCCAATATAAAGTGAATCATCGACTTAGCGTTCCGTCATTATTTTAGCTCAGAGACCTGTAGTATAGGTACCAATGATCACGCACGAGAAAATTTATTATTTAGTAGAAATGTTGAAATTTCTGAAAGAAGATTGAATGGCTCGGACCATGAAATATGTGTGTGCGTGAATAAAATGGGGGTATTAATTCACCTTCAAAGGATATTAAGTCCACTGGATAATTGATACTTTCTTGTACTTCTTAAAAAAAACTATTTGCTGAATGGACATATGTATGTGCGTGCTAGGAGACCCTTTTATTTAGTACGCACTTGCATTCAAATATTTTATAGTATGAAATCTAAATCTACGATAGCTGATATTGTGTTACGCCATGCAATTGTTTTAATTATCTCCATATCCCCTTCCACTAGGAATGCCTTTCTAAAATCCAATTCCCAAACACAACTTTTCGTCAACCTTCCAGGTTTCCTTTTATTCGATACACATCGTCTCTAATCCTCTTGACAATTTTGTATGGACCTTTCTAATCTCGTTGTGCATCTTGAGATATGCTTTTCCGTCGTATTGGACTTTTGATTTATTTTGAGCGTTCGTGGTTGTTCTATACTGCGGATCGATCTTTACCCATTCGTCGTCGTTGAGCTGCTACTCTATTTTCGCTGTCTCTTACTGCTTAAAAAATCGGTTGTTTCTCGGTTCTCTGCATGCTCTTCGACGTGGCCTTCTGGATCGCTCTCTCTCTCTCTCTCTCTCTCTTCATCAATCGTTCCTCTGCCGGACTCATCCCCAATAATCGTACTGGAATCTTCTGCAGGATCTCTCCCAAGGATATTTGCTCCATTTGATAAACCAATTCGTCCCTCTTTTTCCCGGGGCGTAAACTCTCTTCAGACTTGCACTCTTCGAGCTAGAACCTAATGTTTACTAATCTTAGTTGCTTCTTGAACCCTCTTGACTATTGTAATTTTCTGTGGTTCCAATAGCTTTGTGCTAGTTTCAAAAACTCCTCACGTATTATAGTCTTTATCTCCGCAATATCGTTGGAATCAAGCTTGCGTAGCTTTACTGTGTCAGTTGCAAAACTTGGACTAGATGCATCATATTCTAACGGAAATGCCAATGTTTCATTGAAGGTTTTACCTCTGGTATAGGTTCTTACATGAAGTTTCAGTTGATCACCCTTGACAGCACTGATAAACGCGAGCACTCTTAGTCCGTGCAACACATCTGCAGGTGCATTGCCAAATACTTGACGAATAAATTTTGTTACCTCTCTCTCTATGTCTTGCAGGCTTTCCCCACGTAGCTTCCGCTTGTTTGGGAGCTAAATCTTGCACAATTCTCTGACATGTGACTGCCCGTATCATAGTTCCAACTCAGTCATGACCCACTCATAGCTCCTTTATGTTGCGGATACGGTTTGCAAAACATCTGCAGCTTTTCCACGAAGAGCCAAAACGAGTGCGTTGAGCTGTTCTACTGCACCTCAACAATTCTGCTGCACCGCCGCTTGGAACTGCATTTTAAAATTCTCGAATGGAATCTTGCCGTCGTATGTCGGAGGCTCTAAAATTCCTCTTTAGGTTCCAGAAACTGCTCGAAAACGTTTTATTTAGTTGTAAATCGGGCCGCCCCCACTTGCATAATTTTATTTTTAAACTCCTTGAGCTGATCGTCGACTTTCACCTCTCTTCATTCTGTCAATTGTGCACTTTGCAGCTCGCCTTGCTGGTCGATTTTTGCACCTTGCTGGTTTAATTTGGCACTGAATTTAGCGTTCATTCCCTTTAGTTGAAGTAAATTGGTTTGCATCATATTTCCCATATTCAAGGAAGGTTTCTGTTGTTCAGGACTAGATGATAGTATTGTTATGGTTGTTTCTGTTTGCTCCATCGGACCAGTTATCTCAGTTTTAACTTCTCTTCACAAAGCCGAACTTTCTGCTCATCGTTTGATATAACTAACGGCACCCCAGATGGTCCTGGCGTCCGTGATGATTGTCACGATCTTTGTCTTTCTTTCTCAGCATCCTCTTCCATGGCCAACTGCAGTCTCGAAAGCAGCTCGTTCTAATTTCCTTCGGTTGAAAGGCCGAGGCTCTGCAGCTTTTCTCTCAACTGCTGTGATGTATATGTGTTTAGGTTTTAACCCATTGCTGGTATTTGCAAAATCACACTTCTGACACCAAATATTATAAAATTCGGGCGTTCGATACGGACCGTACTGGTTTTTGCAAATAAAACACTCAGCGTTTTAAGTTACTAACTTTCACAACACCTTATGACTTCAGCAATTCAATAATTTCACTCTTATTATTGTTCACTAATTCACTTTTACTGTTCACTTTTCGCACTGTTTAATTTTTACTCCTTAACTTGCAGTGTCCATTAGTTAAATTTCAATTGACTCTCCGTCCCAAATTGCTCGTGCTTTTATACTTGTCTATTGCAATTCGAGATTATTCTTTTAATTGCATCTGGCGATGTATGCAATTTTGCAGTTGTAAATCACTTTCATGTAGTTGCATTCGCGAACATTCTACTTCGTTAATTCTCCTGTCTTTTAAGTAACCCATTACGTTTGAATTTTTTGATTGTCGTTTAAATTTAAAGTTTGACTTCGGCACAATGCTGGGGTAAAGTGTAAATATCTTAACAATATTATGGCGACATCTAGCTGACGTCATGTACAAAAAATGAGAATAGTGGAGGCCATGATACAGAGAGCATTGGCATGATCGTCGGCATCGATAAATAAACGAAAAAACTAGAGAGAGAAAATAAAAATATTTCTACTTTTCAACTTTTTACTTCACAAGATTTTCTGATTTTTACTTGAAATAAAACCCCAAGTAAAATTTCACAAATACCTTGGCTGGGTTCGGATAATATTGCCCTAACAATGCCATGTACGAAATGTTTCATGGGGATTGGACGTCTTTATCTTTCATAGTTTTTGATTACACACACGCTTGCCATACAAAAAAAATATTACATTCGATAAATAATTAATAAACTAATTAAAAATTAATTAACAAATTTTCTTTTTATTTCTACAGGCGGCAGACCCCTCGAATTTGTTGTTTGTGTCCAACCGCAATTAACCAACAATTAAAAATGCGATAATTTTTTTTTTTTTTTTTATAAAATTTGGAAACAAAATTTACACCAAAATCAAAAAGTAAAAATAATAATTAATTATTTACAACCATAACTAGGACAACGTAAATTACAGTACAATGAATTTTACAATAAAAAAATGCAATACAAAATTTATAGAATTAATCATTTTTATTGTTATACTAAATGTAAATTGTGTAGTAAGTAAAATCTTATTGGAGCCATCGCCATTAATACGAGATGAATCAAATGGTGATAGTAATACGGATAAAACTGTTGAACATGAAACATTTATGCCACCACTGAACATGGGTAAGTATATTTAATATGAGTTCTAAATTTCAAAAATCTATAACGAGGATTCTAATCTGTATGCATTTTGTGTACATGTTTTCCGACATGACCTATGATTTGGGCATAAAACGGGACTTCGGGAATGTCAAAAACATTCAATTAATAACAAACTATATTTCAAAAAATAAAAAATGGTAAATTTTCAAAATAAAGTTGCTTCGGCCAAAAGAGAAATTTTTTCGATTTTGGTAGAATCCCTGAGGCTATATTTGTCGTTCAAATAAATTAAAGCAAAGTCCTCAATTGAAGCTAACTCCTTTTTTTCTAGGCGATATGACAAAAAAAACATTCAAATTAAAATTTAAAAAAATTACTTTACGAATTTGTCTTGTCAAACAAGGGTTATCTGAGTTATGAATAAAATGATCAATTTGCCGATTTAGAATAAAAAAATTCACTTCAATTTTACGAAACAATTCCGAAAATACCGGCAGTAAACCCAATAATTCTCACAATTACTTAAATGAAAACAAAGCTGAGCAACCAATTAAAGTCATGACCAGAGGGCTAAATCATACATGCATGCCCGAGTGAAGAAATGATTGAGGAACTTAACCAGAAAGGATTCAAAATCCTAAATGCTGTGGACATACTAAAGAAAAAGGTCACTAAAAAGGCTAACGATGAAAGAGAAACAACCAAGGTTGGCCGCCATCTTTTCAAGCTAAAATTTGACAACACTGAGAGCATTGATAGGGTATATGGAATCAAAGCAATCCTTAATATGAAAGTTAAGATTGAGACATTAAAAAAGAACACTAGTAGAATTCCACAATGCTACACACTCGCAAATATTGTAATAGGAAGCCTAGATGTGTAAAGTACGCTGGGAAACATACATCAAAAGAATACAACAAAAGTAAGAACGAACCAGTTAAATTCATACACTGTGGTAATCATCACCCAGCAAATTATAGAGGCTGCGAGGTAGCCAAAGAACTGCAAAAAATTAGAGAGAACAAGAGATATCAAACAAGTAAGAGTTAGAATGCAATCCTTTCCAAAACAAATCTCTCTAAATAGCCTCTAAACGCCAAAGTAAAAGAAGCTAAGCAGAACGAAAATATCAAGAAAGCACCGAGTGAAAAAACCATGTCCTGCAAGAAATACATCAGAAACTAAAAGCTATCAATTCACATCTGGCCGCGCAGGACCAAAGACTAGAATCTATGGGCCAGCTACTGAAAAAACAAGAACAGAGATGAGCCAAGATAAAAGAATAACGGATGCATCTAGAGAAGTCATTGACTACCTTCATCCTAGTCCACACAAACTTAACAAAAAATAATAATTACAAACTATTTAAGAATTGCTACCTGGATTAGCAAATGGCCTTGCGCAAAGCATTTCAGAATTAGAAGTATTTTTAAACACAAAAAAAAATGGTATATGCCTAATCTCAGAAAGTCGCTTTAACAGAACCTCGTATGCCAAAATACGTGGATACCAGGGTTACCAAGCTCTACATCCAGCAGAAAGAGATAGATGCGGCTCCGCAATCCTCATTAGCAACCGTATCTATTGAAATATAAAATAACAAGAGCTATAGTATAACAGCAATCTACTGTCCACCCAAAAAAAGAAGACTACATCGAGCTTCTTAAATCACTTTGTAGTAACTTCAGTATTGGAGGCGACTTTAACGCAAAAAACATATTCTGGGAATCTAATAGAACTACTCCCAAAAGAAGAGAGCTATTTGAAGCAGGGAACACATTAAAATGTGAGTTTAACTCCAGTAGAAAGCCAACCTACCGGCCAACGGACCCAAATAAAATTCCTAACCTTCTGGATTTCTATAGAACAAGAGGTATCTCCAAAAATTACTTAGCAGTCGAAAATGAAGAAGAGCTCTCGTCAGACCATTCTCCAGTTTTAATGACAATAAGTGGCACGGAAATAAGAAAAGCAAGCCCTCCAAGACTAACAAATAACAAAACAAACTGGGAATACTTTCGGCAGCTAGTCGAAGAAAGCGCCATTGTGCAGGTGCAGATCTCGAACGCTTACAAGATAGAAGAACTGGAAAGCTTCATTGAAAATGAACAAAAAGCGGCCTGGAAAAATATTCCTGATCAGCAAGAAATATTACAAAAAAGTATATACTATCCAGTTGAATTGAGAGATTTGGTAAACGAAAAAATAAGAGCTCGTAAGACTTGGCAGAGAACTAGAGTCCCTGAAGACAAAACAATCTTACCTAAACAACTTGTGCAACAAACTTAAACTACTTATAAAGGAGATTAAGAATGAGTCACTAGCTAGCTTCCTAAATAACCTGACAGGTGAACCTGACACGGAATATTCCCTGTGGAAAGCCCTAAAGTAAAGAGGCCTAAAATGCAAGTGCAAGCTTCCGAACACTTAGAAAATACTTTCAAACCACCAACTGGACAAGCGGGATAATGAATATTTAGCACCTATAAGTAAAATAAACGAGATATTTGTGCTGCCAGTTACTCTGAAAGAAATCAAACAAGAAGTAAAAAAAACCTCAAAGGTAAAAAAGGCCCTGGATATGACTTGATAACGGATCAAATAATCAAAGCCCTACTCGAAAAAGCACTAAGGAAACTACAGCACATAATCAATGCTATCTTTAGACTAAGTTATGTTCTGAGACAGTGGAAAGTAGCAGAAATCATAATGATTTCAAAGCCTAATAAACCGTTAAACGACCAAATGTCGTATCAACATTAAAGATTTTCGAAAGACTGTTTTTTAAGAGACCAAAAAAAAATTATAAATAGCAGAAATCTTATACCAGCACATCAATTTTGGTTCCGAGAAAGCCACTCAACGATAGAACAGGTACATAGGATCACAACGAGATTTTCCAAAACAATATTCTGTACTTTCGGGTGAGAGAGGAAGAGGAAGAAAATATTGGTAGGGGTTCCACAAGGCAGTGTTCTGGGCTCTGTATTATATCTCCTTCCTGTATACAAAAGATCTACCAAATAGGAACGTTTGCTGATGACACAGCTGTTATGACCACTGATTGTTGAGTGCACAAGGAAACTACAAAATGCTATTAATATAATGAATAACTGCTCAAAAAAATTGGAGGGGAATGGGAATAGGAAATTAGAATATATTCCGAATAGACTGAATTCACAAAAAATTCCATATTCTAAGCTCAGCTGGAAGACACATCTTAAAAAGAAAAGGCAAGAACTGAATTTAAAATTCAGCAGAAAAATGCACTGGCTTATGTTTGTTAATGCTGTTATACTATAAACCAATCCTAAAACCTATCTGGACGATCATACAAACATTTCAGAACAAAGTTCTATGTAGCATTGTGAATGCTCCTTGGTACATTAGAAATGACAATCTTCACCGAGACTTAAACATGGAATACGTTAGCTATGAAATACAAAAATTCATGTATTGCGACCGCAGCAGCATGACAACGAGCAGCGCGGAACCTACTGGATCGCTCCAACGGACCAAAACGCCTAAAGATAACAAAGCCTTTAGAATTAGTGGTTCCCTGAGTCGCTGAATTCAAAAGGCAGGCAGAGCTGGGATGAACCGATAGGTTTCATCCCACAAGAATAGACTACTGAACTAATAAAACAATTACTAGAATATAGAAATAAAGATTTCTTAAAATAAAAAAAATAAAAATAAACAATTACTTACTAATTCACTTTCAACGCTCAATTAAATTCTCTCACTGCCACTAAATTATTTGTATTCCAATATTCACGCTACTATAAGTAGCTAATGCGCCCAACATTCTATTATTTATACAGAGAGGACAACATTCGAGATTCGCCTATATTTATACAGAGAGGAACGATTTCGGTTCGCATAGAAAATTGTTCAAAAATGTTTCGAGTACTACTATCTAACCCTAGATGTCACTACTACAAAGTGTTTGCTTTTGACAAACGGTGACACCAAATAAATTTTGTTTACCGTTTTATGCTTAACTGATTTAAAAATTATGAAAATATCGTTAAGCCAACGTTGCTAACATTTCATTATCATAAAGTATCCTTTACCGAATAATTTTCGACATGGATTTCTCGTAATGTGACGTACGTCGGTTTACGTACAAAAACATTTCATGAAAAGCCTGGCTTTTCGGTAGTTTATTATTTAAAACCTGTACAAGGTGGATGTACCATGTACGTGAAGGGATGTTTAAACACTAAGAAATATGTAACTGTTCTTAATGCACCGGTTGTAGGACAAAATTATGAAAAAAGTGATATTCTCTTCTCTACTACGTCTTTTCAGAAAATTTTCAGATTGGAAGGTGAGGCGGGGAGGTCAGCTTTGAAATCTCAAAAGTCCCCATTTTTCCAGATTCAGATTGTAAACCTCAAAGTACGTAAATTTTATTTGAAATTTTTTTTGCTTCTTGACAGATTAGTCCTGAGTCCGTTAGTCCTGAGAGAAGCTTGTAGACTAAGAGGTTTAAAACAGGGATATTACGCCACCTCTTCAGGGCGAATTCTGGGCATTGTTGTAGCCCGTTAGAGCTCATGAGGATCGTGAGCTTTCTGTTTCCAGAAAGATATGGGAAATAACGTAAATTTCTAAATAATTTGACAAACAAAGCAAATGATTGAACGGAATGCATAAATGGAAAAATTCTATAAGCAAAATCGAAGAATTACATAAACCAAAAAAACAAAACTTATGCTAGGCATCTGTACCCCTATTTCGTGTGGAAATTGAAAAAAGAGACCACAAGTTTCTGAATACGTACAAGACGTAAAATACAAAATTTCGAATAAGTGTGTTGTCATTTTGTATACAAGTATGTGTGTTCTTTTTGTGTTCAAAGGCAACAAAATTTATCGAACCGGGTGGAATCGGTTCAAATTGTTGGTGCTTTCACTCCTGTTTTGTGATATTTTCCCATGGAATTGAGATGGGGAATTTGACTTTTCAGTTTAAATTTAAATATTTCAGTGTCAAGTGAATTTATGTTTCAACAAGAGTTTCGTTTAGATTATATTATTGTAAATTAAAATATTTATTCACAATAAACGAATTCTAACACTAGAATTATTTAGAAATTCGCTAAAATTATTAACCAAAAATCAAAACAGTGCGTATGGTGCGGCGCACATGCGCACTAATTTGACGTTATTGTTATTAATACAAACACATTTACTTAACACTATTGCGTTCCGGGAATTCTTCTCTCGTGTTTTAATTACTGAAAATGAAAATTGGTTTTATGTTATTTATGTAACGAATACAATATCGTTACAGGCCTGCTTCCGAACATTAAAAATGTTGATGACTCCAATAAAACCAGTTCAATAGCCTAAATTTCGGCTCAAATGTTGTTCTTAAGAGCTTGAATTGATTGTGGATCATTGCTATCACTTTACTTTTCAATAAAAACAATTGACCAATTGACATTAGAGTTCCTTGAAATTATGCGACCATCGAACTTCCTTGTTAATTGGTCGAGCGTTTCACGAATTGTATGACATGTTAACAACACGTTTAATTGTTGTGAACGGCGCATCAAAGAGATGCTTGGCTCTTCACGAACATTTTCACATAAAGCTGTTAGTGTTTCACGAATAAGAACTGGATGATGGTGTTCATATGCTCTACGACCTGCAACTGGTAAACTTTCTTCAAAATGATCAACAATTTTGTGAATTCTAAGATCTCTAGGACGTCTATGTTGGTCAAAATCATACGTAATTTACGAAATGTTTTTTTACAGAACGACCATTTTCGTAATAAGTTTAGATATCCAAAACGCGATGTTGTGTTGTAAACGAACACATGATGAAAAATGGCATACATACTTTTGACTTTTTATTTGTCAAAAAAATTATGGGTAGCCGCCGCACAATAAATATTTTTTAAGTTTAAAACAATCAACAGAGAAAATTAGTTACAATGAAAATTGTTCAATATTGACCTTAAATGACCTTGAAACTTATAAGTTTGGGGGATATTGACCAAAATTGTTTCTTTTTAATTAGAACCTAGATATTATAAGAACCTTTACTTTTGAGTGCACTTTAGGCAATTAAAAATAAATAATTAAATACTTTAAATGGTTTAATTCTAAACATTTGTTTACGTCTTTATGTAAACTGTCTCAATTCTGTTTCATATTTTTTGCTGTGGTAGGTCGATCAAAATATGCAGATATTTCTCACTTTTTTCCCCCATAAATAAAAGTCCACACAACTTATGTAAGTTTCGCCTGTTCACGTTACCGTCACTTTTAAATGTAGCTTCGTTTGTCCACAGAACATGTTGACCGAAGTTTGAATTTTTTTCAATTCATTACCTAACCCAACGACGAAATTGCATTCTACTCATAAAATCATTTACGACAATTCCTGTAGCAATGGCATGTGATATGCACGAACCATGTTTTCTCTCAAAATGCGAGAGACAGTTATTTTAGATACTCCTGCATCTCGTTTCGAGTTGGTGCGTGTGAGTCCAACGATACAGCCAGCACATCTACAACAATTTCCTCATGAGTCTCATGGCCTTCCCTTGGATTTTCTACCTTTTCTTTCTTTGAAACCAAAAGTTGTGTAAAATCTTGTTTTCAATTTCACGGCCACAAGAAAACGGTTATCACGCTGATTGCATAGCAGACGCTGAGGATGCATTCTCTTCAATTACGTGTGGGTTCTCCAAAATTCCGCAATTTTGCTTGTTTACATAGCCGCTGAGATGGAAATGCGCCTCGACCGAAAAGACAAATCATCGATAATTGAGAGGTGCTGTTAGGCCCAAACGGAAAAGGATATAGAAGTAGGTGGTCATTAGCCTTCTATCCTCAGTCAATTGGCCCTTGTAGGCGAACAATCTTCTCAGGCTAGTACGGCTCGGGGTGATGTTCGTACCTTTCGACTATAGCAACAATATACTCAGTTGTACGCACTGTACGAGTACGGGGACATCGGGGTGAAGTTTATGGACACTTTCAAATTATTGAACACTTCAATAATTTTGGGAAGAAATTTGTGCTAATATCTAAAACCAATTTTTTGAACTAAATATAGATTTTAAACCGATATTGGAGCAGTGCATAGTTAGAGCTAATTTTTTTGTTTGGCTTTATTAAACGGTGTACTTAAAGATATTGTACTTCGCATACGTCAGATCCCAACTTGAGTATGCTGGTAATAAATATCTGGTGCCCTTTGTACAATGAACATATTCGTAACATAGAGAGTGTCCAAAAGAAGTTTGCACTTTACTTAACTTGGAAGGATGGCTGGAAATATGAACAAAGACTTACCGAACCTCACTGAATGTAGAACAAACGATCAGACAACCCTAGAAAATAGGCGGGACCATTTGAAGTATTTCCAATAAAAAGCATCTTATTGCGGATGAAAACGATTCACCAACGTTACTTGAGTCATTTGGAATAACGGCTCGGAGCAGAACCTTAACAAATTCTGAGTTTCTTCAAGTAAATAAACAAAGGACGAGTTTAAAAGTTTAAACGAGTTTAAAAGTAAATTGAAATAATTTTATGGCCCGACTACTTAATTATTTTTTAACAAAAAAATATATTTTCTCTGTATTTAATTTTTTGTAGGATCTCAAGTCAAATTTGAAGACTTTTCTAAAATAAAATAAAATTTTATTAGACCATCAAGTGCGTTAAATTATTTGTGTGTCAAAAGATCAAGCTTTGCGTTCTACTTTAAGTTTTGACACGATTTTCGATTTGGGTTCTGTTTGCTTTAAATGAAGTAACTTAAGATCATCCAAACTGCACAATGGTTGAAGCTTTGGCGTTTGAATCGGGAGGTACCGGTTTCGAATCCCGATAGGAGCAGGATGCAATAGATATTTTTTATCATCAGATTACGATCTAACACAACTACGACCCGCTGTCGGAGTGCAGAACTCATGGGCCGGCCCAAACAAGTGGCGCCCCAAATTTTTTGA
The DNA here is from genome assembly GCA_963691935.1 of Nephrotoma guestfalica. NCBI lineage: Eukaryota > Metazoa > Arthropoda > Insecta > Diptera > Tipulidae > Nephrotoma > Nephrotoma guestfalica. Next base: position 56,232,285 of record OY829913.1, on the reverse strand, counting down.
TGTGACATTTGATTAGATCATAATAAGCCTTTAACTATTTGTAAGTCAATAGAGTTTATTTTGGGTTCTAGTTTTGGTTTTGGTACGATTTTCAATTTCGGTTCTGATAGCTTTAAATTCAATAACCTAATGTGAACCTCGAATGTGAAATACAAAAATTCAAAATTAATTTTTATATTTACACTGTTAAGAAATGTACACGTGGGCAAATATCTGTCTACAATCTATATTTTGTCCAAAAAAATAGTTTTGAACAGTCGCACACATTTCTGTCGAAAATTATTAAAGTGTCCAATAATTTAAGTATTCATAAACCACACGAAGTTTCTTCGCAAACTTGCGTACAGCAGGTGTGGTTGGTGTTTCATTTTGGTTGGAATTTATATGTATGTTAAGATAGGCCAAAATTCTATCCCCGATAAATGCGATGGCAACACTAATTATTGCTATCATGACATTTGTTACTCTCGGCCCAAAAAATCTCCACATTTTTACTCTCAGCCCCGAAAATACTTGCTATCAGGATAGTTAATAACTGTCATGACAGTTAAATTTTCGGCCCGAGAGTATAAATAATACTTATAAAAACATGTTTGTGAAGTAAGCCCAATTTTATGTATGTGGAAATAGCCCAATTTTCATCCCAAAATTAGGTGGCAAAACTAATTATTAATATCATGACATTTTTGACTATCAGCCTCGAAACATGCCATATTTTTACTCTCAGCCCAGAAAATATTTACTGTCATGGCAACTAAATCTATCACGACACAAACAATTTTCGGGGCTGAGAGTAAAAATTATACATTTTCATGATAATATGAAGATAGAAACATTTTTGGGGCTGGGACAAATAAATAATATCAACTATTTGCTAACTCACGAGATTTTTTTAGAAATTTTACTTTAGATTTTTTTTTATTGAAATATGTCTGGCGATGGAAGATGATTTAATCTAATTTCAGTCAATTTTTAGAATTTTTCTTTGGGGTAGAGTTGAGATATAGTCCTTCAAACTCAGCAAATATTTGTTGGCCGGACTATCGGCTTATGTCTGGCGATTTAGGAAGATTTAATGTAATTTCAATAAATTTTTTAGAATTTTTCCATGGGATAGAGTTGAGATATAGTCCTTAAAGCTCGGCAAATATTTATTGGCCGGACTATCGGACTATATCTGACAGCGGGCGAAGATTTAAAGTAATTGCAGTGAATTTTTAATATTTGCTGAGTGTGAAGGACTATATCTCAACTCTACCCCATAGAAACTTTCCTTTAAATCTTCCTCCATCGTCAGATATAAGCCGGCCAACGAGTTGTTTGTGCTTTCGAAGAACTATACTTCTACTGAACTCCTTAAAATATTTTTTTTAAGTGACATGGTATTTTCGGGGCTGTTATTTATGCTATATATACAAAGTGGGCCATCTAACTTTTTTGTTTTGAACTAGCGGTTATTTTGAGTATGGTGGGGATTATGTCACTTCTGATTTGACAGAAAGTTAGTTTTATCCTTCCGCTGAACGAAAATGGTTGTGTATTCGCTTGAACAACGCTGGAAAATATTGAAACAATACTTCGAAAATCATGGTAATGTTGCAGAATGTGTGCGAAAATTGCGTGCGGTTTTCGGAAGAAACGATGTGCCGGGAGCTCCATATGTGCGTTATTTTGTGAATAAAGTTAAAGAAGCAGGCTTGCTATTTAATAAACCAACACGAACCAAGCAGCCAATCAAGTGTACACCGGAAAATGTTGATGCTATAGCCGAGAATGTGAGTGAGTCGCCGAGAACGTCAACTCGTCATCGTGCTCAAGAATTGAACATATCACGCACAACATTGCGACGAATTCTGCATAAAGACCTTGGTATGACACCGTATAACGTTCAATTGGTTCAGTAATTGAAGCAAAGAGACCACCCATTGCGTTTTCGGTTCGCTGAGTGGGTTTGCGATCGACTTGAAGAAGATGCCGATTTTGGCAAAAAAATCATCTTTTCGGATGAGGCTTATTTCCATCTTGGCGGCTATGTAAACAAGCAGAATTGTCGCATTTGGGGCACGGAGAACCCGCACGTGATCGTAGAGAAGCCGATGCATCCTCAACGAGTGACTGTTTGGTGCGGATTTTGGTCGGGTAGCATCATTGGGCCATTTTTCTTTGAAAATGTACAAAGAGCCGCCGTTGTCAATGGTGAGCGCTACCGCGCCATGATAAACAATTTTTTGTTCCCGACACTTGAAGAGGAGGACATAGGCAACATTTGGTTTCAACAAGACGGTGATCCGTGCCACACAGCTCACGTTCGAATTATCAGCCGAAGCGCTGATGTGATTTGGCCGCATCGGAGCTGTGATTTGACGCCGTTGGACTATTATCTTTGGGGTGCCGTCAAAGATAAGTGTTACGCCGATAAGCCAGCAACGATTGACACTCTCAAGAACAATATTCGCATTGCCATTGAAGACATAATGCCGCATACCATCGAAAATGTGCTCAAAAATTGGACCGACCGTATGGGGTACTTCAAGGTCAGCCGAGGTAGTCATTTGAATGAAATAGTATTCCATAATTAATCGGAAGGATTGTTCTTTACAATGAAAAAATAAATTTGAAAAAATATTGAGAACTTTTTGTTTTATTGCATTAAAAAAAAAATATTTGGCCCACCCTATAGATGCTAGTAAAATGTGTATCTTGATTTGAAGATTTTCGCTGTCAGTATAGTTTTCGGTGTGTATAGTTTTGGAGCTTTTTCGATTTTCGGGGACAGAAATTTGGGCTATCTTCACAAAGATGCAACTTGTTTCAAAATTAATATTTCGGCAATACAGACTTTGGAAATAAATTTTCAAAATTTTCCATCGTTGATCAAGCGTAAATGTGTTAATTTCGAACCGCAAGATATGATACTGTGTTCTTGTAAATATTGCGAGTGGGAAATGGCAAAATAACATGTGATTTTAAAGGAAACCGCTAGATGGCCCATACGATAAAGGTTTATTTGTTTTTCCCCAATTTATGAATGAAAAGTATATATTACCTTTCAAAAATATTATAGGAGGGGTTAAATAATTATTCCGGGTCTCCATAAAAACCGGGGTTCATTTTTATCGTGTACACGATTTTTATCGTGCTGGACTAGGATTATATTTTTCGTCAGCAATAATTTCACAAACTCAGTGATCCACTAAACTTTGCATTTTCAGTTTGTAAATGTGATAGTTGTCCTGTAATTACCTACACAGCCTGGTCACTTAAAAAACTGGATTCTGGACCATTTTGCCTTATAGACAAATGAAGTTAGTCGAATGTATAGTAGCTCTGAGACTAAAGGATTGGGAAGTTTTAAAACCTAAAATAAATATAAAATCGATTATTACGCAATACTTAGGTAAGAGATGATGGGCACAGAAAATATTTTCAAGAACGCACAAAAATTGAAGAACTGAACTTTTATCAATTGTCGGGTCATTGCACCACACTCGCACCCTTTAATTGTCTAATAAGAATTCGTAAATCAATCGACAATGCGTGCCTTTTAAAAATTAAAATCACGTGAGAAAAATATTTATTTACCTTCATTGAAGATGTAACCGAATTTAAGCAAATAGAAAAATTTGCAAATCAATCAACAACAAACAATTCTCATCTACTTAATTTGCATACCACATAGAGAATTAAGCATTTAAAAGGCCTCTACTATAGTTTTGTATTATTCTTATCATAATTCGTGTGTGCACGAAAATTTGCAAAAAAGGTTATTACCCTCGAATCTATATAAACACGCTAAAATTATGCGTATTTTTCAGCTGCTTGATAGTCTTGGCATGTAGCTATTTACTATTAGAAAGAAAAAAACGGTTTTTAACGCACTTAAATTTTTTGCACAACCCAAGTTCAATATTCGCACAAATTTCATTAATTTGTTTTGTACACGTATATTTCACAGAACTCGTATCCAATGCGACCCAACATCAAACGTTAAATCCATCATTTATAATCCAAACACAATCAAATGCCGATTTACCTCATACGGGAGTACCTCACAGGACGGGAATACTCGTAGCATCGAATAGTACATCGATTAGGTAAGTAGAATAGAAATGCAATTTGAAACAATTACTAAATATTCGTCCCCGGGGGGGTACATCTAATTCCGGATGGAGACGAATTAAAATGTTTACAGGATTATAAGCGAGATGATTATAAAAATTTGATGTCGTACTGTAAAAAAGCATCTCAATTTAATAGCTTCTGGTGTATATTAACAAATAACGAATATAACAAATTTGTACTTGTTGAATGGAATGTAAAGCAACCATAAAATTGATGCTATTTTATGAGGAGATAACACAAATTGTTTGCCTTAATCCTCCGCTGTACATGACGTTGAGACATAACGATGCATCTAACGGGACGTCATCGTATCCTGTGTTTTTAATTAAAATGAAACTCGCAAAAATCCATATTACCTGAATATAGTAATCCCCGAAAGCACAAAGCCAACAACTTAATCTTAAACATTTCGTCTGTTATCCACGCTCAAAAATTAAATGACAAAACAACATCATTAATTTCGTATCGATATAGGATCCGGTGGTGGGTGACTGATTCGCACAAAACTATATTCATTATCCATCTAATCGTTCATTACTAATCCAATTTAATTAAATACGAATGTAATCTGATTACTACACGCACAAAAATAAAAAATAATTTGATCAATTTCCAACCTTTCACCGTAATTAATCTGTGATGGGACGAAATATAATAAGAATTTTGATTTTCCACACAATCGATTTATGGGGATATTCCGATACATAAATTATTAGAGTGTATAATTGCAAGAATGAAATCGAATTAGACACAATGCCTATACAGGATATCATGTTTCTCAGAAATTCGATTAAATATTGATAAGACAATAAAATTTTGCGTATAGGCCTCCAGTAAATCATTATAAATATAAAAGAATTTCCAATAAAAATAAATTTCCTGTTAATTCTAGGGAAAATTTATAAAAAAAGGTCGGAATTATATTTGTACAGACTAGCAGTGAGAGATAAGACATCATTTGGTTGCTCTTACTCACGAATCATTCGCAGAAAATCTTTTACTTTCTTAAACAGCATGTATCGGCCAACCTACATATATAGACTAACCTCGATTATTCTGCGAATTTTATGTGCAATCTTGTACCTATCTCGCGCTTATGCTTTCGGGAAACTTCGCGCAATTTCCGTTCCTCGCCTCGCACGAGCTTTTATCTTCATTATTGCCGGCATCACGACCTGTTTTATGATAAGTTTTTGGAAACGGCGAACGTCTTCTAGCATCGATCGAATATTAACTCAATTAGCGTTTCGTATTGCGTATTGCCTGATAAATATGCTTCACGTGTTTGCCTTTTCGCGACAGCCATATTCTATTTTAGATTTGTTAATGTGAAGGCGGGTTGGTCTTTGTTGGTATTTGTTTCCAACGAGGACAACAATACTTTTAGAGAAACGATGTAGTAAGCATATGATTCACACATCAAACGAATAATTTGCCATCAGTGCCAGAACGGAGGATTTCTAAACTAAATTGCTGATAACAAGTTTGATGCTTGGTCTCAGACGATCAAAATGGCAGGATACCTCGAAAATGAAATGTGCGATTTGAATTTTAAGACCTGCACTGAAGGAGGTGGCGCATCACCACAATACAGCCTTGCAGGTTTTTTAAAATACTCACATAATCGGGTAGTATATCGTTTTAAGAGACTTGAACCAGATATAGTTTAGGTAACATCACTTTATTTCATAAATCAACCGTTCCGACGCTGTTGGTAAATTTTTATTATAGAACGTATGTATACCATATCTAAATTCGTCTTAATACTAAAAGCTACACGCCAAAAGTGTGTGACGCTCTGTGACAAATTTGTCTATAGAGATGAAGAAAAATATTTTTCTTTTACACTGAATTTAATAAGAGACAATTCTCGATTTTCCCACATTTGGCGAATTAACTCTCTGAAATCGTTATACTTTCTCGATGGCCTCACGTAGGTGCATTAGTAAATCAGTTTTCTTACCGACAGTTAATAGATTACGCCCCACATGGTTTGAACAGCAAGTTATAGCCTGGGCAGACTGAGAATTAGCTAAACTGACTTAGCAAAATTCGGTCAAGTACTCTAGAAAATAAAATTCAATTCGGTTCAACACACTAAGAAAAATTTAAAAATCTACTAGCAAATTCTAGTTTTTCCATAGGGTGCTTGATTGAATTTAACTAAACCAGTTTAACTAATCCGCAATCTGTGCAGGCTATAAGTTCTATTCGAAGTGATCAAATTACAGAGACCGCGGCTTTGTTCTAATCGTTTGACTTATAGCTTTCTTCCACAATTTCACGAAATCATAATCCATTGCAGTAGATTCCTAACACTTAAAAACTCTTCTCAACAAATTTGCATTAAAATCGTTCGAGCCGAAGAAATTTTTAAAATAGGGACTCGAGCGCCACCTCCCAAGCGAATTTTGCCTGATTAGCAATTATCGCATTCGATTCCTGGCACTCGAAAACGTTACCTTATCGCATCGGTTGGGCTCAAAAACTGAAAATGTCGGCGTAATCAACATGGTAGACATCTAATTATCCCAAAACACATAACGAAACAATACGCAAAGATGAAACATGACACAATATTCTTCATATATCAAAATACGGTACGCAATATCCCATCCAACAAACTGCAACCTCTGGAAACATATTGCAATACAGTAGCTAACCGAATGACTAAAAATGAATTTTCCGGATATCAGGAGTCCTAGCAAACGCTGCTTGCGCTCGAAAATTGAGCTCTACCAATTTTTATTAAAATCCTTGAATCCAAAAAAAAAAATAAAAAATGGTCCATGTCAACCAGAAACGTAAACAAATGTTCTTGAAGTCATTTTCTTCCCTCCCCAATTTTTATCAAAATCGCTCGAGCCGAAAATAATTTTAAAAAAGAAAGTCGCCTAAACGAGTTTCTAGAAAAACAGCAGTTCTTATGAGTTTTTGCCCGACGGTATCCTAACACCGCAGCCTCGATCTTTAGAGCCGTTCGAGTTTGGAAAAAATATTAGAAAATGGAACCCAAACCCCACTGGCGAAACCAAATGAATTTTCATGAAATTAATCCCCATCACAATAGAATTCTGAGATCACACACACAAACGATTTCTGGGACTCTAAAACCCGGTTTCCGGCATGGAGATTGCATGGAAAGCCATGTTGAACAAAGAATATCGATTTCGATCCAAATTCGGAGCATTTTAAAAAATATTAACCCATCGATCTCGTAAAGCTTTTCAATGCTGATATTCTTGCTTAATTTCGGCAAAAATATTGCGGGATTCTTATTTTAAATTGAGATTGAATTCTGGCCACTCCTAATTAGAGTTAATCCTAATAATCATCAGTCCAATGACATTTCTCTATTTTATTAGTAGAATAATTTAGTTAGACCATAAACTATAAATCATAAATTTTCGTCAGCCGAGTAGCAAGCACACACAGCAAGTTTTATCATAAATATGTGCCAACCATTGAACTAAATTTCACGAGACTTATCAGTATAGGCTCGTGAAATTTAGTTCAATGGTTGGCATATATTTATGATAAAACTTGCTTTGTTAGTTTGCTACTCGGCACGTTCGCCCCTCCAGGAAACCCATCAGAATGATACTTGTAGTTCTGAACCAAAAGTTTGACGGAGCCTAGTTTCGGAGTTCATCCCAAAACTCAAAAATACCACGCGATTAAAGAGAAATACATGCATCATCCTTTCCCAGCTCTGGAGGATTAAACCTTTGTCCTCATTTAGTAAGGTCACTATAAACGTATCTCAAAAAATAGCAAACAACAATTCAGGATAAAATGAACTTCACAATACCATCTTAAGTGAAGGCTGGCATTCAGTTTACAGATAAACATGCAACACTAAAAGGCGTCTCCATCATTATGGGAAAGAGTATGAAAACTTTAGGCAAGACGTAATTGATAATTGCTCTTGCTTCATGGAGTTTCACTGAGCAGACACCCTGGAAGATACTTTATGAGGGAAGTGTCTCTCACCACCGATATTCCATCGGATATTCTCGAAACAGAGAAACAAAATTCAAGAAACCAACAGCTGGTCTGGCTCCAGTAGTAACAGCAGACAGATTAAATCGAAATTTATCTCAGACTACATTTCACAGATTGTAAAAACCTGTTTGTCTTTATGGTACATTCCAAGTATGGTTTTCTTACGTCCTTCCCTATTCAACCTAAACAGCAGAGTAAGACATCTATTTGGTTAGGTTTCAGTGGTTGCTATCGCACACTTAGGTCAGTTTTGGCCCATTGTGATACCACAGTATCCGACATCATTCAACTCCCATTAAACCCATCTAGTGCTATTCAAATAACGTAAAAGATCTCGCACATTACAGCTTTCGCTATCAAAGAGACTGTCCATAGTGTATTTGCCCAAGTAATCATGTCTTCTATCAGCTAGCGCAGGATATGAGCATAGAAAGTTAACAAGAGTCTCCTCCTCCTCGTCCTTGCAGCTTCTGCAAGTGATTTGTATCCAGACCCAGCATTCTAGCATGATCTCCGAAAAGGCAGTGTCCTGTAAGTACCGTTACAATTCTACCTAAGTCACGCTTCCCTAGTGATCAAGATCTTGGATCGCTTCAATCTCAGCTCAGGCGATACTTGCTTCGCTACCCTGCCATTCGGACTGTCGAGCCACCTAGCATTTGCCAAGGCAACTGCTTTCTTATGACTCGCTGCTTTCAGCACAAACATAGGCCTTCCTATACATTCTCACCCTGGTTCCAGTTGGAGAGTCGTACCGCACCTTGCTAATTCGTCTGCCCTGCAATTTCACTCAACGTCAGAGTAGCCCGGAATCCAGACCAACTGGATATTGAAGTGTTCATTCATCTCGTTAAGAGATGTGTCCCAATCCAACGCCACCCTTGACGCCAGGAAAACTGAATTCAGTGAAAGAAAGACCGCCCGACTGTTCACACAGATAGTGATATCAGTCAACGATATTACAATGTGCTTCAACCAGTTCATGACCTCTTCAATCGCTATAACTGCAGCCTGGTACACGCTGCAGTAATCAGGTAGACGAAAAGATAGACTTACATTTAATTCCCCCACATAACACACCAGCTCCTACTCTACCATCGAGCTTGGAGCCGTCGGTGAAGAATTTAACTACCGCGGTGTCCATAATGAGACCATTCTTCTATTCCTCCTTAGAGGGGTGAATCACCTTAAAATGCTTGCAAAAGCACAAAAGGGGTGTTACATAATCCAAATTCACCAGGTCATCCCTCACAAAATTGGCTATATAGTTGAGTGCCCTTTCTGCAGGCACTTCCACTCCCAAATCGCTGATAGCCGGGCGGCCGTATTGACCGCCATTTGATTGCCGATAATATCGAACGGGAGAAAGTACAGCATGACCTCTAAGGCACTAGTGGGGGTCGTTTACAACGCCCTACTAATGAGCAAGCAGGACCTTCGCCATCATGTTCTTGTATGATAATTTCTTGCCTCCACAGTGATTGATAACGCATTCTGCATCACATCCCTGATTGTATGTAGATAGGTGTTTCCCTGAGGCAGCTATCGCCTATTCCTTCCCCCTCCAGTTCCAATAGTAGTTCATTGAATACTACATTCCAAAGAAGGGGAGAGAGGACACCTCCCTGGGGTGTTCTCGAACAACCCGTTTTCTAACAGAGTCTTCCTCCAATTACGCTATAACCCTTCTGCTACCTAGCAGGTGATTAATTAGCCTGGTTACAGGGTATTTAATCTCAAGTGGTAACAATCCTTCCCTAATTGCCTTAACCTTAACCAAGCGCCCTCGATATCGAGAAACGCCACCAACGAGTATTCTTGAAAATAGAGTGACTTTTCAATTTTCCGAACCAAGGTATATAATGCCGTGTCCACGGACTTACCCTTATGGTATGCATGTTAAGACTGTACCCAGTTTCTGGGTACAACTCTGAAGAACGAATATGGACATCCAGCAACCTCTTCATGGCTTTCAGCAGAAAAGATGACAGAGACATTGGTCTTAAGTCCTTAGGGTTGCTGGACGAGCTTCTACCCGCTTTCGGGATGAAGATCACACTAGCCTCCCTCCATTTCTTCGGGATGTACCCCTACTTCAGACACCTTTTGAAGATAACCTCCAGCCAGGAAAGTAAGACCTCCGAGTTCTTCTGAATTTCTGCTGGCACAATCCCATCCGGACCGCAGCTGACTTAAAGGGCTTAAAGTCCTATTAAAAGTCATATTTAGTCCTAGGACTAAGGTCCTAAAATAAAAAATTCCACTTTAGAAGAAATACTTTGTATCTCAATGCGGCTATAAACGAGCCATTCTCGGTATGAGGACACCATCCATCACACCGTCCTGAAATTTTACACTCGTAAAGGCTTGGGGCAAAACAACTCAAAACGGAGACTAATACAGAAAGATCAACTCATCGCTGAGGCCCTTATCACAAACTGCTAGAAAAGGACATCAGAACAGATTCCTCATTTCTATTTCATGCGAAAATGGATTTCTGGAAATCTCATTAAAATTCCAATTCACTTTAAAATTGCGTACTGGGCTTTAGTAACGCACACATTAAGAAAGAACAGGAACCAAATTTTGAACTTCCACTAAGTTTTACTAACTACTCGTGACAATATAGTTTTGAGGGAGTGGCTTGAAATTCTGAAAATCGAAATCCCAGATTACAAAATAAATCGATTTTTTAGCCGAAAGGAATGAAACTCGGTTTTTACAATGAAAATGAGATTACAATATGAGTTCTGATTCTATTTCTATAGAAATTGGCTAATTTTAATGGAACTAAGCTATTTATCAGCAACTCGATTATGACGAGATTGTCTGATGGAAGATATTGTATGTGTCAAATATCCAAAGTTGATTTAAACTATTCTATTTATCAACTGATTGGGATGAAGCTCTGTTTCTACTATAAAGCTGCGCAGCGTCTCTGTTTGAAGCCGGAGCTGGTACACTAACTTTTCCGTCGTAAGATCTGTACTTAGGTAAGGCGTGAGTATATATTTAAATTCATATTCAAGTGATTATAAATTATAGGTTTAAAAATGGCCGCGATTCATTTAACATCAGCAGTTAACAATTTATGTAAGAATACTAATTAAGACTAGACGAAAATTTGACAAGATCGATTGAGAAATGGTTGAGTTGCATTCATGGTAGCCTAGTTTTAAAGATGCATCCAACATTTACGTTATAGAATAAAAATTCCATTCTAAAAATTGAATTTGATCATAATCGTTTAAAGAATAGCCAAAAATTGCGTTCATGAAAAAATCCCAACCTAAAAACTGAATTCGACTATAATCGGATAAGGCATGGCCGCAAGTTTCAATCAGCATAGCACTAAATTTAGAAATTCGTTCAGGAATAATCGAAACGGACTCAGCAAGTTCTGCTTCCAGAATTTTTTTAAAAATGCATCACATCTTGTAATGCAAATTTGCCCAAAATCGGCTAAGAAATGACAAAAATCTTAATCCTGCTTTACACATCGAATTTGATCATAGTCGGCGGGTAAGGAATAATCGGATTCTACTCGTCATGGACAAATTCTAAAAAATTGATCAAAATTCATGTGGAACTCAAAAGTTTCGGAATCGGTTAGAAAATAGCTGATTCCACTTAAAAAAACAAATTTCAAAATCTGGTTCATAATTAGTTTTTAAATCCCAAACTGAAAAATACCATAAATAAATATTTTAGATAGAAAAATGCATATCCAAGGTCGTGAAAATTCCTTAAAATTTCAATTCCTGTTTAAACTCTTAAGCTCGATTTTATGAACGAGTAAAGGATAGTAGATTAATCGTAGTTGGCATTTTATCAACTACGATAAACAAAAAAATTAATCGTCGGATTGTTTTGTATCCACTGCTTTATCTTCTGTATTTGCTGCTGAAATTGTTGGTATTAGTTTTGATTTTTTAAATTTTAAAAAGTCAAAATGGATTTAAAAAAAAGAATAAAATGAATGCAAATGAATTGCAAAGTCAAACAAAAGGGTTGCCAGTCATACAAAAAACTGCTGTAAAACTACTATAAATCCTAACATAAATTATTATCTATCGTCTTTCATTCGTCTCGGACTTTTGTTTATCTATCCTGGTTCATAAAATCGAGCCTTAGAAATCACAAAAAAACTTACCCTTCGATAAATTCCGGATTATTTCCGGTCGATAAATGTATATAAAATAATAAAAAAACTAAAAGTTGAATTGGTACTTTCTCTTAATAACTTAAATAGAACTTAAGAAGTACAGATTATAAGATGACCTTATCTTAAGAAAACGACTTAAGAAAAATAATCTAAACAAATTCTATGAACAACTGTTGGAAAGCTCCAAATCATTATCGAGTGTCCAGCAGCCGGTTTTTCTTACTGAGTGAACAAGGGTTCGTCCACTGATGTCAATACGTGGCATGTATCTAGTACATGTTTTGTGACCGCAGACTCGCGCATTTTAATGTTTTAGTGATCCACTCCTGGATTGTTCAACATGTAGCTTGGTGTTAGTGGTTTCAATTAATTCCATTTTGTATCTGAAACCAGATGTCCACTAAATTTTGAGATTATATTTTGAAAGTTGCCATTCCGATTTGAATATTTTTCAATTAAAAGGAAGCAATCTAGCATAATATGAATGCTTGGAACCGCTTAGAAATGTTGACGATATTATTTCCTTCCTCCATTATACATTTCCGTCATTGATTTACAATAATATTTTTAATTATAACTTTTTATGTTTTTCAGCAATTACACAGCTTTATCAAATTTCAAAGGTGAATTAGATCCAGAATTGGTAGCATCAATTAATCCATTTTGGTTACATTTTCCACCTCAAACACCTCAGGCACATTATACGCTGGGTATAATTTATGCCATAATGATGGTACTCGGATTATCAGGAAATTTACTAGTCATATTTATGTTCATCAAGTAAGTATGTATGCGTTATATGTATCTACATAAATAAAACTTTATTTTATCTTAAGAATACTTAAAAGTTTTACATTTGAAAATTAACTTTTTACGATTGCTGTACTAAAATATTTCGAATCACTGTAGCTTAAATCATGTATGGATGATAGAACACAAATAGTGAATAGAAGTTACAAAATTATTTGCAAATAAAACTTTCTAAGAATACTCGATTTCCATATATTGATTTTCGCTTTGGTTGTAATGTAGCAAAGAATATAGTTGGAAAAGTACTTACAATACAGGAGATGAGCAAAATTTCTCAAATCAAATTAATTTTTTCTAGAAATGTAAACAAACTCGTAACACTGGATTTCGCCGGACATTATCTGTATTTTTGGAAGCCTGCAGGAGTGTGAGCAAATTGATTTTAAAAATCTTATGAAACAAGTTTTCAGAATTTTTCAATCCGCCTATAAATCGGAAAACATTCACAAACAACGAGTATAAAAATTAAAATGTTTCACTTTCACTGTTAGAAGATTTGTAATTTAACAATTCCACATACCCTACTACATGATCGTTGAATTGCAAGACTTCTTCAAAAATGGAAAGCAAGTGGAGTGAGATTGTATGTATCGGGGGGTGTAACTTCATTATATATAATTCTAATATTGTAGTAAGCAATAATTCTTGAAACTTTGCTCCTACGTTGTATTTCACCATACCAATATGAATTCAAAATTAACTTTATTAAATTACCAAAAACTCCACACAGATTTCGCAATGGCTATTAATCAAAAAAGACGCTGGAGTGATTACACAATGAATTGAATATGAATTAAATATGAAATGAATGTGAATTGAATATGAATTGAATATGAATTGAATGAATTGAATATGAATTGAATATGAATTGAATATGAATTGAACTGACTTGAATATGAATTGAATTGACTTGAATATGAATTAAATTAACTTCTATATGAATTGAATATGAATTGAATATGAATTGAATATGAATTGAATATGAATTGAATATGAATTGAATATGAATTGAATATGAATTGAATATGAATTGAATATGAATTGAATATGAATTGAATATGAATTGAATATGAATTGAATATGAATTGAATATGAATTGAATATGAATTGAATATGAATTGAATATGAATTGAATATGAATTGAATATGAATTGAATATGAATTGAATATGAATTGAATATGAATTGAATATGAATTGAATATGAATTGAATATGAATTGAATATGAATTGAATATGAATTGAATATGAATTGAATATGAATTGAATATGAATTGAATATGAATTGAATATGAATTGAATATGAATTGAATATGAATTGAATATGAATTGAATATGAATTGAATATGAATTGAATATGAATTGAATATGAATTGAATATGGATTGAATATGCATTGAATATGAATTGAATATGAATTGAATATGAATTAAATATGAAATGAATGTGAATTGAATATGAATTGAATATGAATTGAATGAATTGAATATGAATTGAATTGACATGAATATGAATTGAACTGACTTGAATATGAATTGAATTGACTTGAATATGAATTAAATTAACTTCTATATGAATTGAATATGAATTGAATATGAATTGAATATGAATTGAATATGAATTGAATATGAATTGAATATGAATTGAATATGAATTGAATATGAATTGAATATGAATTGAATATGAATTGAATATGAATTGAATATGAATTGAATATGAATTGAATATGAATTGAATATGAATTGAATATGAATTGAATATGGATTGAATATTCATTGAATATGAATTGAATATGAATTGAATATGAATTGAATATGAATTGAATATGAATTGAATATGAATTGAATATGAATTGAATATGAATTGAATATGAATTGAATATGAATTGAATATGAATTGAATATGAATTGAATATGAATTGAATATGAATTGAATATGAATTGAATATGAATTGAATATGAATTGAATATGAATTGGATATGAATTGAATGTGGATTGAATATGAATTGAAACGAATTGAATATGAATTGAATGACTTGAATATGAATTGAATGATCGGACAAGTGCAGATGTAATGGTTTAAGCTTCGGCACTTGGGCCGGGAGGTATTGGGTTTGAATCCCACCAGAGGCTGGTTGCAAAGCGAATTTTCGTCATCGATTACGATCGTTATGATCGGTTATTACGATGTTAATAAACACAACTAAGACTCCCGTCCATGTCAGTATACAGATTGACATGGAGCTAGCAATGTGCAAGTGGTATACTGTAATTGTGGGAATGGGTAGTGTGTGCATGAATGAAAAGGGGTAATTAATTGATTGATTAATTGATCTTCAAAGGACATTATATCCACTGGACAATTAATACTTACTTTAAAAAAAAATATCAATTGAATTGAAATGAATATGGTATATGAATTTAATATGAATTGAATGTGATTTGAATATGAATTGAATGTGAATTGAATATGAATTGAATATGAATTGAATATGAATTGAATATGAATTGAATATGAATTGAACATGAATTGAATATGAATTGAACACGAATTGAATGTGAATTGGATATGAATTGAATATGAATTGAATATAGATTAAATTGAATTAAATATGAATTGGATATGAATTGAGTATGAATTGGATATGAATTGAATGTGGATTGAATATGGATTGAATATGGATTGAATATGGGTTGAATATGAATTGAATATGAATTGAATATGAATTGCACACAAATTGAGTATGAATTGAATATGAATTTAATGTGAATTGAATATGAAATGAATATGGATTGAATTGAATATGAATTGAACATGAATTAAATATGAATTGAATATGAATTGAGTATGAATTGGATATGAATTGAATGTGGATTGAATATGGATTGAATATGGATTGAATATGGGTTGAATATGAATTGAATATGAATTGGATATGAATTGAACATGAATTTAATGTGAATTGAATATGAAATGAATATGGATTGAATTGAATATGAATTGAATATGAATTAAATATGAATTGAATATGAATTGAATGAATTGAATATGAATTGAATATGTATTGAATATGAATTGACTATGAATTGGATATGAATTGAACATGAATTGGATATGAATTGAATATGAATTGAATGACTTGAATATGAATTGAATGATCGGACAAGTGATGCAATGGTTTAATCTTCGGCACGTGGGCCGGGCGATACTGGGTTTGAATCGCACCAGAGGCTGTATGTAAAGCGAATTTTCGTCATCGATTACGATCGTTATGATCGGTTATTACGATGTTAATAAACACAACTAAGACTCCGGTCCATGTCAGTATACAGATTGACATGGAGCTTGCAATGTGCAGGTGGTTTACTGTAATTGTGTGATGGGTAGTGTGTGCATGAATGAAAAGGGGGAATTAATTGATTGATTAATTGATCTTCAAAGGACATTAAATCCACTGAACAATTAATACTTAGTTTTAAAAAAATATCAATTGAATATGAATTGAATATGAAACTAATATGAATTGAATGTGATTTAAATATGAATTGAATATGAATTGAATTAACTTCTATATGAATTGAATATGAATTGAATATGAATTGAATATGGATTGAATATGCATTGAATATGAATTGAATATGAATTGAATATGAATTGAATATGAATTGAATATGAATTGAATATGAATTGAATATGAATTGAATATGAATTGAATATGAATTGAATATGAATTGAATATGAATTGAATATGAATTGAATATTCATATTATAAATTATGACTCATAAAATCATTTAAAACGTAAAAGTGGTAGTACCAAATTGAAGAAAAATTCATATTTGGGTTTAATTCCCAAAGAATTCGCTCCTAAAAAACTAAAATTGACGGTTGAAAACTGAAAAATCCAAGGTTTCAATGCAGAGAGAAATTTTCTTTTAGACTTCAGACAACGTATTTCAATGGACCATTTATTAAAATGGTAGTCGTGACTGAACGACGCTCAAGAACATAACATTATTGCACAAACGGTAGTTTTGACAGCTTAAAAGTTGAACAACACTGCTCTCAAAATAAATGTTCATCACTTTTTACCCATAACGGTGTTTAGTAGCAGGATGATGCAATTTTATATAACGGCCAAGATGAATGTTTTCTGTTTTTGAAATGCATCAGTCAAGTAAGAATTTTTGAGAAAAAACTATTGGTCGGATTGTTTCAAAATAGGACTCATCCCAACAGCAAACCGTAACACATTCTAAACTCGACCAGAGCATGATAATAAATTTTAATTTCATGGAAAGAACAGTTTCGAACATATTTAATATTATTTACAGCAATCTTTCGGGAATTTGTGTGGCAGTTACCACTCTTGGCACAATGCAGATCGTAATAGGTCATATCATTGGGAAAAAACTAACCTCGTTTAGATTAAACAACATCATCTTAGTTTGAGGACTAATTACAAGTTTATGAGCAGCAAATTAATTGCTTAAAATATTAAAATCATGGTGGATATGCGGATAAACAGTGGAACAGGCAGAACCGGATTATGTGAAAGCTATACCATCAGCGAAAGCGACAACATTGCCATTAAAATTCTGAGTGAATACCGAATTTATATAAATTGAAAATAAAATCGGCCCTAGTCAATGCGAACCTTTTGTGAGTGGCTAACAATAAATGATTTTAGCCAATTGAAAACACAGCCACGAAAAACCGATATACCACAATTTATCAAGAAGGACGTTGTGATTTACCATATCGAAAGCCTCTGAAATAACTACAAATAATACTGCAGCAGTTTTTGAAGTGTTGATACCAAGAAAGAGGGGATTCCTGAGCTCTAATAACGAATCTTAGAGAGTACTGAAAGTAACAAATTGGGCCAATAATTATTAGCTAGAGCACGATCGCCCTTTGTGAAGAGCGTAATGGCAACAGTAAATTTTAACAACTCAGGACAACCACCTTCGGATACACTACGGTTGAATAATCTGCATAGAATTTCAACAATATTATATATAATCCTTTAAGCAACAAACTGCAACAACAATATAGCAGCAATATTTGGAAAGCCGTTACGTTAGACGATGTAACGCGTATAATGAGACCGAGTAGAAATCTATAGGATCGGGCCCGTATATCAAACTAGACAACCATTCCAACATAAAAAATTGAATGAGTTTACTTTTAACTATTTTAATGCGATTTTCAATCATTCCTGTTCAACTTTTTGTTGAATTACACTGTGAAAATATTGAATGCACACTCGCGTGAATTTTAAAATAACGAATTTTGTTAAGTTCGTAACACCGGTAGACGATAGCTCATTACTACAAACTTTAGGCGAAAGCTAGATAAAAACAGTACAATGATACGTGATTTTCAAGCCATCGACTATGGAGTTAATATCAAAATGAGAATAATGAATGAGAACATGGTCTATGCAATTGGAAGATTCTCGTAGAGATATTAATGCTTGAGATAAATCCATAACATGACAGAGAGATTTGTACTCATCAATAACTGACGAAATGGAAAAAATCTCGATATTGACGTCACGAAATATTTTGAACTTTGTTGTTGTTTTAATACATTCTGTGCGATACCATGGTATTTTTTCGTAACTAGCAGTCTTCTATCCAGATTTCAAATACCACAATTAATTTAGGCAATTGAGCCAACATTTTAATATGGCAAACCAAAACATCAACATTTTGTCGCAAACTCATATCCAATTCATATAATAATTGGATTCTGATAATGCCTTTAGGGTCAACAACGATTCAACAGAACCAATAAATTAGACGTGCTTGATAAAAAGCTTATATTTTTTCTAACTAAACCTCCGTAAAAGCAGCGACACAAATAATTGAAAAATCGTTAATTTTATCACTATGAGGATATCATCATAAAAATTTTAGAGCCAAAATGGAATTAAAACGTTTTATCCATTATTACATTTCATCTGTTATCAAGCTATACCACAAATGCAATTTAATAAAATAAAATAAATTAAATTCAACCAAAATTCGCCCACACCACCTAACACAAATAGAGGACGAATATTGTTTTAAAAATATACGTACATTATATATTTGGCCCAACGCTGCTTATCCTAACTTTCGACACTTACTACCACTGAGAATATTTTCAAATTAGATCGCTTAGCCGAACAAGCATAGTTTGTAGGTATGTACAATAAATTGTAGCAAATGTAGGACAGTTTTAATTAACCACAATAAAATAATTGTAGTGTAATGATTTGTAGATAACGAGACAAGGAGTATGTATATACAAAGGTACAACTGTATAAAAGCATCTGTACAAAAGTGAAATTTTTACGTAAAACCCACCACAATAAAAAAAAACATTGAGTGAATAATTTTTCTCGAATTACTGAAGGTTGGGAAATGGAACGAATAGTAATCACTCCCATATTAAATTTTTATAATTTGTATTCGAAATGGAACTACCAACACTTTAATACGTTTACATTTTCAAAATTTAATTTTCCAATGTTTTCCTGTATAAATACCGGGTGATTTTTTTAAGCTGAAAAAAATGTCCTTTATCGAAATTTAAACATTCCGAGGGGAGACATACATTAGTGCTAAAATTAGTACACCTCCTCCCCTTCTTATAGGTGGGGCGGGGGTAACTTTGAAATTAAAATAGGAACCCGTATTTTTTATTGCAAATTCGGATTCTACGGCTTAAAGTACGTAGGATTTCTTAAAAACATTTTTTTCGATTTATGATAGATGGCGCTGTAATAACGATATTAAATTTTTTTCGAATTCTCCTACTAACATCCTATGCATACGATTCTGCAATACGTTTGAATTAAAATTAACACGTTTTCAAGGTAAATACTCGAAATTAGTCTTAAACAAATTGTATTTTTTAAATTTTTAATTACTCAAAAATGACTTGTCAAGAAACTACTGTTTTCGTAACCCAACTGAATTGATATTTTTAAAACAAAATACAAAAAATAATAATTTGAAAGCAGATTTAATCGTATGTTCCTGGGTTATGATAATAGTTGATTTTAATTCAAACGTATTGCAGAACTGTATGCATACGTTCTCAGTAAGAGAAATGGAAAAAATGTAATTTAACAGCGCCATCTATCATTAATCGAAAAAAATTAAGGAAATCCTACGTACTTTAAGCCGTAGAATCCGAATTAGCAATAAAAAATAGGGGTTCCTATAAAATTACCCCCGCCCCACCTACAAGAAGAGGAGGAGAGGTACTAATTTTAGCACTAATGTATGTTGCACTAATGTATTATTTTTATTGGTGCACCCAATAAGATATTTTCCGAAGTTAGACAACAGAACAAAATCGGACTCGCTGTTGCACCATTTGGTATTACATCAACTATGGAAGACGCATAGAACATTCAACTCTCAATCTACCATTGAATTGGATAGAAGCAGATAATTTTTCTAGACACATGGCTCGAAATTCTGGAATTGCCACAGTAGTAAAAACATGCAAAATTATTATTTAGGGTGCCATGCCACATAAAAAAGCACTTGAAGCTTGATCGTACTCTATGCGATTTCCGAAAGAATAGCCGATCAATGGGAACAGCTCTTATACACACAATCATTCCACAATCATCAACCGCTGATGAACTCAATCCCTGCCTGAAAGCGTCTCATCTTTGGAAACATGTTGTTAACTACAAATAAGCGTACAAATTTACTTCACCAGGTTACTGCCAAATATTTACCAATCACATGCGGGATATCGTTTCCGCTTGATTCTTGTCAAATGTAGCCAATTCAGGACGTTGAAAGAAAGTTTCTTTAAACATTTCAAACAACTTCAAAAATCATGATTGGCTTTGCGAAAGTGCAATCTTACTTCCCAAAAATAATGGCGTCAATAAAATAATTAATGAAATTTAAACAAAGAAATACCAATCTATTGATACAATTATTGACTAGAGTAGAGTTTCTTAATTCTTTGTAGCCAGCTGAAATTTCATTGCAGATACTATTTTTGAAAGAGGGTTCACCAATCTCCATAATTCTTCCCCATAATTTTGATCCTTGTGTGAAGAAACTGATACCAAAAAGTAGAAAAAGGAAATATTGTAAAAAAGCTAATAATGAAGGTTTGTAGGAAGGGAGAATAATTATACGTGGAGCGAATCCTAAAAATTTTGCCACATAGCAACCTATGTAAAGCAATAAGCGAAAGCTGTCCTATCACGATAAAATATCTAAATGCCTATTTAGGTATTTTGAGAATGGAGGTGCCACATCCTATATCTAAAACAGTTTTATTTGTAAATAAACCGGTATTATTGAGGATGACGTCCCGGTACGTATTCATCCGTACTTCATCCGTTAACATATCGTGATGAATATCGTAATGAGCATACAATAAAAAATATCCCTGATCATCTTCTGGTAATAAATTACCAACTCATTGAATACCACTATCTATTTTGCGGTTTACTCGATCGATTGTTTTTACCTAATTTTCTAAAAATGATTTAAATGATTTAAAAATGAGGCATACAGGTTGATTAGAAGTGATTGACATGTACCACCACTTACTTTAATGCATTCGACGATATTCGGTATATGCGAAGGCGGAATGAGAAGTTTGGTAAAAATGAACGAAGGGATAATATTTTCGGCCAAAACAAATTTATTCAAGCTCGATACACTTAGTCCTACGTTTTTCCAATTTTTCGATCCCTTCCGAATAATACGATTTCTCCAACCCTCCAAAATAGGCGTTTGTTGCATCGATGATCTCCTCATTAGAGCCGAATCTCGTTCCGCCGAGCCATATCTTCAAGTTCAGAAAAAGGAAATAGTCGCAGGGGGCTAAGTCTGGAAAATATGGCGGATGTGAAAGCAATTCGAAGCGTAATTCATGGATTTTGGCCATGGCAACTACACACGTGTGCATCCGTGCATTGTCTTGATGGAAGTGAACTTGTTCTTCACCAAATGCGGTCGTTTTTTGTTTTCGGTCGCCGTTGACCGTTCTCCCCCCTTTAGAAGGTAAAAAACTGTGGCCATGACCGTCTCCGGTGTATAGTGATGGATCCATGTTTCATCCACAGTTATGAAACGATGCAAAAACTCCTTTTTATTTCGCTTGAACATCGCCAAACCTGCCTCTGAAGTTGTTACACGTGTGCGGTTTTGTTCGATTGTAAGCAAACGCGGCACCCATCGAGCGGATAGCTTTTTCATTTTTAAAATGGAGTTATGTCGCTTCTGTATGCATTCTGTGCTAATACATTGTTGGCCATTAAACCTGTTAAACCTTTATCCTTCCTTCTACTAAATTAGATTGTGTTGTCTTGTGCCGTGCGATCGCACGGTGTAACCGGGTGGTTCCGTCCAAAATACCTTTACCTTTATCTTAGTTCTTATGGGTAAAATAGGCGGTAGGAATACGACTGGCGTTATCCGGCACGCTTGTCCTACCAAGTTATACCAAAATACTTTTAAAGATTTTGAGTTTAACTCAGTTGTTCGTCTTATGCAGGTAAAACGTTCGTAAAAACTTCCAATACGTAATTTTGGCTTAAATAATACAAATTCAAATAATGTATCTAGATAAAAATTATTATTTAAGAAAACTTCCATTTTCTTTTCGATTTATTATTCCAGATGCAAATCACTCCGGACACCAGCAAACACATTGGTAATAAATTTGGCTGTTAGTGATTTCCTAATGGTATCAGAAATTCCAGTTTTAGTTTACAATAGTTTTAATGAAGGACCAACTTTCAATAACACAGGTAACATAAATTAATAAGGCCTTGCTTCACTAACATGAATTATTTAACACAATTTAATTTTTTCTATTCCCCACAGGTTGCGTTATATACGGATTTGTTGGAGCATTAACTGGCACATTATCGATCGCAACTTTAACATTTATATCAATAGATCGTTACAATGTTGTTGTTTATCCGTTGGATCCATTACGTTCAACAACGAAATGGCGATCCCGCATCATGGTCATAATAGCATGGGTATACAGTTTGTTTTGGGCAGGTTTGCCACTATTCCCAAATTGGGGTTTTTCAAAGTATTCCCCCGAAGGATTTTTAACCACATGCAGTTTTGACTACTTGTCCAGCATTGAAAAGGAACGGTGGTTTATGTTCTTTTATTTCCTTTTTGCATGGGTCGTTCCATTCGCCTTAATAGCATACTGTTACATACATATTTTACGGGTTGTTATCGGTGCGAACAGTATTCAATCGAGTAAGGATAAAAATAAAACCGAAATTAAATTGGCCGCTATTGTAATGGCTGTCATTGGATTATGGTTTGCGGCCTGGACACCGTACGCCATTGTGGCACTACTCGGCATTTCCGGCAATAAACATAAACTTTCACCGCTCGGTTCAATGGTTCCTGCAATATTCGCCAAGACAGCTGCAATCGTCGATCCATATGTGTACGCAGTGACACATCCAAGATTCCGCCTTGAATTCGGCAAAATGTTTTTGGGACAACCCGACACCCGAGTATCACAATTCCAGACATCGTACACCAAAACAACAGCACGTAAACGTGCAGGAACAGTCGATGAAAATGTTCCAATGGACGATAGGCCACGCACAAAACGTGCCCCATTGGAACGTGGCGCCAGCTCCATGTGTGAAGAATCAGAAATCTCGTTATCGATCGATTTATCTGATAGTGCAATGCCACCAGTTGACGAACCAAATCGTACTTAGCACAATCGTTATAAATATCGATGGAAACGTCGACGTTTGCGATGGGATAAAACACCACAAATTTTTACGTTCGGTAGTTGAAATTGGTTTGTCGAACACACGTATACACGCGCACACATTCCACACATACGCACACACATATTTATTTTTACATAACATAGAAATTTAAATTATGAACTCAAGTGCCTTTATATTTAGACGATCGAAATAAAATCTCAATCCCAAGTAAAATGCAATAATTTGTGCGGCCAACAAACGCGGCACAAAATTTTTTATTAACCAATATAGATAAATAATATATATTGAGAGTCCATAAATACCTTTTTATAAAAATAGTGTAATAAAATTGACATTATATTGAATTCGTGTGCCAAATTTTGAAAGTAACAGAAATTTCAGAAAAACTATTTCCTATGTGAAGCTTTTCCGAAATATTCGTACTGAAAACTATCCTACGCCTAGGTCAATTAGTAGGAGATAAATGAATTTATTACGATGCACATAAATTATAGTTTAGCGGTACGCATTTAAAAGAATTTTCCGATGAATGCCAAATTGAATCGATAATAAAACTGTTAAGCTCTAAAATAGTCATAAAGTAGAAAATAATAAGAAGAAGCAAGGTAAGCATGGTACGAAAAGTCACATTCAAGATTTTAGTGGTAAAAATGTGAAACTCTCCCCAAATCAGTATCATGCAGGATTTGTTATCTTCCAAAAATCAATGTGATATTTCAATAAACATAAAAAGATTAAATAGGAATTATATTTTTAAAACAAATTTTTAATGTAGTTAGAAACAACAAATTTTATAAAAACTTAATTTTCAATTATGAAAAATCTCCTTTCTACCAGCCATTGTTATTATTTATATGTAAAACGTTACAATTAATTAAAATTAATTTAATTATTTATGTATAATACGAGTATATTCTGTCACCTAAATGTCAATAAATGACATATTGTTTATCACAATTTCCAAAATTATTTTATTAAAAAAAATATTGAAAAACATCCAAAACAAAAAGGAAAATTATTTTAAGTGTTAATTAAATGTTGTTGTAAATAATTCTTCAATGAATGCAAAAAAAACAAATAAATTTATTTTAATTATATTGGGAAATAAACAAATCGTTCACCTTACACGGAAAATCGAAAATGAAAATTTTTGTTTTATTTGAATTAGAAAGGTGATAATATAATATGCTGTCTGACATAGCAGGAAAAGTAGTCTTGCTATTCACCGCCACGCGCCTCTATCATAAGAAAGAAATGTTACTACTGAGATTTTTAAAATAAATTCTTGGACAAATTAACAGAAAGATTTTTCGAAAATCAAAGTATTTCTAAGCAGGAAGTAAAAATATTCGTCTCTGAAGCTAGTAGAACCCATAAAGCAGTACATTGCAAAATACTACCGATAATTATAGGCTGATAATATAGACTAATTAAATGCTATAATAAAAAATGTTGGCCTCCATCCCTTCCAATTGAAACGATGGGTTCTGCTGGCTGTAAAAAAAGTTATCAGAACCCATATCAAAAAATTAAGCTTTTCTACTTCAAAGCTAGCAGAACCCAAATATAAAATTGGACAAAAACCCTACTCGATGATGGAACTATTCGTTATTGACCAAGCTTGAGTTCATTTAATTTAAACCCAGCAGAACCCAAATCAAAAAAAGGACAAAAAACGAAATTTTAACACAAACCAAGATCTATTGACATACAAATAATTAAAGGCTTATTATGGCCTAATCAAATGCCTCAATTAAAAAAATTGATGTTCAATTCGTTCCTGACCAAGCCTTAGGTCATTTAATTTAAAGCTATAGCAAAACCTAAATCCAACCGTAGGACCAAAACAGAAATTAGAACGCAAAACAAGATCATTTCATTCTGGTCTAATCAAATACCCCATTAAAAATTGTTAGGCTCCACTTGTTTTTGACCAAGCTTAAGGTCATTTCATTTGAAAGCAGCAGAACCCAAATCGAAAATCGAACCAAAACCGAAATTAAAACGCAAAACAAGTTTAATTAACATATAAATAATTTTGGCTCATTATGACCTAATCAAATGTCCCCATTAAAAATTGTGGGCTTCACTTGTTGTTGATGCAGCTTCAGGTCATTTAATTTAAATCTATAGCAGAACCCAAATCAAAAGTCGAACCAACACCGAAATTAGAACGAAAAATAATATCAATCGACATAAAAATAATTTTAGGCTCATGATGGCCTAATAAATTCCCTCATTAAAAATTGTTGGGCTTACTCGTCCGTGACCTAGTGTCGTGCTACCAGAACCCAAATCGAAAATCGAACCAACATCGAAATTAGAACGCAAAACAAGATCAATCGACATACAAATAATTTTAGGCTCATGATGGACTAATCAATTCCCCCATTAAAAAATGTTGGGCTCACTCGTTCTTGACCGACCAAGCTTCCAGAACCCAAATCGAAAATCGGACCAACACCGAAATTAGAACGCAAAATAAGATCAATCGACATACAAATAATTTTAGTCTTATGATAGCCTAAACAATTTTGGGCTCACCCGTTCTTGACCAAACTTCCAAGCTACCAGAACCTAATTCGAAAATCGGACCAAAATCGAAATTAGAACGCTAAAAAAGATCAATCGGCATACAACTAATTAAAGGCTCATGATGGCCTAATCAATTCACCCATGAAAAATTATTGGGCTCTCTCGTGCTTGACCAAGCTTCCAAGCTACAAGAACCCCCATTAAAAAATGTTGGGCTCACTCGTTCTTGATCAAGCTGCCAAGCTTCCAGAACCCAAACCGAAAATCGAACCAACACCGAAATTACGAGTAGAACGCAAATAAGATCAATCGACATACAAATAGCTAAAGGCTCATTATGATATAACAAATGCCCCATTAGAAAATTTTCGATTTGGGTTCTCCTAGATTTAAATTAAGCTTGGTCAAGAACAAGTGGAAGCCTAAACTTAATTGTGTGTTGATTGATCTTGTTTTGCGTCCTAATTTTGGTTTGGGTCCGATTTTTCATTTGGATTCTGCTAGTTTAAAATTAAATAACCTAAAGCTTGCGGTCAATAACGATCAAAGCCCAAATTTTCTAACTGGGTATTTGATTCGGCCATCATCTTGTTTTGCGTTCAGATTTCGGTATAGCCATTAAAATAACCTAAAGCTGGTCAAAAACAAGTAGGGACTAAAATTTTGTAATGAGGTATTTTATTAGGCCACAATGAGCCTTTAATTATTTGAATGCCAATAGATTTTGGAAAAAGCCTAATGATTTTTTTAGAATGAATGGAAACAAATTAATGGAGCATTTAATCAGCCTAAAATTAGCCTTTAATTTTCTAATTGATTTTAAATCATTTTTTGATGTGGGTTCTGCTAACTTTTTCGAAATCTACCAGAACCCATCGTTTTAGTTGGAAGGAATGGAGCCCAAAATAGTTTAATATAAATGCTCTATTATTAGCCTATAATCATCCATAGAATCTTGCAATGTTCTGCTGGATGCATTGGGATACATTGGGTATATCCAGCCCATGTAACTCTACATTTCAGAATACGAATTTTGTTCGAAACCCGCGGCTTGAGAGTTGGGAATTTTTCTGTTGTTTCATCAGCACACTAGATGTCAATATAAAATTTAATTGTTGTTTACATCCATTAACAATAATATTAATTTTGTGCATCTAGTAGGTTAGTGAAACAGCAGCAAAATTCCCAACTCTCAAGTCTCAGTTTTCGAGCAAAATCTGTACTCTTGACTCAATTGTAGATTTGGCTCAATTGTAGAATTATCTTTTAACAGGTTGCATTATTTTGGGTTTATGTCTAATACAATTTATTTGAATAATTAAGTAAATATCACATTTCTTAATTTATTAAATTTCATACCTTGAAGGTAAAAACAAATGAGAATAGAGCGAAATAAATTGTTAATTACAGTAGTGGTTCAAACCAAAAAATATCTACTCAAAAGTAGAGCGTAAATGTTTGCCTCACTAAAGATTGAGATATCTTCATACATTGACATATCTACATATTTTGCATCCACGCCATAATATGTGTTGAGGCCTCCTATTTTTTAGTGAGCACTACATGGGCTGGATACGCGATATTTCAAAAGAACAACCATAACATTTACAATTTTGTTTTTGGTTTGTACAATAAATTTTTAAACGTTTCCGAACTATGCGTCGCTAATTACGTAAAAAATAACAAAGTTCCATCTGTGTTTCAATAGCACAACTAACAGAACATAACATGTTGGTTCTGATAACTCTGGTTAATTTGTGTTGTGTGTCTGACACCGATCTTTTCAATTGCAAACTTTTATAAATATCTTATTAATGAACACCTGTCATTAATAGATGGCAGTAATAACATAGTACAAGCTGTACTTAACTTCACACCAAATAGTAAAAACTAAAAATAGCATTGAAAATGGTAAACCAATATAAAACGACTCTAGATCTAAAAAAATATAAATCTCCCGACTTTAGCGAGTTTTAGGAAATTGGGCTACTTCATATTAAAGTGACATCTATTAAAAAGAATATTAATGGAAAATTTATTTATATTGCCGTTGGGGGTTCGGGGTTGGACAACGCCGAAAATTGCTAAACTTAACGTGTCAATTTCTTCTACGCGCATCCGATTATTGCATATTGCTGATTTACAATATTCTACTTGTGTAGATTTTTCTGTCATGAGATATAACGTTGACTTAACTCCTCCCCCTTTAAAATTCCGCGTCTCGTAGATCAAAAGTTTAAATGAATTGGTTGTATCTCAGTAGATGACGTCTGGTCATTGGTTTTGCTTAGTAATGTTTTTAATGTTACTTTTATGTATTATTTTCCCGGAGGCTGTGGTAACTGTCATTTTATTGCCTTTCGCAACGATCTCCTCTCTGAATTTGAGTTTAGTTTTCCTTGAAAACTTTCCTTTAAGATCAATGAAGCTTCCCTTCATTGATCTTAAAATTTTCATTTTGCAATTTTAACTATTGGTTACTTCTAAGTCGTTCTAATAAATTCTCGTTAACCTTTTCTTTTAAATTTAACTAATTTTGCTAATTACTTACGTTGTTTCCGAAAAATATATCATTTGGTTTTCTTCCAATGACAGAATGTATTGTATTGTTGTAAAGGGTGTTTTTTTAGGAGGTTTGTTTTTCCGATAGATGTCGTTTTATTTTATGACAGTTGTTTTGACAGCTCAAAGTGGCATTTCTACTCAGTATTGTTTGGCAAATCATTATGAATAGGTTAACTCCAGAACAACGTTTTCAAATCGTGGAAATTTATTTTCAAAATCAGTGTTCAATTAAAAATGTTTATAGAGCACTTCGTGAATTTTATGGTGCACATAATCGTCCGTCAGAGACCACCATAAAGAACGTAATTACCAAATTTCGGTCTACATTCACTCTTTTGGATGCCAAGCCACCGACAAGAATGAGAAGAGTTCGTACAGAAGAAAATATTGCTGTCGTTGAGGCCAGTGTCGAAGAAAACGACAATTTATCGATTCGTCGTCGTGCTCAGCAAATTGGACTTTGTCCATCGACTTTATGGAAAATTTTACGTAAAGATTTGGGTTTGGTGCCATACAAAATTCAATTGGTGCAAGAATTAAAGCCACACGACCATCGTTTGCGCCGTGAATTCAGTGATTGGTCGTTAAATCAATTGAACGAAGATCCATTTTTTTACCGTAAAATTCTCTTCAGTGGTGAGGCGCATTTTTGGTTAAATGGATACGTCAACAAACAAAATTGTCGCATTTGGAGCAAAGATAATCCACACGCCGTTCAAGAATTACCAATGCATCCTGATAAATGTACTGTTTGGTGCGGTCTATGGGCTGGTGGGATCATCGGTCCATATTTCTTTAAAAATGAGGAAGGACGACGCGTTACCGTGAATGGAAATCGATACAGAACCATGTTAAATGAGTTTTTGTTGTCAAATCTTGAAGATATGGATATGGATGAAATGTGGTTTCAACAAGATGGTGCCACTTGCCATACAGCACGTGAAACAATCGACTTATTGAAAGAAACTTTCAACGACAACATTATTTCGAGAAATGGTCCGGTGAATTGGCCTCCGCGTTCGTGCGATTTGACGCCACTCGATTACTTTTTGTGGGGATACGTGAAGTCATTGGTTTATGTGGATAAACCTCAATCGATTGACGCTTTGGAAACCAATATTCAACGTGTCATTGCTGACATACGCCCTCAAATGCTTGAAAAAGTGCTGGAAAATTGGACCTCCAGAATGACATTTGTGAAAAATAGTCGTGGTAGCCATATGCCAGAAATTGTGTTTAAATGTTAAATGCCAAAAAATTATCTACCAAATAAAAAAAATTTTGGTCATTTCATAATTTTATATGTGTTTTATTCAAAAAAAAAATCGGCAACCTCTTAAAAAAACACCCTTTATTTGTCTACTGCAATATTGATCAATTCTTTTGTATTCAGATAGTTTTTCTTCCATTTCAATAATGGTGGAATGAACCCTTTCAATCGTTCCATTCTCTTCACTTTTAGTATATAGCCGTTATTAAATAAATTGTTGATGAACCCTAAATCGTTGTCCATTTCCATTATCCTTAGTTTTGCAAAATAATGAAATACTTTGATGATTTTATCGCGCAAGCAGAAATCTCTAAGCTCTTTAATGTTCGTAAACTTCGAAAATTTATCGATATACGGGATCAATTTTTCGCCTTGGTCGATGTGAAGAATTTCCGCGGAATACATTGGGATAGGCGTTTCCTCGAGTTCTAGCTTGGGATGTCGATCGTATTTATATTTGTTGCAAATTTCACAACTTTGGGTGTAGTGTTTGATCAAGCTTCCATCTTTGAGAAGGACTACTTCTCCAAGATCTGGTCTTTGTTTTCATTCCAGTTACGGACTACCCTCTGAGTTATTCGAATCTTGTAGGCGTTCTTTATAAATTATTTGAAGTAGTTGTATGTAATTTTACGGAATTTTGACTGTAGAATGTAATTTTTGTTTTAGTTGATTTAATCAATCGAAATAAAGTGCCTACGATTGTTGTTGTGGGGCTCCTCATAAGTGTAATTCCATTTCCTTCAGATATTATGGTCTGATTTTTGAAGACGTTTAGTGGAATTTCGCAATGTTTGATTAGTTGAGCACCATCTTTGTACTGTGTCATTATTTGAACATGTGATGGTGTTCGCTTCTAACTCCAGCCTTGATAATACATCGGCAATCTTGTTTGTGGTTTCAGGTTTATATATAAATTCGTAATAATACCCTTCGTTCCGTGCTTTTCGTCTTTTGAGATTGTTTTTGTTTGTTCTATTACAGAGCGCAAAGGTTAGATGTTAATGATCCGTAACTATTTTGATTTTTCTAGCTTCATAGAGATAATTGCTCAAGTTGCCTAACGCCCAAAATATACCACCTATTCCTTTTCGTTCGTGGCGTAGTCCTCCTCAGTTTTGTTCAAAGGCCGAGATATGAATATTTACGTCTTTGAATAGTTTCTCGAAGTCGTTATTTTCCTTGACTGCTTGGCTCTGACTTAGGAAATTTTTCCCCTTGTCCCCCCTACAATATATTTGGCAAATATTTTGTAAACATTTCTCATTGGATTCTCCTTGGATTCTCCATAAAACATCGCCGTTTATTTTGCCCTCATTAGGGAACATTTTTTAATTCGAATGGAAATTTCGAAAATTCATAGTTTCCATTTATTATTGAGAATGTGGTCTTAGATATATCGTTCTCCTTCATTTTAACGTTGTGGAATCCCGATGTTCGATCAATAGTTGTAACATAACTGGAGTTACCAAGATTGGCAACGGCGTTTATTATATCCGGTATTGGATGAGTATCTAATATTGTCACCGTATTCAAACGCTTAAAATCTATGACCATCCGTTATTATTTACACCTGATGCATTCATTTTTTGTTTACAGTGCAAATATCCACAGTGCTGTGGTAAAGTTAGGATTGGCACAATTTTTCAGTTTCGATATAGCCCCATATAAATTTGTAAGAAAATCGCCTATAACTCCCAAGACCTTCCTGGACCGAGAATAGCGATTGATGTTTTGAGATGGTACGTGATAGAATAAAAGGCTAACCAAGTGGCCAACATCAGCCCAATGTTTAAATTTGAGTAAATGGCCAACTTCCACAATCTCAGATGAAGTTAAATAAAAATTTGTATCTCTTAAGAACCGGAAAAGGTTCTTTATGTTTTGGGTTAGTAATGAAAAAGGAAAATTATGGTGAGGTCCCCAGTGACAGCCTTATGTTGGGATTGGCACAGTCTTCCAGCTTCGATATGGCCCTATATGTATCAGCATTCACCCTATCGCGTACCATCTCAAACCATCAATCACTATTTCCGCCAGGAAGGTCTAAGTTACAGACGATTTTCATACAAAATATATATGGGGCCATATCGGAGCTGGAAGATTGTGCCAATCTTAACATACTGCTGTCACTGGGAAGCTCACAATACGTTACTCTTAATATTTTCAACTCATAATCTACGCATTATTATTTCAAACTTAAAATATTAAAATTACTACCGCCAAACCACATTGCAGTATTTCAATATACAGGGTGTCCCATTAAGACCGCCTTTATTTGAAAAGTTCTGGAGTTTTTATTGTAATAAAAAGTGTAGGCATGGAGTTTATGAATGGAACACAATATCCGATGAATGGTCGCTTTATGACTGACGGCACTCGTTCTGGCACTCGGTCCTTTTGACAAAATTTTCGATGTCATTTTGGCATAGTGCCGGCACAATTTCATCAACGGCGCGGCGAATCTTGTCTATCAACTCAGGTATTGGTCTTGAGTTATTGCCATACACCAAACCCCAAAGAAAAATATTCAACGGAGCCAAATCGCATGATCTTGGTGGCAAATTCACATCGCTGCGGCGCGAGGTAAGTCTTTGTTCAAATTTCGTCTTCGACAATCCCATTGTTTCGTTCGCTTTGTGGCAGGTTGCTCTGTCTTGTTGTAACATCTCACGGTAACGAACGCCGTTGACAGTGACCGCATTGCCAGCCGCATTCACCAAATAGTGCCTCGTGGTGGATGCATGCATGCGAGACATTGAAAGCTCACTCTTGGATTTTCAGCTCCCCAAATGCGAAAATTCTGTTAGTTGACATAGCAATCAAGCTCCAAATGCACCTCATCGGAGATGATCTTCCTCGAAAACTCCCCATTCACTTGTTGTTGCTAAGATCCATTCTGTGAAAGTCTGGCGCTGCACATGATCTGTTGGTTTCAAATGCTGTGCCATCTTGAAAGCATGCAAATGCAGATATTTGGTCAAAATTCGCTGTAAACTGCTTCGTGAAAGACTCAATTGCTGAAAACGATGGCAAATTTTTTTCAACACTCTCACTAAGTGCTGCAAAGATTTCATTAGTCCAAGCTGCTCGGACACAGACAGGCCTCTTCTGGGTTTGAACCGATTCAATCGCCTCGCGAAAAGATGCATTATAGTGAATGAAAAATGCACGATATTTTCGAACCGTCTCCGCAAAAATCCACAATTTCAGTAAAGGTTTTCACAACTTCTATGCGTTGTGCGTCCGTACAAATGACAGCTGTAACAAAATATGCTTTATACCTGCACCGACCAAATTAGCCGGCCCGTAATTTTATTACAGTTACCATTTTCGAGGAACGAGTGGTCGGTTTAGCTTCAAATTAAGCCCTATAACATGCCCAAGGGTAAATCTCACCCCCCCCCCCTCTTATTTATTTCATAAAAGTCAATTTAACCAACTTTAATGATTTATTACACCAGATCGCCACCACATATTTCATCAAATGTTACTCCATGAACCTTGTGGAGAGTAAGTCAACCTTATCAGGGTGTGTAATTAATCAATTTGTGTCAGGTTGAACGGAATGGGCTTCAAACGGTAATAGCGTCAAAAAGGTGATTTAAAGGCCGGATCATAGATATTGTCGAGGACACTCTACCTTATCCAGGTGAGTAATAAATTATTTGTGTGCCAAGTTACACGGAATGCGATTCAAACGGTAATAGCTTCGACAACGTCATTTAAGGGCCGGATCACCTTTAATAATTTATTACACCAGACCGCCACCAGATATTGTGTCAAATTTACCTCCATTGATCTTTTTGGGGGCAGGTTAACCTTACCCAGGTGTGTAATAAATCATTTTTGTGTCAGGTTAAACGGAATTGGCTTCAAACGGTAATGGCTGCAAAAAGGTGATTTAAAGGCCGAATAACCTTTAATAATTTATTACACCAGACCGCTACCAGATATTGGATCAAATTTTGCTCCATAGATCTTGTCGGGGGCAGGTCAACCTTATCCAGGTGTGTAATAAATAACTTTTGTATCAGGTTAAACGGAATTGGCTTCAATCGGTAATAGCTTCAAAAAGGTGATTTAAAGGCCTAATCACCTTTAATAATTTATTACACTAGACCGCCACCAGATGTTCAGATGATCTTGTCGGGGACAGGTCAACGTTATCCAGGTGGGTAATAAATAATTTTTGGGTGAGGTTAAACGGAATTGGCGTCAAACGGTAATGGTGAAGCCAAAAGGTAATTTAAAGGCCGAATTTATCACTTTTAATAACTTATTACACCAGACCGCCACCAGATAATGGGTCAAATATTACTCAATGGAATTGTGGAGGGCAGGTCAAAATTGGAAGCTAAATCCATCATACGTTCCTCGAAAATGGCAACTGTAATAAAATCGGGATTTGTTGTAATAAATGTTTATTAATTTCAATTCTATACCAAGGTTTCATTGAGGTGGACTAATTTTGTCGGTGTAGGTTTGAAGCACTGATAATTTCAAATGCTTAGATAAGACAAATTTACAAACCAGTTTTAAAACCTTTTATGTGACGCGGAATTTAACGAATATCAAAATAGAAATGATTTTGTGTCAAATTTACGACGCCGATTATAATAATTTATCGAGCATAGTAGGATGTCGTTTCCAACACTTTAAATTCCTTCCCATGGTCTGCCACGTGGTGAACAGAATACAGAAAATTCAATCAAATTTTCACAGTCACTTAATTTTTATGGTCCAGTAGGTGTATCATTGGGGGGGCAGCGAAAAAAATATCACCTCCCACACTATTCTTCCGAAAAAATAATGATTCAATCAAATTTCAATATATCATGCACATTATTACGGTGGAAATTTCGTAAGTCAGCTAAGAAAAATAATTCTGGCCCAAAAATAGTAAATCCAATGCAAGAACAACGCTCTAATAAAATTCATAACTACGAGTATAGGCATAAAGTATACTCAAAGCGACTTACACTATGCTAAATTAGTTCATTCAACCTACAGTTTTTTTTTTGTGTGTTCAAGACATCCGTCTATGTAGTATGTACTTACATATATGTATGGAAGGCATACATACTTGGGATTTATAAGAAAATTCATAGTCGTATACATACGAGTGTAGATAAAAATATTTAGAAAAATACTGAGTAGAGAATGTAATCGAATGTTAGACGTCTGAGATTATGAAATGCGCGCTCGCGCATTGAAAATATCGAGTATTTTTTAAAAACCACCTGTTTGACGTATACATTGCGAATATTTTTTTGTACGTAAGCGAGGCGGGAAAAGCAACAAAAACCTCAAACACACAAGATAAGTATTTTCAGAGTCATTTAAAAAAAAATTGTTGGCTCTTTAAATATTTTTTTTCTTTTTTTCTCATTGTGTTGTTGCCTTTTAATTACCTTGAATTCGTGGTGCTTTAAATTTTTTTTATATCGGCGGATGAATATCAAATTTTATTTTTTGTGTGAAATGGAATACACGGTTAGCAGGAGAATGGTGCGGTAATTTGGCTCTCGCCATAGACTACAACAAAACTTTATTTAGCATCGAATTTATTTTTAGTATGAATTTATATTTTCGTGCAAATTTAATTTTAGTGTCAAGTGAAAGATAAATGTGGAGCACAATATCGTGGCATGGATACATTGTAATATGCGGAAAATATTATGAATGTGCGCTCGTGAAATAGTCACATGTTGGCAAACAATTTATATATGTAATTAATTCTCTATAAATTTGTAACATGTGTGAGAGAAGTATAAAAACGTTTTTACGATTTAATATTAAAAGAGATTTTAAGATCAGCTGAGTGAAATTCTATTATATCAACTCTTTTCATACGAATAAAGTATAATTTTTGAGAGGAGCCGACGGTTATAAAATTATTTTGAACCAGGCGTATTACTATTTACTATAAATAAATCGGGGACTACAATTTTTCGATAAATGATCCATTTATGCGAATTTGCTAATTAGGCAGGGAAATATAGTCGAAATAGAAATAGAAATTTTTCGGTTGTTTCATTTTCCACAAAATACCGGAGTTTCTTTTTATGTGTAACGAATACGTCGGCGAAATATACTTTATGTCGACAATTAAATGTATTGTACTTCCTATTTATATAAAGGTAAAAATAAATGTTGATGTATGAGCGATATATAATTGTGGTGGTAGTAAATGGCTTGACTAATTGTCACATTTGATTCATTGCTTTTAATACTCATTGGTCACAAAGTCATTGGAACTACATAGTGGAGACATAAATAGCATCAATGTGTTATATTGTAACTAAATATTTTGAGCCGAAATGAAAGGCGATTTCCATAATAATGGAAGTGGCTTCGTACACCTTGCGCATACCGTCTAACGATTTTAGAGTAATAATTCGCGCAAACCAAATCGTAGAGTAAGATGTTGATCTACAATAAATGGGTAGGCAGCTCGGATAACCTAGAACACCTCGGATTTTTAAACTAAATTCCCAGTGTAGATGTTCTTTAGAAAACCATATAACCCTTAAGAGTCATTCATAACCAAGATTAGTATTGCGAAAGTAGAATCATCCACCCTTCCCTCAAAAAACACAAACCAAAGATTTTTTTAAATTTCAACCTTTGTCGAAAGAGGAGCAGCAGAATCTCCGAAAAATTAAGGTTACCGAACTTTTAGTAAAACTGTATTGTATAATAAAAAAAACAATGTCTCTGCTTAAATTTCAGAAAAGTTACAAGGGCAACCCTTATTGATTGAAAATTTAACCTTTAAATTTATTTAAATCTTTTAATTCTTTCTCGTTTTTCCTAAATGCTAAACTTTTCAGCATCATTACAAAAAATGAAAAGCTCCCATTAGAGCTGCCACTACCGGTACACGGATGACTGCCACATATCGCAGGACTGTAGAGATTTCGAATTTTGGTGAAATACTCAAAACTCGTCATTTCCGGTAAAATTTTAAAAATTATCTGAACTAATTTTGTTTTTTTTAAGTTTAATTTACTATCTTTTTGAGTATAATCGTTTGTCGTATATACTTTTCAAAATATTTGCAAAAAAAAAAAAGCTCATATGGAAGCTGCCACTTCCGGTGAACCAATGTCCGCCAAAAATCACTGAGATTTCCCAATTTATGGAAAAAGCTTAATTATGAAGTGTCAATAGGGGTCGAATTTTTGTTAAAAAAAGTTTTTTTCTTAAAAATGGTCTTCCACGGAAATTTTGGAAAACTGATCTGGACCGGTATTGTTGCAAAATTAATTTACAATCTTTCAGTTTTAATCGTTTTTCTTGTAAATG
Source organism: Nephrotoma guestfalica (assembly GCA_963691935.1). NCBI lineage: Eukaryota > Metazoa > Arthropoda > Insecta > Diptera > Tipulidae > Nephrotoma > Nephrotoma guestfalica. Next base: position 56,194,750 of record OY829913.1, on the reverse strand, counting down.
ATAAACTTTTAAAAATATTTGCAAAAAACGAAACAGCTCCTCTGCAGGCTGCCACCAAGTCTTTAATGCACAATCAATATTGTTACGATCCAATTGCGCAGTCATGTAAACTCGCACTTTACAAAGCACTAATAAGACATGTGCTAACTTTCGCATGTAAGAGTTTAACTCGATCTATTTACGGTCCTATTATAGTTGGGAACACCGAACACCGGATTAGAATGAATCACGAAATAAAGCGTCTCCTTGGAGACTGCGATTTTATTGGATTCTATAAATCGAACTGAGTTAGATGGCTCGGCCACGTTGAAAGATGGCCATCAGAACGATTGATATGAAAAGCGTTCCATCAACAACCAGTAGGCGTACCGCCGTAGAGGAGGACCTATACCTCACATTTGCTCCTGCACCAGAATCTCCAAACCCTGATGTTCTAAAATATTTAAAATTCAACTGTAACATTATCTTAAAATTGCCGGATATTGATTATGAATTGGAAGTTAAAGTGCAGTTAAAGGCAGTTAAAGTGCAAAAATCCCGAAATGGTTTACTCTTCCCCTCAAGTCATCGAATGTAGTGGAGGGTAACGGCTTCCATAACTCTGATGAACACGTGGGAGTTAGTTGCGTTTCTAACTCTGCTCAGCCTCCGAAGGGGAATAAATGAGAGTACAGGGAAGTAGGAGGGGTGAGGGGTGGTCAACAAACATATCTATAACATGGGGAGTCTTTACAACTGATTTTTATTCGCGTAAACGTAACAAATACATAAATAAAATTATTTGATCCCTGCTAATATTTTATTGTTAAACACACGCTGTGTGTACATTTACGCTGTGTAAAGGGTGTTTTTTAAAAGTTCACAATTTTAAATTAAAATAGAATAAAGAAAAACATTTCGAATATCATGCTTGAATGCTTGAATATGATTTCGGCCATGTGACCGCCGCGGCTGGTGCACACTTGGCGTAATCTGGAGCTCCAATTTTCGATCACTCTTTGCAGCAATTGTGGCCGTATCTCGCTAATAACTCACCGAATGTTATGTTCCAACTGTTCAATCGTCTCTGGTTTATCGGCGTAGACAAGTGATTTAATATATCCCCAAACAAAATAATCGAATGGCCAATTAACAGGACCATTACGTGAAATTAGTATTTCATCAAATGTTTATTTGAGTAAATTAATTGTATCCCGAGCAATGTGGCATGTGGCACTGTCCTGTTGGAACCACAGATCAGCAAGATTTATGCCAGCCAATTGGGTTACAAAAAGTTAGAAATCATGTCTCTATACCGTTCACCATTGATTGGAACATTTCGCCCATCATCGATTTTGAAGACATATGGACCAATGATTCCGCTGGCCCATAAAGTGATTTTCTGTGGATGTAATGGTGTTTCGGCAAAGGTTTGTGGTTTATCTTCACTCCAAATCCGACAATTCTGTTTATTAATGTACCCATTTAACCAAAAGTTAGCTTTGTCGCTGAACAAAATTTTTTTTGGAAAATCAGCATCAATACCAATTTTGGCGGCGTGTGCACAAGTAGAATTTTGTAACCACGTAAACCAAGATCCTTAGCTAAAATCTTCCATAAATTGGATGGACACATCTCCATAGTTGCTGAGAACAACGTCGAATTGATTGATTTGGGACTTCATCAATGCTACACTGTACACCGTCTATCGCTTGTTCGGTACGCACTGTTTGACGTGTTACTGCGAAAACGATCCATAGTTAACCGAATGACCTGCGCTGGGACGATTATGACGGCGGTAACCCGAGAACGTAGTGCACGATGAGTGTGGCGAACAGAGCCATTATTTTCAACAATTTGCAAGCGTTGGTCTGGCGTGAGTCTATTCATGATGAAATGGCATATTAAATTAATGTCAGCTGTCAAATCGGTTGTCAAACAAAACAGTGTTGCCAACTTAAAGATATGAACGAGCCTCTAAAAAAACACCCTTTATCAATAAATTACGATTGCCCGAAAAACCGGTTATAAACCAGTCTTGAACCGGAACCCGAATGGAACGAAAACACTAATCTCAACCGCGTCTGAATTATAACAAAATTGAAAAGTTTGAATTGTAACCGCAACCCGGAACTAGCTAAGCTAACGAAGCTATCAAAGCTAACGATCCTCGGATTGAAGGTGCGGTAGGAAACACTGCCACACAATAGACGCATACTAGAATATTGTGAGAACCAGTGATTTGTAAATAAATGCTGGGGGTAAGTCCTCACGATTTATTAAAAACTTTTCTACATTATCAAAATATTCTGATCTGGTAATTAGTCCCCCAAACAGAGAATGAACAGAAAACCCGTTTATATTGTTACGATCTCGTCTATTGGATTGGTGGGCATCAATTCAGCGTGGATTGGTCACTTGGGTAGAACATTAATTCAACAGAAATTGTTCAGTTAAGGATTAGAAAATTAATTACATTTTGTGAAATTAGTGACATCTAGGTTTAAGCAGTAACATTAGAAGTGGTTTTTTAATAGTATAGTTGAATTGCAGATTAGAACAGAACAGTTGCGATTGTTCGCAAACAATCCGGAATATCTCCATATGATTACGGGTGTGATGAATGCAATGAGTGAGTCTCAAGTAAGTCTTTGGTGAGTTCTAAGCGCGGTAAGCGATAGTTGAATAGCGTAAATATTTAGCGGGTTAAATTATAATTTTGGCACTTTCGGTAATATTCCAGTGCAGAAAATATTTACGACGTATTCGGCAATAGTCGAGAAGTGGTGTAAATTACAGGAATTGTTGTTACCGCCGTCAAACAGGATTTGAAAGGGCAAGTTCGTAGCAATTTGTGTTAACGGTGGGATTGTGAATATCAGAAGATTTAAGTCTAGCAAGCAGTGGTACAAGATTTAACAGAACAAATGGCACAAAAATATGATCAACGAAGTAGGGAATTGAAGCAGGCTACGAAAACATAGAGAAGAAACTGGATCAATTGAGAACAAAATGTTTGGCAAACGAGATGATGGTTTAAGCGATACAGCAAATATCGCGAATTTTGCAAATTTGCAAATTTGCTTTCAGGTTTACTAATATTTGTCTCCCTACTACGGGAATAATTTCAAATCGATTTACCCAGTCGGGATTTCTCCCTTAACAGGAGGAAAAATTATGTTTCTTAATTTAAAAAAAGAAAAGAAATTTGAAAAAATGATTAAAGTAGCCGGCGAAAAATTCGAATAATATACAGAATTTCAAAGCAAAGTGTATTCTGATTGGGGAAATATCCACCGATTTCAAGAATACGGCCCCTGAGTTGGAAATGGCTGTCGGTAATTAGGTGGAATCGGATGATGAAGATCATGAAGTGGGTGACATTGGACGGGATGCACCTTTGGGTGGTATGACATAAACAAATCAACCGGGATATTGCCATTTAATTTAAGAAGAAAGAAACAAACTACTCCGGATTTTGGATGGTCAACTGAATGCCGAATCGACGGCTTATAGTGAGCCATTTACTAGTCAGTTACTAGTCAGTTGACGGCGGAAGAGATGGTTTCGATGATTTTGGCTCAAGGATTATCTTTGTAACGCAGAACGACAGTAAGCTTGAGGAAAGCGATAATGCCTGAGGTGCTGAGGGAACAGGGAAAAGATTCCAATGCATGTATGGTATCGATAAGTATTACTAAAAGGAAAATCATAAACTTGTTGAAGGTGTACGATTTGTTGGGCCACCAAATACATATATAGAATGGGCAGAACTAAGTAATATAATAAAGATAACGTACCGCACAAAAAGAAGGAATAGTTGAAAAATGCACAAAACGAACAACACAGAAAATACACGCGAAATCAAAAGGATATTAAAAGGTAACAATTACCCGAAAGAAATTAGCGTGCTAGTGGGAGAAAAATGAAAAATCAAGAAGAAATGGTAGCATACCAGAAGAGAGAGAAATAAAGGACAAACAAAAATGAGGCAACGAACTCGTACCTACGATCACAAGAACTGATGTTCACAAGAACTCAGATTTCACGTACAAGAACAAGCAGAAGAAGTATGGCAAGGAGCAATGAATAAAAAGCAGACGCCTTTGCTGATCATCTAGAGGGCATATTCCAGCCTAATGCGGTACAGAAGAGCGAACAAATACTAAAAATAGAAAAAACTGAAGACCTAGAAATCTCCAAGACCTCTCGGCTTCTTTTGAGATCTCTGGAGTCACACAGATCAATTTTACTCTATTATATCAACGATATTTCAGGAGGTATATAATCAGGCCACTATATAGTCGATCTAAACCTGTTTAGGGATATTTATTCACTTGAAGAGTATAAAGCTTTTCAAGCTGAACTAACTTCCACCAATAACTGGTAATCACTATCAAGAATCCATTAACACTCTATAAATAATGTTGATTGTGCTTGTAGCTTGCAATACATCGTTAACCAAACAGAAAACGATTAAAGACTTAGGCGTTACTTTCGATCAGAAATTTCGTTTCGGATTTCTAAGCATATGGACCTTATTTGTCGTAACTATTATATAATGAAGTTATACGTTCAGTAGACGGAAAAACGATTCATTCGTGTCAGAACGGCACTGAACATTCTTCTAATAGACGTGCTCACACTTATAATACTCGGATTACACACTTAAGACTGTCAATATATAATAAAAAAAACGTTTTTGCATCGTTCGCTAGGGTATAGGAGAAATGTTATATAATTTATTGGAATTAGAGGACAGTTAATTCATTGAATTATTACATACCGGATAAGGAAAACGGATGAAAACCCTTAAAAACTAGAGAAATTAAAATCAGATCGAAAAACAACAAAAGACACCAAACTCGACGACCCAAACCCCTACCTGCCGCTATGGGTGAAATCTCCATTTTTTTCCAAAGAATTATCCAGTGGATTTAATATCCTTTGAAAATCATTTGATACCCCTTCCCCTTTTATTCACGAATACAGTATATCACCAGCACATTGCAAGCTCTTTGCCAACGTGTACACTGACATGGACGATGGGTCGGCGCTGAATTCTGCATTCCAACAGAGGGTCTTATTTGTGTTTATTAACATCACCGATCGTAATCGATGACGAAAATTCGCTTAGCATCTAGCCTGGTGGTATTCGAACCCAGTACCTGTACCGATCCAAGTGACGAAGCTTTAACCACTGCACCACTTGTCCGGTAACATCCGGTAATGTTTTATTGCAGTTCGTGATTCTTACTTACTTTGAGGCGTATGTAAACTTTATTAGGAAACTATTCTGGCTTTCCCTACGAATAGGTAAGTGTGAAAAGTATTTTTAAAGCATATTTGTCTAAAGCATATTTTTCGAATGTAGTTTGGTGTAAATATTCTGTTGGAAAAACTGTTAATTGGGAAACTTCTGTCCCAATTTTATTAGGAAAAATAATATCATTTTCGAAAATACACACATCTAAAGGTGGGTTCACATTTACAAAAATTTGTGTCGAACGCGTTCGGTGAAAACATTTTCGCCGCAAATTAGGATGTGTGGAAGCGTGCGGCGCACGAAATCGACACAAAAATATATGCCACATTCAACGCACACGATCCAGCACTTGGCGGTTTTTTCACAAACATCAAAGAAATTTGAGCCGCATGATGCGCTAGTGTTTATATACACACAAAAAATTTGTGTGTTGATAAACATTTGCGGCGTAAATATTTTTGGGAATTTTTGTAAATGGAACACATGGATTTTAGGTTTCCATTGCCTTGAATTTGGTTTGATTTTTGATTTGTTTTTTGTTTCTAGAAGATACATCGATTGCACATACAATATCAAAAAAATTTCAGGGATAACAGTAAAAACTGTTATTGTATTACTGAAGAGAAGAAGAAGTACGGAATACGGCAATACACATCGTAATCTAACTCATATTGAAATGGACGAAGCAGTAGGAATGATTCGAAGTGAAAGAAGCCAAGCAGATAGATGTTGCCTGTCATTTTAATGTGCCCCATAGCGTTATTTGCAGGTTATGGCGACGGCAATGTATGACTAGGAATTCGTTGGCACAGCGTAGAGTAAGATTTACAACTTTAACGCAGCACCGTCATATTCAACTGTAAATCCGCCGAGAGCAAACTTTAGCTGCCCGATAATTACCGTCATGCTTGTGGACAACTCAAAAAATTTATGTCAGTGACCACACCATCAGGAATAGACTACACGAAAACAATCTCCACGCTCGCCGCCCGTTGAGATGTCTACCGATACGACAAGGAAATCGAGAGCTTCTGTTCACTACTGATGAGCTAAGATTCGGATTTCACCCAGATACTAGGAGAACAAGAATATGGAGGCCGAAAGGTAAGAGTTGTGCAAGAAGTGCCCAGATACAATGGAGTCAGTGTTATGGTAGGGCTGGAATTATGAGTGGTAAAAGAATTGATCTCGTTTTTCCAGAAGGTAACTTATCAGCAGCCAGTTACATCAATAAGATACTGGAACCTGTCGTGCTTCCATTATCAACACAAATCGGATCAGAATTCATCTTAATGCATGACAATGCAAGACCACACACAGCAAGAATCACAACAGACTGATTGGAAACACAGGAAGTCCATGTGTTACCATAGCCAACACAATCCTCGGATCTAGATCCGATTGAACACGAATGGGATCAACTTCAACGAAACGTTCTGCCATATTTAGCATCAATAAGAACGTGAGTGCAACTATGCAATCTCCTTCAATATTTGTAATATTGTATGTGCAATCGATGTATCTTCTAGAAAACGAAACAAAAATCAAACCAAATTCAAGGCAATGGCAACCTAAAACCCATGTGTCCCATTTGCCCTTTTAATGTGTGTATTTACACCATACTAATTCTATCATCAGGTCGAAAAAATGCAATTTAGTAAAAAATGCTATGACAATATGTTTTCCAAATCCCTATTCCCAGGGAACGCCAGAATAATATCATTCTGGTAATACCCTAGAAATAGCGAAAAGGGGAAAGAATTTACATAGCTTTTATCTACAAATCAGTATTTTCTGATCTACTGTGGCACTATTCCGGCTCTTTCAGGGAATAAGGAATTGGGAAAAATATTTTCATAGCATTTTTGCCTGAATTGTATTTTTGTGGCCTACTAATAGAATAAGTTCGGTGTAAATATTTACGAAACAAAGTTAAGTTGTTAAAAACAAAGTTATTTCTCCCTTAAAATGTTTGTGGAACAAAAATTTCCCAGTTAACCTTGTTTTGAAAATTTTTGCTCTAAACTTATTCCTTCAGTAGGACAGAAAAATACAATTTGGACAAAAATTATTAGAAAATATTTTTCCCAATTCCTTATTGCCAGAGAAAGCCTGAAAATTGTCTCCAATTTTAATTTGTTTTACTAACTTTTTACTTTTGTATTAAAGAATTTATCTTTCCTCAATTCCCTATTCTGGGGAACTAGCAAAATAGGGCCACTGGTCGTTATTTTTGAGGGTCGGGTTTGGTGTCTTTTTAAAAAATATTGAGCATGTTTTTTCGATCAGACGTGTCTATTTCTAGAATTTTGTGAAAATCAATTTTTTTTGCAATTAAAGCGCCATCTATATCAAATCAAAAAGTATCGAACAAAACTTACGTACTTTGAAGGTGTAGAATCCGGATCTGAAATAAAAAATGAAGGTTGCTATTGAACATTTTAAAGTTGCACCCGACCCACCTTCAAGGGGCGATTTTGGTGTCACAGACATTTATATCTCCAGATTTCTGGAGGATTCCTTACATCCTCACCCGAAGCATTCGTTATTTAGCTTAATATGCTATATTTATTTAAACACCCCGATTACGCTAGTCGAGTCGATTGTCGTTTCAAGTGACTACAATAATAAACATGTTAGATATGTAAATAAGACAGGCGACTACGGTTTCATATTAAAAGAGTCACTTGAAACGACAAACGACACGACTAGCGTAATCGGGGTGACAATATCCCATCTGTCGTCATTGAATAGCATGAATATTGTTTTCTTGGAACCAATCTTCTCGCCCTGTGATTTAGAGCAGCATTACCTTGCTGACTATACTGCGCATGACCATATTGCCACATAAAATATCATTTAAAAAGTGGTCCTTTACTTCCAGTGCCATCACTTCCTCAAACGAAACAGAATACTACCGCCACAATTTTTGGCGGTTTTCTGAATATACCATCGTGTTGTTGACTTTTTCTGAAAATATCTGAAAGTATTTTGCCACTTTGTGTGCGTGCCCAATTCAAGTGGTAACGCGCGAATTTTATTTTTATTTCTATTTACCTATTATATTGCAAACGACTTTGTTTTATTAAGATAGAATTTAATTAAATTTAAAATAATGTATTAAAAATTTCATTATTGAGAAAAGTAAATAAAGTTAGTTTTAGACCAAACCTTAAGCGACACATAAAGAAACTGTTTGTATAATTTTTGCACGAATTGTCGTTTCGATGAATTTTCGACTTTGATGCATTTTCCTAGCATATACATACTTATAACACTATCAAATTGTTTTAAAATTGTTACCCTTCTGGTTTCTGATGCAGAAAAGAATGATTTATTCGTTCGTCTTAAGAAAATTTCGAAAACTACTTATCATGATAATTGTTAATGCAGAGGAAATTATGAAATGTTACGTTTTGAAATTTATAATCACGTTAAATAAAAGGACTAGAGGTGAAGTATTACTCAAAACGCTACTTACTTAGACTTCGATCTTACCTCAAAAACTGATGTACAAAGTAAAATCCGTCTGCCTACCATCAAATAATATAGAGATATTTAATAAAATACCGTTTTCATTTAAATTTTAATTTTTTTTTTAACTATTTTATTTTAAATTTTATATTATCCAATATAGAGATGAATATATTATTAGATGTATAATAATTAAAAATGTAATTTATTTATATATTACTTATTATTTAAATGATTATGATATAGTTTCCATTTATTAAAATACTACTTTAATATTTTTTTTTAATTTAAATTAGTAAATTAATTCAAATGTTTATTGTATAGTGTATCAAATTTAAAATTAAAGCATATAATTATTATTTTAATAATAGTTTTTTTGTTTGCCTACGATTTAATTATCATTTTTACCAAAAATATTTATTAAATATTATATTATAAAAAATAGTATATTTATTTAATTAAAGAATATATTTTCATATATGTATATATAAAATTAGTTATAATTATACAAATTCTAAAATGAATTTTTATTATAAATTTATTTATATAAAGTAGAGGGGGGGATATCATTTTATTATATTATATAATAATATTAATTTATATAAATTTAATTTAGTTATATATTTATTATGTACAGAAAACAATATTAATTTATATTATTAGTTTATCAATTTTTAATATTACACTAGAATAATTTGGATATTATTTACATGTTAGGCAGTGTTACATGGTACCAAAAATTAACGGAGAACTTCTTCTCCCGAGCTTTGCGTAAATTGAAAGAATTTTGTTGGTTTTTTTTTTATATCAGTCTTAAACTTTTTCTTGTTCAAACGGTTTATGTATTTAATTTATATTATAAAACAAAAAATACAACATTATTGAAAATTGCTGAGTGTCGAATTACATTACAAAAAATAATAGTTCTCTATAACGAAATCAATTCAATAGTAAGCAATTTATGTTTTTTTGTTTACACAACGATTTAAGTCAATTTACTTCAATATACATGTACATATTGGAATATATACGAGTATTATATATAGTGTTTAGCGCAATCATTATGTGTAATTAAAAAAAATATATATTAATAAAAATTAAAGACAACATAATTCAGTGTTATATAAATTTAAATGTAAAGTATAAATTTTTATTTCATCATTATAAATTATGTATTTTAACGTTTAACAGTAAGTAGAATAAATTATATATAGAGCTTTTCATATATAGATTTGTTTTATTTATTTAAACACAAAAGTCACACACTCAGCAATAAAAACAGAAAATCTTTGTGTGTGGGTCTCTTCAATAATATTAATTAATAATAATAATAATAATTATAAAAAAATCAAAAACGAAAAACACAATATATAATAGAAACACAATAGTTTAAAAAATAATAATAATAATAATTGGGGAAAAAAGAAAAAACATTTCCATCATATAATATTAATTAAGAGTATAGATTAACGAGAAACTAAACAAAATTATATATCACACCATTTAAACTCCTCAACTACTAATTTAAATATAACAATTTATTTAACATAAACAATAAACAAATATTATGTAATTTAATATGTTATGTATTTACTGTGTATACAAGTAATTTTTTTTTTAAAGCGTATATTATATTGTATATCTAGAAGACGCATATGATCCTCACCTCAAACGATCGTACACTTTAATTATTTTTTAATACTTAAGATATATATTGTACGTTACAAATTAAAATTAATGTTGTATTTATGTATAAATTATGTGTGGAACAAACTACAATATTAATAAATAACATAATTTTCTAAATGACCGATAGGGTCGGGGGGTTAGGGGAGCCGAACACCATACCCATCACAATCATACACATTGTGGTAAATCCGTGTCAACATCATTTATATTATTGTCTAGTGGTTTACGACTGGAGGCGGGTGGTGTTAGTAAACCGTCCGGACATTTTTGTTCAATAATTGCGGGTGAGATTTCTGGATAGATAACCGTGTGCTCCATTTCTAGCATTTCTATTTTACGACTTGTAACTTTTTCCTAATTAAAATATACGAGACAGAACGATTAGATTAGTAATTAAATTTCGTTAGTTTTCGTTTAACAGTATTATGCTACTTACAAACATTGACAGTGATATTGTATGCGTTTGAAATAAATACGATTCGTCTGTAATTAGTCTAGGGCATATGTGATGCAAGCCGTACGATGATTTGACCTGCTCATTTGATTCAGCTAAAAAAATTGGTGTATTATCTTCACAGATTACTTGGTAAAATGGTTCCATCCATTTTACGCACTCCTCAATGTCTTCCCATTCGAGGCCTGACGCAAGTAATGCCCGTTTTCTGGAAACGCAAATTTAGAAATTTCTAAGTTAAAAATGTGCAATTTGATATCGTTCTCGCTATCTCTAAACTACGTACATAACTAATAACTTAATATTTAAACAAAAACAAAAAATTGTTTATCAATCTAAAGACTTGACCCCATTTTTTTAATGAGGTATTTGCTTAACTTATAGTTGATTGCGATAAGTTTTGGTGATTTTCGGCTGGATCTTTTATCTAAATGTTAGCCATTAATTTTCCGTAGCGTCTTGTGATTCGCTACTGGATGGGTTCTGCAAACAATTAAATTGGAGATGCTTTCACTGAAAATGTAATATGTATACTTAAGGCGAGAAAAGCTCTCATTCAGCTCAGTCCCAAAGACCTTAGACCTATAAGTCTAGCCTCTTCCCTACTAAAAAATTTCGAAAGACAAGCGGAAGCCCTAATTAGGAGTTCGATTGAACAATAGCCTATATAAACCACAACAAGGATACTGCAAGGGTAATGTTGTGGAATTTGCTCCTCACTCCCTTTTTCTCCTATCGAGAAATCGCTTGGATATGGAATACTACATACAAACTTTTCTGAATATAGAGGGGACCTTTAACAACTTCAGACCAGAGGTGGTCAAGCGGGCACTCTCATTGGTGCGTGAATGAGTCACTGAAGAGCTGGGAAATTCTTAAAAGCAGAGTCGTGACGGCCAGCCTGGGTGGGTCTTCCATCTTAAAAGAACGCATGGAAAATACGCTTGGCATTCTCTCCAATTGGACTAACAGTTGCGGTTTGAATGTGAATCGACCCCTGGGTATCGACATCTGGGTCTCATTCTAGACAAGTATTGTACTATTCCGGGCAGGCACCGATCAAAGGAAGTACAGGGCAAAATGATCCAGAGTATGCTCGTAACTCTAACGGCAACCTAAACAAAATATTTTTTTTAACAATACGTGTTTGATAAAAGTACTTTGCATATAATTGAGATAATTATTTAAAAATCATAATTTTAATACTCTAAGTTTACAGATATGTAGTTTAACAATTATTCTCATATTGAAGGAAAAAGAAATTAGTTTCCTGTTTTGATATTTAACATCGACAGTCATCTGTAAATTCAGATACATTTGTAACAATATTAATAATGTAGATTTTTTTTTTTTATTTGGCACTAGCTCCAAAAATTTGGTGCCATATGGCCCGTTTCAAAATTTACAAATTTAATTTTTACATTTTTTACAATCATAATTTAATTTTAATTTCTTTTCATACACCTAGCACACATCGATCTCCTTTCACACTTCTATCTAATTTGTTCTAATAAATTCATACACATTCTTATATAGGTTCATTCCCATTCGTAATAATTCAGTCAAACTACTTGCACTCAATAGAACATCGAACATTTGTCTGCTCTGGTTAAATGCAGAAAATTTCAGAATCAAATGTTCGATGTCCTCCATAACTAAACAGCTTTCACATAATTCACACACAACCAAATTGCGTTTCTTCAAATATTCTTTCCAATTTCCATGATTCAATCTCACTCGTTCCATAGTTCGTAACATTCTAGTACCTCCTTTAAGAACGGTTGCCTCAAAGGAGACCTAACCAACTTCTTACCGTTCACCTGACATTTTTCAACAAACTCTCTCTCCCATTTTCTCCACAGATTCACCTGAAACATGCGAAGTACGTCTCTGGCATCCATGAATTCATATTAATTTACATTATCAATCAAACAACCGCGTTTCGCAAGCATATCGGCTCTTTCATTACCTTCAATCTGTAGGTGTGAAGGTATCCATTGAAGGATGACCTCCCTCCCACAAGGCTGATGATACTTATACAGCATTTCCACATACACATTGCCATGAGTTCCCCTACCTTTACTAATTAATTCCAACCCACTCCGGGAGTCATAGAATAACACTATTCTCCTTCTTCCTTGTATCATTGCCAATTTGATCCCTTCCATAATCCCTATCAATTCTGCATTTATTATACAGATACTGTCATGCACTCTTACCATTTTCTCTTTTCTCATTGAAGGAATATAAATTCCCACACCTACTTACGAACATACTCCCAGTGCGCATAGAGTAATACATAAATTGTTTTCTACTTTGCCCTCTTCTTACACTGACATTTATTTTAGAGTAAAATTTGAAGATCCGAGTATACACAGTTAAAGTAAAAATACTCAGGTTGAATACAAAAACACAAAGTTTCTTGACAGCGCAGCAACTGCTCCGGTTGAGTTAGAAAATAGACCCATTTTTATCATTTGTCTGAAACTGAACACAGTGATTGTGTTAAAAGGCGGATAGGATTAGGAAAATTAATTTGGATAAGTAGGCCCGATCGTATGTACAGCGATTCACTTAACATCAACACAAAATTATTAAGCTTAAAAAATATTGCAAATTGCAGTGTAGAATAATATTTAGAATCTGGTACAATAACTTGATATTGTAATCAATAAATAAATAATACTGTAAGAGCTGATCCCGGAATTTACATGTGCCTGAGTATTAAAATTGTGATATTTTCATGTCATTTAGGCCTCTATTCCCTTAGTCGTATCACTTCGATCTTCTTGGTTACTAGTTTATAAAATCAAAATTTACTAAATAATTTTGTGCAAAACTTACAGTGACTATTATTTTAATCTTAGTTGGCTGCCTCAGTTCTAAAAGTCTATTTATTATTATCGCGCCAAAATTTCAAATGATAGAAATTGTCGTTTCATTTCAATAGCAGTCGCAAGGAGATATTTATAAAGCTACATACTAAGATCTAAAAAAACAGCTGCAAGCATTTTCTTTTCGACATTCACATGTGAGTTCTCTGAATCCCAAATGCGACTATTTTGACGTTTAACGAAGCCATCAAGATGAAAATGAGCTTCATCACGTAGGATGATTTTTCTCGAAAAAACAGCATTCAAACTTTCATTATTTTTCAAATATTGTTCAACAATAAAAACGCGTTGTTCTTTGTGTAGTGCTGCACGTTTACTAACCCCAAACTGTCAGCTGTTAAACTGTGTTCTTTTTTTGGTCGCATACACTAAATTAATTAATTTTTTATTTAATTCGAATTTTGCGTAAATTTTGGGACACCCTTTACAAACAACCCCTACCACATCCAAAGGATTTGCTAACCATGGAGTACTGTTATGCATTTCTGGAAAACGACTGCAGACACTGGAAATCATTCATCATTCATCAACATACAGCAATTGCATAAGGACAGGATGCCACAGATGAGGCCCCTCATGGTAACATCAAAACCACGTATTTGCCACAGTTGAACAGTTACAAAATATTGAAAAATGGATCATTCATTTCATTTTTGGTTATAGGGATGACTCATTCACCTTCTCATACGATTATTGTACTCCGCTTTGCAAGCTTTATGTCAGCCTGTACACTGACGTGGAAGATGGATCACAGTTGTGTTAATTAAATCACCGATCGTCATCAGATGAGAAAATTAAATTGTTACTTCTTTATCTGGGCCACACCTCTCGGTCCAAGTACCAAGGCTCTAACCACTGCATCACTTATCCGTTAACTATTCAAACTAGATTGCTTTAACTTTAAAGACTTCACTCTCAAGCAACGAATAGAGTTTACCCAGAGTGCGAAATTTAGCCCTGCACAGAAGGCTGCAATATCTTTCATGAGTTACCTCAATCCTTAATATTAGATGTGCAAGTAAAGACTCTTTATTTCAACTTTATTGACAATATAATTGTCTTTTGCCATTTATCAGGATGAATGCCTTCGCGATAGAAACTTGGTGGTTTCGAAACAAAATAGTCATCGAGCCATTTTTGCACATCTTCAACTTTCGTGACCCGCTGGTCTTTCAAATATGATGACATCGATGCGGAAAATGGAGAATGTGGGCGAGCGTTGTTATCCAGCAATATCATCTTCCGCCTTCCTAGGCCCGTAAGTGGTCTTTTTTATTCCAAAGCATCACTTAATTTGATCAATTGGGCCTGGTAACGTTCAGCTGTAACTGTTTGACCAGGTTCCAGAAGCTCGTAGTAAATGACTCCTTTACAATCCCACCAGACGCACAGTAACACTTTCTTGGCATGAATATTGATTTTTTCAACTGATGTTGATGGCTGGCCTGAATCAACCCATGATTTGCTGCGTTTAGGATTATCGTACAAAATCCAATTTTCATCAGCCGTTATGATTTTGTGTAAAAAATTATTTCTTTTGTACCGAGAAAGCAAATTCATGCAGATGTCAACGGTCTTCGGTTTATGTTTTCTTCGGTCAGTTTATGAGGAACCCATTTTCTTTCTTTCTGTATATTTCCCATTGCTGCATGCAGTCGAAGTGATATTGCTTGGTGAATAACTCCTAACTGTTCTAAAAGGTTTTTTTTAGGTCAAAAGGAATTTGACACGGATTTTCATCCAGTAAAACTTTAAGGTCTTCGTCTTCAAAATTGTTTTACTGCAACTGGACGTGAGTCGTCCTCAAGGTTAAAATTGGCATCACGAAATCTTGCAAACCACTGTTTTACTGTTAAAAAACTCACAGAATGTTCACTCAAATTCGAATTAATCAATTCCATGCATGAGCAGAATTTTTTTCATTCATCTCTTAAAATTAATTCACACGGAACGACGCTTGTAAATGACTGAAACTTATGTCATAAAAACAGAAGTGACTGAGCCAGATATATCCAAAATGGCGGGTGATTTGTATGCTTTCAAGTAAATTTTACTTCAAAGCCGAGTTTCTACTTGCACACCTAATACATCAAGAGAAATAATTCAAAGTTGTCATGGCTGTATATCAATCACGGGCGTATTACTGGTAACAGCTTACAACAGAAGTAGTACATCAACTGGCTTAAATGTACGAACGTGAAATAAACCTGAAAAAGGCAACGATCTCACGTAAGCAAATTTACTTTGAAATCGTGAAATCGATTACTTTAAAACAACAAAAATCTAGATGGAGCATTATTGCTACCGAAATTGACATATAGACCACCCGAACATTCATTTGACAAGTATTTTGAAATTCATAGATCAATATATCAATATATGATTCATGGAGCAAACATTCCTAGTTACATCATCCAAGGAGTCATCGAGATAAATACTGGAAGTATGTTAGTCCACGAAACAAACGTGGGTGGTGGGTAATATTAGTTACCTATGTATGTTGTACATAAGGACAATCCTCCCAGTAAATCATCATTATAACCTATATTTGAGGTAGAATGGCGCTTAAGGAAATTCTGGGAGCTACGAAAAAATTATGGAGGTGGAAGGATATTTCAAAGATGCCCCAATCACATTGTGGTTTGTCTTTTATTATCATATATGAACTGGGTGCGCTCGGTTAAACCTTAGGTTAGGTTAGGTTAGATTTCAGTGTTTTGGCTCATTGTGATACCACAAATCCGACATCATTAAACTCCCTTTAAACTCATCTAGTGCTATTCACATAGCGTAAGAGATCTCGCACATCACAGCTCTCAATATCAAAGAGGCTGTCCATAGTGTATTTGCCCAAGTGATCATGTATTCTGTCAGCAAGCGCAGGACATGAGCATAGGAAGTGAACAAGAGTCTCCTCCTCCTCGTCCTTGCAGTTTCTGCAGAAGTCATTTGCATCCAGACCCAGCCTTCTCGCATGATCTCCAAGAAGGCAATGCCCGGTAAGTACCCTTACAATTTTTCCTACATCACGGTCTTTAGTGTGATCAAGAGCTTGAAGTAGCTCAGGCCATACTTGCTTCACTACCCTGCTAGTCGGACTGGCGAGCCACCTAGCATTTGCCAAGGCAATTGCTTTTCTATGACTTGCTGCTTTCAGCCCAGACATAGGCCTTCCTACACATCCTACACAATAGGGTGAATTTCGCCAGTCACTATTCAAGCCAAAACTCAGGAAATGTGGAAAATAAAATTTAATGTGAATGAATCCATCACCAGCCAGTTCTTAAATCGCAAAGTGAACTAAGTTACATCGAAAATGTTAATATACCTTGCTAGTGCATACAGCAACCATAAAACAGAAATGTATATTACATTTTCAGACATCAAAGAAACAAACATCGCTCTCATATGACATCCAAATGTAAAGAATCACTCAGAACCAGAATAATGGTACCGCTACTGGAATGCAATCAAATACAACACTTTACACGTGGGCTGACTCTAATATTATTTTGGCATGGCTTAAGAGCATCCCAGCAAATAGAAATCGTGATTAACGTCTATATCAAACATTTAATCGTAGACTACATAATTGTCAATATTTAACAGTATGGCCACATCGTGTATCATCGTAAAAGCACTTAATCGTACGACCAGTTAATCGGAAAATCGATATATCGTAAGGCCACTTATTATAATGAAAGCGAAATTTTTATTATCAGTATTTCTGGGTTGATTATTTTTTCAAGTTTATCCGGTTCGACCATAAGTACCAAGTCTGAAGTAATCCAATGCTACGCGGTTTCAGGGAATTTATTATTGTAATATAAGAATTACAAATAAGTTTTATATGACAACTAAACATTTGTAACTAATACAAGAAGGCAATTTTAATTGAAAGATTAAAACAATTTGACCGGATTGGTCCCATTTAACCGAAAAAATAATATCGCTTTACTAAAATATCTAAACTCATTTTTTAGTTATTCTTGCGTATTGCTGCAGTGCTAAGCGTCTTTGGGGAGTTTGAAAATTATTATTAGCATGATGATTAGAAATTAAGGCTAGATTAGGATTATTGAACATTTACTCTTAAGACGGCAATTTTTATTCATATATCAAAACAATTTCATTTGTATTTCTCAAAATTATGAAAATCAAAGAAGCGGTAGTTTGGGGCGGCAGCCACCTTGATCTAAAATAATCAGCGGATTAAAATGCCTATAAAAATATATGTAGTCGACATTCGATCATAAATTCGATTATCGATTTTAAAAAAAAAAAATTGTTGGCATTTAATCACTTGGTATTTCCATTTCGAAGTTTGGGTGGGTAAACGACCCACCAACAACCCCATACGATTAAGTGTTTATTTAAATGGGCATACAATTTTGTTGTTTACTAAAATAAAAACAAATGTCAATACAATGATGAGGTTTATGAATAACTGTCTGTTCAATTAACTGGCGTAAGGCTGTATTCACACGAAACGCGGATTACAAAAGGGATTAACTTTATTCGCGAAAATAGAAATAAACAGGAAATTAAACAGAAATACTTTAATAGTACGATCCGTATAAATTCCAATAAGAGATAATTAATTTATAAAAAGCGAATTTGAAAATATCTTGTTTCAAAGAGTTTTTGCCAAAAATTTTATTGTGAAATTCCCTTTTCCAGTGAAATTTATATTTATTTAAGGTCTCGATAATTTATATTTTCATGAAAAAAGTTACTCGCGCTCAAAATTCACGTTTAGTGTGAATACCGCCTAAGGCCTGTATGTAATGTATGAACACGAATAACCAGTCGGTTACGTTGTCTTTATACGGTGATGTGGTTGTACGATTTAACGTTCTTACGATTAACTGGTCTTACATTACAAGCAAGCGCTTATACGATGATGTGGCCATACTAAGCGGTGAAATGGATCAAAACAACACTCCAAATTTAAGCTGTTTCTCTAAACTCAATAATTACTAAAATAATTAAATCAAACAAAATTTTATTGATAATTAATAAAAATTGTTTTTAAGTTATAAAGTCAACGTGCGAGGTATTAGACTAGATCAATAGTTATTGCGTTACACCGGAAATTATGGGCGTTAGTATTTGTACACAGTTTTTTAAGTAGACTACTAAATAATGATTACAGCATGTTTTCGTTATGTTGAGATTTGGGAATTATAGAATTTATATAATGAATACACTTGTTAAGTATAAATTGTATGTCATGACCTGTTCTATGCTTCGATTAAATACTTTTGGGATTTGCTAGCAACGCCGAGTATGTGTATTTAGGGTAGTTTTATAGTATGCATGACGTAGGGCGTAAAAAATATTTTGGTAAAATTTTAATTCCCTGTTCCTTAAAATCATTAGTTTTAAATAAAATCTGCACAGACTGGCGGCATTATTTTCAGTCTAAGTAATTCATTAAATTATAGTTTCAAAATATGTTCAACGAGTATAATACGCTACGCCCTTATTTGTTACTAGAAAAAAACTAAGAATTGGTAAAAATTTAAAATATTGGAAGTACATCTGGTACCTACTCCTATTAGCATTATTTCGAGTAATGCTGAATAATGAACTTAATTTTAAATTTGGGAAATTAATAAATCATAAAAGTTCTTATGGATGACCTTCTATGGTAAGGAATGGAATGGAAAAAATTGTCTACCCTAATTTTAAATGTAGTTATGTGGAAAACTGTAATATTAAGACATAACGAGCAAATTGTTAGGTAGCGGGTCCAGCAGACGAGACAATAGTTCTTCGACGCCTCGCCATTTTTTAAACGTGATATCAAAAACTGAAAATGGCATCCATACAACCAAATCCAAACACTGATTTGAAAGTGCACTCAGCAAGGTGAAGAATTGGGAGAAGTACAAGCCGAACCAGAAGCCCGATAGAACTAGCTAGGTATCAAATTACACAAGCTAGTTCCCCAATTGGATGAGCGCGCACAGCGAGAAATTGAATCATAATTGTGATGACCAAACGAAACCCCCGAGCGAATTATATGGACATAAAAGCACCAAATAGAAGAACTACAAGATTTGATTAAGTTTGTTGCGGCGAAAGCTCAAGAAGTTGGAAAACAGATGAGACCACTGAGTTAAACAGTTTGAATTATAAGTCCAGAAGAAGATGAAAAATAAAATTAAAGAAGTCGAATTGAGGAGCTCGAGAGAAGCTTCGGAACCATCGACATGTGACAGGAAAAATCCGAGAACGAACGGTTCAAGAGCAGATGTGTAGTAAACTTTACGCAAGATAAAGAGAGCTTACAACCGAAACAAGGCAACGTTAGAGCTGGTATACGAGGCAGGAACATAAAGTCTATCCGAGGCGCTTCCGAAATATCTTAAACTTTCTAGTGATGGTAAGAAAAATTTTTGTTTGAAAACTTGTTGCGAACGGGACCGAATGATATTAGAATATTCTCAATAACAGGTTATCTACTTTGATTTGAAAATACCGTATAGTGTTTCGAAACATTAATAATTTAATTCTACTTAACAGGCCAGCTGAAAAGATCACGGCCCAATAAATAAATTACTATTTTTCTGCAATTATCAATTATTCCTTAACATAGTCTCCTCGTCAAGAATGATAAAATCAGTTAAACGCTTCCATTTTCTATATCTTTTAATAGAACGATTTGTTCAGGCTCGCTCTGGCGGCTTCTCCCGAATATTCGTCTAAAACAAAAACAACAACTTCTTTTGAAATCTTTAGAATGTCAACTGTATCCTACAACTTCATTCAAATAAATGTTGTGAATCTTTATGTTTTTTGTAGTAAACAACCTTCCTTCGATACCCAGAGGGTTCAGCATTTTCATGGTTGATTTCTGAAGAGAAGATTCGTCTTATCATTTATGAAGCCAATCTTTAACTTGAGCTTGTCCTTTCAATGTTTTATCAACACGCAACGGGCGTCATTAAACCAATGGTTAACGCAATTAATAATGGTTAAACGTCATAAAAATAAGGCGCCATTGATCACCCCGCTCGGTGACTTTTGAGCCGTTATATGTATATAACTCAACGTCACCATTTTGGCCAAATATAGCATTGTTAAAAGCATAAAGACCCCTGTTTTCAGCGCATCCTTCATATTTTGAAATATCTACAGCCAAAGTGAAATTTTTATAAATAACAGCGTCTGAAATCAATGTTTTTATTCAAATTTAAAATTTTAACTGTTCACACTAAGTTTCAGATGCAAATACATATTTTAAAATTCATTAAATGCTCGACAAAGTTTGAAATTAAATTTTAAAATATAATACGAGGGTCCATCAATAAGAACCCGTGTTTGAAAATAGGTGGCGTGTTGCTGAGGAAAGTTGACATTACCATTGTGTACTCAGGTTAGTTTTTATTTGGCAGCCAGTAGTATCACTTGTGTTTCGTGTTTCTTAATAAAACGAATAAAGAGCAATATCGATCCGTAATTCGCTTTTTATTTTTGGATGGAAAAACATGTGAAGGAATAAAAGCGAAGTTGGATGCTGTCTATGGGGGCCCTTCACCATATATGACAACCGTGAGATATTGATTCAACGAATTTAAACGTGGCCGCACATCTGTTTTTGATGATGAGCGGCCAGGCTGTCCAGCAGACGTTGTTATCAAGAAAATCGTCAAAAAAGTCTACGTCAGGATCCTCGCTGATAGCCGAACTAAAGTGCGCGAAGTACCAGAGACCGTAGGGTGTGTCGTACGGAATGGCAATTAATATTTTAAACGATAAGTGTGAGAAAGATGTCGGCCGGCCTGGTTCTGGCTGCAATTTCTTTATGTTTTCCAACATGGCTTGGAAGAAACAAATTCAGCTCAAACGAGGAGCTTATCGCCGAGACAGAAGCGTATTTTGAAAATATAAATATAAAAAACTTGCGTCTTCATTCCTAACTTAACGGCCCTCGTGTAATACTATAAAATTCTAATCACTGATTTTAGAGATATTGCAGTTTGAACAAGGGAACTGTAATGGAAGGCCTCTTTTTAAACGCTTATAACTCGAAAGGACCACCTCCTGCTGCAAAGTGACAGACCTAAAGTCATTTTCTCTTTCATCAAGTAATCTAACGGAACTATTCATTGTCAGCCTGCATAACAAAAATAAATAAATTTGTAATCCGAGGATTAGATACCGGTCCGTACTTAAAATCGAGTATTTACTTAGTGGAAAGGCTCCGCCACCAATTTAACTCATATTTTAAATTTATATGAAAATTTTGATGATTGTAATTCACTCCTGGATAGAGACATCATGTGCCCCTTTTAATAGTTATTAAATTGATCCGAGGTGAAACCATTGAAATCGAAAGCCTGATTTCCCAGAACTCCATTTTGACTAATCTTCTCGCAAATATTTTTAGCAAGTTGGTCAGATTTAAAACACATGATTCCGAACTCACTTTTAGCTTCGATTTCTAGTACAGAATTCAAGTTGTTAGTCTGTTTATTTGTATCATTGGTGAGAAAACGACCACACATATCCTCTACTTACACTATGAGCACTACTAAGCCAAGATATGTTCAGTACTGAAGTTTATAGATTCTAGTTAGTAGCATCACTATTTTCGATTTTCGACTTAGTTTATGTCTCATTTATTACGAGCAAAATCGCAGTATATTTCACTCAAATTACGTATTTTCTAATATGTTCTCAGCTTGCAGGGTAAAACATCATTCTAGTCCAGTTGGAACCTTGTAAACATGCTTGTGCATACATATTTTTTGCGAATAAAATATGTTTTATAAAAAAGCAAAAAAAAACAGTTGTTTGTCGATTTTTGATGGTAGTTGACCGAATGACTAATTTATGACAAGTCACATTAGTTTCTCAAATGACTCGCTCATTGACTGTCCACGTTCGAAGACAAGTGTGAGTTATGTAATTTACATTTCATCTTTCTTGGCAACGTCTTAAGTAAAACATATATGACAAATCTTCAATGTTTCGCAGTCTGTAACTTTTTTTGATGAGGCATAGGTAAACAATCAAGCAAGAGATATGAAAAAACATTTCGTTTCATGTTCTCTCATTGTGACAGCTCCATCAATTATTATTTTTATTTTAGATAATTGGTAAGTATTCTGTAAATTTTAACATAAGCAAATTTGTTTATTTTCTATTTTCGACCAAATGGAATACTAATACATGACGGAAAATGGTTATAACATTCTTTAAGACGGCAACATTTTTACACTTTTGGTTTATTAAAAATAAATTAGATGACCCACATAAATTTACCTCAGTCATATCACTTACAATTCAACCCTGACATGTCACATACCATTCGTATATAACTTCTCAAATACGGCTCAACTCAGACATGTCATAAACGATTCATATCGGACTTTTCACAAACGAAGATTAGACCATTTGCTGATACGTGTCATGCTTGATTGTCGCTGATAAGCAATTGGTGTGTCGCGAATGACTTTCATTCTGGACGATGTCTCTTCTACGATTTCGAAGACCACTATAATGATTAATTTTAGTACGAAACAATTTTTCGTGATACATCGAAATGTTGAAATGTGAATAAGTTCACAATTAGATCAACATGTTGAAATTACAACGTTTTATCTTATGATTTGTTTCGGAAGAAGGATAGGTACTTTGTAGAAAGAAAAGAGTCATACGAGTAAGTCGACATAAATAATTCTGAAGCAGTGCAAGATTCTAATTTGAAAGTAGCCAATTTTTATTACAAATAATATAAATTTAAATTTTTCTTTTTACATGTTTGTAGAAACTGTAAATTTTTACATTTGACAATTGCCGAATTTCCTTTTCCTAGGAGATTCATGGATTGAGAGCGACTAACCTAACACTGATAATACTAAAACTAAACAAAAATTACCGTAACGATATTTCTGTAAAAATTACGAAAAGCCTGGGGGCTATTTGGGAACTCGATTCGTAATCGATAGTACTTGATTCATATTTGTATTGAATGTGATATTCCCTCTGGTTTTTTATCGGTTACTTATTACTAGATGAGCTTACAGAAATGCAGATTAATTAAAAAAATTTAAGATCGCTTTAACTTTGAAAAACGGGCAAAATCCCTCATGAACGATATTTAAAACCGCTGAAAATATCGCCGATACCCTTCAAAACACATCCCAAGGTCTATGAATCGGGACGTAGTCGAATACAGGAAAATTACCCACGGTTGGAATACAATATGTACTCGCATGTATAGATGTAAGCTTTGTACCGTTTTGATGAAATGAGTGTTATGAAGCCATTTCAAATCGTTCAGAAAAATTTTGTATTTTTCAATGCGTTGGTGCGACATTTAATATTTATTTGTTGAATAAAGAATATAGACTTTAGACCATAGAGATCATCAGTTTGAAAATTGAGATTCAACGACGATCGACGATAACTTTGCTACCGACAGGCTGGCTTAGCTTCAAGACAAGTTACTGCTGATTTTATATATAAATTGAGAAAAGGCGATTGGACATTGTTCAAAGTGAAATTTTATATTCTGGGTATTCCTAATCGGCGTGTATCTAATAAAAACAAATTGAAGCCGATATGAACATTAGAGTTAACACCGACTAGGAATGACCAGAATACTAAACTTCTCTTTCAATGATGGCCAATCGTTCAATCTCTATTTTAAAAGTAAAAGCCAACATATTTTAACCCAAAACTATGCAAGAATATTGATAATGCTAACAAAAAAACATCATGTGACCAATGTCATGAGTCCTTATACTCTTTAAAAAACCCAAATTTGGATTGAAATCGATATATTTTGTTCGCCAAACCTAAATTAGATGTCGCAGCTAATGGAAACAGTAGTGTCATAAGCAGCGAGTATAAACCTTGGCCAAGTGACCGACTTTACTTCACTGAATCAAGTACGGCAAACCTACAAGAAAGTATCAGAAAAAAGCCTGCTTCACGCTCAACATTAAAGCGCGGGTCGCCCTCTCGTAGACAGGAATGTGAACAAAACTTTTTTTTAATAAATAACAATTGACTTAACTTGTTTGCATAAAATTGATCGGAATAAATGTCAAATAAAACAATTTATTGATTAATTTCCAATTCCCGTTGATGCTATTTTGTTCACACTGAGGGGTTTGTGAACAAAACACAGTCACCAAAATTCACAGGAAATGTAAAGGAAAGAGGGAACGTGAACATACCCGTACATTAGTGGTAAACATAAATGTTTTGTTCTTCCCGATACTTGTTCATTTTCGAATGCAAACTGGCATTGGAGTAAAAAAATCGTAGTGAACACAAAAGTGTGGGTCGAAACAAAATTCAATTTGAAAATGAACCGTGTACCCACCCGAACAAAGCTTTGATGTTTAGCGGTAAACTGGGCCTAAACTGCTCCGATCTAAGAACGATCTAAGCAGATCCAGACATAGCAGTGAAAAACAACAGATCATAAGCTAATATCTATATGCTACGGGTCAGTAATGATAAACTACGGAATTAGTGGTTGGGGTAAGACCTATCCTTGCAACGAAACAAAAAGGGTATACGAGCATTTTTACCCGAAATTTCATGAACACGATAAAAAATGCCCAATCAATGTAGATATAGCAATCAATTGATACAATTTAATTATGGTGTACAAATATAGGGAATTAAAGCATCGCGTAAAAAAAGTCTTCGCACATATATCAATTGAAACTGTTTCGAATAGAAAAAGGTCAGATAATTCTGAAAAACAAAACAAAAAGAATTATGTTTGTCTCTAATTTGTTTTATTGTCCTTCAAAATAAGATTTTGGTCTTACACCTTCTAAGAAACTCTACAGGTAATTAGATTGATCACTTATTTTGTCCTCGTTTTTACGAGGAATTTTAAAATTTCTAAATTTTTAAGATTTATGAAGTTGTGGTAAACAGGCATCTTATAGCATGTTGGAATATGGAACTGGTGCATTTCACTACTAATAACCTCAAAAACCATTAAATATATGGTTCCAATTGCTGTGTTTATTCCACAGTTAAGTTAGCAATGCTATATGCAAAATGACAAGTGTAGCACCGATATGAACGCGTCATATGAAAATGCTCTGCCAGCTAAAATTTCGATTTTATATGAAAATGGCATTGGCTGTGGAATAAACGCAGCAATTGCTAATTTAGATGTGGAACAAACGCATCACTTGTTACATAAAATTTTTACAATGAAAAAATTTTCAAAAATTTTCTTTTACAATTTAAGGGCCCTCATTCTTTGCGTTTTAATTTCAAAAACAATAAGTTCTAATTCTAAGGAAAGAAATTCGACCTAAATAGACCTGCAGATAAAGCTAAATTTAGGAGTTTTTTTTAATTAACCCATTGATTGGTAACTTTTGTACTGGTATAGCCAAAAGATCGAAGATTAAAAATCGGGTACGGTAATTATCCGAATAAAATTGAGTTGATTAAATCAAATATTAGCCATTTTCAATCTCGTGTTTAATGTAAAATAAAACATATGTTGGATATTTTCTTAAGAACTAAGTTAATTTTATGATTGAATTTAATCAGGTAACACGATCCAAGTCTAAGCATTTGAACCTCAATTTCGAAGTTTTATTTTAGATGGTAAATAGTTTCATTTGTGCCAAATAGCTGGCATTTGAAATCTAAAATTATTATTGGGGCCCAGGGCCTCTTTATTTTATTTGCCAATTAACAATAAAATTAATAAAGTTGGGATTAAACTAACCTTTTAATTTGGACATTTCTTAGCCATATTCTAATGAATCCGGTTTGAATGTGATATTAGAACTATCAAAACAACATTTGGAAAATTTCAGGCTTAATAAATTTATTTGACGATTTATTAACGACTTCCGTCCAAATTAGGCCTATATGATGAAATTACGGTCGGATGGACAACAATGTCTATCAAAATTGGTATAAAACATAATAGGTACATTGATTGAAATTCCAAACTGAATTTTAATTTCAATTCTTGAAAATGGTCAATATTAACCATGTTAAATTTAACTAAGCCATTACCTAACCAATTACAGGTTTCCATCGATGTGCAGCTTAAAGTAATGAAGATTCTAAACTAATATTTAGGTTAAAAGTTCCATTTGAAATCCATTAACGCTGATTCACGAGAAACCGTTATGCACATCATTTACGTAAAGTTTGCTCCTATTTCTGACAAACTTGAGAATGTCAGGCTACCTAAAAAAAATATACAGAGTATGTTTGAAGCTCAGGAATATTTTAAAATTATTGACCAAACCATCTAGTAATTTATGAATTGTAACTATAAACAGGAACAAATTCAGACGTGGATCGTCAACGACAAAAACAAGGATCTTCAAGGATATTGAAAACCAAAACTAATTTAATTGAATAGTGAGAATATTTTGAGAATATTTAAATCCTTTGCTAGAGTAAACTTCACAATTTAAATTAAAATTCAAGCAACAATCAAAAACCAATCGAACCGGAAATCAACCCATTAAAAATAAATAAATAAATATATTTTGTTGGAAAAAATTATTAAGATGATGTTTGCGTACTTAACAAGGTTACACAATAGCATCGATCAATAATCCACGTATTGAAATGCAAAAAAACTACACCACAAAACTTAAAACTAACTGTAAATAAAATAAAATAAATTCTTTAAGTCACGAGTCATGATTTTTTACTCCACGCTAATAAAATATCACATAATATCGCGAAATATGTAAGGGATTTAAAATTTAAATGCCCGCGATTTGTTAGTATGTGCAGCGTGGTTATTTAAAGACAGAGAGAAGATGAATGACAGAAAAAATTTTTTTTTTTTTTTGCTCGTTATCAGCACTAAAAGTCACGCTAAATTTGGCGCGCGCACACACATTTTTAAAAGAAAACTATAATTGGAGCACAACAACAATAGCCCCCGAGTAGCAGCATATCAAACATTTTACATATTTTAAAGGATGTGGGTTTTGGTCGTTCATCCGTCGCCATCACACACATGGGAAAAGTTGATTACCCTCTCGTTTTTAAATCGCCTACGTCATCATTATGAACTCCCCAAGATGATCTCATTCTCATGTTTAAATTCGCACACGAAATACGTATAATTAGGCATTAATATTATAAGACATAAAAATCACTTACACGTTTTTTTAATTTTTAGAAAACTATTCCGAATGTTTGCATTTTGATTAGACAAAATAAAAATATCGTATCAAATTTATTAAAGCACAAAATGGTTTTTAAATTTTAAAAAACTTGATAAAATAACAAAAACAAAATGCACTTACCTATCTAATGTGTGACACATTGCTGCTGCCGCTAACACGGAATATTGAAAATTTGCTATTCCAACGTCCAGGGTGCACAAATCTAGTAATTGTGCGGTATGGGCATATTCCATGCCCGAAAATTGGGGATAGATGAACGCATCATCGTTCCGTGTACCGAATTTAACCGGATTATTATCACTTTTACCTTTACCACTATTTTTATTATTACTACCACTATTTTGACTATTATTACTACCACTATTATTACTATTATTATTACTATTTCTATTTACTGGCTTTTGATTTGATGTTGTATTCACTTGCATATAGAGACTTAACCATCCCATTATAGTAACAGGACTTATACACCACTTTAGTTCTTTCAACAAGATTAACTCTTGCTGTATTAAATCGTCCTCAGTACAAGCACTATCCGTTACGTAGGCAAACTCATTAATTTTTGGTGGATAGATTTCCTCCACTTTAGCTGCGATAAAGAGGCACGTCACCCCAATCAATTGCAAATGAGTTTTATTTATTTTCATTGTGGCCGTTGTTAGGAACCGGTCTAAATAATCCACGGCCAAATAATACGTTTCACGATGTAGTTTATAGACTTCGCACACTTCAATTAACCAGTCTAGAAGGATGGCACGCATTCTCGGTTGTAAACCGGAATGCTGCTGCAACATATTTGGATTACGATCTAAAAGGCCACGGGCATCCTTGCGGCACATTTCTTTCCAGACATCTTCGGAATCGGCCCACGACATTGGAGGCAGCGGACACAACCGTAAATCGGTTGATGATGTAACCACACATGATTTTTGCCTGTATAACAAAAACGAAACATAAATTATATTTATTAAATTCATAATATTAATATTTAAATTATATTTTATTTTACCTCCAAGTGGGAATTTTTTTCAATCCATGTGGCGTCGTCTGCTTCACCGATATTAAACTCTCATAATTTTCATCGTCACATGTGTTCACTGAAGAGGGTGGTGAACCCAACGCCACAAAATCAAAATCGCCATGGGTCGAATAACATTCAGACGAGCTATGTATAATGCCTAAATTCGGATTAGATGTGGCCGATGATTGGGACGATGATAGTCCTAAAGTGCTACTTCCACCGCCACCAACACAGATGCCACCCTGTGACGATGCATATTGGGTGTCGTCCGAATTTAGTGAGAGGGATGGCGATGGAGCAGACGATGTTGATACGTTTGAGGCGGCCGATGAAATTTGATCCGATAGGGATGATGTAGTTGTTGGTGGTGAACATTGACGTTTTGATGGACGTTCATTTTCTAAGTCCTAGAAAATAATAATCGAGCTTGTTAACCGGTTAACCTAAGACTCTATAAATAATTATATTTTCATCCCTAAACCGCTAAAATCAGTGAAATGAATTTCGAGTTGTTTGTACGCCAAATATTTCCCTCCAAAAACAGGAATGTAAACAAAACAATTTGTATTAAATTTAGGGTGAAATGGCTACGCACCAACTGCATACCAATACATTAAAAACCATCAACATAAAAACTACTTTATAAAGAGGGTGAAAGAAGAAGTAAATAGCTATGTTTCGCGTCAGTGACTTAAAGAAATATTTATATTTAGGGGTTTACCATATCATACATAAGTATGTAATTATGCTAAGATCTTACCTGGCTTTCTTCAGATGCCGTTATTTTCCGTTTTCTTTTATTGTGTACTGCTGCATTTTCAAATCTAGAAACGAATAAAAACAAAACGAAAACATTAAAAATTTCATCCCTTAACGCCATTTTGGATCTCGATCGCGGACCCCACACAAAACTTTATATTACGAAACAGGATATTTACCTTGGAACTTCCATTATCATCCGGTGCGACCGGTATTTTAGATTATTTTATGATCCACTCTTTGGGTGTCTATGATCCACAAATTTATTGTTTGTTTATTTTACAGAAAATCACTAAATAAGGAAATCACCCCCGTAATTTTTCTTGTTCAATTAATTTTTCAAATTATTATATTTTGGTACCCGGCACAAAACTATTTTTTACAAACGTCTTTTTCACACAATTTCCCTGTACCTTTGAATCTGGATTGCAATGCAAATGAAAATTGAAATTAAATTTTTTTTTTAAAAACCAACCCCCTGTTGAATGATCACCACAAATTTATTTTTTTTTATTTTTTTTAGAAATATGGCGGCCCGATTCTTGAAAATGACTTCACTTTAGAAATACAAAAAAAAGCTTTTTTCTCTTGTGTTGTATGCGAGCGACGATCAGAAAAAAAAAATGAGGTGGATTTTAAATTTTAAATAACTCTGATAATTCGACACACAACTTGGTATTTCTGCAAAAATACGATTACGCGATTATTTAAAAAACAATTGCACTTAATTTATACGTAAAAATCGCGTTGCGAATTTATGAAAATTTTATTTTAATGTGCCCTTTAAATTTAACACGTATTTTAAAAAATATTCTTATGTGTCGGCCATTTGACAGTGAAATTTAGAATGAAAAAAAAATTGTAATACAGAACGTAAATCTGTGATGCAGTTTTTTGGAGCGAAAAATTTGGCGGTAAATTTTTGTGAAAAATTTTTGTTCCCTGGAAAATCAGAATCTACACACTATCACCATTCCAAAACTATATAATTTAGTGGGATTGGTGCACGGCTAGGACCTTAAAATTGGCCCCGAAAAAAGGGAATCCCGCCAAAAAAATTTGCATCCACGTCAATATATTTGTACGGTCGTATATCAAAATTTATGAATGAATCAAATAAAATGTGTCCACTAAATCGATTAATAAACAGTTCGAGAATTATTTTACTAGGCCACAAGAAAAATATTTTATGTAATTAACACTTAAAATCCATGTTGAAAATATCCACGAGATCGATTCTATCCAGGGGGCGCTTTTATAGGCATTCCAATTATGACAAAATCATGAATTAAAATATATTTTAACACAAAAACTATCGATACACACGACTAAATAATTAATAAACGATGTTAAAACAATTACATTTATAATTATTTTAATAAATAAATCACACAAAAATTTAGTACGCGCACAAACATTTCATTACACTGGTATAAATAATAAAAATTTTTACAAAATGTATTATACACGCAATAGTTCATGTATTAAAGCATCGATTAACACAAATTCGCGAGAATTTTGTGCTAATTTTAATTAAATTGCAAATAAAATTTATTAAACGCTTGCAGTGAATTTAAAAATGTTGACAGCCGAAAATGTAAATGAAGAATATCGTTGTAACAAAAAATATAGTAGTTATTACCGTTATGAAAAAAACGTACTAGATTTCATTTCATGTAGATTGTATTGTTATGATCGTAATTTTAGCGAGCAACACAATTTTTAATAATATTTTATACGTTTTTGTATATTATACTAATTTTAATACGATTTCCGCGTAGTTTTATTTAATTAATAAATTCGATAAAGGTTTTCATGCGGTTTAAAATAATATCGAAAAAATTTTCTAGCAATTTTGTTACGTTTTTGTATTTTGGTTTTGTTTTACTGTATATGTGTTAGAGGGGAAATTTAAATGCCCAATTGTATTTATGTAGTGATGAAATTTTTTCACACCAGCTGGTTGATTTTGACTCAGCTGATTGATATTTTTTTTACTCACACACAACGATATACAATGGCTTTTAAATATGAGGGGAATTGTTGTTGTTGTCTTTTGTATTGTACATCGCGCGAAAAACAATGCTTGGTGTGGAATTTTTTTTTCTGTTACTCTCTACCTCTCTTTAGGGTTGTTCGGCTAGTTTTACGCGGTTTTTATGATGATGATAGTTGCTTTTATATAATATAGCTATGGGTACAAAGACCTTTTACCAATTATCGTTAGATCGCTAGTTTTTTACTTAACTATTTTGTCGATTTAGGATTTGCGATTTTCAGTCTAAGCCGCGCGGTCGCGGTTACTTTTTTTTTGTTGGGCTTTCTTCAGGTATTTTTGATGACGCGCTTACTTGTAACATGTCGCGTATTAACCTAGAAAATTATTTTTTGATGATCCAAGCATATCGGATAACTAAAAAATTAACAAACAAGTGAATGGCCACTGTGTCCCCCATTGAGGCATACGATTCTAAACAAAAATTACTGGACTTTTAGAATAGCTGCAATGACGTAGGCCTAAAATAGAAGTAGATAAGAAAATTAGCGGTTTTTTATTAGTTGATTAGC
This sequence comes from Nephrotoma guestfalica, assembly GCA_963691935.1. NCBI lineage: Eukaryota > Metazoa > Arthropoda > Insecta > Diptera > Tipulidae > Nephrotoma > Nephrotoma guestfalica. Next base: position 56,162,481 of record OY829913.1, on the reverse strand, counting down.
ATGCATGCTTTACGTGACGTATGTTTTTTCTGCCATGTTTGACTTTCATTTGCCCATGTCATGCGTTCTAATATAAAAATGATATCAACTTGGCACTGGAATTAAGTTAAACCAAAACGTGACTGGTAAGGAAAGATCTTGGTATCGACAAAGGTATGACAAGGCCAGCTTACAGTCAATGTTTATTTTAAAACAAACGTTCTATTGGACCCATACTAGTGACTACTTTAAATTAACTCCAAAAGAAACTTGTTAGATTTCTGAACAAGAGTAAATCGATCGCTCGCTGTTTTAGTACTAAATCTATATTGCCCCACTATCGCCACCGCCTCCAGGTTCTCATTATTGAAAACAAGAATAGGTAAAATAAGTAACCTAGGTGTGGGGCGGATCACGCTAATTGATGGCGGATGGGTCGGATCAAGGTGTTATGCAAACCGTGCCGTTGATCAGCCTGGCTGGAGACCCATCTACAATTAATTACTCAGTCCTGAAAGTAGCCCTCTGATACCTGGCGACCTCCAGTTGTATGTAGCCTTACCCATGTATAAGGATCTCTGCACAGGCGGACCATCATTTTCTCCGTTACTCGTGGGAATAAGTATGGAATCTAAAAAAAGAAACAAAATTAAAGAAGTGGCCAGCACTTCTCAAATGCTGGTGAAGACGGGGAGTCTGTGACTCCAGCCGTCAAGGTGGCTATGACTAGTTCCGTGGCTTGCAAGCCAGGAACTAGTGGTAGCAGAAAAAAGGAGAACATCATTGCCCCTTCGGTTCGGAGATACAGGACGAGTCATTCGGCCTTCCGTATCTTGGACAGACTGGCTACAGTCCCGGAGGAGCATTCGACGAAAGAGCAGAGGAAATCTGTTAACTGGGCAAATAGTTGCATAGCCGAGGAGAGCAATGCACGTAAGGAGGCCGGTGCTACCCGTCGTGGACGAGAGCCATGAGGAGGGGAACATCACTGGGGAAAAATGGAGGTTGGTGTTTAACGCACTGAACCTAGGCTTTCTGAAAGTCCTTGGACAAAATCCGGGACCCCCGCCAATTTGTGGGACGCGGGTTGGTATCAGCGACGGCTGAAACTGACCACGTGTGAAGATCAAAGATCGGCGTTCTTGTATAGGAAGGCGATCGAGGAGTTAGGCGAGGTATGGCCAGGAGCGAAGTTCAAGACAGTTCCGAAGAAGGAGGATTGCCATGCAGGACAAGCCCAAGGGCAGTTTCAGATTATCAATTGTGATAATCATTAAGGAATCCCTGGCTCCCCTGTCAAAAACCAAAGGGGTTATAAACTTCGGATTCGGTTCAGTCACCCTTAAGGTGTTTAGAAAGGACAAGGTCGGGGAAACCGAACATCGCGCTGCCCGAGAAGAAGGAGCAAGAGGTCCAGCCGGTTGAGGAAAGCTCGACGAGTGGTACCTCTCCAGAGGAAACATTGCAGCTAGTGGCGAACCCAAGTGAGGGGTTAACTAGGGACCTTAGAGATCGGGTCCAATTAACCGACGTAGCACGGCTGTCGCGATAAGGTGAGTAAATACTGTTACCAATGATCAGGTTTGTCCAAATAAATCTACATCACTCCAAGGCTGCTTCAGCGGCGCTACTTCTCCGACTTGATAAGTCAGGGGAGGAGATAGTCCTGATCCAAGAACCTTGGAAAGAAAAACGACAAGATCTGTGGTCTGCGAGCGAAGGGGTACACCCTTTTTTACGCTTGTGGGACGAAAAAACGCAGATCATGTATACTGTAGGAAAATAATATAAATGTTTTTCTACTTCAGCAGTATTGCAATAGGGACATAACTGCGGTCTGTATAGAGAAGGAGGGGAGGAGATTCTGGTTTCCAGCCACATACATGAACCGAGAGAAGCCAGTGTCTCCAAATTTACTGGGGGCACGTGTTTGGGACTCGGAAAGGAGGAAGGTGGGAGTTATCCTAGGGTGTGACGCGAACCCGCATCATACCATCTGCGGTAGCTCGGACATCAATGACAGGGGTGAGTTACTTTTCGAATTTCTTTTAAGAACTAACTTCATTATTAGTAATATAGGTCGGGAACCCACCTTTATTATTAGCAATAGACAGGAGGTGCTGGATGTTACTCTGGTCTGCGATTTTATTTCACCTATGATCAGGGAATGGAGGGTGGCGAAGGAGCATTCCTTCTTTGACCATCGGCACCTAACGTTTAAGCTCAACCTTAAAATTACAAATCAGTGCGTGTTCAGAAATCCCCAGAAGACAGTATGGCGCGTATATAGGGAGGTATTGGAGGGCAGGATTCCATCTAGAGTCCCAGCACTCCCCGACACGGGTAGTGATCTGGATTCAAAGGTGGACACTCTTACTAGGACTTGCAATATCTCTATGAGGATAGCTTGCCCATTAACAAAGCTGAGGGGAAAGCAAAAAAATTATTGGTGGACCTCGGCACTTGCGGAGTGCCGAAAAGTCTGTGGGTCTACTTTCAATAGAGCGAAAAGATCAAGAGAAAGTCAAGACTGGGACTTATATAAGGAATGCCTCCGAGTATATAAAAGGGAAACAAGAAAGGCGCAAAGAAATTCGTGGAGGCTCTCCTGTGATAGAATGGAAGGGGTCTCGGGTATCTCGCGCTTAAGAAAGATTCTCTCTACTAGTCCAGCTATTCCAGGTTATCTGAAAAACCGAATGGCAAAAGGACGGTTTCTAGTGGAGAGACTCTTGATCTTTTGATGGAAACTCACTTCCCGGATAGTAAGGATGCGTCGATTGCGGGGCCTTTGGCTGACTGCGGGTCTAGGGATGACTGCGGCGTTCAATTGTTGTGTACAGAGGATATTCTGAATACACAGAAGATAAAATGGACTATTAAAAGTTTTAAGCCCTTTAAATCAGCTGGTTCGGATGGGATTGTGCCAGCAGAAATTCAGAAGAACTCGGAGGTCCTACTTCCCTATGGTTGGAGGTTATCTTCAAAGGGTGTCTGAAGCTGGAGTACATCTCGAAGAAATGGAGGGAGGCTAGAGTGATCTTCATCCCGTAGGCGGGTAGAAGCTCGCAGAGCAACCATAAGGACTTAAGACCGATATCTCTGTCATCTTTTTTGCTGAAAACCATGAAAAGGTTGCTGGATGTCCGTGTTCGTTCGAGAATTATACCCAGAAGCTGGGCACAGTCTCAACATGCGTACCAAAAGGGAAAGTCCGTGGACACGGCGTTACATACATTGGTTCGGGAAATTGAGAAGTCACTGAATTTTCAAGAATAGTCGTTGGTAGCGTTTCTCGATATCGAGGGCGCTTTCAACAACGTAGCAGAAAGGTTAGGTAGCAGATGCGTTATAGCGGAGAGGGGGAAGTCTCCGTTAGAAGGCGGCGTGATTGGGAAACACCTTAGGGAGGTGTCCTTTCTCCCCTTCTTTGGAATGTAGTTACTTCAATGGACTACTATTGGAACTGGAGGGGGAAGGAATAGGCGATAGCTGTCTCGGGGAAGCACCTATGTACAATCAGAGATTTGATGCAGAATGCATTATCAATCACTGCGGGTTGGGCCAGAAGATGTGCAATGGGGATTAACCCATCTAAAACAGGGCTGGTCCTTTTTACTAGGAGATATAAAATTCCGGTAATGGTTCCACCAAGTCTAAATGGTATATACTATGCTGACCCTTACTCATGGGGCGAGATTCCTGGGGATCCTTCTCGACAGTAAGCTCAGTTGGAAATCCAACACGATAGAAAGAATGAAGAAGGCCCCCGTGGCACTCTATTCTTGCAAAAATGCCATAGGAAGGAAATGGGTTCTGAAACCGGAGGTTATGCTGTACCTTCTCCCGTTGGATATTATCGGTAAAAAAATGGCGGTCAATACGGCCGCCCGGCTATCAGCGATTTCGGGGTAGAAGTGCCTGAAGAAAGGGCACTCAACTATAGCCATTTCTGTGAGGGATGACTTGGTGAATTTGGATTATGTAACACCTCTTTTGTGCTTTGGCAGCGTTTTAAGGCGATTCTCCCCTCTAGGGAGGATTGGAAGAATGGTCTCATTATTGAAACCGGGAGAGTTAAATTCTTCACCGACGGCTCCAAGCTCGATGGTAGAGTGAGAGCTGGTGTGTTCTGTGGGGAATTAAATATAAGTTTATCTTTTCGCCTACCTGATTACTGCAGCGTGTACGGTACGACTCTCCAACTGGAACCAGGGAGAGAATGTGTAGGCAGGCCTATGTCTGGGCTGAAAGCAGCTAGGTGGCTCGCCAGTCCGACTGGCAGAGTAGCGAAGCAAGTATGGCCTGAGCTGAGCTTGACGCAATCCAAGATCTTGATCACACTAAGGAAGCGTGATTTAGATAAAGTTGTAAGGGTACTTACCGGACCCTACCTTTTCGGAGATCATGCGAGAAAGGTGGGTCTGGATGCAAATGACTTCTGCAGAAGCTGCAAGCTTGTTGACAGAAGATATGATCACTTGGGCAAATACACTATGGACAGTCTCTCTGATATCGTAAGCTGTAATGTGCGAGATCTTTTACGCTATGTGAATAGCACTAGATGAGTTTAAAGGGCGTTTAATGATTCGGATCCTGTGGTATGCAATAGCCCTAAGTGTGCAATAGCAACCACTGAAAACTAACCTAACCTAGTAAATCTAGAGGAACCGGGAGAGTTGGATCATCTATCCAAGGCCCATTTTACAAACGAGCCCGTGGAAAAAATATTGTTCAGGCTTCTTTAGTTAAATCATTTTTATTTTTAAGGCAATACAACTCTTTACTGCTAGACAAATCAAGCTTACACATAAGTCAGCTCCGGATATTGAGGTATCAACCGAATAGGCCCAGTATAAAATGTAACTCGGCCTCAAACGATGTGCCCGAAGAGCTGATTTGCCTCCGCTATGGACCACTGTAGCAACCCCCTATGAAACACTTAAGTGCTGAAAACAATGAGGACAGGAACATAAGAAATGTACCACCATATCCTCTACACTGCTCGCGAACATTCTCCCGAACACACATTCTAAATTTCATTCGTAGTTTACTTAATTCCCGCCGAAATACAGCAGGAGAGTATTTGTCGCAGAATATGTTGCAATTTGACTGCGCGAACTGGTACATTGCTACATTAGCAGAACTATGGGCTGATTACAGTGATTTGGGTTCGATGCAGTCTTAAGTGTTTAAAAGTATAAAAAAAGAGAAATCGGAGTACCAGTGCCAGGTGGTGGAGGGTGACGTGAAAACCTAAATGTTGAGATTCCTGCAAAATGACCTTAAGTGAGTGAAGACCGGATACTTAGGACTTGGACGTTCAACCATATAATTGTTAAAAATAATTTCAATATTTCTCGGTGGATCAGTAACATCTCCGGCTGCTTATCCTTCACACGATATGAGAAATACATTTGACCAGTTATTTTAGGAGGCTTTATAACGAAGGCTCAAAAGCGTAAAGCTGGTGTCATCCTGAGCAAAAATGTAGTCATCCTTTGTATTAATCTATGTATATGGCTACTGGCAACAAGTATTAGGCTTTACAAGTGTTTCAAAGTATCTGATGATCATTTATTTTCAAAAAAATTCAAAAAAATCCTATCCTAGGAACAGGAGGAAAACCGAATGACCTATAGGTAATTTACAACCAATACCAGATCCAAACCATCAAGCGTAAAATGTCTCGCACTTTGCATTGTTCGAGATTCAACAGGTTATCCATTTATAATTTGCCAAAATATTTGTTGCTTCTGTGTGTTATTCCAAACAGAGACAAAGAAAATGAACTAAAGCGTCTTTCTTCTGCTTCTTCTCCCCAAAATGACAGTATTCTGTGAGCATCTCTGCGACAGTTATTAAATCTTGTCTTCGCAAAGAAATTAAGGTTTCACCGCTCCAAGCCTACGGATTAGGGGGCGTAAAGCTGTAACTACATATTTCGCAATACAGTACGCATGTTGAGACGGAAACCAACTACTAGGCCCATGTGAACTTTTTATCGTTTTCGGTTTACTTGACTCTCGTCTTAAAACACCCTATGAAGATTACCTCCAACCACCACTGTGCGTAGCGTATGTGTTTCCCGATGATTGCTGAGCAACAACGAATCCTCAGAATTTCCTGAGAAGTGAGTTTCGATAAGAAGCTCTAAGGATTCCGCATTTAAAGATGTCTATCATCCATCCGGTTTTGGGAGTAGTTATGGGTTAGGCTACTCTCCATTTTATCACATAAAGGTCTCAAAGACTTCATTTGTGCCTTCGACAGATTTTTTTTATAAATTTTAAGGTTCTCTTTGTAATAGTCTAACCTTGAACCTTCCTAGTGTTTTAGTTTTATTGAAGATAAACCACATTGGTTTTGGCTTGCCACAGAACTTCACAACAGAGACCGAAAAACGGTTCAAGGCGCTCGTGATAGAGCCAAATAACTTGTTCGTTACTCCACAATCGATGCTGAAAGAGTTGCTTCTTTTCTCAAATAAATTTCTTAAGATTAACTTTTAAGATGAAAAGGCTGAGCTTTAATTTTTGATAGCAAACTGAACTGGTAACTAGTATAGCAATTTACTCCAGAATCAACACGATTGTCATAAAGCTGGGGAATGTGTACTAGTGACATCTATAGGTGAACATCTTTAGAATTGATATTCCCACTAGAGAGGCCGAATAAGAGAAGTAGGTCTGAATATTAAAGGTGTTAAATTTTTCAAGGATTAGTCAAAGGTAGATTAGCCTCTCAAGTAGAAGGGAAACCGGAAACTAGTTGTGGTATAATCTAATATCTGAAAAAGTATTCGTATTTTCGGGACCTATCAGACTTCAATGAAAATGCTAAAATCACATTTCCTTACGTTGAAAGTAGCCCAGATAAACATCCACCAGACGTCGGTACCAGGTGCACTCCATTATTACTGGAAATATAAAGGCACGTTAACATGCTCCTGCCAGGTCTACTTAGTGATAATACATTGGTTGTTACAACAATCAATTACACAGTTAAACGAATGAATTCTAAGGGATATTGGGGTACCATCTCCTGGCATGCATACAAAACAACTTCGTTCTCCAACCCTCTCTGGTCGCTGTTGATGTTATATTTGCATCGGTGTTCCAGGCCTGAGCGTAATAAGAGAACGTCCAAACAATCTTCAGATTGTTGTATAATCCATTGTAAATTAAATTCAAAAGTGCTAGTTCGTTATCTTTCCTAGAAGTTTAACAAATACTGAAAGGAGGAAGATCGTTCGGAGCTTCACAAACTTCGAAAAAATGATACGCCATTGGACAAAAAAGGGTCAAGATGTGCTCCAGCGATACGATAAACCTAGTAGAACTGGAGTTCCTTAAACCCTTAATCAGCGAAAAAATGTCAATAAAGTGCACATGTCGAAAGAAAAAGGTATGTTTCGTAATGGACAGCATCAATCAGACATCCTACCAACGCTGTTTGGTAAATTCAATGGAACCTCGGAGAAGAATTTTTTAAAAAGATCTCCCTCAATGAGATCATCATACGCGGAGGAACGTTCGATGCATCAAGGAAACAAAAGTAATGGTTCGTTAGTTTTTCCTTCTCCAATTAAATTATTGCTGACACCTCATTGCACTTTAGGATCATTGAGTTAAGATACGATCCAAACTTTTCTTAATAATATTCTTTTATGACTAAATTAATCGATAAGTGTTATAGGCACACAGCTTCTTCGAAAGCAACCGCCGATCGTTTGTTTGCTGAGCTTAAACGAGGTTTTACGAACACCGATGATGCTGAATGCTATGGTCGCCCGAATTTGGCAGTTATTTCAGAAAAGATAAAAAAAGCGCACAAAATCGTTTTGAAAGACCGTAAAGTGAAGTTGCGTTAGATAGCTGTCACCTTATAAGGCTCTGTTCAAAGTGGGTGCTACGCTTGCTCACATTGGATCTAAACAGCAATGCATCGATGATTCAGGACGCTGTTTGGAGCTGTTTAACCGTAATAAACAAGAAACATGGATCCACCACTACACTCCGGAATCAAATCGTGAATCAGCTGAGTGGACAGCAGCCGGTTAAAGGCGTCCGAAGCGACCAAAAACGCAAATGTCGGCTGGTAAGGTTTTGACCTCTGCATTTTGAGATGCGCAAGGTAATTTATTCGTCGACTGTCATGAGAAAGGAAAGACCATCAAAACGACTCCAAATCCAAAATAAAAAAATGCTTTTTCACCAAGACAATGCGCCGTCTGTATCCAAGTCGTTGGCTACGATCGCAAAATTGCATGAATTGAAGTTTGAATTGCATGGCATCCACCGTACTGGATCTGGCTCCCAGCGACTACAACCTGTTCGCAGACTTCAAAAAAATATTCCTTAAAGGAAACTGTGTTGATGAATAAAGTCGAATTTTGCGAAAAAAATGTTTTTTAGTAGGCGGTTCAACTTGCACATCTCCCAACTTCTTCTTCTTTGGGTACAAAAACTTACGATTAAATTGTGTAAATCAGCCACTTCCAATTCTTAGATGTTATTCCTGATAAGCCTTATGATCAAGCTGACCTAAACGCAATAAGTGCATAAAAGCCGAAGCGTTAACGAACTAAGGGCTGGCTCACGAAGGACTTCAGAAAGAAGATACGAGATTACTCACCGACAGATGGTTTAACAATATCTCATTTTAATGTTACTATTACTACGATGGCGCCATATCAGTACGATTGTGAGTGTTATTACAGGGCAATGTTCCAACAAGGACCTTTTAGAAGGACTAAAGACGATTAAATTTAATCGAAATCAAAAATCTTATTTAAAGCGATTCGAAGACAGTTTTCTTTTAAAAATGCTGTTTGTTAGTATGTTGTAAGCAAAACCGACCCACAGAGCCACACTCAGTATAAATTCACAAAAAATAGGACTACCAAAATTGGTTGGAAATATCTGAACGTGCCAAAGATATCAGAAAAACTGGGCAAAATGTCCCTTTTTCATGTATATGAAGAAGGACATTTTAAGTCGAATTTAAATGAGTCTGGACTCAATAAATTAAATCGGGAACACAATGGTTACTTGGGTTAAATGTTATTTGGTCAATTAAATTTGGGTTAAATGGTAATTGGTTACATGATCTAATATCTGACATCTATGTTTAGGTATTAGTACTTGAAACTAGAATAGGCAAATCGATAGCCTTTGTGTATAAATCTAGGAGAATCTGGACGAAGTTACAGAGTTGAATAATTTCAAATGTTTAATAATTTTGGTGATTAGATTGGAGTGCACACAGGAGGATTACCGCAGAGATTACTGCTCACATCGCCTCCTTGCGGCGGCCACCGGTAGCTACTTCTTAACTGGGGTAGACTAAGTGTGCGAGGGCTATGACCCTTCTACAGAGGGTGTGCGTTGGGCTAAGAATGCAATCTGAAAAAAAACAATTGTTACGAAACAAAAGCCTCAGATAATTAACTCGGATTTACAAAAACGACCTCGGACTCGAAATAAGGACAACGATTTAAAATTTGGAACATGGAATGTGTAATCAGCTTAAATCGCCCGGAGAGGTTCCATCAATCCTTCGAACGGGCATCTCAGGCATGTCATGTGTCAGTACCATCTGTCACTAGACCAAATTAAATTTTTTAGACAGATCTGTCATTTAGTTCAGTTTTGGCTATTGAAAACAGACAACCCATTGTTTTTGTGAATGGATGAATCATGGATCCATCACTATTCACCGGAGACCAAAGAACAGTCTAAACAGTGGATTTCTACTGGCGAATCTGCGCCGAAGAAGGCTAAGGAAGTTTTATCGGCCAACAAGGTCATGGCCAGAGTTTTTTAGGATGCACGCGGCATAATCCACAACGATTGCCTTCAAAAGGGGAGAACAGTCAACTGCGAATATTACAAAGCACGGGTGCACACGTGTGTAGTTGCCATGGCCAAAATCCATGAATTACGCTTCGAATTGCTTTCACATCAGCCATATTCCAGACTTAGCACCTGCGACTAATTCCTGTTTCCGAACTTGAAGAAATGGCTCGGCGGAAAGAGATTTGGCTCTAACGAGGAGATCATCGATGCAACAAACGTCTATTTTGAAGGGTTGGAGAGATCGTATTATTCGGAAAGGATCGAAAAATTGGAAAAACGTAGGACTAAGTGTATCGAGCTAAAAGGCGACTACGTTGAAAAATAAATTTTTTTGGGCCGAAAATATTATTCCTTGTTTCATTTTTACCAGACTTCTCACTTCGCCCTCCTACTGCAAGAAACTAGCCTAGATTTTAGAGCAATAAACAATCGGACTATTGTTTCAGCGTATTCAAATTGCACACACGTGTCACTTCAACAACTCATTTGTGAACGTACATGCGCCAACGGAGGTAAAATCAGAACATGATAAAGACACTTTCTACGACCACTTCGAAAGTGTTGTAAACAAAATTCCCCAACATGATGTGAAAATTGTTTCGAGTGACTTCAACGCGCGAATCTCAAATGCAGATAGTATTCATCGTGGTATCATCAGCCCAAATTCTCTACACCTTGCATCAAACAACAACGAGATGCGCACCACATACTTCCCACGTAAACGAATCCACAAAGGCACGTGAAAATCAAACGGTGGCGTTTCGGTCAATCAAATCGATTACATTTTCTCACCCAAAAGGTATTTTTCTAGCATTCAACAGTCAAGTAACCCGAGCCAACTTCGAAGCTAGCTTATCAGAAACCCTGGACAACCAACCACTACCCTATTCTGTGGAAGAACAATGGAACATATTAAAATTGACGATAGCAATTGCTTCATCAGCGAATGAAGATAAGAATACATCAAAACCTAGAAACACTTGGCAGGATGAGAATTGCCTAGGTTCAATTCAATAAAAGAATCGCGCACGAAAACGGAACCTCTCTCAATCAACAAGGAGAGTGACTACATGATTGCAAGAAAACACTCCAACCGTTCTATAAAAGAAAACGCTACCGGCTTCCATCTACGTATAGTAGCGCTATTTGCAACGAATCTGGAGAGATCCAAATGGACACAAACCCCATCGACAGTATGGCGAAATTATTTCTCGTTACTCTTAAATAGACAGACATTATCCTCCAGCGAACAGCCAATTGACACCTCCTCTCGCTCCATCTAATGATGATTTCCGGAAAATCATATCCAAAATGAAAAATAATAAGACACCTGGTGAGAACGGGATTCTCAAAAACAGCGGCGATTGCCTCTTCTACCGCATGTTCGAGCTGGTCTCATCAATTTGGCTCAAAGAGAGAATCCCAAAAGAGTGGAAAACTGATCTAATTTGCTCACTACATAAAAAGGGAGACCGGCTGAATTGCAACAACTATTACGGAATAGCTTTGCAAAACACCGGCTACAAGGCTTTGGCAACCGTAGTTATCAACGCGATTTTCATCCAGGCAGGTCAACAACCGATCAAACTCTCTGCAAAATATTAATGGATGGCTCTAAAATCAAGATGATAGTCAACGGCAAACCTACGGCAAGGGGACCCAATAGCTCAAATTATATTCAACCTTACGTTAGAATATGTCATTCGCTGATTGAAGAATTTCTGCTCCCGCTCGAAACATCAGCACAACAAATCGGTTTCCTTATCAACGAAGCAAAAATCAAATATATGGCTATCGCGAGAAGGCGTGGAGAATTTTCAACAGGGCCAAAACTCAGTCTCTGTAGATATGACATCACGGATCGCAGCAGGTATCCGAGCGTTATACGCTAACATTAACATTTTCAAGTCTCGCAATATATCGCACAAAACCAAATTAAATATACCAGTATAGTCACTTTTGGTAGGGAGCCTTGAACGCTAACTACACGGGACAGCCAAAAGCTTGCCGTTTTCCAGTGCAAATTAGTGCGTATGTTAGGCCCTATTAAGGAAAGAGAAATGTGCAGGATGCATCTGAATCTTGAGATCAAAAATCATCTAAACAACTATGATATGATATAATTGGAACAGTTAACTCATCAAGGCTGAGATGACTCTGACACGTTCCGCATTCCCAAAATCAGATCATAAAACAGGCCCTGAAGTCGGCATCAAAGAAGACAGGAACTCGTGGGAGGCAAACTATTCGGTGGATGAACGAAGTAAAACGGGACCTTCAAGCTCTTGGTTATCGTGTCTGGTGCCCTCTTGTTGTCGATCGAATTATCTGTAAAATTATTATAGAGGCGGCCAAGTCCCTTCATGGGATGTAGAGCCAGCGAAGAAGAAGAATTTTGTGTTACAATGAGATTCTCTCTCGAATAACAAAAATATCAGAGATTTCTGAGCATTTTTTTGAGCAAAGAGTGATTCAGACCTCAGATTATTGAAACTTGAGAAATCCACAAGTCTCTCGATGGGTGAACCTCTGAGAAAGAATTTGCCATCAACCATATTTATTTTTGTTCAAGATCTGATGAACTAAAATCTTCTAGAAATTCTAGGCTCGCTTACTTAGGTCTCAAAAATTTAAGGAGGTAACCACCACAAAAATCAAAAACGGATCGAGTAAGGCTATTAAACTTACCGAGACTTCGCATCAGAATATATCTAGCTCTAAGCAGGACACAAGCAGAGGTTCAATCAGATAAATTACCCGCGAACTAACAACCAAGCCCTTCTGATAACGTTATTGATGTAATCATTACAAGACAAAGTTTCATCCAACGTCAAATCAAAACTTATAAAACTCCAAGAACGAGGCCAGGAGCTTTCAATCAAATTCGCCATAAAGTGAAGGAGTCAACAACCTGAATCAGGGATCTTAGCATTATGAACGAGCTGACCGTCATTAATGACGAGCCTGAATAGAAGACCTCCAAAATGGTATCCTGAACAACGCCGTCAAAGACGGACAAAAAGTTACCCCATCAACATCAAATTTGGGGGGAGGGGGGGGGGGAGGGAGTTGGGAATATCGGAGTTAGAAATTGTATAAATGAAGGAAAGAGAGAACATCCTTCCAGCATGGAAGGAATTGAAAGAAATGAGGCGGCCAAACCCCTCTATGGTATGTAGCACCAGCAAGTGACAAAGAATCATTCACCATATTCCGGTCCTTGTTCTTCATACATACGGAAATTTAAACATTTTATTAATCTATGATATTACCCGACCCAGAATCACGAATGCTCCCAGTTTACAGCCCTTACGTTAAACGACCCCTTCATACTCTTCCACTTTGAAAGGGTAATGGGATAATGAAATGATACTCTAAGAGAGCGGGAGAACTAAGTTTGCTGAAGGGGTACTTAGGAGTTTCTGTTAATAGTTCTAAATATGGCACCATAGTTCTTAGTTTCAGGAAGTTAGGAAAAGGCAGACACTAAAATATGGTCAAAGTATCTTAGTGAGTGCATGATTTACTATAAGGTTAGCGCCCTAGTACAACTCAACCCCATACATGAAGTGAAGCATAGCTAACGAATGAATTAATTTAACTTTGAGCCACAGCCGGAGGAGACATGCCAACAGGTATAACTTCTTAAGAACTAACGAAACGCTTCCGATTTCAAGATTAATGTGCACTTCCCAAGATTTCACTTTCATCCGGCGCAAACCTAAACTTACAACTGAGGGTGGGTCTGCTTATTACAATCAGATCTAAAAAATTTAAAAAAATTGTACCATAGGGTAAAGCAGGCACTGTTCTCAAAATGTATCTTCAAGTAAAGTACGAGACTCGATGCCGGCAGATAGTAATTGATGGACAAAAACAATATCTGCAACTGGTCGACACTTAATAAGCTGTTGCATTTTGATTAGTTTCAAACGATCATGACAAGTGGTAAAAGTCGACCCAAGACATCCCCCGTAGAGCAAAACGGAAAAATCTGCGTTGCACTGCCGCAATTCTCTGTATGTGAACTGCGTGATATGGGTCCAGACTTGGTAGGCGTACTCGAGCAAGTGTCGGACGAAAGTCATATAAAAAGACTTCGTAACATAAGGATCAACAAATTCTCTTGACCAACGTTTCACGAAACCACCAGCATTTAGTTTGCTCTGCGTTGATGATATTTTCAATAAGTGTTCTGAAGTTCAATTCGTTGTCACAAATAACTCCCAAATTACGAACGGAAGTAATTCTTGCAACAAGATCGCAGTTGATGTAGTAGTTGTGAGAAGAGGAATGCTCGCGTTTACGAGAGCACGTGATGGATTGGCATTTGCTTACATTAAACTCGAGATTATTCTTTTAGCATACCAAATCGCGAAATCGTTTACTCGTAGGTCATCCTCTAGTAGATTGGTGTCAATGGCGGCGTATATTGAAATAACCGATTTTTTAATCACGTAATCAACGTCATTGATAGGCAAGATAACAAATATTGGCATATACGAGTAAAAGGTGCTGACGTGGATGACCTGAAAAGCACATAGTACCTTCGTTCTTGTGAGCTCAGCCATAACAGAAATTAAGCTGAAAAATCAAGGGCCCAATGCTATCGAAAGCTTTGCTGAACTTGGTGGTGATGATTGGTGGTGGCGGATCTTCTTTTCAGGAAACCGTGTTCCTTATCAGAAAATGATTGTTTACAATGAAAATACAGTGCATCACGACCAATAGTTTCAAACAGTTTTGGAATACACGACAGTTTCGCAATTGGTCTGTAGTTACAGATATCTGATTTGCAGCCTTTCTTGTGGCTCGGAACTATAAAAGGATCTTTCCAGATGGACGGAAAAATTCCTAACAAGAGAGATCTTTGAAACAGGGCCGCGAGTGGCTTGAGTGAGAAGTGTTAGAGGATGACTGTGGGAGCGATTCTAAGGGAACAAGGCCCACGACATGTTGTAATAAGAGTAACATCAACCCCGGCTGAATTAAAAAATGAAGGAAATGACACTGCATACACATTAAGTGATATGGATGTGAGTTCTTGTTGCAGCGTGTACCTATTTGGAGTGACTGATGAAGGCAATAGAGTTCTATGTAGCGTCCTGAAACCGCTATGATTACGGTGCAGATAACCACCAGTGTTAATAAACATGAATTTAAACAGCGCCCTAGCAGAATGCTAATAAGACAGGAATTGTCATTTTAAGGATAGGAATTTGAGGTTTTGCTTCTGGAGGGAGGAGGGGCAGAGGGGAGCACGAGGACTTATGTTATTTGAAATTTTGGGTTATTCTGGGCGACAGCTAGACGCCAAGTATCCTCACATCGAAAGACTAATTTACTAAACCTGCCCTAAATCCAAGCCAAAAGAGTTAGATTTAACCGTCGGCGCAGCACGCCAAAGTTCCCAAGGCAGTTCTAGATCATAAGACAAAAGGTCTGGGTCCCAAAGTAAGAACGAGAAATATGCATTACCGCTTCTGGAGAGAATTTATCGAGACAATGTTTCGATTTTTACGACAAAGTAGCGCGATCAATATCAGAAACATTTCTGATACAATCTATAGTCTATAGAATTTTTTGTAATGCAAGCCTCTTGGCTAGATATTCTTACCGTGTTAGGACATGGCAGAAACACAATGCCCAAATACTGACATTAGCAACATCAAAATGCGATGGATTTACCGTAACAAAATTGTTTGCTTCTATCATGGGAGTTTGAAAAGGAGTTCCAAAAGACTAAAAAGCCGTATCGATGAAAATTTTCGAAAGAATCAACCAAACCCAAATAAAAGTTTTCTTGCAGTTAGGCTTTAGTTTATACTTTTATGAATTTGGAAAATCAATTTAACTTAACAACAATCGCAGCGGATTGGGTGATTCCTAATTGATTGCCCGTTCTCAAATTGTTAAATTAAAACTGGATATCTAAATCTGTTTTTCGCTACTTAAGGTTCAATCATGGGACCTCCAATATTTGTATTTTACACCACAAGGCAAGGATAGATCAGTAGGCAATAATGTAGAAGGCCGCTATATCCAGCTATTACGGTACGTTAGGTTGATCAGAAATTGACGATACTGTATCACAGCTTGATTTGATATTGGAAAAATTTACATTGGCCTAAGATCGGCTTGGTGAAATCCGAAATTCTTAATATGTAGGGGTTTTTGAAACAGTTCTAATTTAAAATTAGGAAAATTCATGTCTAAGACAATACTCTTAGTTCGAATCATTCTTAAAGAGTGGTGCTAGATAGTGGAACTCGATTACGATGAAATTGAGAACAATAGTGAAACCGGACAGATTTTGAACTTTGTTTATAATAAGTATGGCCAAATTGTAATGCAATCTCTCAGATACCTTAGAGGCTTAAGATCAACGAGTTTGTACAGAATCTTACCAAACAAACAAAAATAAAGGAGTAAAATTCCTTTGAAATTTAGGATTTACCTAAGTAACTTTTGCGAGAGTTTCAATGAACTTTATGGGGGTTTAATGTTTAACTTGTATTGGTTTAATGTTTAACTTGGAAGAAGGAGATGTTTTACGAAACAGACAGTCCTAAGCAGACGACTACCTTAACACAACTAATTGCATTTATTAAGCACGCGCACAAAAAATTTTTTGTATACGGACCTTTATGATCTAGATTTAATATCCCGCGAAACCAAAACAATTTTTAAAAAATAATTTTCATCACGGTTAAACTATAGAATGTTATAGTCACTATCACTACACACACCACTTTTTTTTAAACACAAAACACTTGTATGGCGAAATTTGCATTTCCACACAAAAGCAAACCGCCCAAAACTATGTCACCGTTTTCCATAAAAAACCACACAAGTTTTATTTTGCATATTTTTGCAAAAAAAGCGAAATTGAATAAAATAAACGAATGTCGTTAACCTTTTTTCATTTAATTTATATTTTCAAGTATTATGAAACAAATTTGTATTTAATTAGCATTTTACCAAATTAAAAGAAAACTTTTTCGCTTTAAATATCTACAATTTAAATAAATCCTATTACAGAAAATGGTTTAGATCGCACTTTCTTTGAAACCGCGACTAGCATAATCGCTAGGTGAGTGACGTTGTGGTTGTGCTGGAAAGCCGGGATCACCTGGAACTACAGCTTTACGAGATTGAATAACACGCCAACCTCCTTTTCGTGTCCAGTCCTACGTTGCGGAATGAGAATGTGCGTGAGAAATGTTTATTATCGTTTATTTGATTTAAGTACTCACATTAGCGGAATATTTAAAATAATAAGCAGTGGCATAAATAGCAGCCGAGGCGAGGAAAAATTTACCAGTCCAAAATCGAACGGAATAAGCTCGCTGTGCACCCTATACCCGTACGGCCAAATACATAAGAATACAATTTTTAATATTTTAAGGTTATGTTATTACATAATCGAGAGCACAAAAAAGTTAGTTCCATACCAACATCGGAGTTAGCGCTTTGCCGAGTGCATCCAAGGGCGCTTTATAAAAACGGCGAATTGGATTTGTTCGTTCCTTCCAGTATTCAGGAACATTTTTTGGTTCGTGATGCGAAAGGATTTGATCTTTCAAGTATTGCTTGCGCCAGGCTCGTTCATCTGGGGTCATGCCCTGTAACCGTTCACGTTCCCGGACCATACGGCCACCGATAGCCATAGGTGTAACACCGCCCGTATTTGTCGAAGCCATTATTGCTTTTATAACGACACAGATTTAAATAATTACGGACTTGGAAAAATTACGAGAAACTCGATGAAAAAATGTATGAAACGTCAAAATATTTGACAGTTGTGATATAAAATAAGAGTAGTACTAGACTAAAACATAGAATAACATAGATTTGTACTAGATTATCATGTAGACACGATTTTGCATTCGTCCGTAAATAGTTTATTTTCTTCAGGATATGATGAAATTAAGTGTAATCCAACCCTATAATATCCCTCAAAAGAAAAAACCAAATAATTCTTACAAATATTTAATTTGCTTTCAATAAAATCAACTTTTAATTGATGAAACCTATCAACTTCCGATTAGATAATTTTAGAGGGTGTGTATCTCGACTAAACGAAAACAAAAAACAGCTGAGTTAAAAACTGCGTCTGTACTATAACATGGTATCATAACAAACAAGGTAGGTCTTTCAAAATATTGCATTTTGTCGCCACCAGTGACAACGAAACACTGTACAAAATGGCTGTTTAATTACAATACAATTTATTTAATAGTTAATTTGAAAATTGAATTGTATTATTGTTGAAACTCTAATTAGTTTAGTTCGGTACTTTTTCTGTGTTTAAAAAATCATTTCGTTCTTTTAGTGGTTTGGCATTTTTTATCCTATGCAAGCCCATTTACCAACGAGAAATGCGAACAGAAAAATCCAATGTGAAAAGTCAACACAACAGAATAAAACAAAATAAAAAAACATCTGGTGAACTTACGCAGAAATAAGCCGAAGGTTCAATTCTCCTTTAGTTCTGCTGTAGCTTTACGGTCCATTAATCTGTAAAGTTCTGCAACATCTCTGCGGTGTTACAGGTTGTCTTTTGTAAGTTTGCGGTTGTGTACTATTTTACTATTACGCTCCACGAGAATTTAGCAAAAGTCTTTGAGCTTGAGTCTTTAATGGAAGGAAAGACAAGACGAATAAATCGTTGGATTACGGAGGCGCATAGCCCCAGTGTGGGCGTACCATACTGAATGTATTAGCTACATTGGAATATGTGTAATTATGTTCATAAATATTTCTATGGTCAAAAATTGCATCGTGGAGTTACGGTGGTTGATCCTGTCCAAGAACCCGGAATCAGAAGTGGCATATTGGGTCAAACGTCTGCAAAGCTGCGATTTTGACTTCGAGCATCGGAAAGGAAGCGCACTTTAAAATGTGCTCAATCGTTAAGAAAGCGACCATATCAAGCTGAATGTAAATACTGCGGACAAATGTAAAGAAAGGACGACATAACCGACGTATGGGCAGATGACCTAGTCTGAAAAGAACAGTTGCTCGACTCGGAAATAATCGAGCAGTGTCAAATCGCACGACCATGGAGGTCAATTGACAGGTCCATTTCTCGAAATCAACTTATCGCCAAATTTTGATTTTAATAAGTCAATGATCGATAATAAGATGATGATGATTTTAATAAGTCGATCCAGCTGGATCTTGTACGAGTGTAGGCCAAGATCTTTGCGCAAAATTTCCCATGTAGTGGACGGACAGAGCCCCAAGTCCTGCGAATGATGACGAATCAATAAATTTAGATCTTCTTCCACACTTTCGTTTACAGCGGCGATATTCTCTGCAGTACACACATTCCTTCGACGTTATTCCATCCTCTGAAGAGTATGTGGTACAAAATCTATCCACAGTTCAACGGATGGCTTGCCCAGATGGATGATGATGTGCGCCATAAAAATCACGAAGTTGTCTATAAGTTGCGCGAATCGACGACTGATTTTCAAAGTAAATTTTATCGGGGGTTATTATCGTATTTGTTCTCTTTTTTCTGGATGATATCGGGTCAAAAACGAATTCATCAATTTTCATGAATAATAAGCATACTTTTTATTATACTTATTATTGAAATATAACACCATGGTAGCATTGACAAAATTTCGTAGACTGCTCTTGCTTTTTCAGGTGTAGTAAATCCTCCTTTTATGCTTCAATCTAAAATTGATTTAAAATTATATCTTGCGAATATGGCCCGATAAAATATTCCAATAATTTTGTTATGCGTTTTGTTTTGCGACCAGCTGATCTAGTCTCTGACGAATTTCAGCTATTTATTCTAATTTCAATTTCATCGGCTATTTCTGACGTTTGGGGCCTAGATTACTGGTGGAGCTGTTGGGTGAATTGCCATCGCTATCGAAATTTGATCGTCCTTGGTTTTATCCGTATTGTTTGAAAAATATTTAAAATTTGGTAATTAAAATTTCCTTGTTTAGTGAGTTTTTTAATCGAATCAATTATTGGTGGTGATTTAAAACATTTCAATGTAGGAGTATCACGCACGCCTCTAATTTTTCGCTTTTGGTGCTGTTTTGTCACAAGAAGGAAAACCAATTACATTCCTTTCGAGAACGCTTTATAAAACCGAGCAGAACTACGCGGCAAATGAAGAAATGGTCACGATAATTTGGTCTCTGAAGTACGGCTCAAGAAAAATAAATATCTGTGTAACAAGAACAACAATTCGAAAATGAAAAAATGGAAGGCCATCTTAAAAGAATATAATTATAAATTGAAATATAGACCAGGCAAAACATCCATTGAGGGCCAGCGGATAGTATGTGAGCCTGTCTGAAGATAATAATAAAAATAAAAATAGAAATAGGATTATAATTACATTGTTGGGCGTTCGAAAATTTTTCAATGTTAAGTGGAAAGTTCGAAGAGCTCAGAAGCAATACATCTTGTACATGACCATCGGTCATTTTGCATCTCAACTTGTTCTTTCTGTATATCATTTTTGAAAACAGTTGTTCTCAAGTATAAGTACTACCAAAAATCGATGCCATTTGTTTTGCATGATTTACTAAGTTTGGATAAATCCCAGCTTCAAGCAGATATTTTGTATAGAAATCTAGTAAAGACGAATCGTGAAATTTATTTCGCAAAAGATCATTGCATTGTAGCTCAATCAGTTCCATTTGGGCATTTTCTGGTACGGAGTTCACTTCGACATTAAACGGAGTACCGAAGAGTTTTATAACGATAGCTGCTGCACGAATATCGAAACGAGATGAAAACGTTGTTCTCAAGTCCTTTATTACATTTGCAAATGTACTGGTGCTTTGATGATTGGTGTTCTGGAGAGTTGGAAAATGGGCGTAGTTGGATTTTTCAAGTTGATTTTACAGTTGAAGTTTGGTTTCAAATGCGAGGATGTATCTCCACATGTCGTGAATTAGCTGATTTTTGCCTTGAAGCTACAAATTCAAATTGTTTAAATGCGATGTTAAATATACCAAAAAAGCAAGGCGTGAAAGCCATTCGAGATCGCGAAATTCACTTGAACTTGCGTTTTTACTCTCAAGAAATGTGGCTATTTCTTCTCTCAGAGCATACAATCTTTCTAGCATTGAGACTCGACTGAGCAAGCGCAGGTTACCGTATTGATTTTCTGCTTCCAATAAAAGTTGCTGAAATTGATGATGGTCCAACCCCCGAGATAAGATGAAGTTTACTGCTTTCACAGAAACGTCCATCACGTCCTTCAAATTTGAGGACTTCGCGTACAATGTTTCTTGGTGGATAATGCAATGAGTTTTCTTAAGGTTTGTTTCGTTCCGAGGTCTTCCAGGTGATTTTGAAGCAGAGCAATCGCTCCTTTTTTCCGCCAACCATTGCCGGCGCTCCGTCAGTTGTTATGGGCGCTAGCTGTGATAGCTCCTGATTTAGGTCGGTTGTACACTGCAGCAATGCTTTAAGAATGTCAACTCATGTGGTAGTACCCTACATAGGTAAGAGCTGAGCTAATTCTTCAATAATTTCGAAATTTGGTTTTAATCCACGAATAAATACTGCAAGCTGCGCTGTATCCCTGGTATCTGTAGATCAATGGCTATCGAGAAAAACTGAAAATTTTTGCAGTGCTTTTTTAAAGATATTTTCGTGTAACGGTTCTTGCAGAGACTAATTTTGGAAAACAAATTCCTTTTCTCGGGACATACAATCTCTTCCACGGTAATCAAACAATTTTTCACGAATTTTCCGTCAGTGAAAGGCTTCATTTTTTCTGCTATCATCTTCGATACTGCGTAGCTAGCACGTGTATTGTTTTCCGCATCTTTGTTTTGGTCATGGAACACCGAACTTTGTTTTTCCAAGCACATTTTAAGTTTATGAAGTTCATCCTTTCTGTTTTGCCAAATTAGCTTACTGAAATTCTGATGTTTTGTCTCGTAATGTCGTTTGATGTTGAATTCATTATTTACAGAAACACTTTGAAGACCTATTAGGCATGTGTTAATACCGCGGTGTTACACAAAAAAGTACATTTCTTGGAAAACTCGGCACTCGGCATCAATTTTCCTGCGTTTTGTTGCCATTGGGATTAACTAGGAATGAATAATTAAAAATATATAACAAATATAATTTCCGAGAATTATGTAATTTATTAAAATCAATTTCTTAGAATAACACGTATTTTTGTTTTGTTCTTATTTGGAATTCGCTCAAATATATATGTACGTCGGAACACATCTATGACCCCCTGTCGGAGTGCAAACTCATGGGCCGACCCATCTTCCATGCCAGTATAGGCTGGCATGGAGCTATGCAATGTGCAGATGGTAACAAAATCGGACCTATGACCGTACGTCCTCGAATTGGTCTACACACTGGCGTAAAAGTAAGGACGGAATAAGCTAACCGCGAAAGAGTTGGGAGAGCCTTGGCCCCAGAACAGATTGCAGAGATAATAAAAAAATAAAAATAAAAAAATAAAATATATGTACGTCGCTATTTCGCATATCAAATAACATAATTTGTCTGCGGGCCGTATATGTATGATATTTCGTTTGGGATCCGCGGACCGGAGAATTTTAACCGGCCGGCCGTATCCAGCCCGCGAGCCGTAGGTTGCCGACCCCTGACCTATTGCATCCAATGTAAATGCTTTATCTACCCAACATAGTGATGACAGTTCATCACACGACCTTATCCCAACAATTGAAATCCCGATTAATGTCTTTCGAAATCAACTTATACTAAATACAGACGACGAGACATTCTACCTATCGTTTTCAAAATTACACCAGACATAT